>CM060937.1:1038860742-1040110742 GCA_030765085.1 Allium cepa
AAAGTAGTTTAAATGATTTTGATTTTCGTGGGTTTGTAAGCCACTTGTCATAGGTTTGTAAGCTACTTGTCGTGGGTTTGTAAGCCACTGGTTTCGATAGAAATTGGGTTCCATCCCAAAAGAAAATTGGAAGAAAGATGAGAGTGCTATTATGAAGTTTTAACAAAATACTAGACACTTATCTTGAGATCTTGAAATCTTGATTCTCTAGAGTCTTGAATCTTGAATCTCTAATCTTAATCTTGATGCTTGAGTCTTTATACTGATCAGTCTTCGATAATACCTGCATATACTTCCTATATATATATATATATATATATATATATATATATATATGAAAATGTTAGTATATATTTTATAAAGTAAAGTATAATAACTATATAAGGTTGTTGTCATCAAAACATCATCAACTCAGTCCTAACACATACACACACACACACACACATATATATATATATAGTGCCAACGAGGCTTGGTTGGTAGCCCGGTTTTTTAAGTGGATCGACCACCGGCACAATATGTTACATCGCAGGTGTGAGAAAGATGGGCCTCAGTAGCTATACAGATCACAAACTACAAGCACCAAACAAAAAAACTAATAATACAACACATATGTAGTCTGCAACTCCAATGGGACATAGAGTAGCATCCCAGATTTCAACAAAACTAAATTCTCTAGCGTCAATCTCAAACTACCTGATAACAAAAACATAATCATTAGGGCATATCCAATCGTTCGATTCAACGCTGAATTGGACGAAAAAAAAATTTCATTCGTTCGATTAAGGCAAATTATTAAGCTGAATGTTCAGGATTCAATTCAGAATCCTGAACTGGGCTTGGGCGCCCATTTAATGGGAACCCAAGCCCTGGTGCCCATTTTATTGGCGCCAGGCTTCTGGCGCCCATAAAATGGACGCCCATGCCCCCCTAATTTTGGGGGGCATCAGGCTCCCATTTAATGGGCGCCTGGCCACTAGGTGCCCAACCCCAATTAAGGGCTCAGCCCTTAACCCACTGGAGATGCCCTTATATCAAAAGATTTAATAGAATAAGCATGGATATCCAAAGAGTGCATATCCCAGTTGAAAATAACCTCCTTCGAAACTCCAACTTGCTAAATGATTTAGTAGATAGAACAACAGAAGGCAATAGCGCCCCGGCAAGCACACCTCCACACATCAGCCTAAATGCCCATTAAGCACAACAAACTACACCAAAAAGGCTCACAACAGCGGCACATGACAGTCCCCATGAAGCAAAATGATAAGCACGAAAAGTGGCTAGGCTTCAGCTCCAAAGTTGCTCACATCAGCACGAAACATAATGGTCATTCAAGGCTACTAGATTATACAAATCCTAGGAAAATCATACTCACAAAACCAAAAAAAGTGATATGAACATGAACTAAATGCAGATTCATACGCAGGTAGAGCCCACCAATCCCATGAAGACGGATTTGCAAAAACCAACCAGAAAACACTTCCAATCCTCCTTCCATAAAGCATTTCTAAACAAGAAGCTTCAAACCTGCAGCAGCATGCACAAAAGTAACATATAATAGGTATCCAAAGATTCCAAAGCCAAGGCACACAAGAAATAACAAAACAGGCAGACCAACACAAAGGCACTGAAAAGAATAGCACCTGAAAAATGAAAACTGGATACAAAACCAACCCATACGCCAAAAGCATGCCCGAAAATCAACCATAAGAGAGAGGCCACCATTGCAAAGAAATCACCATGGACTAAGGAGGTGGAGGTACTAAAACAGTAAGGTCGGAGACTTGACCAGCAAAAAAATTTTAGGCACTAGAAAAACTCAGGCAGCAAGTGTTGGAATTCCTAAAGGTAGAATGAATGGAAATATACAAAGTCCCACATTGCCAAATTGTTGAAAGCTATATTGGTTTATATATGCTTTTATCAAGAGGAGGTTGGGGGCCTGGTGCTCCCAAATGTATGCTTCGTTGTGAGGAGGGAGATCATGCATCTCCACCACACGCGCGCGCGCCACCGCCGTCCGTCCGACCGAACCGGGCCGGGCCGGGTTCGGGCTCGGGTTTGGGTCTAATATGATACTCGTATTTTTACTGCAAACTGGACCGGGCTTTCTGACAAGTTGCAGGCCATACGAACAGATGCGGTCTGTTCGGAAGCGGACGCGGATTGAATAGGCGCAAACAGTAGCGGGTGCGACCCATTAGAAGCAAACAGAACAGGTGCGGCCGAACGCGAGCGGGTGCGACCCGATCACATTCTCATCCCATTCCAATCTAATTTCTTCTGCTTCTTTGCTCTACTGCTCAATATTCCATATATATCACAGAGTTGACATACTCATTACAATCTCGTGCAGATTACGTCTATTGTATCTTGGGAGAATTTTGAAATAAAATTCTTAAGAAAATTGTTACGACAAGCCTCGGACGGAATTTCCTTTATATACTGGTTAGATTCTCTGTAATCTTTCCCGTTTATAAGTTGTACTATTTCTTACAGTAGTATAACGTTATTGTTGCAATTTTTTTACAACGTAACTTATTGTTACAATTATCTAATGCAGAATTCCAGTGTAGTGGAATTTTAATCGATAAACTTGTGCGACGAGTTTATTGTACCGTGCTATCTGTTTTAGTACAACAGACAAATAACATCTTAAGAATTTTACTGTTTTATACTAAAACAGAGATGGCAACAGTTGACAACATGAAAATGGATAAGTTCAACTTTTCAGCGGTTATTTCTGAATGCAATCTGGTTCAGAATCCTAACCAATGGTGGGTAGATACAGGCGCTACTCGTCATGTTTGTTCTGAGAAATCTATATACAAGAAATTCGATCATGAAGAAAAGCTCTATATGGGTAATTCTAAAGTATCTATGATCGAAGGCAGTGGCACAGTAATCCTCAAGTTTACTTCTGGAAAAACTGTTAAGTTGAATGACGTGCTCCACATTCCAGACATACGCAAGAATCTCATCTCTGGTGCAGTCCTATCAAAGAAGGGATTCAAGATGGTGTTTAGTCAGATAAGATGGTTATGTCCAAAGCTGGAATGTATATAGGAAGGGGATATTTATGTGATGGCCTATTTAAGGCAAATGTAGCCGTTGTCGGCAACAAAAATATGTATTCTGATTGTGCTATTAATAAAATTGAAGTTTCTTATTTGCTTGAGCATGAAATTTTACTTTGGCATGATAGATTGGGACACATAAATTTCCGCAAAATGAAAACATTATCAAACTTGGGATTAATTCCAAAATTCCAAGTAGATAAGAACTACAAATGTGAGACATGTGTAGAAGCAAAAATGGTCAAACAACCATTTAGATCTGTTGACAGAAGCACCGAACCATTAGGTTTGGTACATACAGATTTATGTGATTTTGAATCACTACCTACAAGAGGTGGGAAAAAGTATTTCATTACTTTTATTGACGATTATACGCGATATTGCTATGTATATCTTTCAAATAGAAAGATGAAGCAATAATAGCATTTATAAAATACAAGGCTGAGGTAGAAAATCAGTTAAATAAAAAGATCAAGATATTAAGATCTGATCGAGGTGGAGAGTATAAATCACCATTTGAACAATTCTGTGAAGAAAATGGAATAATTCATTAAACAACAGCTCCATATTCACCACAACAAAATGGTGTAGCCGAGAGGAAGACTAGAACGTTAAAAGATATGATTAATGCAATGCTTTTAACTTCTTGTCTACCGACAAACTTGTGGGGGGAAGCACTAAATATGTCTAATCATATATTAAATAAGGTTCCTCACAATAAAATAGGAAAAATTCCATATGAGATATGGAAAGGATACAAACCAAGCTTTAAATACCTCAAAGTGTGGGGGTGCTTAGCAAAAGTTCCAGTTCCGCCTCCCAAGAGAGTCAAACTTGAACCAAAAACAGTAGATTGTTATTATCTTGGGCCAGCCCAAAATAGTAGTGCCTACAGATTTTTTGTATTCAAATCTGATATAACTGATATACATGTAAATACAATCATGGAATCAAGAGATGCCTCATTCTTTGAAGATGTGTTTCCGCACAAAAGGAATGAAGGAAATAAGATCCCAAAAAGGACAAGGGAAGAATCTAACAATTCGCAGGAAGATGAAACTCATCATGAAATTGAGGATGCTGAACCAAGAAGAAGCGTAAGGGCTAGAACTTCCAAAACATTTGATTTGGACTTTTTTACATATGTATTAGAGCACGAACCTCAAACATACAAGGAAGCAATGTCATCTTTTGAATCCTCATGTTGGAAAGAAGCAATCCAAAGTGAGATTGATTCAATTCTAAGTAATAAAACTTGGGCAATTGTTGATATTCCACCAGGAATAAAACCAATTAGCTGCAAATGGATTTTCAAGAAGAAAATGAAAGCATATGGCTCTATCGACAAGTATAAACCAGATTAGTAGCCAAAGGATATCGTCAAAAAGGAGTAGACTTTTTTGACACATATTCGCCGGTAACACGAATAACCTCTATAAGAATGCTAATAGCAATTGCATCCATCTATAATCTAGAGATTCATCAGATGGATGTAAAAACAACATTCTTAAATGGAAATCTCGATGAGGAGATTTACATGGAGCAACCTAAGGGATTTATTTCCAAAGGAAATGAAAACAAAGTCTGTAGATTAGTCAAATCATTATACGGACTAAAACAAGCTCCAAAGCAATGGCACGCAAAATTTGATAGTGTCATGATGAGAAATGGTTTTCGTATAAATGAATGTGACAAATGTGTTTATTATAAACAACTTGGACAATCATATGTCATGATCTGTCTATATGTGGACGATATGCTAATATTCGATCCAATTACTCAGGTAATTGAGACCATAAAGAAAATGTTGATCAACAATTTCGATATGAAAGACTTAGGAGTTGCGGACGTTATTTTGGGAATCAAAATAATAAGAACACCTAATGGAATTGAACTATCTCAGTCACACTATGTAGACAAAGTGATTGAAAAATTCCAAGAGTATGGAATTAAAGGAGTGAGGACACCTTTTAATCCATCGGAAGTACTGCATAAAAACAGTGATGAGAGTGTAATGCAACTGGAATACTCTCGTGTAATAGGATGCTTAATGTATCTGATGAATTGCACCAGACCAGATATTGCTTACGCGGTAAGTCGATTGAGCAGGTATACAAGCAATCCAAGAAAGGAACACTGGAAAGCACTAATGAGAGTGCTGGGATATTTAAAAAATACCACAAATTATTCCTTACATTATGGAAAATATCCTGCCGTCTTAGAAGGATATAGTGATGTAAATTGGATTGCTGATTCAGAGGAATCAAAATCAACGAGTGGTTATGTCTTTACCCTAGCAGGAGCAGCAGTGTCATGGAAATCTACTAAACAAACATGCATAGCTCGATCCACTATGGAATCGGAGTTCATCGCTTTAGATAAAGCAGGCGAATAAGCAGAATGGCTTCGTCATTTTTTAGAAGATATTCCATTTTGGCCTAAACCTGTACCGGCCATATGCATACACTGTGATAACCAAGTTGCGCTAAGCAGAGCGCACAACTTTGTGTATAATGGAAAGTCACAACATATTCGTCGACGCCATAACACAGTTAGGCAGTTACTCTCAAATGGAACTATTTCCATAGATTAACCTAGCGGATCCATTTACTAAAGGTTTATCAAGAGAGAAAATTGACTGCGCGTCGAGGGGAATGGGTTTAAAAGCCTAAACCAACAAGAGTTACCTTATACGGAAACCTATCCTAGCGACTGGAGATCCCATGGACTAGGATCAATAGGCAAACCAGTTCTGAGTAACTCAAGACGTAATGCATTTTCGTGGACATAGTCCAACTCTATTCCTATGGTGCACAATATAAATGCATGCCTACAGAAGTATTAATAGGTTAAAACTATGTTTTTTTAATGATGACTATATCTTGGAAATAACAAGTGGGGTATTTGTAGGATACTCTTAATGGTTGCGATCACCTATGTAAGTGTGAGCTGAGTCGGCTCTATGAGAATTTTACAAGGCTTTAAATTCTCTATAACACTCGCATAACCAAGTAGTGTTCAGGACCAAAATGAACACAACCAAGAGATTGGATGAGAAGGAAACCAATGCTTCGTAAAGCTTATTGTCTGGATATACAATAAAGGTCGATGGTTAAAGATGAAATAATTCACCGATTAGCCAAGTAGATCCGATAAGTTTTAACTAGGGAAAGTTCAAAGTGAAATATCTACTTATCCACGCTAAAGCATTATTCCATATGTACTCTGTGATATTTCGCTTCGTGTGGGGGATATGTATATTATCATTCATGTGGGGGATTGTTGGAATTCCTAAAGGTAGAATGAATGGAAATATACAAAGTCCCACATCGCCAAATTGTTGAAAGCTATATTGGTTTATATATGCTTTTCTCAAGAGGAGGTTGGGGGCCTGGAGTTCCCAAATGTATGCTTCGTTGTGAGGAGGGAGATCATGCATCTCCACCACACACGCGCACGCGCCGCTGGCGTCCGTCCGACCGAACCGAACCGGGCCGGGCCGGGTTCGGGCTCGGGCTCGGGTTCGGGTCTAATATGATACTCGTATTTTTACTGCAAACTGGACCGGCTTTCTGACAAGTTGCAGGCCATACGAACAGATGTGGATCTGTTCGGAAGCGGACGCGGATTGAATAGGCGCAAACAGTAGCGGGTGCGACCCGTTAGAAGCAAACAGAACAGGTGTGGCCGAACGCGAGCGGGTGCGACCCGATTGAAGCAGATACGGCGCATACAGTACCAGGCGGTGCGATGCGAGCGGGTGCGAACTGTTGGACGTGAGCAGATGCAAACCAGTAGCAGGCGGGTGTGACCCGTTAACGAACAGCGGCGACCAAAAGGCAACGGGTGCGACCCGTCAAGCGGACGCGACTGTTTGAAGGGATGCAGACGAAATTATAAATAGGAGAGAATACTGATCACATTCTTATCCCATTCCAATCTAATTTCTTCTGCTTCTTTGCTCTACTGCTCAATATTCCATATATATCACAGAGTTAACATACTCATTACAATCTCGTGCAGATTACGTCTGTTGTATCTTGGGAGAATTTTGAAATAAAATTCTTAAGGAAATTGTTACGACAAGCCTCAGACGGAATTTCCTTTATATACCGGTTAGATTCTCTATAATCTTTCCCGTTTATAAGTTTTACTATTTCTTACAATAGTATAACGTTATTATTGCAATTTATTTACAACGTAACTTATTGTTACAATTATCTAATACAGAATTCCAGTGTAGTGGAATTCTAATCGATAAACTTGTGCGACGAGTTTATTGTACCGTGCTATCTGTTTTAGTACACCAGACAAATAACAGCAAGGACAGCAACACAGCAAAAAAACTCTGAATTTCAAAAATAAAGCTGATCAGAAGAGTACGACATCATAGCAAAGAAAAGTGAAGAAGTACGGATTGCCACTTCAAGAGCAAAGCTCAATGACCATAAAAGGACTATTGATCAACTGTCAGCAAAAAAGGGGTGGTGACAAGTTGCGATGCCAGATCTATGCGGAAAACAATAATGAACCACGAAGAGGATTCGAGCAGATGCAGACGATATTTGCAGGGATAAACACGGGCTTTGTGAAAAAGATCACTGCTTACAGCAATGGGGAAATCTTGGGGAAAGGAAGAATAGAAGAGGCGGAAGGTGGAACAATTAGCGCAAAAGGATGATGCGGCATAAAGATAAGAGGGAAAGAATTGAGGCGGCTGAAAAAGAAGTCCTAGTCCCTATTGATGTAAACCCTCTTGCGTATAATCTAATTTCTAGAAAGATAATTTTTAAAGTGATTTGGCTAAATTCTTAAGCCAAAGTCCATCATCGGTTTTATTTCAATTTATTTTCATAAATTTAGCCAAGCTACCATGATTTCAATTCAAGAAATGATTAAATTTCGAAAATGGCAATGCTTCAAAAAAAGATCCTTTCTTTGTTGTCCATAGTTTTTTTGTTTATAGGGGTGCTTCTCCTCCAGAGTCGGCTAAACGTGTTTGAACGATAATCATCCAGATCCTAGTTTCCACTCGCAAAGAAGAAGATAAAATCGACAACTTTGGTATGTCAAAACCTCTCGGTACCAACATGCTTTGGTCGGTGTCAAGCGATTTTGCATGCCAATTTTTTTTGTTTCCTTCAAATTTGCTTAAGTTTTCAAGATTCGGATCTTCACCAACAAAATTGGCCATCAAAATGGGTAGGCACCGACCAATTTTGTCCATCGAAAATTTGTCTTTTTCCTCAAAGTTGCAAGTAGCATCGATAATAGCTCAAAGTGGGTCCCCCCATATTTCGGACCTCTCGGTACTGATCAGTTTTGCATTGTGCAGAACTTAGCCAAACTTCTTATCCCTCATCAATTCGTCGATCTTGACATCTCCTCAGTTTCTTGGTTCATTTCTTCATTATCTCAAAGTCCGATATGTCATTGGGTTCAGACGTCGGATGATAATTCGCTTCAATAACTATGGTCTTAACAAATCATCGTTATTACGTGATTGACCATAATCAAAATATAGTTTAGACACTTAAGATCTGTAATATTGTCAAGTCAAAAAACTACTACATATCTTCACATAAGATCATCTATCTGACTTTGTGTTTAACCTATAAAAGACTCTCGATGAGTCGTTTTCTAATTGTTCCAACCAATCAAGCGTACATAGCCACTTGGTTGCCTTCGATGGTCATGACTAATTGACCGTCCGCTGTATAGAGATAATTACGCACACTTGTCGCGAAGGATGTATGATATCCCATTGTCGACTAATATTGACTAGAAACATTTAAATGACAAGTATTTATTTGGCACGATTCAATACTCATGGTTACGAACACATTCATAACTATAATCGATCAACACTTTTTCTAAGGTTGTTCTACTGGTATATATATGATGCATTTAAAACATCACTTATATCTCAATATAACAGTAAACAACAAGATATAAAACCAAAAGTTTATATATTTTGAACAATATTCATTATAAGAGTTAGTTATATAATCAAATTACAAAATTACCACCTAGAATTTATCCTTCACTCCATCATTAGGTAAATACAATCTGAAATAAACGCATAGATATGACTATTTAGACCACAACAATGGCAAGGGAAACTTTAAAAAAACTCTAGAGTGTAAGTATTCCACAAGCTTGTTCACTATTAACACACATATCAATCATACTAATTATTTTTACATATATGATAGCTTATGATTCTCTCTATCGTTTAGTTTTGTATCCATACATATCATTTGGCTTTCTATTTTTTATTTTGATGCTATCTTGACGTCGACCCATCTATGATTGCTGTTTTTTTCCTTTCTAAATAACATGTGGTACGGGTCTAATCAACCCCGATTGCTTTTAAAAAAATACGTTTATATTTTAACTATTGAACTATTTATTAGTTGAGACTATTGGATAAGCTCAGCTATCACGGATGATAATAGCTGAATTCGAATTTTGAAATACATGCAGTAATAACCGTTGAGCACGAACGAGACCAATCCAAAGAATCATTCACATTTGCATTGTTACATCACTCGCAATCATGTCCAATAGGTACAGTCACCACCATCGAGTTGCACCTCCTTGCTACTTAAATAAAAGAAATCAACTCAACTAGTACAAGACATAAAATCTTATCTTTTCATATTATTTTTTTGAGTCTATGCTATCTCTGGAAGATCGCATACTTACAAGAAAAATTGGGTTTGTAGTACTGTGAATTGCAAACCAATACTATCATTGTAGCATTTAGAGGATAAAAATGAATCAACTTAGATTCAATCACGAACCCTATTGTATCTTAGAGCATTCCCAACCGAGTGTTGGCTGGGAAGCAACTAACCCCCAATGGGGGCCATTTGTGGCCTTTTGGATTGCTCAGGGTTGCCAAAGAATTAAATTTTTGGACAGAATGTATTTTTTTGTATTTGTTTGATCGAATGAAAGAAGAGATAATTGTGTATATTGCAAACTGATGATACAAGCGGGTACATTATATAATACATCTACCGCCCTTGGGAAATTATAGATGTACCCCTGAAAACCTAGGTGAAATAGTATAAAGGCTTTCGAAACAAGCTGTTGTGTTTTATTTCTCTTAATTCCCCCTAATAATTTCAACTAGGGTTTCTTCTCTCGTTCCGAAATAAATTTCATCTTCACATGCTCTTCGGATCTGAGAAAATTTTTGATAAAAATTGAGTCTTTTGAGTAGCGTGAGAGCTCTAATGTGATTCAAAAGTTTGAAATGAGTGAATCGCTCTTGAAAATTTTGAAAGCTTCATGAGTTACTCGATCCAGAATTTCTCAGGCAAACTACATGCCTGCTTGTGGTCTTGTCAGAGTTTTCGAGTTAGAATAAGTCTCTAATGGCTGATAAGTGATGTTCTTTTCTCTCTGACTTTCTGGAGCTTCCTCGACTTTCAATTCAGACCGTAGCTTTACAAAATTGCTCTTTAAGAGGGGTTTTGTAAGTACGTCTGCCTTCTGATGTGTAGCAGGAAGATGATTTATGTCAGGCTTTTCCTTGATGACTTGCTCATGAACAAAATAGAGGTCGATTTCTATATGCTTAATTCATGAGTTAAGAATTAGATTTGTTGATAGAGATACGATACTCAGGTTGTCACACCAGGTTATGGATTTTTCAGTATTGGTGATTCCTATTTCTTGAATAGGAGACTCCAGCCACATTATCTCAGCGGTGGTACTTGCAATACTGTGGTATTCTTCTTCTGTGCTTGAACGTGAAACAGTCAGCTGCTTTTTGGAGCACCATAATACCGGATTACGACCTAAATAAATGCAATGCCCAATTGTAGATCTTCGATCATTAGAATCTGATGCTCAATCTGCGTCTGCGTATCCTTGAATATTTAGTGATTTGCTTGCTTTTATGCTTATTCCATATTTCATTGTGCCTTTTAAGTATCTTAGGATCCTCTTCACTATCTTCCAGTGATGATCTAGAGGTTCCTACATAAATTGACAGACTTTATTTACGCTGAATGAGATATCTAGTCTAGTAATTGTGACATATTGTAAAGCACCTACTATACTTCTATACTATTTTATATTCTCTATAGGCTCACCTTTATGTTTAGATAAGTGCAAATTACTTATCATGGGTGTTGGCATAGGCATGGCATTATTCATCTTTTTCCCCATCAAGACTCTCAGAAATATATTTGCTTTGAGATAGTATTAGTTCATTTTGTGACTTTCTGTAAATTTCAATTCCTAAAAAGTAACTCAAGTTACTTAGATCTTTGATAGAGAAAATTTTATGGAAGTGACGAGTGACATTTATGATTTCATCATTGCTATTACTTGTAATTATCAGATCATCTACATACACAAAATATAGGTAGTGCTGATATCATTTATTTTGATGTAAAGTGAGTTATCATACCTGGTTGGTATGTATCCTAAAATGATTAAGATGGTTTTCAGTTTTTCATACCATACTCTTAGAGCTCGCTTCAGTCCATAGATAGTTTTATGTAGTTTGCATACCATTTTCTTGTCACTACCTTTTACATATCATGGTGGTTGTTGCATGTATACTTCTTGTTGTAGTTCATCATCTAGAAAAGCATTGTTAACATTCAGTTGTCTGATGTTCCATCCATTGTATAGAGCAATAGTAAGAATTACTCTAATTGTAGTTGGTTTCACTACTGGTGAAAAAGTTTTAGTAAAGTCAAATCCACATTATTGTGAGTATCCCTTAGCTACCACCCTAGCCTTATATTTAGCTGTTTTTCCATCTGCTAACCTTTTGAGTTTGTAAGTCCACCTGCATCCAATGATATTCTTGTCTTTTGGTGCTTGCACAATGCTCCAAGTTTTATTTTTAATTAAGGCATTGTACTCATCATCCATGGTAGATTTCCAGTTAATACCAGTGAGTGCTTCTTCGTAGCTGGCCGGTTCATCTGGTTATACTATGGTAGAGTAGACTTTGGGTTTGAATATACCATGTTTTGACCTTGTTATCATATGATTACCTTCTCTTACACATGATGGAGACTTGCTGGTGTTAGATGTAGGATCTAGATTAACCCTAGAGGGGGGGGTGAATAGGGTTATAGCAAATTTTCTTGAATTAAACTGCAGAGAAGTAAATATGCTGAAAAGTAAATCACGCACAAAATTTACCCAGCTTCGGCAACCCCTGCCTACTACTGCATTCCCAGATTTCTATTAGAATTAAACAGTTTCCCGCTTAAAAACACTCTAACAGACTCGCAACCCCTGCTACCGCCTATAGAGTTTTGTAAACTCGCAAACCCTGCTCACTGAACTAATCCTAACTAGACAATCTGACACAACCTAAATCCTAGGTGGTGATTTACCAAAATTTAATTCGAAAAGTACAGATTTCAAAAAATAAAACTTAGAGCAAAAATAAAATAAAAAAATTTGAGTACAATATTTTTTGCCCTTAACCAAAATACCCCGACCCAAACTAAATAAAACACGGCCACTTCCCCTTTTTGTTTTCTGATGCAATTTTAGGGTTCTGAAAAAATGTCGGCTTTGTCTCAACCACGATTCGATTGGATCTCTGAGTTTCCTTGCTCGACCGAGTGTGTTGCTCGCTGCTTCTCTGATGATCAGCTGCTTGCCTCGAGTTGAATGATGTCTCTTTGAGTTGCGCTCGGCTGCTTCTCTTGATTGTTCTGTGAAATTAGGGTTTGATGAAGTTGGCCTGGTTGTTTCAAGATGATCGAATTCGACTTTTCTTCTGGTATGTTATTTGTTTCTTTCGCTTTCTGGATTGATTGCTTGAATTAGATTGTTCCTTTTTGCACACCCTGCCGATGATGATTTGGGTTTGAATTTATATCAATTCGACACTTTCCTAATTCTTGCTTTCCTGATATTTTTTCGACTTGATGCGCACGGCCTTGATTTTGTAGCGTTCGATTTTTTCTTAAGTCATACGGCAAAAACTTTCCTCTTTTAATTTTTGACTTTTTCAATGATACGCAGATACATACTTGATTTTATCTTACGATATTAATTAGTTGGTCTGCATTTTATAATCTCCAGTTATCTTCGACTTCATTGTGAATTATGGCTTTAATTTTCTGTTCCCTGTGAGCTTCGTCTCTGGCCATCTCCTCTGGTTGGTTTAACCTGAACTCTACTTGAACATTGCATTCGTGAATTTTGATGTTGTCTGGTTGTTCACTATTTGCATCACTGTTTCATATAGTTATTCACTTGTTTGAGTCTGGTTTCGCATGTGTCCATTCGCATTGACTTTCTGTTGCAAGTGCTTCATGATGTACTCTACAAAATGTACTTCCTTTGTTTTACTCAGGTCTGCATTATACTGTAGTTCATGTATGTTGAGCTCTGGTCTCTGTTGCATGCATTGCTGTTGAGTTGCTTTATTATATCACTTGATATTTGTGGTATTTGCTGTTATATCACTTCGAGTTGCATACTTGGGTTGGCTTGAACTTGATTGTATCATCTGGTTCATGGATTTGTAGCTTGTATATCTCGTTGTTTGCATTATTGATGCTACGTTGTGATCTTCCTTTCTCTGGCACATTAGTGTAACTGCCCAGTTTCATAGTTGCTTCATTTTGCACACTGTTACTTGTCTGTAGCCTTTGTTGAGTCTTGTCCTGAACGGTAGTTGCATTCACTTCAGTGCTTCATTACTTGAGTCATTTGAGGCATTGCATACATAAGCTTTGATGCTGTTTTGATTTGTTGAAGTTTTGCATTTGAGTTGCACTTGCATACTCACTTTGGTTTCATGATGTACTTGCTGCCTGGATTGTGTATATCTCTCTGTTGCATGGTTTATTCACTTGTTGTATACTCGGGCTGCACTGATTTTCATTGTGTGTCTGTTGCACTTTGGTATTGTTGCATTATAGTTGCATCACTGTATGTAGCTCATTGAAGTGTTCTCTTTGAGTTGCAGTGTTTCATTTCTGGTTGGTCTGACTTGAACTGATCATTGAAGTATGTGTGTCTGACTATGTTGTAGATGTTGATGTTGTACCTTTTTACTGTTGCATTTATTTTGGTATAACTGCCCTCGTGCACTTTGATATATAAGCTTGTCTCTGATCTTTTGGTCATGTTGTTAGTGGGATAGTTCTTCACTATTGTCTGGTCTTTGACATTTTGTTTGCTTGGTGGGATTTCTTCGAGTCAGTTTGCATCGTTACAGTGGTTTCTTGATGGTGCACTGTCACACTGTCATCTGGATGCATTCTGTTGTTGTCGGATTGTATAAGCTTTGATGCTTTGATGTTGTTTCATTTATGATCTGCCATACCTTGTGCTCGAGCTCTTTGCATACTGATGCACTGTGTTGTTTCTGTATATTTGCTTGAGTCACTTGTTCATATTGCCTCTGTTTTGGTTTTTCTGTTTGCATTCTTGCTTTTGTTAGCTGCGCACACGAGTTGGCGAGGCAGTGCACACGTGTATAAGTGTACACGTGCGTATTGCAGCCACTCATGATTACATGTCTCTGATAAGAATACAAGTGTATATCGGTGTGCATGGCCTTGTGGCATGTACAGTGATGCACTGTGCATGACACATTGTTCGTGTATGATGAATTCAAATGTAAATGATGACGAACAACCCAAATAACTGAGGCAAATAATATTTTCAAAATCCATATTTTATTTTATATTGCAAAAATATTTCTTTTTCAATTTTACAGCGTTAGTGAATATTTTTGCAGTTTTGCAGATTGCTCAGATGTTGGATTCTAACTGGAATGAAGTTGAAGATAAACTACGAGCGTGAGTGATATGTAGTGAGGAATTTATGTAAATTGAATTGTGATGTAATTAGAATCAAAATTGTATATGCATAGTGAGAGCTTGAATTTGTACTATTCAAAATTGTAATAAATATTTGTTTGAATAAAATTTCTGTTTGAATTCAAATTCTGTGTAATTTATTTTATTCAACAAATATTTATTTAATCTATGAAAAATAAAATAGTACATTAACAAATACATTTAAATGAATATATATATATATATATGTTTATTATCATTAAACAAAAATCATATAAGCGCATATTCAACAATCTCCCCCTTTTGATGATAACAAACATATATTTAAGATTTTGACTGTGTTAAATGTATTTGATCAATGATATACTCTAATTGCTCCCCCTATTTAAATGCTTCCTCTCTACACGATGCTCCCCCTACATATATGCATATAAATAGAAATATACAAATGAGCCTAGATGCAAATGGAAAATGCCTAGATGCAAATGGAAAATTATTTGACCTTTGCTTGATTTTATTTGACAAAATCTTTACTTTTCTCTCCCCCTTTTGTTATCAGCAAAAGAATAATAGTGTTAGAGAAAAATAGAGATAAAGTGATCGATATTAATCCAACATTAAAACTCAATTTGAATATAAATATTAAACTTCAATAAAAATCAAACAAAAATCATAACTACCCTTGTTAGGCGCATATTCCACTTTTAGAAATAATGGAAATGATGTTCTCATATAAATCATACAGTTGTATCTACTTGTGGTACATTTATATCAGGAATTTGAATATCCACTAATCATGCATAACCGTTAGGACTTTTAAATGAGATTAGCAGTATTCCAATTTAATTTTAAAAATGAATTCAAGTATTTTCTAACCACGCATGACCGTGAGGACTTTTAAATGGGATTAGAATCAACTTGTTTATTTAATAAATCAATTTTGATATGCGTTCCATACATGCATAACCGTAAGGACTTTTAAATGAGCATGGAAGCACATAACAAATTCCAAGTAATTCACCCATGCATAACCGTGAGGACTTTTAAATGAGAGTGAATACTTTGGTATTTATTTATTTTTACTTAAAAATGTAAAATTAAAAACGAATGATCCCTGATTATAGTACCACATATCGACAAACTATATTGAATTTTTGATAAACAATGGCCGATAGAAATATGATAGAAATAGAAATGGTCATGGAATCTTTACCCAACAAAACGTTTTTATAACTCTTGTTTGAATTCCTAAAGAAATTTTCCAAATATACTGTCTTGAGTAATGTATGTTAAATATCAACACTTATCACCTTTTCAATCACTATTTATCTTTTTGATAATTAGTAGGGATCGGATTAGTCAAAATTTGTCATTTAAAATCAAATAATTTTTTTTTCCAAAATGACTAATCAGAAAATAGGATTAAAAATGATTTTCTCGAGGGGGTTATATGAGAAAATTTTCTGCTATTTGAAAATTATTTGAAATGAAAAATATGCAGATATTTTCTTTGAAAAACGATGCAGTTACTAAATGTCTCCAAAATCACGTTCAACTAGTAATTTTTCTATCAACTAGATTACCAGTGTAATCTGCATCTGAATTTTTTTTTCACTCAAAAATTATCATTAATTGAATTTGATCGACCAAACCATGAAGTGTGCATCAAAAATTTCAAACTCAATTTTAACAACAATTTAAATGACATTCTTTGAATTTGAATTGAAGCCGTGCAAATAATCAGAAACTGTGAATATAGAGTTAGCCGTATTATACCCAAAAATATTATCATCCAACAAAACACTATTTTTAATCCAAACTAATATATATGAAGTAAATCCAAGAATCTAGAGAATATAATTGGCCAACTATGTTGAACAAGTCAGAATCAAAATCATCATCTTTACAACATCTCAATATTGGTTGATTTCATTCAGAATACGGTGCAGATTATCACATTTAATATATCGATCAAATAAATATACCTTCACCTGTTTTACCTTTACGATATTTTTCGTTGTTATCCATTGTGATTCTGTCACCTTTATAATAGGCTAAGGAACTTTGCTTTGTTGCCCGTTGTATTTCTGGAGCAGCCAAAATTCAGAGAACACTGTTGTTGTTCCTTAGCCTGCCACCATACCTACACGATGAAAGATTTTTGTGACCTATTTGTTTTTATAGGTCCATGATTGTTAGTGGCAAAAGCATTGTGAATAAACAATCCCTTTGGAACCCAAACTTGTTTAGTCCTTTTATTCTTGTTCCAATAGACATGAAATTTGTTTGTAGAATTCTTAGGAGCCCAAACTTGTATAAATTTTGTGTTCTTGTTCCTATGACTACAATTTTCAACACGATGTCCAATTATTTCACATCTAGCAAAGACACTCTTACCTTTTGCATTATCATCAGCTTGTGTTTTCCCAAAGCCTAGTCCTTTTCTGTTGTTAGCAAAAATTTGATTTCCCAATAACATGTTGAATGATTTTTCTCCTCTTGAAAAGTTATTCAGAGATTTCTCAAGATTTTGGACTTTGGTTTTTAGTGTTGTGTTTTCAGTTACAAGTGAGGTGCATCTATTTATAAAGTCCTTTTTCCTAGTGTCAACGGTTTCCTTAAGACTCAAGTTTTCTTTTTCAAGATTCTCAAAGCTATTCTTAAGTCTTGATAATTCTGAATCTAAAATTTTACATTTTTTACAGTCTAGGTTTTCAATATTTTCAAGTTCAGTTTCTAACCTAGAATTTTCATGGACAAGTTCTCCCCTATCAGATTTCAGTTTTTCAATTTTAGATTCAAAAGTATCAACTATTTTAGTAAGATCACAACACATAAAAACAAGTTCTTTATAAGAATAGTCACCTACCTCACTAGATTCCTCTGAGCTTGCTTCTGAAAATGATTTTGCCATAAGACACAAGTTAGTCTCCTCTGAGCTATTATTCGAAACTTCCTCTCCTTCTTCATCATCCCAAGTTGCTGCAAAGGCCTTCTTCTTCTTTTTCTTTCCTTTTTTGTTTTTGAGAAGTGGGCATTGTTGTTTGAAGTGGCCAGGCTTCTTGCAGTTAAAGCACGTCAGTTCATTATCGGAATTGTCAGAATCTTTTGGCCTATTACCACTTGTTTTCTTCTTGCATGGCCTGAATCTTGACCATTTTCTAAGATTATTGACAGCCATTGCAAGCTCTTCAATTGGATCTTCTTCATCGCTCTCTTCTTAGCTTTTTAAGGCAATCGTCTTCTTCTTTGATTCGGAGTTGTTGCGTTCCTCCTTTGCTTTTAGTCAAGCTCATATGTCATCAAGTTGTCGATCAACTCCTCCATGCTTAGTTTACTCAGATTTTTTGATTCTTGTATTGCCGTGACTTTTGCCTCAAAGCTCATCGGTAAGACTCGTAGCACCTTCCTCACAAGCTCTACCTCAGTGAATACCTTCCCAAGCGCTCTAGCATTGTACACCAAAGTTGAAAAGCGTCCAAACATGTCCTTTATGCTCTCGCCTTTGTCCATCACAAAGTTCTCGTACTCATTGCTGAATAGGGCTAGACGAGACTCCTTGACTTGATGCGATGATCCCTATAGAACGTGGCCAGCGAGAATTAATTATTGGGAACAGACAGACCGGCAAAACAGCAGTAGCCACAGATACGATTCTCAATCAAAAAGGGGAAAATGTAATCTGTGTTTATGTAGCTATTGGTCAAAAAGCATCTTCTATGGCTTAGGTAGTGACTAATTTCCAGAGAAGTTCCTTCATGTGTCACCTCCAAGGTATACCAAATTTCCTGTGCAGTTTTACAATGAGAAATTCTATTAAATTCAATCTTATCAAGAGCAAAGATCAGAGCATTTATGGCTTTAGCATTTGTAGTTTTTAATTTCTTATCGTTAGCATCCCACCTATCCTTAGGTTTAGGAATCTCAGTATCACTAACAGTTATAGTGGGAGATTTATAGCCAGTTTCAATAATGTCCCAAACATCATAATCAACAGAACTAAGATAAATACCCATCCTAACTTTCCAATAAGCATAATCATTCCCATTAAACATGGGTGGTCTAGCAATAGATTGCCCCCCAGAGAAAGCATTATTTGTTTTATTCATGACTCTAGAGTTAAAGAAAAATACCGTGCTCTGATACCACTTGTAGGATCTAGATTAACCCTAGAGGGGGGTGAATAGGGTTATAGCAAATTTTCTTGAATTAAACTGCAGAGAAGTAAATATGCTGAAAAGTAAATCACGCACAAAATTTACCCAGCTTCGGCAACCCCTGCCTACTACTGCATTCCCAGATTTCTATTAGAATTAAACAGTCTCCCGCTTAAAAACACTCTAACAGACTCGCAACCCCTGCTACCGCCTATAGAGTTTTGTAAACTCGCAAACCCTGCTCACTGAACTAATCCTAACTAGACAATCTGACACAACCTAAATCCTAGGTGGTGATTTACCAAAATTTAATTCGAAAAGTACAGATTTCAAAAAATAAAACTTAGAGCAAAAATAAAATAAAAAAACTTGAGTACAATATTTTTTGCCCTTGACCAAAATACCCCGACCCAAACTAAATAAAACACGGCCACTTCCCCTTTTTGTTTTCTGATGCAATTTTAGGGTTCTGAAAAAATGTCGGCTTTGTCTCAACCATGATTCGATTGGATCTCTGAGTTGCCTTGCTCGACCGAGTGTGTTGCTCGCTGCTTCTCTGATGATCAGCTGCTTACCTCGAGTTGAATGATGTCTCTTTGAGTCGCGCTCGGCTGCTTCTCTTGATTGTTCTGTGAAATTAGGGTTTTGATGAAGTTGGCTTGGTTGCTTCAAGATGATCGAATTCGACTTTTCTTCTGGTATGTTATTTGTTTCTTTCGCTTTCTGGATTGATTGCTTGAATTCGATTGTTCCTTTTTGCACACCCTGCCGATGATGATTTTGGGTTTGAATTTATATCAATTCGACACTTTCCTAATTCTTGCTTTCCTGATATTTTTTTCGACTTGATGCGCACGGCCTTGATTTTGTAGCGTTCGATTTTTTCTTGAGTCATACGGCAAAAACTTTCCTCTTTTAATTTTTGACTTTTTCAAAGATACGCAGATACATACTTGATTTTATCTTACGATATTAATTAGTTGGTCTGCATTTTTTAATCTCCAGTTATCTTCGACTTCACTGTGATTAATGGCTTTAATTTTCTGTTCCCTGTGAGCTTCGTCTCTGGCCATCTCCTCTGGTTGGTTTAACCTGAACTCTACTTGAACATTGCATTCGTGAATTTTGATGTTGTCTGGTTGTTCACTATTTGCATCACTGTTTCATATAGTTATTCACTTGTTTGAGTCTGGTTTCGCATGTGTCCATTCGCATTGACTTTCTGTTGCAAGTGCTTCATGATGTACTCTACAAAATGTACTTCCTTTGTTTTACTCAGGTCTGCATTATATTGTAGTTCATGTATGTTGAGCTCTGGTCTCTGTTGCATGCATTGCTGTTGAGTTGCTTTATTATATCACTTGATATTTGTGGTATTTGCTGTTATATCACTTCGAGTTGCATACTTGGGCTGGCTTGAACTTGATTGTGTCATCTGGTTCATGGACTTGTAGCTTGCATATCCTGTTGTTTGCATTATTGATGCTACGTTGTGATCTTCCTTTCTCTGGCACATTAGTGTAACTGTCCAGTTTCACAGTTGCTTCATTTTGCACACTGTTACTTGTCTGTAGCCTTTGTTGAGTCTTGTCCTGAACTGTAGTTGCATTCACTTCAGTGTTTTATTACTTGAGTCATTTGAGGCATTGCATACATAAGCTTTGATGCTGTTTTGATTTGTTGAAGTTTTGCATTTGAGTTGCACTTGCATACTCACTTTGGTTTCATGATGTACTTGCTGCCTGGATTGTGTATTTCTCTCTGTTGCATGGTTTATTCACTTGTTGTATACTCGGGCTGCACTGATTTTCATTGTGTGTCTGTTGCACTTTGGTATTGTTGCATTATAGTTGCATCACTGTATGTAGCTCATTGAAGTGTTCTCTTTGAGTTGCAGTGTTTCATTTCTGGTTGGTCTGACTTGAACTGATCATTGAAGTATGTGTGTCTGACTATGTTGTAGATGTTGATGTTGTACCTTTTTACTGTTGCATTTATTTTGGTATAACTGCCCCCGTGCACTTTGATATATAAGCTTGTCTCTGATCTTTTGGTCATGTTGTTAGTGGGATAGTTCTTCACTATTGTCTGGTCTTTGACATTTTGTTTGCTTGGTGGGATTTCTTCGAGTCAGTTTGCATCGTTACAGTGGTTTCTTGATGGTGCACTGTCACACTATCATCTGGATGCATTCTGTTGTTGTCTGATTGTATAAGCTTTAATGCTTTGATGTTGTTTCATTTATGATTTGCCATATCTTGTGCTCGAGCTCTTTGCATACTGATGCACTGTGTTGTTTCTGTATATTTGTCTGAGTCACTTGTTCATATTGCCTCTATTTTGGTTTTTCTGTTTGCATGCTTGCTTTTGTTGGCTGCGCACAGGAGTTGGCGAGGCAGTGCACATGTGTATAAGTGTACACGTGCGTATTGCAGCCACTCATGATTACATGTCCCTGGTAAGAATACAAGTGTATATCGGTGTGCATGGCCTTGTGGCATGTACAGTGATACACTGTGCGTGTCACATCGTTCGTGTATGGTGAATTCAAACGTAAATGATGACGAACAACCCAAATAACCGAGGCAAATAATATTTTCAAAATCCATATTTTATTTTATATTGCAAAAATATTTCTTTTTCAATTTTACTGCGTTAGTGAATATTTTTGCAGTTTTGTAGATTGCTCAGATGCTAGATTCTAACTGGAATAAAGTTGAAGATAAACTACGAGTGTGAGTGATATGTAGTGAGGAATTTATGTAAATTGAATTATGATGTAATTAGAATCAAAATTGTATATGTATAGTGAGAGCTTGAATTTGTACTATTCAAAATTGTAATAAATATTTGTTTTTATAAAATTTCTGTTTGAATTCAAATTCTGTGTAATTTATTTTATTCAACAAATATTTATTTAATCTATGAAAAATAAATTAGTACATTAACAAATACATTTAAATGAATATATATATATATATATATATATATATATGTTTATTATCATCAAACAAAAATCATATAAGCGCATATTGAACATTAGAATCACTGATCTGATGCGAACTTGAGGAAGTATCCATACTAGAATCTGACGGCTCTTTGTCTTGATCATGGTTGTTTGGATTTTCTGATTCATTAAGATCAGGCTGGTCATCTAATATGTTGTGTGAGTGTTCAGTGTTTAATAGATGATCAGTCTGATTCTTTCTTACCTGTTCACTTGAGTAAGTTGGAATGAAATGTATTGGAACAGAATGCATAGATGATTTAGCACCATAAACTTTGTGAGTAGTTTTCATTTCATGCATAGAAAAGGAAAGGCATGTTCATTGAAAGCAACATGTCCTGAAGTAATTATCTTGACGTTGCTGGTAAGACATTTGTATCCCTTTTGATTGCTGGCATATCCAATAAAAGTACATGGTAAAGATCTAAAACTTAACTTATGAGAGTTGTATGGTTTTAAATATGGATAGCACGAGCAACCAAAAGTTTTTAGTAATGCATAATTTGGGGATGTGTTGAATAATTTCTCAAGTGGTGTTGCATTCTGTTGATAAGATACACTGCTGAATTGAATGACTCTAGCCAGAATTTCAGTGGCATTGAGACATGTGCCAAGAGAGTTAGGCCAGTATCAACTATGTGTCGATGCTTCCATTCAACCAGACCATTCTGCTCAGATGTATAGGGCAGATAATCCTATATATTATTCCTTTTTTTTGATAAAGTAGTTCCTCAAAGGTTTGAATTTAATCCCTCCATCTGTCTGGATTATCTTTAATTCATTGTTTGTCTGTCTCTCAGCTTGGGTGATGAATTGCATCATTATATTTTGGGTTTCTGCTTTTGATTTAAGAAAGTATATTCAAGTATATCTAGAAAAAGAGTCTATAAAAGAAACATAACAATTAAATCCATAGTCAGAATTAACTGGGGTTGGACCCCATAAGTTAACCGTTACCAGTTCCAATGGTTTTTATATTTAGTTAATGATTTTGAAAATGGTGGCTTATGAATTTTTTCCATTTGACATGAAGTACATATATATGGTCTGGATATATTTTCAAACTTTATATTACTATTCTGCAGAACAAGTTTTAAGTATCAATACTGGGATGACCCAATTTACTATGCCACAGATCAAACACTCTTTTATTATCAACATTAACATCACACATAGCATGGTTGCACCAGTTCTCTTTTGAAAAAATTTAGATTTCATCAACACATTGAAAATGTATAGCCCATTGTGCACATTACCTTGTTGTAAAATTTCTTTGTTTAGTAAGTCCCTAACTAGACAAAATTTTGAGTAAGATTCAGAATATACTTGATTATCATTGGCAAATTGAGATACACTCAACAAGTTTTTCTTGATTTGTGACACTCTAAGTAGATCATTGAGATGTAACACTCTTTTGCCTCTGATTTTTGCATTTCCAGTAGGAGTGATTTGAATTGATTTTCTGTTACCCATAAAAATAGATTACATACATGTATATTCTTTATTTCCAAGATTGAGATTGCCAAGATTATTGGTAATGTGATTTGTTGCACCTGTATTTAGATATCGTTTTTCAAACTGTAGATCATTTGTCTTCATCTGTTGGTCTGCATCTAACTGACTTCTTAAACTGTTGTCTTGCTTTCTTGCTTCTAGACTTGCATGAGCCATGTTAACATTTGGGTTGTTGCTTCTCTGAATGTTGTTTTGCTGATTTGTAGTGAAATTTTGATCAAACCTAAAAGAACATTTAGCAGCAACATGCGCAAATTTTCACAAATTTGACACCTAAGTCTGTTGGAGTTGTTCTACCTTCCACGGCCTCTGCCACTGTAATTCTGTCCACCTCTCTGAGTATTTTGTTGAACTCTGATGTTGGTTGCCTTTTGTTGATTTTTGCCTTTGTAGTTTGATGCATAGTTTATGGATAAATCTGAATTCAATGGCTTCTTTTAATATATTCTACCTTCTTGTGAAAGAAGAGTGGACTGTACATATTGAGTTGATGGCAGTGTTTCTCTTGATGAGATTATTGCAACAGCAGACTCATACCCTTCATGTAATGCAATTAATATGGTTAGAATCTACTCTGTGTTAGTAATTTTATAACCAACAGTCTCCAGTAAGTCACAATATGTCTTGACTTTAGTTAGATATTCTTGCATTGACTTATTTTTCTTTAAGTTGTGAAGTTGTCTTTTGTAGTGTAAAATTCTTGCTGCAGTCTGAGAATTGAAAATTTGATTGATTGTTGACCATATTCTTGAGAAGTTTTGCATCCTACAATTTGAGATAAAAAATTAACATTGATAGATGACATTAACCAAGAGGCTGGCAGACTGTCCTGTTTTTTATAATTGATGAAATCTTGGTTTGCTGTTAGCTTTCTACTGCTGTCACTTACCATTTTTGGTGGAATTGCTATTGTGTCATTGATATATTCTTCTAAGCCATAACCTCTGATTGCAGTTTCAGGTTGATATTTCCGTAGCAAATAGTTGTGCTCATCAAGTTGAACTGCAAGTTGACTCTTTGGTTTTATTATACACAGATTTGCTGCTTCTTGAGTTGAGTTCGATACATTCCTTTTTTATGGGAGATGAAGTTGCAGAATTGCTTTCATCATCACCTGCCATTGTGGAATCTTTGATATTCATGGCTGACAAGCAACTACAGACGCTGACCAGCAACTACAGACGCTGACGAGGCAATCTTAATGACTGTAGTCAGATAAGAATCTTTTTTTAGGGCAAAAAATAGAACTTCAAATCAAAAATCTGATTATTAATTTAGAGTTGATGAGTAAGTGACTAAAAACACTTCTCCGATGAGGAAAAGATCCAAGAAGAACCACTGCAGCCTGTCTTGGATGATGAAATCTTGCTGACAAGATTCAAGCGAGGCAGCAAGCAAATTAACTATCCTTGTTAATTTGCAAAAATTGATTGAACAGGATTCTTGATCAATGAAAGGATAACTCTCTTGTGATGAGAATAAAATCTGAGGAAAGAAAGCACTATAATCTTTCAAATGTTGATCATTTAATCAGACGGAAGATGATCATGATCAATTCTGCCGTTTGGCGATACCTATTGCTCTGATACCAAATTAAAATTTTGGACAGAATGTATTTTTTGTATTTGTTTGATCAAATGAAAGAAGAGATAATTGTGTATATTACAAACTGATGATACAAGCGGGTACATTATATAATACATCTACCGCCCTTGGGAAATTGCGAAAGTACCCTGAAACCCTTTGTGAAATAGTATAAGGGCTTTCGAAAGAAGTTGTTGTGTTTCATTTCTTTTAATTCGAAGCAATCTTGCTTCTTAGCCCCCTTTTTTTTAGACAATGAAGGAAATGTCATCTTAACGGTTAAGTTTTCTTCGCTTGGGATGGATTTTAGTTGATTAGTCTCGAATCGACATATCTCAACCAACCAGGTTGGGAATGCTCTTGGAGATGTAATTACCATGGCTCGATGTAGGGACTCATTTGATTAAATAGTGACTAGGACAGATATCGTCTTGAGGAATAATGACTGGGTAAAGCTTTTGGAGCAATGTCCATTCATCATTACACCACTGTGTCAAACTTAATTATGAAAAGTAGCCATCAACACATGAAAAAAAAAACGATAAATTTCAACCATAAGGATTTACTGTTAAAATGTTTTTACTTGTAACAGACGTAAATCCAACTCAACTTTTCTTAACATCAAAAGCATCAATCTCCACTGTAGTGCTGAAGCTTACACCTTTTTCTTTTCTTTTCTCATCCACCTTTATTTTTTCTTTTATGGTCAAGTCCAACATTAAAATCATGAATGACACTTCACAGTAGATAAGGAGGTCTACACATATGAGCAGAAACAGCTAATTATTTAGAGGACTGGATCTAAAAAAATTGGATATGAGGGGGGTTTTGGACGGGAGATCGATGCCGAATTTGGGATTAATTTTCGATGAATATGACGCGCTCAACTTAGTATACCAAAATTTTCATCCCTCACATATCCACATTGGGTGTCACAGCTCTTCATTGTGAAGTTTATAACCGGTGTTCCAAATTTGTGTGAGGTATAAAAAATTAGCTTCATTACTCGTTCTAATTTCTTTTTTATACAGTACAATTTTATTTTCAGAAAAAAAGTAAAACTTGAAAATGAAAGAAGTAAAAAAGCAAAAAAAAATTTAAAAAAAAACATTAAAAAAAGTGAAAGTTGGAAAATAGTTTTAAAAATAAGGATGAAAACATATAAGTTTTAAAAAGCGATGTGCAACTAGTTTCCACCAAAATAATTAATAAACGGTGTGTAACAAAGCGTGTTTAATATATGCCGACTAATATACATATGCGATCATCATGAGATGTACAGGCTATTAATGGTGATTGTGTTTCAACACGTTGGTATATAAACAGTGTTTTGCATCTGTACAATCATCGTTTGACTGGATTTAACTACAGATGAATATCAGACAGCTATAAGTTTTCTTTTTTATTTGGTGTGAATATTTTATTTTAATTTGAACATGAAATATATGTTACAACGTTTATCAATTAATTAATTTAAAAATATGTTTCAGTTTTTAATCATGACCAACCTTATATTTATTAATATTATTTTAGGTATGTTATTTGCTTAATATACTATTTTCTTATTCTATGTATTAAATAGTAAAAACTAACAAATTATTAATTTGATGTTTGGGAGTACGGAGGGAAATTTCAAAGCAGAGGCATGGAAACTACAAACCCACGAACACAATCAACCTTGTTTATGGGCAACTCTTATCGTGAGCAACGATCCATGAAAGAAATTTACCAGCACCATTTTCCCCTTTTTGTTTTTGTTTTTTGTTTTTGTTTGAAACCATCCATTATGAATATTGGAACTATTTGTCAAATATAAAAGCAAAATGAATTTTCATTTCTAACCAATCACAATAACACATCATAATAATCAAGTTTTATGCTAATTGTGATCTTCTTTATTAATAGTTGGTTTAAAAGCACAATCTTTTGATCCGACCGTGAACTTCTCATAATAACATTCACTCATATATAATTCAAGTATTATATCATTCCATTTACAAGCGCCTAAAACAAAAAATTAATTTATGTTATTTCTATCATATTATTTCTACACTAGACTAAATCAATTCAAACCAAGTTAAAACTTGAATTTTTTAATTAATACATTTCTAGGTTTGCATGTTCACATTTCAAATACGCGCATCTAGAAAATAAAAGATTCTTCTAGATAATTCAACACATATTTAGTGATAGTTATAACATATTTGATGTCCCTTTTTTTTGGTATCAGCTTAAACTACAAAAAAATTCTCGTTTATCTTAATATCATTTAAAAATTGGATCCAGCTTCTTTTATAAATTCAAAATTCCTCTCTGTAAATATTACCAAAACTTAATATTCATTAAATATATGATCTAATAAATAAACCTTCGTAAATATTACTAAATTTTAGTGTTGCTTAAGTATAGTATGCAACACATAAATTTTCTTTACAAATTCAAAACTTCTCTTTAGGAATATTACCAAATCTTAATACCAGTTAAAATAAGATCTAATAAATTAATATAAGCAAAAATTCAAACTACCACCAATGTAGATGTTGCAAATAGAATCAAAAGAACAAAAATTCAAACTAACAACAAATAAACTTTTTGCATATTTTTTTGGATAACATGAGGAACCTTAAGATCATGGTATTCATTGAAACTCACTTAACTACACATAAAGCACAATTTTTTAATTCGACCGCAAAGTTCCAAAAATACCCTTATATGTATTTCTTTCTTAATAGTTATAATATATTCGTCGTCGCACTCTTTTAGTGTCAGTATGAAATACCAAAAATGTCTCTCTACAAATATTATTATTAAGATTTAACATCACTTAAAGATAAGATCTGACAATTAAGCTTCCTATACAAATTCAAAATTTCCTCTACAAATATTTATCACATCTTAATAGAGGAATTAATTCGAAAGGACAATTTTTTATTTATTTTTAGCCTCAAGGACATGACCACAATATTTTAACCATAAGAACAAACATTCTCTTAAAAAAATTTCATAAGAACAAAAATTCTTTCAAAATTATTCATAAAGACAAACAATCTTCCAAAACTGCCACTGCATTAAAAACTGATACCTAAAAACTGCAACCGACAACTACAAACTGATACCTAAAAATGCTATCAATTACTAAAAACTAATATCTAAAGAAAGTTGTCATTCGAACTAAAATACTTAACGTTTGTCCTTGAGGTTAAAACACTGAGAAATTTTACCATTGACAATAATTTCCTGGTCTTAACATTACTTAAAAATATGATCTAACAAATTAATTATTTTACAAGTTCACTTTTATATTATTAATAATATAAATAAAAAATTTAACTAAAAAAAATAAAATTGCAACTTAGAAAGTTTGTATAATTCAACACAAAAATACGCCTAAATATTTGTAAAAATCATTTTCTTTTGAACGTATTAAACAAATATAATTTGTAGAAAAACAATTCAGGTCTTCATCACGTGTGAAGCGCGTGCTGTAACGATCGTAATAATAATTACAATTAAACTGAGTTATCGTCTGACGGGAAATTGCATTCAACGTTTTCACAATTACTTTCCATCAACCATATGTGAACCGGTATAATCCAATTCTTATATCGCAGGAACTGAACTAAGGTTGTCAATGGATACTCGAAAAATCCGAAATCTGTCGGTATCCGCATCCGAAATATTCGATATCCAAAAGAACGAATACAAATGCAGATACAGATATGGAGACATCCACATCCGAAAATTATCCATCCGGTTTTGTTAATATTATAGTTTCAATCATGTGTATTTTAATACAATGAAATGTATTTATTTATTGTTTTATTAAGTTGGTAGTTTATATTACGTGCAGTTAATGCTTAGTTAATGCTTATTAACTGTTCAAAACTATTTATCATCATCATATTTGTTTATTTTCGATACTTCTATAATTAATGGAATCGATTTTTCTTTTTGTTAAAACTAAAATTTCTATTTATATCTCTTGATTTGTCGGTTGTTAACGGATAGGATAATTATCCGATATCCGTCCGTATCTGTGGATATCCGATATTCGAAAATTATTTCAAATGCGGATATAGATGTGGTACTATCCGCATCTGAAAGTATCCATTGAAAGACCTAATTGAAACGCATTTCAAGTTCATCTCAAAATCTTTCATGATGGTGCCTCAATAAACATACACTATTTTTTCCCCTTATAAATCGCTTACATTCCATCATCAACTTTTTCAATAACTTATTTCATTACTATGCACTCACTGTTTTGAATTGCTATAGAAACTGATATTATTTTTTAGATGTTTTATTATTTTACTCAAACCAATAAAACCAATAACAAAATCCCATTCTCTGATGTTGAAAATAGTGAAACCCATAAGAGAAATCCATCAATTTAGAAACAGAAAAATAGCTAATTGAATATTCCAGCACAATTTCACCTACGCATACAATCTCATAAAATGGGTTTAAACTATTAAATGCACACTCATGAAAGTCACTCTATACAGAATGCCGTTTACCATTTCTACAATGCCATGGAATAGATTTGTCGTCCGTTATCTTTTGTTTGATGCTACAGATTAAAGCATATCAAAGTTCAATTTATAAATAAAAATAAAAAAGGTATGAAATAGTTGTCAAAATCGAATTGTACCAGAACCCATTATCCTCACACAATATGCTGAACTTCGCATCACTTACGACCCACATGTATCAATTATTGTGACTTGCTCCGTGAGCAGACATCGTCCAACTATTTTCTCATTTCTTCTACAGTTTTGGGTTTGTAACGACAAAAATTAAATTCAACCAAATCTTAAATTTGAGAAAATATTAACACAATAAAGAAGACATGCCAACGTCAAACGTGGAGAAAAAGAAGGTACAAAATTGGAAATTAGGAGTGTGAATTCTAAACTTGATAAAGCCAAGCTTAACTATTTTTTTATACTACCGAGTAAGAAGTTTATAGGATGGCATGTCTTCTATACGCTGAATGTCTTCCAGGAGCAGTTCTCTTTCAATTTGACGACGTGTGGCTTTCATCACCGTCTACAAAGATGATGCAAGCAACAAGAACAACGGAGTTAGGAAAAATGCTTGTATGACAATCTAAAATGTTAAATGTTAAAAGTAAGGACGTACGTTGAAGTCCATGTAGGAAGCATGCATCTCGAGCCACTGGTGATCCATCAACTTGAATGTTATGCAGTATAATATATCGAAGGCTCGCTCATTCTCTGGTGCAAATTCAAATAACATTTCATAACCGTTCTTGTAAATTATCCTTAGTGAAACTTGGCTAGAGACTAGGTTATTGCTTGTATAGTTCCAGTTCATAATTAGTTGCAATGCATTAGAAGAAAAAGAGGAGGAAAAAACATTGTGGATACATTAGTGTTCAGTATTACCTGAAAGTAGTTGTAAGAATATTGCTCCCACCATGGTCCTAGGCTTCACTATATATTGACAGGCAAATATTTGTGTTAGCATATTATACGAACCAGTACTAGGTTTAACAGAAGTTAAACATACGGTGGTGAACAGAAAATACAAACCGTATTGAAGATCAAGCATTTGTATCAGCATGAAAGTTATATTCACACCGGCTACAGCAAATGGATACTCCCATGTGGCTCGATTACCCTCTAGCTTTCTAAGAAGATCTTGGAAGGATTGCTGCAAAATATAAAGTTCATTATTACACTGTAGATCAAAAGTAAACAAGAATTTCTTTCTAGTATACTACTCTTCTGCAGAAGACTTTGCGATGGATATTAAAAGTTTATAACAGCCACCTTGCTGAGGGTACCATACTACCATGTATCGACTTTGCTCAGTGGTTCGGCAGTAAAATATATGAAATAAACAAACAAGAAATAAAGACTATGAAACAGAACAAAAATCAAGACAAGTCAAATTCTATGCTTTATTTAGGGTGTGTTCCCGTGCAAGCAAAGCAAGCTAACGAGACACACAAAAGAGGCACTTTGAACGAGGTACGAAAGGAGAAAATTCAACGAAAGGGGAATGCGTCTTTGCGCTGCGAAATGGACAACGAACGAGGATTATTGTTTGTATATATTATATTTTTATTTGTTTTAAATGGTTTTAAGTTTTTTGACTAAATGTTAATACTTGATATACAATTATAATTAATGCACAAATTGCAAAATTTAAAAACAAATACATTAAAAAAATCGATACACCAGAATTAAAAGAATACAACCGACTTAATACAAATACATAAAAGAAAATATAAGAAAGAAAACACATGAACAAACTGAAGTGAGCAATTAATTTTTAACCAAATGTTTTCCACTACGCAAAACTGCCACTACAAATGGAGGATCCTTTGGTGGCAACCCAAGGTGGAGATGCAGGGACAATGCCCCTACGAATGACGTCGACCTGGCCGTTCAGGTTGCAGGGCCTAGGGGGCAGCACTGCTCAGCGGGTTGCAGGGTAGCACCACTAAAAAAATGGGGTATATGATATCGGTGTAACTTTTTATTTTTACGAAAAATACCACATTAACATTAACGTCGTTTTATATTTTACAGAAACTTTTTATTTTTATTATTGCTTTTACTAAAAATAAGTTTTTTTGTTTTTTTTTACAAATTATAAATATTTATACTTTTTTAGATTTTTATTATTCATAAATTTCCTTCAGCTTATGTACTAGTTCTCAATCACTCCACTTGCGTCACTCCTCTTTGTTGATAAAATTGAATAATTTTGATTCTCATGAGAGAAAAATCCCCATTAAGGAATAACAATGCATGGATAAATCTAAATGGTTATGATGTTGTGGTAAACTATGCATGGAAGTGGAAGATGATGGTAACCCTTTAAGTTCTTTACTAAACTCAAAAATGTTAAAAGATGTTAGAAGATTGGAATAAAAGTCAAACTCCAGCATAAAACATCTGTTTGATGAGGTAAGAGAGAAAAATAATTGTCTTTGTTTACAAATTCTTAATAATCCAGATTTTTATCATTTATTATTTAATTTTAAACTTATATTATATCATCAATTAAAAGACTTATTAATAAAATAATTGAATTCTCAAACGGTTTATTATCTTTGCGTTCCAGCAACGGGCCAAATGGAGATCTGCCAAGTTCAGATTTCGACACGTCAAAAATTTTGAACAGCCCAATTACTGTCTGCAAATGCCCCTTTAGTAAATCTTCTTAGGCTGAAATACACAGTTCAAGTACAATGATGACCAACCACGGTATAATTAAAGACCCCGCAAAAAGATAAGCCGTTTTGCTGCAATTTTTTTCTAACTACAGTGAAAAGGATTAATAGGTAATGCATATCATCCAGTTCGAAAACACTACTTCTCAACATGCACATTCCACTGAAGGGGGAAGGATCAAGTATAAATCAAGAAGAAAGCTCTCAGGTTCAACCCTCGCATATAATATATATTACAGCCAAGTTCAGAAGAAAACAAAAGATGGCATAATCTAAAAATAACAGTTAGCAGCACTGTTGTGGTGGTATACCACAAGGAGCGTGATTTAAATTCAGCAAAAAAATTGTACATGAAAGCCTTAAAAATAGAGACATATTCATAAAAGAATAACTGAATTCCACCAGTGACTATTTTCATCAACACGGTTTAAGCATCAGATAGTGATTTTTCTACCGACATAATTCATGAGCACGAGGAATTATGTTATACTACAAGATTGTGAAACCAAAAGAAGCAAATATTATTACTTCTAAACATTGGATGTGCTTAACTTTGGTTTCTTGACTATGCTTGACTTGCGACTCGATTAATTTCTAAATATTTTCATAGTTATTTTATTGGAGACGATAATGTTAGAAGAAAACCCCCAATCAACTTTTTAGTCTTATATCTAAAAGTTCAACCAAATATACTAGGATTCTTGATCGCCTTTGACAACATAGATCGTATGTACATATAATTAAAAGAAGATGCACATATAGCATTTCTTCTCACACGAAATCTATGTTCTCTCGCGCTTTCTTCTCCAACGATATCACACGCTTTCTTCTCAAATGATATCTATATTCTCCCGCAGTTGATCCTTGTACAACCCTTTTATTTTTCAAAATTAATACATTGTTTCTTTCCCTTAATTTTATCAGTTCTGAAATAGATCATAATAGTTTATTTTTTATGATGACTGATGAAATGGTATTGATATAGTTGTTCTTACTCTTCCTTTTTTCCCATCGTCGTCGTTTTATGAATTTATATATGAAACATCGTCCCTTGTTTTCCTTTTTTTAAGGGCTCTTGCATTATCGTTCAATACATGCTACTAACCTCTTCCCCACTGCCTTATAATTATCAAATGTAATACCTACAATAACAATATGGTATAATTGATATGATATTACCATATCAAATTGATATGATATTACCATATCAAATATACAATAATGAGTACTTTAAATTAATTCAGGTAACAGTAATTTGTATATTATCAATCGTTACCACTACGGAAAAGCTATTACTATACCGATGCTATTGGTAACTCAAAAATGATCGCCGATGGTTTATCATTACCATGGTAAAATGGTCGTTGGAATACTGAGAACTGGCAAACCATTGATCGATAATGGTAATTTTATCATTACATAAAACATTAAATTTTTATTCCATTATAATTTTTTAAAACAATAAAAAAGTAAATATATTTTGTTATAGATTCTAACACCGTTAATATTTATATCAACATTGTGACTTATTTCAATAGATATAGAAAATGTTCTTAATTTATCATGAACTATTTACAACGGTTTAAAATAATAGTTTAGTTGATCTTAAACTTTGGATCTAATTAAAAAAAACATAATAATAAATAATACCACAAACATCTTCTTAAAAATCGATATACCTTCAAAAGTGTGTCGTTAGGATTAATTTACTAGCAAGATTTTTTTTAATACAACGGGTAAATTTACCATTACCACTGGTTTTGATATTTCTTTACCGCTAAATTTACCAGTACTATACTTATAGCGTTGGTAAACCGATGTAGCTCAATATTGACTATCAATTGATTGGTACCGGTATGGTAATAGTAAATTTAACGTTACCACAGCATCTCTACGGGGGGTAGTTGTTGAATTTGGCATATATATCAACCATCGTTTCCCACGCTCTTATAATTTCAACAATTGGTTTCTCTCAATCCATTGCATCTTTTGAGAGCATGTACAAGTTACAAACATGAGGAATTAGTAATGTATCTTTAACAGAAAACTTAAACTACTACACATGACATATCAATCCAATCAAAGGTAAACTACTTTGTACTCTGGATAAAGGCTTGTAAAGCCTGATTATAGTCATACTCTGTTAAATTCCATATTTCAACCATAATTCAAAAAAGCAAAAGCTAACCATTATTCGAATGTGAAAATGCAAATTTAAAGGTGAAAAGTGATCGATTAAAGGGACAACTTGGCCATAAATACTCTGAAGTGCCAGTGTGAGTGTCTGAATGTTTACTTCAGTAAAACAGGGATGTACAGAAAACATCAACATATTATATGTCCCTAGTTGTATGGGACTGTGTCCTCTTTGTCTCTGGTTGTAGGGGACTGTATACTCTTTGATACAGATTGATATCTATACATCGCTTACCTTAGACAAACTTCTTTGTACCTTTGCTTATCCTAAGTTAACACGTTGGCATATAGCTCTCTGTGGATCAGCCTAAAGTAGCGTGCAAGCAAACACACACATAAGTCATTCAATGGATATCCAAAAAATCCAAAATTCATCCGCACCCGTATTCGAAAAGCAAATAAATATCTAATATCCGATAATATGGATACAGATGCCGATCCGAAAGCATCCGCATCCGAAAATTATCTATCCGGTTTTTTTCAAAATTATAGTTTATTTTATGTGTATTTTAGCAGAATATAATACATGTTTTATTGTTTTATTAAGTTTATAGTTAATGTCATATGCTTTTAATGCATATTAATTGCTCAAAAGTATTTCTTATCATCATATTTATTGATTTTGCCTACTTTTATTATCAGTGGGATCGAAATATTATATATATATATATATATATATATATATATATATATATATATATATAATCATAATTTTCTATCTTTGGTTCTTGATTTGTCGATCGTTGGCGGATAGGATAATCATCCGATAGTTATCTTTATCCTCGGATGTGGATACGGATACGGCAGTGTCTGCATCCGAAAGTATCCGTTGAAAGCCTACACACAAACAATCAAATTTTCAAGCTCTGCAATCATACTAGTTGTTATTACACGCTGAAAGGATAATGGCTTGGTTAATTGATATGTCAACAGTTCTTCAGTAGGTAAAATATTGATAAATATACAATATTGTTGCATTCAATTTCAAACTAATTTACTTGCAATCACTTTGTTCATAAATTGGTTAAGTATTAATACTTACTGGATACGTCTTTGCAAAATATAGCAAGTTCTCCACTGATATGAATCCACCACCTCTGGCAAACAAAACATTATTTGTCAATTAAGAAACTGGGATGAACATATAATATCAAACCAAAAGTGACGCTTTCATAGTCGGTAAAAAATTTAAATACACACCTGAAATCTGTAGATGGATCTTTCCCTTGCCATCCCATTTCCTTCCACTGATCAGAAATTAGATCCCGAAGTTCAACTTCAGGAAAGGCTGCATGCCATAATGCTCTTAAGGATTCCTACAAGTTTGGCAGCAGACATGCTCAATTTATTAGGTACTGAGCAACTAGTTTGTAAGAAGGAAATAAAAAAATTCGAATCTCACATTGTTCCTTAAAATTGAAAGACAATTTTTTGCAGTAAAATAGAATTAGAGTGATCTGGTCAGGTAACAGTATTTTAGAAGCACAAATATATTGTTCTTACATTTTTGGATCACAATTAGACAGGAAAGTATAATTATTGAATTGTTCTTTTTCCCCACTAACATTTGATCTAATTCCACTCATGTCCTTAATGTTGCAGCTAATTTTCCATTATACTTGGCCGTCTTAATTCTCTGACTACTTATACTGTGAATATTATAAATACTTGGTTCTGATTGCTTGATGGATAAGATTAAGTTTGTACGGAGGAAATTAGCACTTGGTTGCTATTAGTCTGCATAATTGAAGTTAAGAGTTAAAGAAATTGTGTTACATTACATCACTCTAAAGTGACAAGCATTAAAACTTGAGGTGGCAAAGAAATATGTAGCAGATTGCATTATCATTGGCAAAGAATTAGGCAACATAACATGTGCTAGAACTTCCGTTTTGGAACATGACATGTGCTTTAGCACTTTGGATTCAGAAGTGACAAATTATCGCCTCATTGGATATATATCTCGAGAACATGTGCCACGGATTTGTGCTATTTGGAAGCGTTATTTAAAATTGTTGTGTTCACTTTTCGGGACTTGGGCTCTTTAGAGCAAAGGAGTGGACCAACTTTAGACTTAATCTAAAGGCTGGATTTAATGAAAATTGGACATATCAATAAATCTAACATCTCATTTGCCAATGAAGCAATCAATCAACTGAAGAACTATGGTGAAACTCCTTTAAATCTCTCAAGCTTGTATAATTCAGAGGTAATATCCCATCAGCGACCGAAATAAGAAAATGTTTTGATCATTTTGATATAAGTTGGACAAATTTGTCACTTTTTGTTATTTGCAATTTACCATACTTCAGATAACTTGATGATATAAAAAAAACATCTGCATTTTCAATGCGATAGCGACATAATAACTCATGTACAAAGTAACAAGATATAAGACATATATAGTAATAAGGAATGTAAAAAAGAAGAATAAATCTCATATTAGCAACTTAACAGACGTGGCCTTAGTTTCTATACTTTTGAAAAAAAATTGCTGCAACATAAAATTTAGATGCTAGAGTAGACCATGGCAACATAGGCTTGAGAGATTTAAAGGAGGCTACCATAGTTCCTCAGTTTCTACACGATTATTTGCTTGATTGTGTTGCAACATTCTAAATAATATTATTAACTAAAGTAGGTCAATAGAATGGAACCAAAATGTTATAATGATTAAACAAAGTTAACTGCAATTAATAAACATAGATTTTTGTAATTTATGATGGAAGGATTAATACAAATGTAGGATAAGCAAATAAATTTTATTGAAGTTTACAAAACCACTACAGGCTACATTTACGAGCAATTGTGCATATAAAGTTCTAAAATACTGTCGTCTCCAAAATAATACTCTTCACATCATCATACAAAAATAATTTCATTCTTTAACCAAACTAAAACATTGAATGTTACGATTAAACAAATAATAAATAGAGTCTCGCAGTGGAAAAGGACGATTGATTATGATCCAAAGCTTTTGTGGTTATTTGTGATGAAACAGAGATATGTATTTAAACGAGATGTCTATTTCTCTACCATCGCGTCAAGGATACAATATCAGCATGCAACAAACTACAAAGGCAAGATCATATCTATTGGTGGGACGTATCAGCAATATTAGCTGTATATGGAAGGAAACCAGATCTATATTTGCCTCTACCTTTTACAAATTTCTGCTTGAAGAAGCGTGCATCTATTACAAAAACCAATTGGATACGTTCCTTGATTAAAAAAAGACTAGTTATTTTATTATAAACTTACAGCAAGCAGCTTGTTTACACATAAATACTAAGTATTCTATATAAACATAGATTAAGCTCATAATGAGAATTCATAAAAAATCAATTCAATTCACTTTAGAAACAATGGGAACCTAGACAATAAAGCAAAGGAACAAAATGGAGAGGAGTTTAGTACCTGATGCTCAACCTTATTACAGTCGTATGTGACTTCAATGCGGCGTTGGAGTCGTAGCAGAGATTCCTCCTGATATTCAAACATGTGAAACTATAATAGTCAGTTCAACGTGATTATCACCCTCCTATGTTAATATGACTTGTTAACATATTTAATAGATTAATGTAATGTGAAAAGATGTACATACATACAAACGTATGTACATGTGTGTTCATCGTTGGCTAATGATTTTCAGGTTTCTGTTTTCATTATCTCCCACTAAGATTCTTAACTTACACGAGTCTGAATGCTAAGATTCTTAACATACATACATATACATTTATACATATATGCATACACACACACTCTCATTCACACACACATACATACATATATTTTTTGATAAATAGAAACTATGAATCATTGTGATAGATTAAATCATTGGCAACAAATCCAAACCATTAAAATATGCAAATTATCAGTTAAGACATTAACTGTCATTTTGGTCCAGTAAGTGTACTCAAAATGGATGACTGTATCATGGATTTACAACCACATGACCACAAAACAAAGGGATAGCACAGGCAGTACACGTATGTACGCGTGCACGCGCGCACACACATACCAGCTATAATTCATGAGATGCAAATGCTAATATATTTTTTGCGCAGAAAAAAGATAACCATTACCTGAGAAGGAGTCAGGTCAAACGAAAGCCGTGCATCACTTTCTCTTCTTTGAGCACAGACACAAGATAAGCCCTTCCCAAGCCATGCCGTTGATCCAGCAATGGCTTCAGCTATGACAATACATTACAAAATAAGTTTTCCAAAATTTTAGACATGTTGGACATAGAAATATGAACAAAAATGCTTGGTAAGTACGGAACTAATAGCAAGTATTTGATCTTTTTATAAAATGGTCCTTATTAGCAATAATACAAGGAACACTGGAAAGATAATTATTGCATGCATATTACAATGGCTGCTACAAATTGTCAAATACATAGAATATACATTTACTTTATAACAGACGGCAAATGATACCAATGTGCCTTATCATTTTACATATTTATTTAATATGTAAATTATAATCTTGTCTTACATGTTGATATAGCATCCGATAACTTTGAAGCAACGGCTTAGAACTAACACAAATAAATGTCTCTGCAATTCTAAAGGAGTGTATCCTTATTGAACCATGCCTTCTCGGATATTTTTAATCATTCTTCTAGCAGGGTTTGAAACAAACAGCTGGCATTTTAATTTTTTTCCTAGCTAACACGAATTAAAACATGAGAGAGAGAAAAGACGAGCCTTTTCCCTCATGACCTTGTGCAAATACTAAAATCATTGTCAATACATGACACAGTTAGGAGAATTAAATTTGGCAAATCATTTATAAGCCTACTGATTAGAACATACTGCATGTACCTAATTCTCAAGGAAGAACTCTGCTAAAATAAGCCAACATATAGCATATTTTTCTAACATTCAAATGTATCATTAGAATTACTTATAAATATAACTATGATGTTTTTGTTTTTGGTTTTGTTTTTGTTTTATTATATATATATATATTTTTTTGCTTATGTTATTTTTTTTCCAGCTAACATCAAACTCTTCAAATCTGCAATCAACAAAATTTTCAAATCCAGATCCATTCATTCTCTATTTTCCTCTACTAAATGATAATACTTTGTATCCAATCATCCAAAATACACAAAATATTAAATAACTCATTCTCAGTTACCAAATCATACCGATATTTACACCCCAAAATAATCCAACAGACGATCAGACTTGCAAAATTGAAAACATAAGCAAAAAGCAGATCAACTTATGAACATTACCAGAAGATGAATGGCAAGCGCCGGTACCTCGATCAAGACCTTGAGACAGCCTTCTCACAGCTACGAACGATCCTCGATCATCCATTCTATTTCTCTCAAATCACGGTTGTCCAATTAATCATACTCAAGTCAGCAAAATCAAGATTCAACCAAATTCCAAACGAGGACAGGAAATATTGCTTAGGGTTTGGTTATTTATGAACAGAACCCGCCTTTGTCTGGGATTTGTTTTATCGATTCAAGATGGCGGACTCTTATTCATTTTTTATTTTGTTTTCGATTTTTATTTATTTATTGCTCGCTATTAGCGGATTATGAAAGGGAGAATATTTAGATTTATGCGTCGGGGAATGATTACAAAAATGCCCTTATTGGAGAGGCGGTGACCAGATTCCAATGTGTCAGGAAACGGATTCCTTCTATTTTCAGCGCTAGATCCGATCATGTATTGGCGGTTATGATGCACGGACTGCTGCTGCTTCTATATTAGGATTTATTTTTTTTAATTTATTTTTGAAATTAGGACTGTGTTTGGATTTGATTTGTTGACGATAAGAAAAGCAGACCAGTCTGAATTTTACGGCACAACTGCCGTCTTTTGCATCTACCATTTTAATAAAATGGTAATTAATGCAGTGATTAAAAATAATCTCCTAAAATTTCTCTACTGTTAATTTTTTTTATAGTTTAAACAGCAAATTTCCAAAGAATTTTAACTTCTTATGACAGCCTTTTTGAAATTAATCATAAGGATAATTTTCGCTAAGAAAATCCCAGAAATATTTTCTAAGCTCAAAATATGTCTCAAGTACCTTTTAAAAAATTGTAGAATTTTTCAACTTAATTTTCTATTTTTAAGAATTAATTTGATTACGAACTATTATCAGTTATCTAATAATAAACATTATTTTAATTGTAAAAAATTCCATAAATTGATCTTAAGCCCATAATGTGTTTCCAGATTTTCTAAAATTTTAAAAACTTGTATTATTATCATATCATTATTTGCATTAATTTATTATGATAGAAACTGTTTTATTCAATAAATCATACACACACGTATTAGTATTTTGTTTTGACATATTATACAAGCACGTATTTGAAAAAATTACAGTACACACAAAATGAGCTAATGTGTCCATTGCAATGTAAATCCTAACATCTATATATGGGCATATTAATCTCAAGCTACAAATTGTACAATTAAAATATATATGGACATAGTAATAAATATTTCCAAGAATAAATTATTAGTAATGACATTTAATGATTCAATTAATTCAAATTAAAGAGAGAAAATGAAAGGTTTCTCTTCAATTTAATATAATTAATTATCTCGATCAATTCTTGTTTTAAGAAAATAAATGAAAGGTTTCATTCCCTATACACTTATAAATAAATGTTAGGTGTATTGGACACGAAATTAAATTTATTTAAACTTCCCTTTAACTATTTTAAATAGAATACAAGATTTTATTTAAATCAAATTTAAAAAAGTTCTAAATCAAAGTTTAGACTTTATAAGCCCATTAAAGATCCACAATGGCAAAAAAAATAATTGAAATTCACTCATTTCTTCCGTTGTGGGCTGACCTAGTTCTTTCAATTATCTCAGAGCCCAATAGCCTATGCGGTCTAAATTAGTTATTTTAGGGCCAACTAATTAAACTTGCCCACTAAGTACGGTGTCTGTGACGACCTGCAAATCCACACCCTTTGAATCGACAATAAACCACACGTGTCCGACCCAAAAGCACAGACCGACGAAAAGTCGGAAGAAAGAAAAGAAGAGAGAAGAAGAGAAAAGAAGAAAGAGAGAAGGTAGAAACAAACAAAACAATATAAAATCTTACATCGCAGCGAAAAACATATAATACTATATCAATGATCTTTACAAAAAAGAAACTGTATATACATACATCAATCAGAGTTCAAAAATCAATCATAAGTTATCAGCCTGGACAATTATAATAATGTGTCCTTACAATTGTCGATAATATACAACAACTAAGCAGCGGATAATCAAAACAGATACGCGTATACGAAAATGAAGATCTCCGGCTCTCCTGCTGAAACTTCAAAAGCACCAAATCTGAACCTGTAAATACACTCGGTCTCACCCGAGCATTGAAAGGGAAGAACTCCCAGATTAGTCTGGTAAACCAGCGTGAGAAACACACTCAACTGAATTTATTTTTATTACCAAACTTTTCCTTTATCAAAACAAAAGTATCTCGTAAGACACGTCCATACATAAACACGGACATGTTTTTACCTTACGATAACTAAAACATTTCATATCAATCATCTGATATTATGCTAGTGTCTAATATACAAATAACATTAATCATAGCCGAAATTATTACCTTGATTAAATTCCAGCATATAGCCCAAAATAGGTAATACAATCAAAATGGCAGGCACGTAGTGGAGTTTGGATTTCCTGCAAATGACTAGGTGAAGGGACTACCTTCCAATGGGTACACCTCTAGATGGATGTCCCGAGGCACAGAACGTCTTCCCTCTACCAACACAAGACCAGCCTACCTCTATAACTAGATAGTACCGAATACGTCATCCTCCGGTCATTACCGACCTTTATGGAGGGCCCTCGAAGCATACAAACCACAATAATCAGATACATGACGTCATAGCGTGTAAAGATATATCTAGAAGAGGATGATCATATCCTACTTGAGAGCGACCCACTTGTTAATACTCTAGGTATTGATTTTAATGACAACAACCACATAAATATTACTACTAACGTATCTTCGAGTTATGCAGTCATATCAGATATATTATGGAGACATTTACAGAGATTAATAAGAATACAGTGGAAGCAGATTAATTATAGAAGAAGGTTAATCAAAGCAATTGAAGAACAAAACCCAATTAGAGAAGAATGCTGAAGGGTAAAGGTGTTTGAAGTGATGAGGAGTTGGTTGAACCTTAGACTATCTTATTAAAGATCTCATGGCAATTATACTTGAAGATCATCAGCTATTGACCTCAACCGAATCACAAAAATCCATAAATATAAGGTAATTTGAAATGCTGAAAATTCGCAACACTTATTAGTGTTGCCGTTCATTTTGCAACACACCCTTGTCGACAAGGGGGGTAGGGGGTTGTCGACATGCTAGCCGTTTTTTAGAATTTTAAATTTTAAATGAAGAGACATTACCCTCCACCTCTTCACCAAAAGACACGTCTCTTCAACCATTATATAAAGGCCTCTGAAAACGAATTTTAACATCAAGAATTCTTATTTTCTCTTACTCCTTCTTCTCCAAACATTTGCAAAATAAATCCATTGCATACTCTTTCAATCTCCTTGCAAATCAATACTGTTTCACTCCAATTCTTCACTGATTTGCAAACCACACAATATTAGAGAGTTGTACTTTAATTCACACCGTTCTCTCTTTGATTTCATCCTATTTCTCAAAGAATTCAAAGATATATTGCCACTGGAGGTCTATATGATCATTGTACCGAATCTGCAAGAATCTGTATTAAAGATACAACTACTTGACATAGTTTATTGTTAGTTATAAGGAGAAGGTGTTATTGTCAAGAGAGTGTGTCTTATAGCACATGAAACCAAGATTGTAAAGGTATTCTTGCCACCTGTGGAAAGAAAGCGATTATAGTGGAATTCTGCACGATAGAGTGCAGGACTGGATGTAGGATTGATTAATCCGAACCAGTACAAAAATCCGGGTGTTATTTACATTACTGCATATTACTTTGTTACTTACTTATTCTCTGATTACTTCTTTTTGTTTGCAATTTGAGTAAATACAGTTTTATATTCATAAGTAAGTAGTCAATACACATTTCACCTCTTCTAGTGTCTGAATAGCCTTAAGATCCAACATTGTGTTGTAGCCACTCCAGTTTCCAACACCACTTAGCCCTGCTGCATCTAAGCTTGTTTTGGTCATTTCCGGTTGATGAGGCCTGAGGTAACGATTACCTTTCACATATCACATATCACACACTTTGAATGCCATATGGCTATTTTCGTTGACGATTAATTGCCTTCTATAAAAATACAACCCTTAAGCTCATACGTCTTAAGGAGGGTGCTAAGCTAAGAGAAGTTGCCTTCTCGCCACCACTGATCTACACTTGTAAAAACCAATGTACGTAATCTTTAGAAATGCAATGTCAAACAAACATCCATACAAGTTGCTCAGGAACAGAACAAACCGAAGGTACTTTCCTACCACTTCCTGTCAGAAAATCCATAGGATTGGTAGCGAATAGTCCTTGCATTAGATATTTCATAAAGAAGAGACTATTGCTAATGGATATATATTGGGATTTTAACCCCAAATAATCAATAAGCAACCCTCCACTATGAAAATCCAGAATATCAATATCATCACAAGCAACTCACACAATCATCGCATATGCGTTGGTCCGAAGTGGTCTTGGATGAACCGATCCCGGTCTCTTCGCACCAACGATGCAAAAACGTTTCTCAACCTCACACGGAAACTAAGTCTCATAGACTTATCAAGTCACCAACTTTCAACTTTCTATCCTTCGGGCCAAGAAGGAAGCTTGATAGATTGGAGTAATACTCCACACTATACGAATCAACATCCTCAACACAAACGATAATCAAGCCTACACAGAAGGCTACGTACTAAGTGTATGACTAAATAGTTCCCACATCAAGTCAAGGAACTAAAATGGCCAAATTTGATAGCCGTTTATTTAACTATCAAAGCAAACAAACAAACATTTAGCATCATATGCAATCACTAGGCTCTTTTTATTAATCTTTTATTAATTAATTCATTTGTCAAATATTCACTTCAAGTTATCTTTAAAAGATATATTCTCAAAATCATTTCAATATTGGAAAACATTTCCATATACTTATCTAAAAATAAGTAATTCACAAATCAATTTATTTTCAACACTTAGAAAATATTCCATATACTTAAATCAGGATTAAGTACATATTTTATTCTTTAAGGAAAACATTCTCTTAAACACATTTATTTGGGTCAAAACGAATGTTGCGTAAAACATCGTTACAACAACACAAAATCACTAGTATAGGGACTAGAAAATTAGATAGATATATACATATACTATACAAAACATTTTCTTTCGAAAATCATTTACTATAACAACAGTGTTATAGTCCATCATTTTCTTATTTCTCGAAAATGTCTATTTCAACAATAAATGTTGAAATCTATGGTTTCGATCTTAACACATTCTAAAACATCTTTCACCATTTAACCTCACTTAAAATATCACTTTTCAAAACCTGTCTTTAAATTTAAAAGATCATTGTCCAAAACATATCCATTTTATTTAATATATTATTCAATGTCCAAAATCGTTAATATATTTCATTTAATTAAAGGATTATCCACTTTCCAAAATCGTGGATATATTTCTTTTACCATATTCATTATTATTGCATATTTAATTAAAAGATTATCCACCGTCCAAAATCGTGGATGGAATTCCTTTAATAAAGATCCGTATCTAGTTTATCAATTTAAATTGATTTCATATTTATAAAACAATGTTTATAAATTCCATTTATCTTTACTACTAATAATGATAGTTCCATGAACTAATTTCAACCATGTCTTTTTGAATTACCAAAATTACCCTTCAGTCAAAATCACTTCGTTACTTCTCATCAAACCCTAAATCATTTTCAGATCCAAACTTCTTCATCGTCCTCTACCCTCTTTCCACCCCGCATTCTTTCCAAATCTCTAAATCCAATCCACAGCCCCTCCACCGCCGAGCTCGAACGAAAATCTGAGCGCCCATCACCTTACTTCTTGATCATAGCACACAAGTCACCAGTGGTTACTGCCTAATCAGTCCACACCGCAACTCCCTTCCTCTAACTCAGTGCTCCCTTCCTCCACTGTTTACTGCTACAACACAGGTATTATTTCATATTGATTCATTCATTTTCCCAACTTTGTTCGAGAATTATGTGACAAAAGAAGTTGCTACAATTTCTAGGACCGTTTTGAGTTTGAATCCAAACTATGGCTATTAAAGGAATTACCGATTTGGATTTCTACCTACAAAAATATATGCTTCGTATTTACCGAATTGATTTGTATTTCTGTACCAGTTGGTAAAATGATAATATATTAATCCAGTGTTTGTTGTTACCACATATTTAAGGAAGCAAAAATATATATGTACATATTTTTTCCTGAAGCAAATATACATGTTTTAAACTGACATGCAATGCTTTTATAGTTTTATCACTGCATTCACCTACATTCTAACATGAAATTAGACCGTTACTCCCACTTCATCATAAACAACATTTGTGCATCCATGTCCTGTACTAATGTGTACTACAGTTGGCATGTTTAAATTATATATACTAGCTTAGCATGGATATACTTGCAGATAATAATATATTATTCATAGATTACATGCTCACATACATCTTAAAGACTTAAACTAGATATAAAAACCATAAACCCTATAATAATGTGCATTCATATTTCAATTTGGAATATCAAAAATGCATCCATTACATTAAGAACTCTGTTCACATTATGTGTTAAATAAAAGCGACGCCTGTATAAAAGATAATAAAATAAAGAAATAACCTTTATCAGATTTAGTAAGTGGATATGCGCTATTTCAAGATGTTATCCTAAATCTTGGATACTTATTGAGCAACAAATCAATCTCTTATGTTCCTGCTCTTGCAATGAAAGTGGTAGAATATGTTGTATACATTAAAACTACGCTTTTATGTTTAACAACAAATCGATCTCTTACTCTACAATGTTGAAAATTTATCATAGGTGTTTGAAAGTTAACCATCATTTCCTCGAGTGTTAGTAGAACGCACGCAATGTTTCAAAATTTCTGGAATCGACTTCCATGTGCCATCTCTCAAATTCTATGGGTACTAAGAGTAATTATTGGTTCAACTTTTGTTTAGATTGAATATTTCAACTGTTGTTTGTATATATTGATGTTGTAAATTTTTGTTTTATAGGAAACTTGACTATTCTGTCACATCTGTTATCACATGAATTAGTCAAGTAAGCACATGAAATGCAAAAATGAAAAAAAAGCAAAGATCTTAATGGTGATCGATCGGAAACTTATGATGTGATTCTTAACAAGATATTTGCTTGGGAAAAGAGGTTGTATGAAGAAGTTAAAGGTAAATATATTTTTTTACTATATTTCCCTATTATATCTGTACAAGTATCTTACATGGCAAGATTTATGTAGGTAAGCCAATGGAAATCGAATATCAGAGATTCAGAATAAAGTTGCATTGCTAAAAACAAAAGGGGGACACTGATGCAGTTGAAAAAGATAAAATTTTGGAACCTATAGTTCCCATAATCTTCATGCTTATGTACATCCACAACTTGATTGAGTATTGCTAGTAGTAATAGTAAAAGATTTTATTTTGTATTAAGATTTATTCTTTTGTGCAAGTATAAAAGACATGTTAAATGATAAGATCAAATTATACATAAGAAAATGCGCATTTTTTTAGATTGATGGGAGAAATTTGATTTACCTATAGCATCCTTTATAATTAAGAAAATTATTGTGCAACCCATGCTTTCTGTTTAGCTATAGCCGAGTAGAATTTACTGCTTTGGTTGAGGCTTCTTAAAGAACTACTTCTTCAACCAATCAAAAAGCTAACCAAAAATAAACAAGACGCATAGTTATAAAATTTCATTGGAAAAAATATACATATATACACAAAATAGCTTACATTTCCTAATGTTCATAATGTAGACATCAGAGACATGTAAACTCAAGAGCAACAATTAGTGAAGGAACAAGCAAGAACAAGCCCAAGTGTTTGAAAGTCAATATTGTTTAGAAGTTACCATCAGAATCTCCACAAATAATCTCACTAGGTATTTTTAATAAACTCTCGCATTTTTAATAAATTACTGGTGTTGTATGTCGAAGTGGAATGATTATAACATTGTGCTTGATTTTTTATTATATCAATGTTGTATCACTATTGCTAATTTTAGCTCGTAAAGTGAATTCAATTGTTTGTATCAGAATGCAAGTTTACATTGTATTAGAGTTTTCTTTTGGTAATAATGGTAATTTCATAAAGTTTATTATAGCTAATTTTACATTGTGATGGATTGTGTTCTTATGCCAAGTTATGATGGAACCTTAATTTATGATAATTTGGAACTTAGGGAAAGTTTGAATATTCGAAGGACAATGTAAAGAAATGGTGGGTCATGGAGTTACCAGTAGAAAGTAATATAGTAGTATATACGAGTTTTACATAACTTCGAATTATTTCATTTTCTCTGCAATCTTCTTACTCCATCTAAAATCATGTTATATTAACATACTTGGATTCCTTTAGTAGTAATTCAATATGACTCAAGCTAAACAAAATAGTGAAAAACTAAAATGTTTTTATATGTACTTTTAATATTCTTCTAAGGTAATTGAGGCTTTGGTCTTAGAATAAATAAGAAAAGTATATAGATAGATTTCTTAAGTGCACTAATGAAATCAATACCTAAGAAAACAACCAGTTCATAAATATACTAACTATCTAAGTACATATCATCTCCTGAGTTCTTAGACGAAGAGTCAATGAAAGAGATTCGTATATTACTTCGCCCTATAAAAAGTAGAACTAAGAAAGCGAGTAAACGAGTAAACAAAGAATGAATAATCTGATATCCGACTTAATGTTGTTGAATATGTGAGTATATGATTTTTGTTTGATGATAATAAACATATATATATATTCACTTAAATGTATTTGTTAATGTACTATTTTATTTTTCACATAATTAAATAAATATTTGCCGAATAAAATAAATAACACAGTATTTAAATTCAAACGAATATTTTATTCAAACAAATATTTATTACAATTTTGAATAGTACAAATTTGAGCTCTCACTATACATACATTATTTTCAATCACAATACAATTTCAATCACATCACGATTATCATTTACATATGCACCTTACTACATATCACTCGTTCACTCAAAATTGATCTTCAACTTCATTTCAGTTTGAATCCAACGTCTGAGCAATCTGCAAAAATATACATTGACGCAGTAAAATTGAAAATAAAATATTTTTGTAGTATAAAATAAAATGTAATTTTGAAAATATTATTTGCCTCGGTTATTTGGGTTGTTCGTCATCATTTAATTTTGAATTCATCATACACGAACAGCTTGTGACATGCACAATGTATCATTGTACATGCCATAAGGCCATGCACACCGGTATATACACTTGATAAAATTACAGGGACATGTGAGCACAAGGTAAAACCCAAATCAAAAGCCGGGTTCAACTCAACTGAAATAATATACAGTCACGATTTTAGCTCAAGGTCAAACCCGAGCTTTAAAGCTGGATTCAACACAGGTGTAGTCCAAAAATACAAGCCTTGACAAAAATTCAGTGAGAAAAAAAATGAACTGGTCAGAACAAAGGCTCAAAGACACAAATGACATGCACATGTCAGCAAGTCCAGACCACATACAAGTAGCATAATCAGACAGCAAATATCACAAAGGCACAAAGGCATATACCACACTCAAAAACAACTCAAGCTCAATACAAATCCAACAATATATGCATACACACATACATATGTATGTATGAACGTATATGTAGACATGAAAATACAGTGAAAAGCAAGAAAGAAGTAAACATGAAGCACAGGGATGCAAGCATCGAGTAGCAGTTTTGAACAAGACATAAATGCCGAAGTCATGCAACAGAATGTAAACATCAAGTAGATGAGCAAGGCTGCAAACATACATTATGAAACTAGAGTACACAGCAACCACCAAAGATACAAATACACATAGGTACAACATGAAATAAATAGACCATCGAATAGCATGTGGTACGAGATAGAACCTGACTCGAGCTCCAGATGGTACACAAGATAATGGCACAAAGCAGTTCACAAGTCAGACTCAATGAAGACTGAACCAAGACATCACATACATATGTGTACAAATGAAGACACAGAGACATGCATACAGCTCAACACACCAATGCAATCAATTGAGGCTACAAACTAGGTTCAGACTCAAGTACAAATGCAACCATATGTGCAAAGATGCACATCAGCCATAAGACAATTCACCAGGTCTCAAAATGAAAACCAAAGCTAACAAATACACACACACACACACACACATACATATGCATGTGTACACATGATGAAGGCATAAGCGTGTGCACCAATGAAACAAAGACCAGATTCCATGCAGACCCGACTGCAAGTGCAAAGCAACATTGAAGCAACTCGAGCTCAAGTCAGCACAACAATTTTCAAATGAAACTGGACCAGTAAGCAGTGCCAAAAGAATAAGTACAACATGCAGTGCAGACTCAAATATCGTGTACCAGAATTAAAGCAACATGTACACAATCTCACACTTCAAATAACAGTCAATGATTCAACTAACTAGAGGCAACTCCAAGCTTGCATAAACAAATCGATGAAGTAGTGTCAGTGACAGTACCAAAGTCATCAAAAGTCACAGAGGCAAAAATCAACAACTAGGGTACAAGTTCGAACAATTTCAAAATTCATGGTGCACCAGTCATGGGACGACAAGTAGAAATCGAACAAGTCAAATTCCAACATGCTACAGAGATGAAATAAATCAATATCGTTAAGAAGCAGGTTTTACAATACAAATCAAAGCCGTAATTACCAAGTAAACATCTGCAGTTCAATATCAAAGCACTGGCTGAATTCAAGTTACAGAGAAAAATTCAAACCGAAGTCAAAAGTCCAAATAATTCAAAGCCGTGGTTGACAAGGAATGATGCAGCTCTCAATCAAAGCCGTATGAATCAAGCTACCAGAAAATATTCAAATTTGAACAAATCAAAAACATACGAAGTGACAAAGTCAGAAATCATCCCCAGCATCAAAACAAGATCGAATGGCCGAGTTAAATTAGATGACAAATTCAATGAACGAGAATATAGGAATTAGAATCCTATTTAACCCGAATCATCACTGGCCGAAAAATCATTCGAGTTCAAGAAATACCACAGAGCATAGCGTTAATTAGGAACTCGAATCAAAGTCGAGTATGATATAAATCGAAAAGGGAAAAACGTACCAATTCAACGCATCGTACAATCACGACTAATTGAAGTAGCCGGAAGCAAATCAAAGCAAAATCCACTGTTGTCGACTATCGAAGCAAAACAAAGAAACATCCACTGTTGTCGATCAACATTCAAGCAGGCTACTTCGATATCAAAAGCCCTAATTTCAGAGCAAAAAGAATGAAAGAGCGCAGCCATTTTTTATGAAGAAAGAGACAGGCCGGAGGAATATTAAAGAAAAAGAAAAAAATAGTTTATCAATATATTTACTTTGCGCCGATAATTCCTTTAGGCTTAGAATATTTAAATTATGGTTTTATCTTGTTTAAATTATTTTAAATTGTATTTTTCTTTTAAACTATTGTAATTACTAGTCGTGTGACTAGGGGACGAGCTACGGTGGTGTAGTTCGAGAATTCGCAACTCAGTGGCTGAGTTGTGGCAGGGTTTTGAGAGTAGAGTTAAGGCTAGTCGATAGCGGGTGTCGCGAGTTTATGTGTGTAAGCGTCTGACTGCTTAATTTATAGTAGAAACCATGGGGGCAGCACGTACGCGGGGTTTTGCCGAAGCTGGGTAAATTCTGTGTTGTTCTATTTCTGCCTTTTTATTATTCTGCTATTATCTGTGCTGCTGACTATTTTCTGTGTTGAAATTATATTATATAAACTTCTGCAATAAATTTTTATAATTAATAGCATCACCCTATTCACCCTCCCTCTAGGGAGAAATCAATCCTACAATTGTGAATAAATATAGTACTCATCAAATAAATTGCAATAAAGGAAAGAAAACAATGTGCTCATTGAAGTTAGTAGTATAGATATAATGATATATAAAGTTTCAACTAGATGCAAGCCCAAAGTGCGTGCATATATACTCATATTTTATACAAATTTCCATGTATAAATTTCCTTTATTAACCAGACTCATTTATCTCATTTATATGCCAAAAATCAAGATTATAAGTTAATTCACTTATAATTCTCTTATTTACAAAATTTATTTTTTATAACTTCGCAAATATATATATATATATATATATATGTATGTATGTATGTATGTATGTATCTTATTCACTTATAAAGTTCATTTAAAACTTTATTTTAACACTTACCAAACTCCTTTATAATTTCATTATTTCAATTTATAAAAATTCAATTTTGTAAATCTTATATATAAACCATCTATAATAAATCAAAAATCTCAATTTAAAGTATTTTACGAAATAGTTAACTCCGTATTTCAAAATTCACATTTTAATTACATTTCCCAAAAATCTTAATTTTTATAACATAAAAATTATAAAATTTATTTATTTGAAATAAATTCATTTCCTTTAACAATTCAAAAATTAATAAAACTTCTATCTTCAAAATCACTTGAAAATCCTTTTTAATTCGAAATCACCACTTTAATATTTTTAAATTACCAAAATAGGCTTAATACTACAACAACACTAAATACATTAATCACGGCATCCAAAACATCATATATCACATGGTAACAACATATATCACAATATTTGTAAATAAAACCAATATTGATGAGGAATTCTGTTGGATCCCTCCAACCTGTCATCTGCAACAAATATACATATTAGAAAATATGTACAATGTCCGCTTTGAGGCTGATGTATGTACAAAAGGTCATTCGCTCATACACCGAAACGTATAGGGTCTCATCTGCTCCAATAGGAAGGAATATATCCAAATACCAATAAATATATATACAATATATCATATATCATACAAACAATCATCAATCAACATAAATAAATTTATTCTCACTTATATAAAAATATCAGTGAGCTAGAAAGAGTGAGTTGTACTCACGTTGATTCCAATAGCATTCGCAGTGTTTTATTCCGAATAAAATTAAACACACCCAAAATTTACACTAGCTCCAATCAACTCCAAACCAGCTCTAAAATGTAGTGTTCATCCATACGGACCCAACGCAAATTGTTTCATCAAAATTGGACCTCGTATGAAGAAGTAATGGTATTTAAAAGATTACAAAATTTGATATAAAATTTACTTTCAATTTCTATTTTATTTTTAAACCTTGCTTTCATCATGACCATTCATTTCCACATGAGGATATCTGGCCGCGTTTTATTCTTCTTCACCCTAGGTCAATGAACGCATGCAACAATCCATAGAGCCGCCATTTTTCATGAATCATCGCGCCCTCCTCGATGCATTTGAAGACAACCGCTTACCACCAATCGAATGCGCGTCACGAGCTCCACCTCCAGCCGAAGACTGGTCCAACTCGACCTCTTCCCTGCCTTGAAAAATGTGCGCGAACTCCGGGCATTCAAGCTCGAGTTGCCATAATCCGTTGCTCCAAAATTCATCATCACCGTATGGATTGATCGAGCTTGACGAGCTCTATCACTTTGTAGTTGAATGTTTTTCGTGAATGTCAATGGATTGAGAGAGATTAAGGGGAAAGGAATCGAATTTTTATGGCCATTAAAATATAACTGGCGGCTAGGGTTTCTAACCCTAGAATTGTGAAAAAGGTGAAAAAAGTTGGCCTTTTATGGAAAATTTCATGACACTATTCATCGTCAAATTTTCCGAACTCCAATCGAAACGTGCCGCCTGGAATTTATAATGTTTTGCCCCTATTCTGAACACAATGGAATATATATCGAGAGTCAATTGATCGTATTTGGAAGATAGGTTTTCGAATCATCTATTTAAATTTAAAATTCACTTAAACATATTTCTACGCATTTTAGCTTGCCACTACTAAACCGTAATCCAATTGACACAAATTTGAAATCCTACAATAATATGATATTATGGATCCAATGAATCTGGTTTCGTCGAATCATAGACTGTGTGAAAAACGACTATTTTTGCATGTTAATTAAATATTAAAATATTCAATTTCTACAAATTCGCTTTTAATTCTATTTTAAAAGCTCACTAGCATCGTTCTAATTCAAATAGAATTTAATTCAACTTTATAATTCATTTTTTTCACATTAAATTCAATTTCCAATTATTTCTGCAATTTCAAATATTAAATTAACAATTTAATTATCCAATTAAATCCAGATATTCGAAATATAAGTTATTCAGCTTATAAAATTTACTTGTGAATATTTAAAATCAATTAAATATACGAATTTCAAATGATTGAAATTCTAGGTCGTTACAGTGTCTAGAAAGGTAATCAAGTACTCTGTCCTACCTTGTTACCAGCCTGGCCTGAAAGGTGAGGGAGTCCAAACGTTGTCCCTAAAAGAAAAGGCCAATTTGAATTGGGCCTTGTGCTAGTTTTTAAAATTGTTTTGAAAAATAAAAATAAAACTATGTTTATCATAAAAGTTATAATATAACATAAGTTTCAAAATGTTTGAAAGGATAATTATATTTTCAAAAATGTTTGAAAATATTTAAATACCAATTTCAAAATTTAAAATTGATTAATAATATTAATAGAATGAATTAATAAATATGTTAGTTAATTAATACATATATGCATATATTATATATGTTGATATGTGTTATATTTTTTTAAAATGTTTAGGATAACATAAGTTTACACGTATGTAAGATAAAATTTGAAATGAATAAAATTTAATTTAAATTGTTTAATTGAATAAATTAATTAAAGGTTAATTAATTAAATAAAATATACATATATAAGATATATGTCTCTGTGTGTGTGTTATACTATAAAGGTTATAGTGTGCACTATAAAGGTTATAGTAGAGATGTCCAATATAAATGTTGTATTGGAATTATAATATAAATTTAGTTAGTTAATTACTTCAAATTAATTAAAGAGTTAATTAGTTAAAATTAAGTAAGATTTAATTAATGTAATATTATAAACAAGACTATTATATAAGTTAATTAAGTTATATAGTAATTCAACTTATGTAATATGAATATATAACAAAAGGTGGAACTTTAAAGAAACTCTAAACAGACTTAAGGAATAAATACCATGATTTTTGATGTGTCTGACACTTGAATCATGAGAGTATTTTATAGGAAATACATTATTCCATAAGTCGATATCACTTGATATAATATATTGAAGATTATGAATCTTTAATATAAAGTTTCATCTATCGTTTACGTATTAATAGATTACTTGCATACTCTTTAGTTGTTGAGCTTTCCTCAAACTAGGGATGTTATGTGTAGTACTAGTAACATATTGAATAGACGAGGTAAGATAACCGCATGTATTTGTTTAGCTTTCCTCAAGGTACGTGCATTATACTTAGGCCGTCGCAAATTGATAGGTCCGAGTGGATAGTCCCACCTTACTTGCTGAGCTTTCCTCAAGGTAAAGGCAGGATTAGAACAAGGTACCAAAGGTTAGGAGTTGTATGTGATACAAGCAATAAAGAGTTACCCATCATATACGAACCTCTGATTTGTTGAGCTTTCCTCAAGGTCAGAATCTCAAGGCATATGAGTCCTAACATTCACCAGTGAAGTTGACAGACTTTTATTTTTTGCTTAGGGTTTGGTGAGACATAAAATACTACTAGGAGCCTTATTTGAACAATGAATGGTGACATTTAACCTTTTTGATGTTGTAAGAACACATGCTAAATAATGTTATAATTATTTATAATGATAAATTTGTATATTTAATATCATTGATAATACGTTTATTAATTAACATATGCAAATGAACTGAATTAAAAGTTGACAAATGGAAATACAATATCCACTATTAAATGCCTATTGCATGTTAATTTTTACTATACCCATGAAAGAGCCTAATTTTTCCAACTGCTTAATACATTCATTAAATGATCACTTATGTGTTTATTTAGTTTAGACCATGTATTGCATTTTATGAGTTTTGAACTCTAAAAGCAATACAAGATTATGGATGGATCTTTGATCCATATACTATCACATATAGATGTTATATGGCGAATAGTCACAATTCGGTATGATACTTCAATGAATATAGTTCATTCATAATAGGCAAATAAACTATACTATGGGATCGAGTATTCCATCTGATTGATTACATGAAGTTCATACTGTGTTAGTTGTAGCACAAGACTAAAACTACAAGATAGATCTAAGAAATGTCAACTTAATTAATTTATGCAAAGAGCAACATATTTGATGTTCTTAGATGTTAAGGATAATCAAATGCGCTTTCGTAAAAAGTTCATTATGATATTGTATTAAGGGTTTTCATTTAAATGGTTTGACCATTTAGAAAGGAAAAAGAATGTATAAGAGTAAATGCGAGCTAGGGTATAGTTGGGATGGGGAGAGTGAATAGTCATTTCTTCTTCATAAAGAAATAACAGAAACGCGAATTATAATAATAGCGATTGATACTTAACATCGGAATGAGAAATATGATTTCTATTCGGAAATGTATTTTCATATAGAAAATTGTTTTCTACGAGACTTGTTTCTTTGAGATCAAGAAATTTGATCAAAGAACTCTTCATGGTAAACTAGTTGCAGTATATGAAATAAACAAATATATATTAAATGAATGATGGACCTCTAAATTTTATACGCTATTATAGTAATGGCGAAAATAGTGGGAGCATGTCATATAGCACTTATGGATTGCATCAAATTACAAAAATTATTTTCGTAAAACGTAATGAACATTATTCGTGAAATAATGAATATTTTTGGTTATCGACTAAAAAAATAGACATAGCTATATTTCTATGAATATTATGAATATTTATTATGAAATAAAACTGTAATGTGGTATTTGTTTTCATAATAAAAGTGACGCATTGGAAAATACAGAAGTGTCTAATATTATTTATAGTTATTCTGGAATTATAAACTAAGCCATAGTTTTGAGAAAATAATTATACAATATGATTTTTAATCATATGGTACTTGTTAATTATAATAAAGGGCTATGCATCCGTTTAGTGGGAGTATCATGAGAGTTGATGAACTATTCAGATTGATACATATAGATGTATGCAATCATAATTCTACAAATACCATAATGGTTCCACGTACTCCATCATATTCACTGATGAGTCATCATCGACATGGACATGTGTATTTGATACACATGTAACATGTCTATGGTAAACTCATTGAATGTACAAATAGAAGTAAAAATATATGCGATAAAAATGATTCGATTTGATGAATAAGTGAGTATATTAGAAAAGGTTCCAAATGTACCTAAAATGAATAAAGATTCAATCTCAAAATAACTCCTTCATGTGATACATAATGATGCATCGATATGGAGTAATCGAGCTTTGTTGGACAATTTATGATTAATTGTGAGTGAAGTTAAGTTAGTTTCTTTCTATAAGATAATGTACTTAAGAGTAGTACACAAGGTTTATATTATTTCATCTGAATAATAGTTTACAAAAATCTTACAAGATAAGGGTTTATTAGAAAATCCAACATATCCAAGGCTAAGGAGTTGGCAGGTTATGCGATTTGAAAGATTGCACATAATAATTATTTATGAGGGATCTTGTATGAATCTCCCCAAAAGGATTTTGGAAAAGAACCATCATTGAATAACATATATATGTTTTAAACATAGTTTTGTAAACTAAACCCAAATCAGTTTTATAAATAAAGAAATTCTTAAAGTGTTTATGAATCCCCATTTTATTTACACCGAGAAACGACTGTTGTTTTAAGATATACCAACTTCATTATAAAGGAATTTCTTTGAGGAATTATTGGTAGTTAAATGGAATTGGATACGATCCATAGATAGAGCTGATTATATGAGATAAAATGAAATTAACTAACCTAAATGAACACAAGCATTAAAATGTCTAGTAAGTATTCTCGTATATCGAAGAGAAACTATGAGTTTCTTATTAATGTCGAAATTATATAATCCTCGGTTGTTTAACTAAACTATTAAGAGTATTGACTCTATATGGTATGATGTGAAAATCTAAAAGAATTCCAAGCATGCTACCAAAATATGATTTTGGTGGTCGTAACCAAAGGGATGCGATCCATCGGTCGAGATTGTCTTTATGAGAAAGATTAACACAGTTGGAATTAAATGAGAAATGTTGATAAGAATAATATCACAAATTTCAATTGTTGAAATTTTCATAATATATTTGGTATTCAACATGCTGAAGTTAATTCAGATTTACTCACAAAATCATTGCTTGATAAGACTTAGTGTTTTAGTATATATGTATTGAAATAGAAAATTATAAATAACAATTTAGAGTAAGCTGTTTATACATATTAACCAAAAACATCTCAAAGTCAATGAGAGCGATATTGAGTTTGTGAGTCTTTGCATGTGATCTAAGGAACAAAACGAAAGTATCATTTATAAGCATCAAGATCGAATAAGTATTTTGATAGAAAATCATATAGTTTGATTTTCAATCAAAGTGCATTGCAAGCGTGTGTTCATAAGAAAGAACGTTAAAAGGTACATTAATGTTTCTAAACTATAAGTAAACAACACATTGTTGATTTTAATGGTGTACTTGTGTTGAAATCAACTTCAATTGTTTAATACTCAATTGTGGATTGTAATTGATGTCTTTTGTAGTGAGTATAAAAGATATTGGGAATGTCCTAAATCGATATTCAAATATTTCTTATTAAATTGAATAATACAGAAAATTTGAGTTCCTTATGCATTGGCATTAGGAATTATCATACATGTTTTATTGGTTATGATATCATAATTTATTTATGTATTTAATACATGATCAAATCCAAATTGATATCACTAAATAGTTATTTGAAATGTTCTCGTGTATTTATGAAATACTAGGGAATTGTTTACAAAAACAAAGGAGTGTTCGGACTCAAACATCATAAGTGATATTGAGTGTAATAAGTCAGCAATAAATTCAAGTTAAGAATATTTAAGTTGGAAATGTTCCAAATGGAAGAATATGGCCGGTTCAATGAAAAAGGCTACACATCATCTTGAAATAGCGCCGCAATAAAAACAATGTATATAAGTATATAAGTGCACAAATTTACAACTAAGCCGATTCCAAATGTTGAGAAACGTAGAATTGTTACATGATAACAATATCGCGATATAGTTCGTAACAGAACTTAGAGCTTACTAGAAGTCGAGAGACATACTTCGAATTATTCCATATGAGAAAACAGTTTATCACCGTTGGAGAGAGTTGATTGACAGAGTAAATAATTGAAAAAAAATAGCATACCCATTCACAAAGGGACTGACCCAATAGGTTTTGAGAAAGTCGATTAAAGATGTTGGAATAAGATTCCATAATTGACCCCTAAGTGCAAATGGAAGATTGATAGAGTTAGGGGTATGCTATAGAGATCGATTATGTAATTTATTACATATATCTAACTCATTGACCAATCTTTTTCAAAATAAAGATGTTTTCTTTCTATTATATACTTGATATAATGTGGTTGTATTAATTAATTAATTTAATATAAAATCCATAAATGGTATGTTTTGTGATAGCAGCTACAAAGTGTTATAACCATGGGTAATTTATCACAATGAAAAATATATTATTTTAAATGTTCCTAGTTAAGATGCATCAAGACTAGATATTGATGTATCCGTTCAGACTAGAATATGTAACGCTCTCCAAACGTTGGGAAGTGTATTACTCATGACTGTTGGTAGCACCCAAATGTTACGTACTAATAATTATTAGATAACTATAGAACGACTCAATCGGTAGTTTTCTTTTGGTTAATATAACTAAGATCAAACAGAAAATATTGATGTGACTAATTTACATAGTTTTTTAGACTTGAGAATACTGTGAATCTTCAATATGAAAGCTCTATTTTGATTATAGTCAAATCATGGCATAACATCCATCGAGTGACTATAGTTGGGTCGAGTGGAAGTATTGGAAGTGAAGCACTATTCAAGAGAGGATTCATCTCCTCGGTTATATGGCGTTAGTATCACGGTCAACCAAAAGTCAACCCAAAGTTAAAATCTCTGGCCAAAGTAGTTCGGTTGATAATAATTATTATTATTGAACCACGAAATTTGTATTTGGATTATAGAGTTAAATGTGGATGATGTTGGAATTTTTACCACTACCATGTTCAGCAAGTCCAAAGTGATATAATTCTAACGAAGAGAATTGGTTTAAATAATTCTCGCAACTAACTAACGCTTATTAAATTAAAATGAGATTTTTCCGAAAATAAGTAAACAATAAATTCGGCCATAATATCACACCACTTGCTAAGTGAAGTGTGAACGTTAACGTTCAAATAGTTCGATGTTGTTTGCCAACCGAATTTACACCCAAGAGTCGCACAATCGAAACGATGAATTCTCTTTAGACCAAAATTTTTAATTAGTTTATAATTTTTATAAATTAATTAAGCAAATTAATATTTATGAAATACTAATTACAAATTTTAAATGTGATTTGAGAAATAAAATTGTTGCATATATTTATAAAAGTTATGAATAAATTTATCGATATGAGATATGATAACAAAATATGTTAAATATGATTGTATATATTTAATTTGGGTTGTATGAGCTCACAACCCATGAGATTTGGAGAGGATAGTCATTGGTTTGGAGAAAGATAAGAGGTGGCCAAAACATGTGTGATTAGTTTTGAGATGTGTGGTTGAGATCATTGTTTGCTCTTTTGTCATACCCATATAAAAGCTAATCTCAAAACCCTAATTACAAGATAATTCATTTTTATTCCGCCACTTTATTCTTTATCTTCCTCATTTCAATGGTAGAAACTTTCTTCTGAATATCATCCATAAAATTCTCAAATCTAATTCAAAATTAAAATGCTAATTTGCAGTAGAAGGTCCCCAATCTCAGATTAGCAACCTGACGGATTGTGAATTATTCTTAGAGGAGAAATCATTATTCAACGTGGGCTTAAATACTTCATCAGGATGTGCACTTTTATTTATTATCATTGTTTTGATTTTAAATTTATCATATAAAAGTTGATTTGCATCCATATCCCCTGTTTGTATTAAGATCTGTCCATTGTTTAGATTATGTGAGATTTTTGTGGGTACATGTGTTTGTTACATTAGATTGGTTATATGCTTATTATAATATTTTGTTCATTGATTTATTGTCGAATTAATTATCTAAAAAGAAGTTTTTAATTTGATTTATATGTATGTATGTATGTATATATTAAATGTGTACAGATCTGCAAATTATGAATATGTATAATAATTGTATATATGTTTATATATCATATATGTTTAGTATTAAAATTTCCTTATGATTATTTGTACCTATTATGAATTAATTTATTTTTGAAACACAATTACTTCTTTAATTAAAAATATAATTTTAGTTGATAAAATTCCAGATTTTTTCTAAGCCCCAAATTTGTCTCAAACACCTCCAAATATTTTTAGAATTTTTAACTTGGTTTCCTATTTTTAAAAATTAATTTGATTACGGCTATTACCAATTATTAGTGATAAATATTATTTTAATCGTAAAAAATTTCATAAATTAATCTTTAGCCCAAAATGTGTTTCAAATTTTCTAAAATTTTAAAAACTTGTATGATAGCATATAATTATTTTACACTAATTTATTATGATAGAAATTGTTTTATTTAATAAATTATACACACACGTAAATACACACACATACTAGTATTTTATTTTGACCTATTATACAAGCACATATTTGGACAAATTACAGTACATACAAAATGAGCTAATGTATTTGTTGCAATGCAAATCTCAACATCTATATATAGGCACATTATATCCTTCACGGGTTATGATGTTACACAGACACACACATATATGTATATTTATTTGTATATGGTACATACCTACATACATACATACATATATATATATATATTGTATACGTTTATAAATAAATAAAATAAAAATAAACAAATACCAAACTACAAATTTTATAATTACAACACATATGGACATCATAATAAATATTGCCATGAATAAATTATTGTTAATAATGACATTTAACAAATCAATCAATTCAAAGTAAAGAAAGAAAAATGAATGGTTTCTCTCTCCATTCAATACAATTAATGCTCTTAATTAATTCTTGTTTTAAAGAACGAAATAAAAGGTTTTATTCCCTATACATTAACACATATAAATAAGTGTTAGGTGTATTTGATACACTATACATTTGAAATTAAATTTATTTAAACTTCCCTTTAACTATTTTAAATTGAATACAACATTTTAATTAAAAACAAATTTAGAAAAATTCTATATAAAATTTAGACTTCGCCGACCCAGTAAAAATTTAAAATGGTATTTTTTTTTAAATTTATCAATTTCTTCTGTTATGAGCTGACCCAGTTCCTTTAATCCTATATTTTAGTCATTACAGGGTTGTGAGGCTTATGAGGTCATGATTACCTTTTCATTTCTTAGAAAATCCCATTTGGAATCTAACACTGCCCTCTAAGCACAATGTAATGCCAGCATTCATCCATTTAAGTTGTTCAAGATAAGAGTAAATCGAAGGCACTACTTCTACCACATCTATTTTGGAATCACCCTCAAGATCGGTAGCAAGTAGCCCTTGCACGTCAAAGAACTCCATCTTTGATCCCATCATCTCGAACTAGTTATAAATCTCTTCCAAAGTGTAGAATGCACATACGGTTTTGGAGTGGTTATGGTTTCGAGTCATCTCATATGAGTACACTCCCTTGCTTATCTATGTTGCTCCAAAACCAAATCGATAGTTCCAGTAAACTCAGCCTCAGTTATTTTAGAAATAATCAGACAATACAGAGATCACCTCCTAACCATTTAAGTAGACTTATTTCCTTATCATTTGTCCTAAGAGAACAAAATAAGAGTTATACGCACAGTATAACATCATCGTAGATGACTGTGCCATATAACTATCATGTTTCTCCTAGATATTTCCAAAGTTATATTTTGTCCAAGAATATGATAGTCAGTTTTAACTATCAAACAAACAAACAATCAAACATAGATTAAATTCCGTGTAGGATCCACTGAGCCTCTATTAATTAATCTTTCATTTGTTAAATCTCTTCTCAATAATTGGAAAAATATTCATATACTTATCCAGTTGTATAAGTATATTCACAAGCCATTATACTTTCAATACTCAGAAATTATATCCACATACTTATCTCAACGGTATAATACATCAACAAAACTTAAAGGAGATTTCCTCTTTTCCAAATCCACATTTACATGGACCCAAAACAAATATCATTTAAACATTGCTTACTCAAACCCTAAACCACTTTTCCTTCGGTGTTAAGTTTGGAAAGAATGTTTCCATACCACCATAATTAAGAATGATTATTTATCAAAATCAAATCTCATTCCTTTTATAAAATTCCCTTTTTTGTAAGCCCATTTCATATTTACAAATCCTTTTATAAATCTCCAAATAAATTTATAAAATTTCTTTCATAAATCCATAAAATGATTTATAAAATTCCTTTCTATTTAGAAAATTCTTTTCTATAAATAAAGCTCTTTTATAAAATATCATCCATAAATCCTCTTTAAAAAATACCATTTGTAAATCTCCTTTGCAAAATATCATTTGTAAATCTCGTTTTAAATAAGTCCTTTTTATTAAGTAAAATTCCTTCCGTAAAACAATTTATTATTTACAACATCTTAATTAAATTAATTAATCACATTCAAACATCATAAATGAATAATTAATTAACTTTAAAACATCATCATTGAAATAAACTAATTAATATTTAAAACATCCTTAATGAAATAATTAATTAACTTAAAACGTCATTAATAAAATAATTAGTTAACTTTAAACATCATTAATAAAATCAATTAATTTACTTATACCATAATTACATCAATTAACAAACTTAAACAACATAGATTATATAATTAAATCTTTCTAAACAACATTAATGATATAATTAAATATTTTAAACATTATAATTAATATAATTAAATAACTTTAATCATCTTTAACAATATAATTAAATAACTTACTTTAAAAAATTATTGATAAGATAACTAATTAACTACTTTAAAACATTATTTATAAATACGTAACCTCAAAATGTTATAAATTTGAAGTTAATTTAAATTCATAACTTTATAAATTTGGAAAGAGGCTTAGTGACCACAATGATACCAAATCAAGCTACCATTTAATGCAATTTGACTTTTTAAGTCACATAATTGGTATTTATATAAGCAATATGTATGAAAATCAAATCGATAATTAACAATCACTAGCAAACACATCACTTTTCCCAATATTAATTAATCCACATATTAATTAACTGGTATATGAATAAATGTCCAATTAAATCTAATAGCAGAATGGGGTTTTATTCTGCCGAACAAATGTCATCGATGATCTATTCCACTAATTATAGCAAAACAATGTTTTATTTGGCCAAATAGGCGATACCAATGAAGTATAATTAATTTAACTACATTATTATTTAGAGCATTGTAATTAAATCCAATCATTATTATTATATCATAAAATTATACTTCATCCAAACTTACAATAAGTTATACCAAAGCGTTGTACTCTGTCAATACAAGTCTAACATGAAGATCCATGGGTTGATCGTGTTTAAAATCGGCAAGATATGGTTATTTAAACTCAACACACTTGATATAGATAAAACAATTAAATGTAAAGTAGGTTTCTCACCCAAACGCCAAAGCCCAGCCCACCATGCTACATGCGACCTGCTTTTATTTTTCCCTCTAATAAAAATCCCCAAATCAATCACCTGGAACCCAAAACATGCATGCTTGTGCACATGCACATCACCTCGCACCGCCGAAGTCGATCCACCAACACCCACACATTCGCCTTGCCTTGCTCGACCACCTACACCTTCGTCACCCCCTCTGATCATCTCGATCAAAATCAGACCTTCCCGTCCAAATGAAACACGTCTAGGTTTAAAAAGATGCCTCGTTCATCTCCACTACACCACCGCTATAGCCAATGATCACCTATACCCCTACTACCATCAAGACCTCCACCTCTTGCATGCACCTTCCCGCCCCTCCACAGTCAGCTCGGTGGTCCACACCTCCGTTCCAACCAGAAACCCGAAATAAAAACCTAACAACCCTAAAACCATAAATCCATCTTGACATTCCACCTCCGACCATAGAGCCACCCTAATCTATCTAAAAACCTCGGCCTTAACTTGAGCTTCCTTCTAGCACCACCATTCCTCCCCTCGAACACCAATCCACTTGAATTTGCCACATGAATAGAAATGGTTCACCTCATCACCACCTTTGATTTCAACCACTAAAAATCACGTGATCATCTTCAAAAATCCCACCTTAACCATACGAACCCATCCATACCTTCCATTTCTCAATTCATGTTCGTCAAAAAATGACCAATATCTGACACCTACCGCTTTCAACTAATTCCGGCCACCTTGCTTGATGAAACTTTGAGCTATTATTTTAAAAAATACTACAAGTGAAAACAAACAACTTTTATGTTGGAACATTGATCAAATGTTGGTGGTTTGAGAGGGAATAACTTTTGAAGCAAAGAGGGAGGTGTTGTTTCATTTATAGAAAAAGAAAAGGAAGAAAAGGAGAAGAAGAGAAGAAATGAATGTGTAGTGTTGAGTGAAATGGACAACGAAGTGAAGTGATGATGTACACAACTTATAACCAAAATATTTCTTTACAGAATATTTTATAAAAATTCTTTAACTCTTTTTTCAACTTTGCATCTTTTCCAAACCTATCAAAGTACCAAGCATTTGAAAATATGATGGATATTAGGACGAGTTTATGTACCTTTATTAACTTTCGCACCTAAGATTTCAAATCCACCTTTTCATCTTTTATATATATATATATATATATTAATTATTATTATTATATATATTATTACATTTCAAAATAAATGTTTCATTTGAATACTTTAAAAATGTTGTTTTTAAAGTATAAAAATTTGTATTACAACCTTTTATAACTTATCATTCGATAAAAGGCTAAAAACAAGCAGGTTTCAGTCACATTTACAGTTTTCCATTGAACTGTATATTTTTGTAAACAAAATTCAAAAATAAATTCTCCATCATTAGTCATTAATTAAAAGAGAGTTATTTGATTACTAAACCATTAATCGGATATTTAAAGTAAACTAAATATTCCTAAATCAATCGATAAAAATTCTGGGTCGTTGCACAATATATAAATCATTTAAAAGCATGTTACAATTATTTATAAATCGCTACTATAATTTGTTGCTATAATTCATAAAATGCTACTATAAAATAACATTATAAATATAAATATACATAATTAATTCATTTATAAATAGCAAAAATGATACTACATAGTAGCATTAATCCGCATCTAAAAATGATATAATTATCTATAAACTGCTATTAAAATTTAAAAAATGCTATTATAATTCAAAAACAACCATTATAATTCATAAAATTCTATTATAAAGTAGCATTTTGAATAAAAACATACATAATTTTTTTATAAAAATAAAAAATAATAGTAAATAGTAGCATTACTACACAAATCTTAAAGGATGCTACAATTGGTTGTTACTACAATTTAAAAATGCTACTATAATTCATAAAATGCTATTATAAAATAGCATTATGAACAAAATTATACATAATTAATTAAAAAAAAAACAAAAATTGAAACTACATGGTAATATTACTACACACATTTGAAAAATGCGACAATTGTTTATAAACTGCTACTACACTTTAAAATATGCTATAACATGTAACATCCTCCACTTCGAGACTCGGACGTTGATGATGTTGCAGTCATCACCAGAATCATTTTCAAGCGGCGAAGTGAGTTTAATATAATTTTATACAATATTAAGTAAACAAAGCAGCTAAATAAATTTTCATTACATCAAATTATTTTACACGACTCAATGCATCATCACTAACCATCTTTAACTCCATGTAAGGGTAAATATAATAAAACATAAATAAAGTGTCATGATTGACATATGAAGATGCCAACATGGACACTTAACCAGTTATAATTTCTGGTTTTACATAGTGGAATTGCGAAATGAGCCTCCTGCTTCATATTTTCCTTCCTTATTCGTCTTTTCAAAAGGTACCTATCAAAGTCATAATGTAACATCCCCCTACTTGGAGGCCCAAAACTAACGGCTATAGATGTTGTAGTCATCCATAGTTATTAACCTTCAGCGACCAAATACAGCGGTGCTAGATTCAATGATACATAGATCACAAGAACATGAAAAAAATTTAACAATTTAAAAACACATATCCACATTTCATTCAAAACATTTGATGTTCATTGCATAATCATAAAACGTTAACATATTCAGCAAAATATAATTATTACACATACGCCAAGAGTGACATATGAAGATGGCTCCTTGGTTGATCGGAGTATATAACGAGGCTAATGAATCTGCCTGTACATCCAAATACACAGGGGAAAAAGATAATCTAAATAATTAACTGCCTCCTGCACGCCTCTGAAAGCTTTATTCATCTAAGAAGAGGACCTAAAAACCCAAAACCTCAAACCATTCAAAATTAATTGAGTACCCGAGAGTTTAAGGGGAAAAAAATTTCGAGTTAGACATAAATCCCGGTATGAAAAATAATCTAACATATCAATCCTTTTAGATATCTAGTGAGACCGGACCGCTTAATGGAACAGGTTTTCCCTTCACCAGTATCCTAAACCTTTATAAAACCATATACCGTGCTCCTGCATCCACAATGGTTAAAACATACATTTAAAAATATTAGGATGATACGCATATATAAAATCATTTAGGATTTCTCATCCCGGTTTAGATTGACAACCCATCATAGTTATAGTTTTTAGGGTCACCATTAACCTATCAGTTTTCATGAGTTTACTAACAACCTTTTTCATTATACACGGACACCTGTCCCATTTCATAATTTTCATGGGATCACTAAGAACCTATAGACTCTTGCTAATTAACTTAATTAATTCATGGGTCCCCTTGAACCTATTAATCATTCCAATAACTAATCACTTACCCTAGTTTTCATGGGTTGACTAGGAACCTATAGGTTTATCCAGTAATTCCCTTCTTATCCTAGTTTTCATGAGTTGACTAGGAACCTACTGATGCTTCCATTAACTTATTTCTTATCCTAGTTTTCATGGGTTGACTAGGAACCTATTGACTGATGTCAATTCTTAATCCGAATATAATTTTTATAGGTTCACTATAAACCAACTAACCCCTGCCAACTATCCTTAATACATAGTTTTCATGGATTTACTAAGAACTTGTTGGTTACCTCCAATAACTACCTTATCATAGTTTTTATAGGTTTACTATGAACCTATCTCCTGGATAACTTCAAAGTTTAAGCATCCTATATTTTTGGTCTCCATGACTCTCTGGATGCAATTCTACTCATTTAGGAGTTTAATCAACTTATATTCACTACCGGGTTAACCTAACAAGTTCTTCTACCCCTTTATCCCCCAAAATACAATTAGGGGTTCTTTATCAAGTGAATATATTCATATTTGAAGAAGTAAACAAATAATTTAACAGTACCACTCCTGTGAGTTTAAGCTCCTTGAATTATATTTCATATAAAACATAGTTAATCCCTTTAACTATAATTTTATCGAGGGAATACTTATTCATATTTACATACTTAAATTCCTTTCAAAACTTCTTTATTTAGCCATAGGTTTTTCGTTTAAAATTTGAGTTTGGGTTTTAAAACCTTTTGAAACCTTCAAAACCTTTCTTCCGACCTTATAGGATGACCTCCTTCGAAAGCATAAAATTCTATCTTTAAAATACTAGGCTGCTACCTTTCGAATACTTTAAAACATCTCTTTCGAAAACTTTCGACCATGTTAAAGTATTATTATATAAGTATAGAATCATAGCTTCAAAACCATTTGAAATCACCCTTTCGAAAACAATGAAAGTCCACCTTTCAAAAGCATTGGGTTCATTTTGGGTCAAAGTGAACATAGGCGAAAGCATCTCTTTCGAAAACCTTTTTTAATTCAAAAAGTAAGGAGGTTTGATGGTGTCAAAACCATCCTTTCTAAAGCAATAAAATGCCTGGGTAAAACAATTGAAAGTTAGCTTTGAAAACCCTTCTGAAACCATTGCCTTCGATACCCTAACCCCTTTCGAAAGCATTAGGAAGTGGCTTTTATTTATAAAACAACTGAACCTTTCGACAGCATTGTTGCCTTCAATACCATCGGTAGGTCTAAGAAGGGTTTCGACTTGGTCGAAACTACCCCTTTCAAAATCTTTTACCAAAATATAAGTTACTCCTTCAGAAGCTACTTCTTTAAAACATAGGCCGTGGCTTTCGTTCGAAAGCCTCTTTGAAATACCCTTTCGAAAGTTTGGTTTCGACTACTTCAAAACCCATTTATAAAAAGGCAAGCACTTTTCTTTTTAAAACAAAATAAAACAAAGGAACCAACCCCTTCAAAAGCTACCTGTGAAGACCCGGCTTTCTAACTCCAGAAAGACGTGTCATCAATAAGAAAGAAAGGGATAAAAATAGAAAAGAATAGAAAGAAAGAATAACAACATCAGAATCTGACAGCGGAATGGAACAAAATATAATACATCAACATAACTATTACATAGTTATATATACATCAGAGTTATACAATATCATAGAACAAGACTATAATATACATATCTGTCAGAACATACATCCCAAAATACATCATATACTAACTAACACAGCGGAACTATATGGATAGATACATACGTCTGGTCTTCTGCTCCAACTCCTCCAGAAAACTCTATACTCCGATTACCTATCACCTGGCTATTCATAAAAATTTGAGTACCCAAGAGTTTATGAAAAACAAAATATAAACTTCGGGTCAGACATGGGTCTGGTATGAGTAAACAGTTAAAGTTGTTTAACTTTGAAAATCATTTGAAATAAAGGTATCACGTAAGACTTCCCACACATAAATACGGGTAAGTTTTTACCTTACGCTAACCAAACATTTTATAGGAAATTCAGTGATATTATAATAGTGTCTAGGGTTTTCAAGTAAAATACAGAAATAGCTGAAATGCTTACATCTCACATTCCAACATAGTTAGGCACAATCAAAACGTACAGCGCTTATTGGAAATTGGATCCCATACAATGGCAGGGCTACTGGGGTACCGTCCATCACAGTACGTGGCCTAGATCACCGTACTGAGGAGCCACCCTAACTCCCCTGCAACATAAGGCCGGAACCATTCCTTACTGAACAGTCCCGAACAAGATAACCCTGCAGTTGGCTGCAGACCAACCGCCCACACAGCCGAATAAAAAGGGACATCTAGACAGGGGTATACCTCGTCCTGTTTGGGGATGACCCACCAAACCTTGCTGCACATCCCCTGTTTTAGCCATTCCCGGTTGATGAGGCTTGAGGCTGCGTTTACCTTTATAGAACATATCTCTTAGAATGCTCATCGTCCGCCTGACGATGTGCTGAAAGCATTCAATCCATACAAGTTCGTTCTGGGTTCGAACGAAACCGAAGGGATTATCTCCTTACACTCGTTTTGGAATCACCCTTAGAGTTAACGACAACAACCCTTGCATTCTGAAAACACCATCTCGATCTTCACTTGAGATTTCACGACCTAACGATTAATTTGGATCGATGTGGTTTTCGGACTATCAAAATTGATACCCGATCCCGGTCTCATCGAAATCCAAATGCCATTTTGAAGGCCAAGTTGTCTAATTAACTTATACAGTTTAAATTCAACAATTGAATTCACATAGCAATTTATCACAGATAAATCATACACAGTCATCACAGATATATCCAGAATATCATTGAACATCACAGGATATAAATAAACATCAGAGTCAATCAAATAGAATCATCGATTCATATCAACATTTAGTTTGATTTATTTTAAACTTAATTACTTGCTTAAGAATAAACTATATTTTATTCTTGCTTAGTTAATTACTAATTAATTAACTTATTTAAATTTATTAATTTACTTATTAATTATTCACTTAATTAATTAATTAATTCTTAATATTAATCAATAACCTTAATTATTGATTTATAAAACTAAATTACACATTTAATTATTACTAATTGCTTAATTAATCATTAATTATTAATTAACTTAATCGTTTAATCCTTAATTAATTATTTAATTAGTTAACTATGATTTGTTAAATTATTAACTTCAATGATTAATGAAATTCTTAATTATAAATGGGTTTACACAAGATTATTATTAAAATCTTTAATTACAAATTTGATTAAATTTTATACTACTTATTAAATTACAATTATAAAATTTATTACATTCCTAATTAATTTCGATTTAAATTAATTACTCATTTTTGTTTTCTGTAAAACTTCATTAGTAAAATTTAAAGTTAATCTCAGCCTAAAACAAATTGGTCAACACTAATAACATAATTGATACTTAACTTATATACCCTTCAACTTAGCATTACATTAGGCAAACTTCTGGAATTTGAAACCCGAAGATAACGATGCGCAAATCTCGTGCTACACTCGCGTATACCCTAATGCTTCACGCGTCTTTCCCTGCATCACTCCTTCTCCTTCCTCTATTCTTTTTTTTTTCTATTTCTTTTTTTTCTGTTTCTTTTTTTAAAAAGTTTTAAGTTCTAAACTACAGTAAGCAAATACACACACGACCCAGAGCGAAAACCCGAAGCAACTAGCAAACTAACTCGAGTTTCACTCGAGTCGACACCAACAAGCACCTCCCCGCCGCCGTGCACGTGCATGGCGGTTCGCCACCGCTCCGGCGCCCCACGACGCCACTAACAAACCACTCGACGACCCCTCACTCGAACACGTAGCCCAAAAATACACGATAAACTCGGGATCTAAATATGCCTGAAAAGTCGAACTGCTACACAAACACGATAGACAAAATCACCTCGTCCTCACGATCTCGATCACTTGAGGCGACATGGCTTCGGCCATATCTCGCCTTCAACCCCCTCTATCACTTTCCAAAGTTTCACGGCGCTCGGTTGAGCAACGGCGTTGCGAGCATCAAACGAACCGAACCCAAAAATGTCGAACCCATAAACTCTACTCTTGATCATTTCCCAAAAATCTTGCATTTAAAAAAATTTCTAAATTTTTTTTAGTGTTCTCACACCACTCTAGCTTCATGTCAAATTACAACAACAATAATTGGGGGAATCATCAGTATTTCATGAAAAAGCATTTTTGGTTTACTATCAAACTGCTCTAAGAAATGTTAACTAAAAATTATAATTTCTGTCTTAAAAATCATACCTTCTGTTTGCACCAAAAATGGGCAAACACCTCCAAGTCGTGTGAACTAGTCGATTTTATGTTGTTTTTAATGATTTGGGTGATTTACGCAAATATATAAAAAGCAGGGACTAAACTGTAAAAGACACACAGATTTATAGTGGTTCGGCCAGAACGTGCCCACGTCCACTTTATATGTTATTCCCCTTTTCTCTTCAGATTACAAGTACAAAGATTTGATTACAAGTAGCTGAAAGTTGTTTGAAAGTTTTATCTGTGCTTGAGCTCTCAAACTTGTCCCCCATTGTTGTACCCCTGCCCCTCTATTTATAGAGTGAGGCTGGGGGGCAGGGGTCTTGGATGTATATACCTGCAGGTGGGCCTGGGCTGATGCAATCTGGCCTGGCAGTGTTGGTTCGGCAAGGCCTTGGTTCGGTGGAGAGTTGGTGTGGATGAGGTCCGGTTGTAGAGGGTTGAGGTTGATTCGGCTGTGGCTGGAGCGGTGAGGCCTTGGTCCGTTGGAGGTTGATGGTTCGGTGGTGAGTGGCTTGGCTAGGCATGGAGTTGGTCCGGTAGTGCATGGAGTTGGTCCGGTAGTGCATGGAGAGATGGTTGGTTCGGCAGTAGGAGGGAAGTAGGTTGGTTCGGCTAGGAAGGGAAGTTTGGACCGGCAGTGCTTGGGAGTGGAGGATGGATGGTTCGGCAGTGCTTCCTTTCATTTGGCTCGGTTATATCTCCTTCATACGAACTCCGATTAACCTGAAATTTGAAACATAGCCTTTCCTAGTCCTTATCATCATTTCCAATCAATTTCGTCTCGATCGGAGCTCAACCAAATTTTGACGATATCGATCGCAGCCTTGATTCCAATCGATCTCCAACCCCGATATCCAACATTCCTTGCCAATTTGTTAATATTCCAATTTTGACCAAAAATGGGATAACACCTTCGTATGTAGTTTCAATATACAAATTCAAATCTACAATTCAAGTTATTCGAATTTTGACCTTTATTTTACTTTTACTGTAAATTGAGTTTATAGTGTTTATATTTCATAGCTACTAAAAATAATAATTCCAAACCTTAATCTTTAGCTTAAACAAATTTATTTAGTTAAGTTACTAATTAAAGAAAATGATTTTATATAAAAAGTATGATTTATTCTCTGTTTTTCTTTGCATCAGCAAAAATTTGAAACCTGGAAGAACATCAGTATGCAGAACTTACAGTAAATAGCAAAACATTCCATAACATTAAACATCAACATATCAATTCTTCATGAATTACTTATTAAAAGTTATATTTTAAGTAAGTTTACTCACCCAAGATTACAGTTGAACAGAAGATGGTTGTTGATGGTGAAAGAAGACTGCAGTTTGAAGTGTTGAATTCCTGAAAACTTTTCTAGCTTTCTGAATTTGTTTGAGCTTGAAGATATGATGTTTGATTGTATTTCTTCAGAATTTCTTCTTAAGTTTTAAATGAACTAAATAATATGTACAGGTAGAATGATGTGGTATTTATAGATAAGAACTGTTTTTGAACAGTGACACAACTTCTAGCATAAGCCTTACCTGGATATAATAATATTTTGCTTTATTTTTATGTACTAAAACCTGAGATGATTCAAATATTTCGGCTGAAAGATTTAAAAAAAAACCTGAAATGACAATTTGTGGTGCTAATTAAATGTTTGTCTTCAGATAGGTTTACACTTATTATGTTTTGCTGACAAATTTTGTTTATTTTGTAAAGATACTTGCAGATCCTTGTGTTTGTACCAAAATGTTTTATTTGATGTGAATACTTGTTCTCTTATGTTAACATATAATTAATGTTTGCCGACAAGTTTATTTTGTTTAAATATATTTGTCTTTCTTTGTTTACAGATTTTCCTTTTTGTTTTATCTTTATTTCTTGAACACAATATACATATATGTGCTTGTCTGGTTATGATAGTATTAAATGAACTTGCCTTCTAATAAGTTTACTACCTATTATATGTTTGCTGGCAAAAATTATTTGAGTTTCTCTGTACAAAGATTTTGCATATAGAATTTTGTTTTATTATCTTTTAACTTAAACACAAATCTATACATTTGATTTGACTGATTTTATATGTTTGTATTTATATAGTTAACATTTCTATTTATATCTTATTCATATCATAGTTTTGTACTTATGTTTGTAACCATATTTTTATGTTATACTTATGTTAAATATTTATAAGCTTTATTTTATTTTAATTATAAAAATTGTTGTTTAGAATCACTTCTTAGTCTTATTTTTATTTAAAGTTAAATCTTCCAAATATTTGATTTGTAACTTATATTTGCATTAATGTATTTTATATTTATATTTAATATGAATAGAATTGTATTATTGTACTTATTATTATCATTAACTACATTTATATTTTTGATATTAAATGTCATTAATATATAACTTTTAATTTAATTCAATAAAACAAATTTTATTCTTAATATTGTCAAAAGAGTCTATTTTAAATTTTGAAATTAAAATTTCCTTTATAACACATATACAACTAATAATGTCCAAAATCTTATTTATTTATAAATGAAAATCTTGTATTTTATTTAAATTTGATTAAAAACTTATTATAATAATAGGGTCAAAATTCCGGGATGTTACATTCCTCCCCTGTTAAAAGAATTTCATCCTCGAAATTTAAACAACAGTTAATGCCAAAGCTTAATATTAACACTCCAAACATACATATCATTCATATAATAACAAACAAATCAAATAATCAATTCTAACAACATTACTAGCTATCCGGACATAAATCTGGATAAGCTTTTCTAAAACTATCAAGGGTTTCCCAGGTACAATCTCTGGGATCCTCACTCCATTGCACTTTGACGAGTTTCACCACTTTGTTCCTGAGTTGCTTCTCGTATTGATCTACAATCTGAACAGATTTGCTAACCACAGTCAGGTTGGGTTCTACTTCTAAATCTTCCTGAATTACTGGTTCTACCACCAATGATGGGTCATGAATAAATTTCCTTAAATGAGACACATGAAATACATTGTGAATCCCAGACATCCATTCTGGCAATTGAATCCTGTAGGCTACAGTTCCAATTCTTTCTAGTATTCGGAATGGACCAATATATCTCGGAGCAAGTTTTCCCGTTTTTCCAAATCTTATAGCTCCTTTGATTGGGAAAACATTGATAAAAACTAAATCTCCGATCTCAAATTCCAATGGTCTTCGTCTCTTATCTGGATATTTCTTTTGACGATCTTGAGCAGCTTTCATCCTTTTCTTGATAAGCTCAACCTTCGCAGAAGCTTCACGAATTAGATCGGGTCCGAGTACAAGTCGATCATTCGATTCAATCCAACAAGATGGGGATCTACACAGTCTTCCATATAGAGCTTCATAAGGAGCCATTTTAATACTCGCTTGGTAACTGTTATTATAAGAAAATTCCACTAAATGAAGATGGTCTTCCCATGATCCACCAAAATCCAATACACAAGCTCGCAGCATATCTTCCAGAATTCGATTAAGCCTTTCCGTCCGTCCGTCCGTCTGAGGATGATATGCCGTACTTAATATCAAAATTGTTCTCATTGCTGATTGCAGAGCTTCCCAGAATTTGTTAGTGAAAATAGGATCACGGTCACTTACTATGCTGACAGGAACACTATGCAATCTGACTATCTCCTTCAAGAAAATTTCTGCCAGGGAAACTATAGTACAAGTTGCCTTTACCGGAATAAAATGAGCACTCTTCGTTAAACGATCCACAATAACCCATATTCCTTCATTTCCTTTCTTGGTTCTAGGCAAACCGTCGATAAAGTCCATCGAGATCATCTCCCACTTCCAATCTGGAATTTCCAAAGGCTGCAACAGACCGGCAGACTTCTGTTGATCTCCCTTCACTTTCTGGCAGATGGCAAAACTATTTACAAAAGCAGCTACATCCTTCTTCATATTCGGCCACCAGAAAACTCTCCTCATATCTTTATACATCTTCGAGATTCCCGGGTGAATATTCAATTTGGAGCGATGACACTCAGCTAAGACTTCTTGCCTCAGTCCATCAATATTAGGCACACACAAACGACCATTAATCCTTAAAGCACCTTGATCATCCACCTTGAAATCCGAATATCGACCGTCCTTAGTTCCAAGAATTATTTCCTCAAAAGATTTATCTTCCATTTGCTTACTAACGATTCTTTCTTGGAGAGATGGAACGACTTCCAAAAGAGATAAGACTGCATTTCTACTAAGAGCATCAGCCACGACATTCACTTTCCCTAGAGTATACAAAATATCCAGATCATAAGATGCCAAAAATTTGACCCATCTCTGCTGTCTCAAATTAAGATCTTTTTGAGAGAAAATATATTTCAATGGTTTGTGATCCGTGAACAACTCAAACTTCTCTCCCAAAAGATAATGTCTCCAGATCTTCAAAGCAAAAACAATAGTTAATAGTTCTAAATCATGCGTTGCATAGTTCTTCTCTTGTGGCTTCAATTTCCGACTAGCATATGCAATTACTCTGCCATTCTGCATTAGAACTGCTCCCAGTCCAACTAAACATGCATCCGTATAAACTTCAAATTTGCTTTTCCCATCCGGAATAGCAAGCACTGGTGCACTGGTTAGCCTAGTCTTCAATTCCTGAAAAGCTTCTTCACACTGAGGTGTCCATTTGAATTTGGTTCCTTTCCTAGTCAGCTTAGTCAGATGCGAAGAAATCTTGGAATAATTCTTATTAAATTTCTGTAGTAGCCAGCCAAACCCAGAAACTGCGAACCTCAGTCGGTGTCTCCGGCTGCTTCCATTCCAAAATAGTTTCAACCTTTGCTGGATCTATAGAAATACCTTTTCCAGAAACAATGTGCCCTAAAAATTTGACATCTGATTACCAGAAATGGCACTTTGAAAATTTTGCCTTCAACACATGCTTCCTCAGAGTCTCCAATACAATCCTCAAATGATGCCTGTGCTCTTCTTCCGATTTGAAGTAGACCAAGATATCATCAATGAATACTAGCACGAACTTATTCAACACCTCCCAAAAAACTCGGTTCATGAGATCAAAAAAATAGGCAGGAGCATTGGTTAACCCAAAAGGCATAACCAACCACTCATAAAAACAATTCGGTCCCCTTCTTAATTAATGGAAACCTGAAGCTAGATCCAGTTGAGAAAAGATAGAAGCTCCATGCAACTAGTTAAAAAGATCATCGATGCGAGGAAAAGGATATTTATTTCGAATGGTCACTTTGTTCAATTCTCTATAATCAACACAGAACCTTAGCGAACCATCTGATTTAGTGACAAACACCACAGCAGAGCCCCAACAAGAAAAACTGGGTCTAATCAACCCTTCTCCAAAAGATCTTGTGTCTGCTTAATCAACTCCTCTCTCTCTAGGAGGCATTCTCCTACTGGGCTGAATCACCGGCACTGCTCCTGGAATCAAATCAATACAAAACTCAATCCCTCGATGTGGAGGCAGACACTTAACTTCTTCAAAGACATCAGGAAAATCTTGAACCACGTCGATTTCCTCAACTTTCTCTTGAGAAGTCTCAACTCCTTGCAATAGACTACTCAAGTGAAATCCATAACTATCGCATGTCACTTTGGCAATCCTACCCAAATAAGCTTCCAATTAAACTGTCCTTTCATCACAATTCAGGACTGCTTTATACTTATCGAGCCAATACATTCCTAAAATAAGATCAAATCCCTTAAATTTTAACACATATGGGTCACAAAAGAAGTTGTGGGACAAATAAGAAATCTTCAAGTCCTTACAGATTGTATCCAATTTTGTTGCTCCACCTATAGGATTATATACAATAATGGGACGATCCACCCTACTGGGGTTGAGAGAGAACTTTTCTACTGATTCCAGAGATATGAAACTCAAAGAAGCACCCGAATCAAATAAAACTTTAATATATTTGCCATCCAAGAGTAAGGTACCTTCCAAAACCCCTTTGCCTTGAGAAGAAGAAGATGGACCGGCTTCCAGAGCAAAAACTTTACCGTGCAGTGTCCTCTGCAAAAGTGGACAATTCTTAATCATATGACCGGGCTGATGACAATTAAAACACAACGATCTCTGAACCATTGCCAATTCTGGACCACTCTGTCGTTGCTGTTGCTGAGATCCTCCTTGAGAACATTGATATGCCAAATGTCCAATTTGCTGACAATTATAACACTTGCGGGGTCCGTTATTGCTTCCTCCCGATTTCTTTCCCTTGCCTTGCCTTTTCCAAAGTGGATTAAACTTCCTTTTATTTGGGTTAACGAAATTCCCTCTTGAAACGGCTGTTGTTGCCTCTGATTTCTTGCTCATCAAATTTTCATACCTCAAAGCCATATAAACTAAATCAACAAAAGATCCTTTCAAGGGCACCGTCATCTTATCGTGGAATTTAGACCTCAATCCTTGCACAAACTTTTCATTCTTCTTGAGGGGAGTATCAATGAGTCCTGGTCCATAACACGAAAGTTCGTTGAATTTGGTCTCATACTCAGAAACAGTCATGCTTTCCTGCTTCAAATTCAGAAAATCCTGGTACAACTGAGTTTTTCCTGCCGTTGGCATAAACTTCTCCTCAAATAACTTCTTAAATCTTTCCCATGAAATATCTTCTTCAGGAATATTTTGCAATTGTTGCATCCCACCATGCTGCTGCGCCTCCCTGCAATTGCCACGATGCCATTTCCCTCTTTCGATCATCCGACAATCTCATACTCTTAAAAATGCGCTCACAAGAGCGTAACCAGGCTTGAACTTCAATTATCGATTCTGAACCTTTAAATGATTAGCCTTCGAGATTGATGAAATCTTTACATAAGGCTGCAAAACTAACTTGAGGCGATACTAGATTTACAACCTCCCTAGCAATTTGACTTCGAACATCATCAATCGAAGTACTGGCCCTAACTCTGCCTCTTCTTCCAGAACTCATGTTGGCCACCTGGACAGGTAACACAACAAATTTAGATAGGTATATAATTATATGAAAATACAAATACGCACTCTCAAGATAAATATTACTCCAGAGCCTAGGTACTCGCTCAAACTAGCGCTCTAATACCAGCTGTGATGTCCCGGCTTTCTAACTCCAGAAAGATGTGTCATCAATAAGAAAGAAAGGGATAGAAATAGAAAAGAATAAAAAGAAAGAATAACAACATCAGAATCTCACAGCGGAATGGAACAAAATATAATACATCAACATAACTATTACATAGTTATATATACATCAGAGTTATACAATATCATAGAACAGGACTATCATATACATATCTGTCATAACATACATCCCAAAATACATCATATACTAACTAACACAGCGGAACTATATGGATAGATACATACGTCTGGTCTTCTGCTCCAACTCCTCCAGAAAAATCTATACTCCGATTACCTATCACCTGGCTACTCATAAAAATTTGAGTACCCAAGAGTTTATGAAAAACAAAATATAAACTCCGGGTCAGACATGGGTCTGGTATGAGTAAACGGTTAAAGTTGTTTAACTTTGAAAATCATTTGAAATAAAGGTATCACGTAAGACTTCCCACACATAAATTCGGTAAGTTTTTACCTTACGCTAACCAAACATTTCATAGGAAATTAAGTGATATTATAATAGTGTCTAGGGTTTTCAAGTAAAATACAGAAATAGCTGAAATGCTTACATCTCACATTCCAACATAGTTAGGCACAATCAAAACGTACGGCGCTTATTGGAAATTGGATCCCATACAATGGCAGGGCTACTGGGGTACCGTCCATCACAGTACGTGGCCTAGATCACCGTACTGAGGAGCCACCCTAACTCCCCTGCAACATAAGGCCGGAACCATTCCTTACTGAACAGTCCCGAACAAGATAACCCTGCAGTTGGCTGCAGACCAACCGCCCACACAGCCGAATAAAAAGGGACATCTAGACAGGGGTATACCTCGTCCTATTTGGGGATGACCCACCAAACCTTGCTGCACATCCCCTGTTTTAGCCATTCCCGGTTGATGAGGCTTGAGGCTGCGTTTACCTTTATAGAACATATCTCTTAGAATGCTCATCGTCCGCCTGACGATGTGCTGAAAGCATTCAATCCATACAAGTTCGTTCTGGGTTCGAACGAAACCGAAGGCATTATCTCCTTACACTCGTTTTGGAATCACCCTCAGAGTTAACGACAACAACCCTTGCATTCTGAAAACACCATCTCGATCTTCACTTGAGATTTCACGACCTAACGATTAATTTGGATCGATGTGGTTTTCGGACTATCAAAATTGATATCCGATCCCGGTCTCATCGAAATCCAAACGTCATTTTGAAGGCCAAGTTGTCTAATTAACTTATATAGTTTAAATTCAACAATTGAATTCACATAGCAATTTATCACAGATAAATCATACACAGTCATCACAGATATATCCAGAATATCATAGAACATCACAGGATATAAATAAACATCAGAGTCAATCAAATAGAATCATCGATTCATATCAACATTTAGTTTGATTTATTTTAAACTTAATTACTTGCTTAAGAATAAACTATATTTTATTCTTGCTTAGTTAATTACTAATTAATTAACTTATTTAAATTTATTAATTTACTTATTAATTATTCACTGAATTAATTAATTAATTCTTAATATTAATCAATAACCTTAATTATTGATTTATAAAACTCAATTACACATTTAATTATTACTAATTGCTTAATTAATCATTAATTATTAATTAACTTAATCGTTTAATCCTTAATTAATTATTTAATTAGTTAACTACGATTTGTTAAATTATTAACTTCAATGATTAATGAAATTCTTAATTATAAATGGGTTTACACAAGATTATTATTAAAATCTTTAATTACAAATTTGATTAAATTTTATACTACTTATTAAATTACAATTATAAAATTTATTACATTCCTAATTAATTTCGATTTAAATTAATTACTCATTTTTGTTTTCTGTAAAACTTCCTTAGTAAAATTTAAAGTTAATCTCAGCCTAAAACAAATTGGTCAACAATAATAACATAATTGATACTTAACTTATATACCCTTCAACTTAGCATTACATTAGGCAAACTTCTGGAATTTGAAACCCGAAGATAACGACGCGCAAATCTCGTGCTACACTCGCGTATACCCTAATGTTTCACGCGTCTTTCCCTGCATCACTCCTTCTCCTTCCTATGTTCTTTTTTTTTCTGTTTCTTTTTTTAAAAAGTTTTAAGTTCTAAACTACAGTAAGCAAACACACACACGACCCAGAGCGAAAACCCGAAGCAACTAGCAAACTAACTCGAGTTTCACTCGAGTCGACACCAACAAGCACCTCCCCGCCGCCGTGCACGTGCACGGCGGTTCGCCACTGCTCCGGCACCCCACGCCACCACTAATAAACCACTCGACGACCCCTCACTCGAACACGTAGCCCAAAAATACACGATAAACTCGGGATCTAAATATGCTTGAAAAGTCGAACTGCTACACAAACACGATAGACAAAATCACCTCGTCCTCACGATCTCGATCACCTGAGACGACATGGCTTCGGCCATATCTCGCCTTCAACCCCCTCTATCACTTCCCAAAGTTTCACAGCGCTCGGTTGAGCAATGGCGTCGCGAGCATCAAACGAACCGAACCCAAAAATGTCGAACCCATAAACCCTACTCTTGATCATTTCCCAAAAATCTTGCATTTAACAAAATTTCTAAAATTTTTCTACTGTTATCACATCAACACTCTAGCTTCATGTCAAATTACAACAACAATAATTGGAGGAATCATCAGAATTTCATGAAAAAGCATTTTTGGTTTACTATCAAACTGCTCTAAGAAAAGTTAACTAAAAATTATAATTTCTGTCTTAAAAATCATACCTTCATATGTAGTTTCAATATACAAATTCAAATCTACAATTCAAGTTATTCGAATTTTGACCTTTATTTTACTTTTACTTTAAATTGAGTTTACAGTGTTTGTATTTCACAGCTATTAAAAAAAAATTCCAAACCTTAATCTTTAGCTTAAACAAATTTATTTAGTTAAGTTACTAATTAAAGAAAATGATTTTATATAAAAAGTATGATTTATTCTGTTTTTCTTTGCCTCAGTAAAAATTTGAAACCTGGAAGAACATCAATATGCAGAACTTACAGTAAATAGCAAAACATTCCAAAACATTAAACATCAACATATCAATTCTTCATGAATTACTTATTAAAAGTTATATTTTAAGTAAGTTTAGTCACCCAAGATTACAGTTGAACAGAAGATGGTTGTTGATGGTGAAAGAAGACTGCAGTTTGAAGTGTTGAATTCCTGAAAACTTTTCTAGCTTTCTGAATTTGTTTGAGCTTGAAGATATGATGTTTGATTGTATTTCTTTAGATTTTCTTCTTAAGTTTTAAATGAACTAAATAATATGTACAGGTAGAATGATGTGGTATTTATAGATAAGAACTGTTTTTGAACAGTGACACAACTTCTAGCATAAGCCTTACCTGGATATAACAATATTTTGCTTTATTTTTATGTACTAAAACCTGAGATGATTCAAATATTTCGGCTGAAAGATTTAAAAAAAACCTGAAATGACAATTTGTGGTGCTAATTAAATGTTTGTCTTCAGATAGTTTTACACTTATTATGTTTTGCTGACAAATTTTGTTTATTTTGTAAAGATACTTGCAGATCCTTGTGTTTGTACCAAAATGTTTTATTTGATGTGAATACTTGTTCTCTTATGTTAACATATAATTAATGTTTGCTGACAAGTTTATTTTGTTTAAATATATTTGTCTTTCTTTGTTTACAGATTTTTTTTTTATCTTTATTGCTTGAACACAATATACATATATGTGCTTGTCTGGTTATGATAGTATTAAATGAACTTGCCTTCTAATAAGTTTACAAACTATTATATGTTTGCTGGCAAAAATTATTTGAGTTTCTCTGTACAAAGATTTTGCATATAAAATTTTGTTTTATTATCTTTTAACTTAAACACAAATCTATACATTTGCTTTGACTGATTTTATATGTTTGTATTTATATAGTTAACATTTCTATTTATATCTTATTCATATAATAGTTTTGTACTTATGTTTGTAACCATATTTTTATGTTATACTTATGTTAAATATTTATAAGCTTTATTTTATTTTAATTATAAATTTTTTTGTTTAGAATCACTTCTTAGTCTTATTTTATTTAAAGTTAAATCTTCCAAATATTTGATTTGTAACTTATATTTGCATTAATGTATTTTATATTTATATTTATATTTAATATGAATAGAATTGTATTATTGTACTTATTATTATCATTAACTACATTTATATTTTTGATATTAAATGTCATTGATATATAACTTTTAATTTAATTGAATAAAACAGATTTTATTCTTAATATTGTTAAAAGAGTCTATTTTAAATTTTGAAATTAAAATTTCCATTATAACACATATACAACTAATAATGTCCAAAATCTTATTTATTTATAAATGAAAATCTGTATTTTATTCAAATTTGATTAAAAACTTATTATAATAATAGGGTCAAAATTCTGGGATGTTACATTCCTCCCCCCTTAAAAGAATTTCGTCACCGAAATTTAAACAACAGTTAATGCCAAAGCTTAATATTAACACTCCAAACATACATATCATTCATATAATAATAAACAAATCAAACAATCAATTCTAACAACATTACTAGCTATCCGGACATAAATCTGGATAAGCTTTTCTAAAACTATCAAGAGTTTCCCAGGTTCAATCTCTGGGATCCTCACTCCATTGCACTTTGACGAGTTTCACCACTTTGTTCCTGACTTGCTTCTCGTATTGATCTATAATCTGAACAGGATTTCTAACCACAGTCAGGTTGGGTTCTACTTCTAAATCTTCCTGAATTACAGTTTCTACCACCAATGATGGGTCATGAATAAATTTCCTTAAATGAGACACATGAAATACATTGTGAATCCCAGACATCCGTTCTGGCAATTCAACCCTGTAGGCTACAGTTCCAATTCTTACCAGTATTCGGAATGGACCAATATATCTCGGAGCAAGTTTTCCTGTTTTTCCAAATCTTATAGCTCCTTTGATTGGGGAAACTTTGATAAAAACTAAATCTCCGATCTCAAATTCCAATGGTCTTCGTCTCTTATCTGCATATTTCTTCTGACGATCTTGAGCAGCTTTCATTCTTTTCTTGATAAGCTCAACCTTCGCAGAAGCTTCACGAATTAGATCGGGTCCGAGTACAAGTCGATCATTCGATTCAATCCAACAAGATGGATCTACACAGTCTTCCATATAGAGCTTCATAAGGAGCCATTTTAATACTCGCTCGGTAACTGTTATTATAAGAAAATTCCACTAAATGAAGATGGTCTTCCCATGATCCACCAAAATCCAATACACAAGCTCGCAGGATATCTTCCAGAATTCGATTAAGCCTTTCCGTCTATCCGTCTGTCTGAGGATGATATGCCATACTTAATCTCAAACTTGTTCCCATTGCTGATTGTAGAGCTCCCCAGAATTTGCTAGTGAAAATAGGATCGCGGTCACTTACTATGCTGACAGGAACACTATGCAATCTGACTATCCCCTTCAAGAAAATTTCTGCCAGGGAAACTGCAGTACGTGTTGCCTTTACCGGAATAAAATGGGCACTCTTCGTTAAATGATCCACAATAACCCATATTCCTTCATTTCCTTTCCTGGTTCTAGGCAAACCATCGATAAAGTCCATCGAGATCATCTCCCACTTCCAATCTGGAATTTCCAAAGGCTGCAACAGACCGGCAGACTTCTGTTGATCTCCCTTCACTTGCTGGCAGATGGCAAAACTATTTACAAAAGCAACTACATCCTTCTTCATATTCGGACACCAGAAAACTCTCCTCATATCTTTATACATCTTCGAGATTCCCGGGTGAATATTCAATTTGGAGCGATGACACTCAGCTAAGACTTCTTGCCTCAGTCCATCAATATTAGGCACACACAAACGACCATTAATCCTTAAAGCACCTTGATCGTCCACCTTGAAATCCGAATATCGACCGTCCTTAGTTCCAAGAATTATTTCCTCAAAAGATTTATCTTCCACTTGCTTACTAACGATTCTTTCTTGGAGAGATGGAACGACTTCCAAAAGAGATAAGACTGCATTTCTACTAAGAGCATCAGCCACGACATTCTCTTTCCCTGGAGTATACAAAATATCCAGATCATAAGATGCCAAAAATTTGACCCATCTCTGCTGTCTCAAATTAAGATCTTTTTGAGAGAAAATATATTTCAATGGTTTGTGATCCGTGAACAACTCAAACTTTTCTTCTAAAAGGTAATGTCTCCAGATCTTCAAAGCAAAAAAAATAGCTAACAGTTCTAAATCATGCGTAGCATAGTTCTTCTCATGTGGCTTCAATTGCCGACTAGCATATGCAATTACTCTGCCATTCTGCATTAGAACTGCTCCCAGTCCAACTAAACATGCATCCGTATAAACTTCAAATTTGCTTTTCCCATCCGGAATAGCAAGCACTGGTGCACTGGTTAGCCTAGTCTTCAATTCCTGAAAAGCTTCTTCACACTGAGGTGTCCATTTGAATTTGGTTCCTTTCCTAGTCAGCTTAGTCAGATGCGAAGAAATCTTGGAATAATCCTTAATAAATTTTCTGTAGTAGCCAGCCAAACCCAGAAAACTGCGATCCTCAGTCGGTGTCTCCGGCTGCTTCCATTCCAAAATAGTTTCAACCTTTGCTGGATGTACAGAAATACCTTTTCCAGAAACAATGTGCCCTAAAAATTTGACTTCTGATTTCCAGAAATGGCACTTTGAAAATTTTATCTTCAACACATGCTTCCTCAGAGTCTCCAATACAATCCTCAAATGATGCCTGTGCTCTTCGTCCGATTTGGAGTAGACCAAGATATCATCAATGAATACTAGCACGAACTTATTCAACACATCCCGAAAAACTCGATGCATGAGATCAACAAAATAGGCAGGAGCGTTGGTTAACACGAAAGGCATAACCAACCACTCATAAAAACAATTCGGTCCCCTAAATGCTGTCAAGAGAATACTATCTTCAGCTACTCTCAATTGATGGAAACCTGAAGCTAGATCCAGTTGAGAAAAGATAGAAGCTCCATGCAACTAGTCAAAAAGATCATCGATGCGAGGAAAAGGATATTTATTTTGAATGGTCACTTTGTTCAATTATCTATAATCAACACAGAACCTTAGCGAACCATCCGATTTGGTGACAAACACCACAGCAGAGCCACAGCAAGAAAAACTGGGTCTAATCAACCCTTCTCCAAAAGATCTTGTGTCTGCTAATCAACTCCTCTCTCTCTCTCTCTAGGAGGCATTCTCCTACTGGGCTGAATCACCGGCACTGCTCTTGGAATCAAATCAATACGAAACTCAATCCCTCGATGTGGAGGCAGACACTTAACTTCTTCAAAGATATCAGGAAAATCTTGAACCACGTCGATTTCCTCAACTTTCTCTCGAGAAGTCTCAACTCCTTGCAATAGACTACTCAAGTGAAATCCAGAACTATCGCATGTCACTTTGGCAATCCTACCCAAATCAGTTTCCAATAAAACTGTCCTCTCATCACAATTCAGTACTGCTTTATACTTATCGAGCCAATCCATTCCCAAAATAAGATCAAATCCCTTAAATTTTAACACATACGGGTCACAAGAGAAGCTGTGGGAAAAATATGAAATCTTCAAGTCCTTACAGATTACATCCAATTTTGTTGCTCCACCTATAGGATTAGATACAATAATGGGACGATCCACCCTATTGGGGTTGAGAGAGAACTTTTCTACTGATTCCAGAGATATGAAACTCAAAGAAGCACCCGAATCAAATAAAACTTTAATATATTTGTCATCCAAGAGTAAGGTACCTTCCAAAACCCCTTTGCCTTGAGAAGAAGAAGATGGACCGGCTTCCAGAGCAAAAACTTTACCTTGCAGTGTCCTCTGCAAAAGTGGACAATTCTTAATCATATGACCGGGCTGACGACAATTAAAACACAACGATCTCTTAACCATTGCCTCCTTGAGAACACTGATCTGCCAAATGTCCAATTTGCTGACAATTATAACACTTGCGGGGTCCGTTATTGCTTCCTCTCGATTTCTTTCCCTTGCCTTGCCTTTTCCAAAGTGGATTAAACTTCCTTTTATTTGGGTTAACGAAATTCCCTCTTGAAACTGCTGCTGTTGCCTCTGATTTCTTGCTCATCAAATTTTCATACCTCAAAGCCATATCAACTAAATCAACAAAAGATCCTTTCAAGGGCACCGTCATCTTATCGTGGAATTCAAACCTCAATCCTTGCAAAAACTTTTCATTCTTCTTGAGGGGAGTATCAACGAGTCATGTTCCATAACACGAAAGTTCGTTGAATTTGGTCTCATACTCAGAAACAGTCATGCTTTCCTGCTTCAAATTCAGAAAATCCTGGTACAATTGAGTTTTCCCTGCCGTTGGCATAAACTTCTCTCAAATAACTTCTTAAATCTTTCCCATGAAATATCTTCTTCAGGAATATTTTGCAATTGTTGCATCCCACCATGCTGCTGCGCCTCCCTGCAATTGCCACGATGCCATTTCCCTCTTCCGATCATCCGACAATCTCATACTCTTAAAAATGCACTCACAAGAGCGTAACCAGGCTTGAACTTCAATTATCGATTCTGAACCTTTAAATGATTGGCCTACGAGATTGATGAAATCTTTACATAAGGCTGCAAAACTAACTTGAGGCGATACTACATTTACAACCTCCCTAGCAATTTGACTTCGAACATCATCAACCGAAGTACTGGCCCTAACTCTGCCTCTTCTTCCAGAACTCATGTTGGCCACCTGGACAGGTAACACAACAAATTTAGATAGGTATATAATTATATGAAAATACAAATATGCACTCTCAAGATAAATATTACTCCAGAGCCTAGGTACTCGCTCAACCTAGCGCTCTAATACCAGCTGTGATGTCCCGGCTTTCTAACTCCAGAAAAACGTGTCATCAATAAGAAAGAAAGGGATAGAAATAGAAAAGAATAGAAAGAAAGAATAACAACATCAGAATCTCACAGCGGAATGGAACAAAATATAATACATCAACATAACTATTACATAGTTATATATACATCAGAGTTATACAATATCGTAGAACAGGACTATCATATACATATTTGTCATAACATACATCCCAAAATACATCATATACTAACTAACACAGCGGAACTATATGGATAGATACATACGTCTGGTCTTCTGCTCCAACTCCTCCAGAAAACTCTATACTACGATTACCTATCACCTGGCTACTCATAAAAATTTGAGTACCCAAGAGTTTATGAAAAACAAAATATAAACTCCGGGTCAGACATGGGTCTGGTATGAGTAAACGGTTAAAGTTGTTTAACTTTGAAAATCATTTGAAATAAAGGTATCACGTAAGACTTCCCACACATAAATTCGGTAAGTTTTTACCCTACACTAACCAAACATTTCATAGGAAATTCAGTGATATTATAATAGTGTCTAGGGTTTTCAAGTAAAATACAGAAATAGCTGAAATGCTTACATCTCACATTCCAACATAGTTAGGCACAATCAAAACGTACGGCGCTTATTGGAAATTGGATCCTATACAATGGCAGGGCTACTGGGGTACCGTCCATCACAGTACGTGGCCTAGATCACCGAACCGAGGAGCCACCCTAACTCCCCTGCAACATAAGGCCGGAACCATTCCTTACTGAACAGTCCCGAACAAGATAACCCTGAAGTTGGCTGCAGACCAACCGCCCACACAGCCGAATAAAAAGGGACATCTAGACAGGGGTATACCTTGTCCGGCTTGGGGATGACCCACCAAACCATGCTGCACATCCCCTGTTTTAGCCATTCCCGGTTGATGAGGCTTGAGGCTGCGTTTACCTTTATAGAACATATCTCTTAGAATGCTCATCGTCCGCTTGACGATGTGCTGAAAGCATTCAATCCATACAAGTTCGTTCTGGGTTCGAACGAAACCGAAGGCATTATCTCCTTACACTCGTTTTGGAATCACCCTCAGAGTTAACGACAACAACCCTTGCATTCTGAAAACACCATCTCGATCTTCACTTGAGATTTCACGACCTAACGATTAATTTGGATCGATGTGGTTTTCGGACTATCAAAATTGATACCCGATCCCGGTCTCATCGAAATCCAAACGTCATTTTGAAGGCCAAGTTGTCTAATTAACTTATATAGTTTAAATTCAACAATTGAATTCACATAGCAATTTATCACAGATAAATCATACACAGTCATCACAGATATATCCAGAATATCATAGAACATCACAGGATATAAATAAACATCAGAGTCAATCAAATAGAATCATCGATTCATATCAACATTTAGTTTGATTTATTTTAAACTTAATTACTTGCTTAAGAATAAACTATATTTTATTCTTGCTTAGTTAATTACTAATTAATTAACTTATTTAAATTTATTAATTTACTTATTAATTATTCACTGAATTAATTAATTAATTCTTAATATTAATCAATAACCTTAATTATTGATTTATAAAACTCAACTACACATTTAATTATTACTAATTGCTTAATTAATCATTAATTATTAATTAACTTAATCGTTTAATCCTTAATTAATTATTTAATTAGTTAACTACGATTTGTTAAATTATTAACTTCAATGATTAATGAAATTCTTAATTATAAATGGGTTTACACAAGAATATTATTAAAATCTTTAATTACAAATTTGATTAAATTTTATACTACTTATTAAATTACAATTATAAAATTTATTACATTCCTAATTAATTTCGATTTAAATTAATTACTCATTTTTGTTTTCTGTAAAACTTCCTTAGTAAAATTTAAAGTTAATCTCAGCCTAAAACAAATTGGTCAACACTAATAACATAATTGATACTTAACTTATATACCCTTCAACTTAGCATTACATTAGGCAAACTTCTGGAATTTGAAACCCGAAGATAACGACGCGCAAATCTCGTGCTACACTCGCGTATACCCTAATGTTTCACGCGTCTTTCCCTGCATCACTCCTTCTCCTTCCTCTGTTTTTTTTTCTGTTTCTTTTTTTAAAAAGTTTTAAGTTCTAAACTACAGTAAGCAAACACACACACGACCCAGAGCGAAAACCCGAAGCAACTAGCAAACTAACTCGAGTTTCACTCGAGTCGACACCAACAAGCACCTCCCAGCCGCCGTGCACGTGCACGGCGGTTCGCCACTGCTCCGGCACCCCACGCCACCACTAATAAACCACTCGACGACCCCTCACTCGAACACGTAGCCCAAAAATACACGATAAACTCGGGATCTAAATATGCTTGAAAAGTCGAACTGCTACACAAACACGATAGACAAAATCACCTCGTCCTCACGATCTCGATCACCTGAGACAACATGGCTTCGGCCATATCTCGCCTTCAACCCCCTCTATCACTTCCCAAAGTTTCACAGCGCTCGGTTGAGCAATGGCGTCGCGAGCATCAAACGAACCGAACCCAAAAACGTCGAACCCATAAACCCTACTCTTGATCATTTCCCAAAAATCTTGCATTTAAAAAATTTTCTAACATTTTTCTTGTGTTCTCACATTAACACTCTAGCTTCATGTCAAATTACAACAACAATAATTGGAGGAATCGTCAGAATTTCATGAAAAAGCATTTTTGGTTTACTATCAAACTGCTCTAAGAAAACTTAACTAAAAATTATAATTTCTGTCTTAAAAATCATACCTTCGTATGTAGTTTCAATATACAAATTCATATCTACAATTCAAGTTATTCGAATTTTGACCTTTATTTTACTTTTACTGTAAATTGAGTTTACAGTGTTCATATTTCACAGCTACTAATTTTTTTTTTCCAAACCTTAATCTTTAGCTTAAACAAATTTATTTAGTTAAGTTACTAATTAAAGGAAATGATTTTATATAAAAAGTATGATTTATTCTCTGTTTTTCTTTGCCTCAGCAAAAACTTGAAACCTGGAAGAACATCAATATGCAGAACTTATCGTAAATAGCAAAACATTCCAGAACATTAAACATCAACATATCAATTCTTCATGAATTACTTATTAAAAGTTATATTTTAAATAAGTTTACTTACCCATGATTACAGTTGAACAGAAGATGGTTGTTGATGGTGGAAGAAGACTGCAGTTTGAAGTGTTGAATTCCTGAAAACTTTTCTAGCTTTCTGAATTTGTTTAAGCTTGAAGATATGATGTTTGATTGTATTTCTTCAGATTTTCTTCTGAAGTTTTAAATGAACTAAATAATATGTACAGGTAGAATGATGTGGTATTTATAGATAAGAACTGTTTTTGAACAGTGACACAACTTCTAGCATAAGCCTTACCTGGATATAATAATATTTTGCTTTATTTTTATGTACTAAAACCTGAGATGATTCAAATATTTCGGCTGAAAGATTTTTAAAAAAAACCTGAAATGACAATTTGTGGTGCTAATTAAATGTTTGTCTTCAGATAGGTTTACACTTATTATATTTTGCTGACAAATTTTGTTTATTTTGTAAAGATACTTGCAGATCCTTGTGTTTGTACCAAAATGTTTTATTTGATGTGAATACTTGTTCTCTTATGTTAACATATAATTAATGTTTGCTGACAAGTTTATTTTGTTTAAATATATTTGTCTTTCTTTGTTTACAGTTTTTTTTGTTTTATCTTCATTGCTTGAACACAATATACATATATGTGCTTGTCTGGTTATGATAGTATTAAATGAACTTGCCTTCTAATAAGTTTACAACCTATTATATGTTTGCTGGCAAAAATTATTTGAGTTTCTCTGTACAAAGATTTTGCATATAAAATTTTGTTTTATTATCTTTTAACTTAAAAACAAATCTATACATTTGCTTTGACTGATTTTATATGTTTGTATTTATATAGTTAACATTTCTATTTATATCTTATTCATATCATAGTTTTGTACTTATGTTTGTAACCATATTTTTATGTTATACTTATGTTAAATATTTATAAGCTTTATTTTATTTTAATTATAAAAATTGTTGTTTAGAATCACTTCTTAGTCTTATTTTTATTTAAAGTTAAATCTTCCAAATATTTGATTTGTAACTTATATTTGCATTAATGCATTTTATATTTATATTCAATATGAATATAATTGTATTATTGTACTTATTATTATCATTAACTACATTTATATTTTTGATATTAAATGTGATTAATATATAACTTTTAATTTAATTGAATAAAACAGATTTTATTCTTAATATTGTTAAAAGAGTCTATTTTAAATTTTGCAATTAAAATTTCCTTTATAACACATATACAACTAATAATGTCCAAAATATTATCTATTTATAAATGAAAATCTTGTATTTTATTTAAATTTGATTAAAGATTATTATAATAATAGGGTCAAAATTCCGGGATGTTACACTGCCTCTCGATACCCTACCTTCCGCCTTGCTCCAATCTAGTATGTACCATCGAAGTGATACTATGTGTATTGATTTACTGGTTTTGACCTAGAAGTTTTTGATTAGGTTGGGGGCGGAAGGTCTGAGTTGAAGGGTGCTTCTAAAGAAGGCGGAACCCCTTTTTCTGAGCAAAAAAGCTGTTTTTACCCAATAAAGTAAACTTTTTGTAACTAACTTTCCCACTTGTAAACACATAATTGGTTACATTAAACTTTTGAATTATTTTACTAAAATACGTCGCATTTTCTCAAGTCTAAAAACATGCTAACTTTTAATAATTAAGCCCTTTCTATTAACAAAACAATTAAATCATTAGGTCCTCCTTTCAAAATATTATAATTTCCATACTAAACCACATAGTAAAAATCCCCAAAAATTCTAGAAATTCACTTTAATCATGTTATCTAACATATCAAAATTTCAGACCCAATTTCTTAACATACTTTACAAAATAAATTTATAAACCCAAGTAACCATATTTTCCTTTGAAAATTTCTATTTAATTCTCCATGTGTAACGGCCCTGACTCGACCTTCGAAAATCGATACCGAATACGACACTCGTATTCCAATACCGTAGGTCCAAACGTCGAATTTGGTTCGTCGGAACTTATAACACCATTAAGTACAACACAGCAGAAGAAAAGAATATCAATATATATAACATTGATACAATGACAGGTACAAAATCTGGTATAATATGATACAACAGAATGATACAATGAATATCAATACTATCAAAGATACAAGACACAGCGGAAAGAATATCTTCAATATAATGCATCTCCAAATCCAATGCTCCAATCCAAAGCTAGCTCGAACCAACATGACGTGTCACCTAGACAAGCAAGTGCAGTCCAAATCCAAAGACTGGACCAACTCTAGATAATCTACTAACCTGACTATCTGAAAAAAAACCAACTCTAGACTGCCCGTGTAGAAAATAGTGGGCACCCAGAGTTTAGGAAAGGAACAATAAACTCCGAGTCAATCATGGGACTGGTATGAGTAACAAAAATAGTTTTTTTCTTTAAAACAAACCACAAAAGAATCTAAAATAAATCTGTAATGCTTTTTGAAAAATGAAACTACCATAAGGCCTCCCACTGCACACACCAAGCAAATGCAGAATTGGATGAGATTTCTCCTTATGATAGTCAAACATGCTTGATACAAGAAAATTTCTTTGATATTATTATTATAAGTGCACAGTGTGGAAAACATTTCGAAAGTATAATATTAATCTTAGCCAGCATAGGCATTTCGCACTTATGCCTACTATAGCTACCATGTTCAATAGCAGGTTACCACCACATTACATGGAAGGTTATACAACTAAAACCGTATAGGGCGCGTATTGTTTCGTTTGGATTTTCCAACAAATGGTCGGGCTAGGGAACTTCCCACTGTTCATGGGTACGGCTCTGGCGGGACATCCCGAGAACTTAACCAGCTCTCTGCCAACAAAAGGCCGGGTTACCTCTGTAACTAGGTAACTACTTCTCGAGCATGCCACCCCCTGATCCTTTGGGACCTTTATCCGAGGCGCCTCTAAACCACAAAGCAACAACCACATAGAAAATGGGATTGAAGCCCACCACATAGGTAAATATCCGAGCTCCATACCATGATACCACCCTTTACCAGAAGGGAATGACACACCCTAAATGGCGCGACCCTCATAACCTTGCCGCATCTTTCCTGTTTCGACCATTTCCGGGGTGTGAGGTCCTGATGCAGTCTCGTCCACAAAGCTACGCTTTATACAAAAGCCATGCTTTGATCACAAGTGATCAACAAATGATCATCAACACACAGCAGCACTCAGCATGCCACACTACCAAATTTGGGAGTATATCGCTGATAACCTTCAACTACATAACCTCTGAGCTCGTACGTCTCAAAGAAGGGAGTTAAGCTAAGAGAATAAAATCTCCGCCACCAACAGATATGTATTTGAAAGAAATCTGCTTTATATCTCAAAGTGTAGTGTCAGACATACAACCATACAAGTCTGTTCCGGGTTCGAACAGAACCGAAGGCACTTCCGAAGAAGCCCTTGCAAATCCGGATATTCACAATCCTGATTGTACTTCCCATCACTTAGGGAATCTCTATACCGGCGCGACTCGGTGCAGAGACAATCGATAGGTTATCCTATCGTTCTCACAAATACCCGGTCTTCACCACCGGTCTTCAAATGCTATCCATATACGACGTACCACTATTCAGAATGGGTTTTATGACACAAAGGTCCTCTCTCGGCTAAACCAAATAATGAGCGCAATATTTAAAAATATATGGATATGGGATTTCAGTTAAGTCACAACTTCACAGAAAACCAAAACCTTTCTTCAAATGGTTTAACGAATTTACCATTTCAAATCTTTAAACAAAAAGATTTATTTCACGAAGTTCACCCAGTTTCACAAAGATCCATTTACAGATTCCAAAATAATTTCCATTTCAATTGGATTGACTTGTTAAATCTTTAAATCAAAGATTTAACTTATTGTTTTCAAACCGTTTCCATAACTTGGGAATCATTTTCATTTCAAACTTGAAATTCCTTTTAACACAAATTGGACGTTCATTTCTTGTGTGAAAGCTTTATTATTTGAAAACAAATAGGTTTCGTTTCGGAAGAATCCAATTATATTTGCACGAGTTAAAGCCTTTGGATTTAAATTCGATTTCCTAAATTAATACATTTAACATGGTTTAACCCATATAAACTTGCATAACATCTTTAGTCCCTAGTTTCAAATCATAGAATTCGGTTTCTAATTTTGAATTCAAATTTAATTTCAAATCTTTATCAAATTATTCAAAAATAAATTTTATCTTGAGATTTCATTTCAAAGGCTTTTCACATTTAACCCGATTCCATTCCCAAACCATTTGAATTCAAGTTGTCTATTAAAAATTCACTTCAAAAATCTGTGAGTTAATCGATTTCCTCGTGAAATCCATATTTGTGTGTGTATGGTGTGGTCCATGGGCTTAACATAATAGTGCAACATCATTCAATCATCACAGATAAAACACAGAAATATAGTTGATAAGCGGTATAAACTATAACGCTTATCATTCTTTTACAGATTCACAGATAATAAACAGATGTATCACAAATAAACGAATAAATTACACACAGCTCAATCCACAGAACAAAATATCATAGATCAGATAGGACAATCAGTTTAAGGCATCTCATACAATACAATCATTCATAAGTAAGGTCAAGCATTCAATGATCATTTATAAGCAGGATTAATTAATTGTTTAATCCTAATTAATTCAATTTATTTCCAATTAAATTAATTACTTATGAATTAATCCAATCCTGATTAATCAATTACAAATCATTTGATATAAATTAATTAATCAATCACCTTAATTAATTACATCAATTAATCACCTCATTATTAATTATTCCTTAATTAGTCCATTATAAATTACATCATTAATTATATTAATTAATGATCTCTAATTATATTTAAATTAAATTACTTTATTTAAATTAATTACATTAAGTAATTAATCTTTAATTAAACACAATTATTAATCACCCTTGATTAATTACAAAAGTAATTACCGAAATTACTTCATTTATAAATCATATTCACTAATTACATCCCAGTAATTATCTTTATTTCTTCCCTAAGTAATTATCTCCATTAATTGCACCAAGTAATTACACTTATCCAATTATCAAATGATTCTCTTAAATTAATTAAACTAAATTTATTAATTAACTTAAATTAATCACATTACCAAAATTAATTACAACAAGTAATTATTCCCTTAATTACTTTCATTAAGTAATTACATTTAAAAATGTATAATTGATTATCTAAATTAATTAATCTAATTAATTATCAAAATTAATCACGTTAATTTAATTACTTAATAATCCCCAGTTAATTATCTTCATTAACTAATAACATTTCTTTAATTACTTTCTTAAGAAATTATCTTAGATTAATTCATTATTAATCATTTCTAATTATAAATTAATCTAAATAATTTATTTATAAATTAAATAAATCATTCTTTAATTACCTTATTAATTAAATCATTTTATTACCTTAATTATCTCTAAGATAATTAATTTCTTTATTAATGATTTCATTAACATTTAAGTGTATTTTAAACATTACACTTTAAATTTAAATTTAAATTTAAATTCAAATTCCATCTTAAATTTAAGATTCAAAATGATTAACCAATTAAACATTACCAAATTTAAATTCCATTTATAGATCTTTTTAAAAATGTAAAGAACATTCATTACTTATATATGAAACTTATATAAGAAAAGTTTTAAACTAGATTACTTAATTTTATTTAAAAATTAAGCTTTTAAAATATATTCATTATTTAACTTGCAAATTCAAGTTAAAACAATTTATTTAACTTTCATTCGAAATTAAGAAAACCTTTTATACAAGAATTTTACATAAAACAAATTTAAACATTTAGTTGGAAACAAATAACTTTTTTTTAAAAGCTATTTAATTTAAACTTGTTTAAATCACATTCAGATTTAAAACTAATTTAAATTTCCAGATTTGGATTCAAAGAGACTTGAATCCATATTTTAATTTTGATTTTAAACCTTGATTTTAAACTTTGATTTAAAATCTTGATTTAAAACTTTAAGTTTAAATCCAAATTTCATTTTAAAATTTTAAGATTTAAAGTTCCATTTGAATCTAACTTCATACTAGATTTAAACTTTGTTTACATCTAGCTTATAAATTTAAATTGATTTAAATTTGTTTTAAATTTAAATTTGCAAACAGGTTTACAAAAATCTATACCCAGACTAAACTAACCCAAGACTAACCAAGCTTGCTTCGAGTCGGACCCCCCAACGCTTCGAGTAAACTACTCGAACAACTCGAGTAAATCCCGAGTTCAAAACTCTGCACAAACCAAGATTGTCAGAAATTTCCAAGTGGCACGGTGCACATGCACCATGGCTCTGGCCATCTCCGGCCACCTCCTACCCTTGCTTCACATCGCCGATCATCATCAGGCATGATCACAATCCCCAAAATCCACCATAGAAGCTTGAATCAAAATCAAGTTCTAAATCAAAACCTAGAAACACCATCATGTTTCACCCTCAACCCTGGAAACCGCCGCCGTTCTCACAACCTCGACCACCACACAACCCACAACTCTGGCCACACGATCGCCAACGTCCCCCCTACCACCTCCCAAAGCCCCGAAACACTCGATCCAACGTAGACGACAAACGAATTCGAAAACTAAGCCTCGTTAAAAAATTAGGTTTCCAGACTAAAATCGCTCGCCGCCGCCACGATGACCAACTGCACCTCACTGCACTATTTTTCCTAGAACCATCGTTCGCTCCTCCATCGCCAGCCACGATTCCGACCTCCATACATCGGTAGATCACCAGAAATTCCCAAACCCATGAAATTTATATACACCCAAACTGCTCTTTAATTCTTGATCTAAAAATTATGATTCAAGCTTTAAAAATCATCTTGTAGCATACGAATTCAGATTGCATACCTGAATTCGAGGTTGAGAAGTTAATATTTTAACTTGTTTAAAGCTTTGCCCAGTTATATTGATTTTCAGAAGTATTTCCAAGTTATTTTCATTTGAATGAAATTTAAATCTTGAGTTTGGGCTATATCAAACAAATTTTGTTTCAATACCGAGTCCAAAAACAAGTAGATCGAGAGCAAATAGTTTTTTTTTGAATCATGAATCTGGTAACTTGTAATGTCAGAACAGAAAACATGTATCAACTATACAAAGTGCTTCCAATTTTTCCAATATATGCAGAGCATCCTTATATATATATAAATAGACAAATATGTGCAGCAAATTCAAACTTTTTAAATTTTAAAATATATGTTACTCACCTTGCTTCAAAAGAAAGAACAGAGGTCTTCTTTTTGACATAGTTTTAAAACTGCTTGCTGAAACATCTTCTTGATACTCTGGTTTATATTGTTTTGTGTTGTTGTTTTAAATTGAATTTTTGTTCAAGTTAAAGATGATGTTTACTCAGTGGTGCTTAGTTTAAAATGGACGAACTGAATGAAGAAGTTGATATAAAGTAGAGAAGTTTACAGGGTGATTATTGTTTGTTTGCACAATGGGGTGACGGTATTTTGATTTGTACAAATATAAGATCAGTTGACTAAAGATTTTTTTCTTTTCTTACTTTAGCCAAACAAAATTTTGGCTGATAGATATACTTGTGTGCTAAGATATTTTGGTATTTATTAACTTCGTTTTTTTTTTATTGTTTGTTCATGTTTGAATATATTTGGTGTCTTCCTTTGCAAGCTTACACTTATCTTTCTTTTTCCTAATCTACACTTTCATATATATTTTCCTGTCATGTTTCACATTATCATTCACATCAAATTTGATTTGTTTGCATACTTAAATGTATATTTCTTTTTTTCTTATCTAATGGCTTTGTATTATAAATGAATTTCTATAGTTATTATGTTATTTGAATCTTAACTATGCGTGTTTATTTTATTTATTTGTTTATACATTGTATGTGAATTTTACAGCAAAACATATCTATCTTGTTTTATGTTCATGTTTATTTTTTTCTTTTCTGGTTGCATAACTTGTTTTTATTTCTATGTTTTAAAGTTTAACTATCAACATTTAATTTATATTAATATATTTTTATAATTATAATACTAACTACCCATAAATAAGTATAAATATTATTTTTACCCAAATCATTTTCTAAGTCTTTTATTCAAATTTTAAATACAAATTCAATATTCATAATTCAAATTTTAAAGTTAAACCCAAATTTACTCATATATATACTTCAAATTCAAAATAATTCTAGAATTTATCCAAAATTCACATTAATTATTAATTTAAAATTAAATCAAAAATTGGGATCGTTATACCATGGCTTGGAAAATTATAAAAATTGAGACCTTACTCCAAAATCATGTTTTTCCATAACAAATAATTTTTCCATGGCATTTAAAAATTAATTAACTTTGATTTTACCCTAAAACCATGTATATCTCCATTTAAGCATCCTTGTTTAAACCATATAAATTATAAACCAAGCATATCATCATTCAATATAACATAAAAACAAATTTATCCCTTAAATCCGAAACCATATGATTATAAAACCAAAAATAGAAATGTAGTGATTATTATTCACCTTAGATTGGATAAGGAAATTAAAGATTGATTGAGATTGATTTCTTCTAGCTTGAATCCTAAGCTTTACATTGATTTTCTCTTTTCTTCTCTTTTCCTAATGGTCGTCCTTGCTCTTTCTTTTTCTTACATTTTTGTTTAGGATAAAATGAACGTGTATGACTAAGGAAATAGTATAAGGGTGAAGAATGTAGATGGCAATTACCTTAATGCCCTTATATTTATTTAGCTAATACCAAGCATTTATAAGTTCATTTAATTTAAATAAGCATGACAACTACATATTTATAAATCAATCTCAATCTCCTGATATACATTATTCTATTTAATTTATTCTAATTAAATCTCCTGAATTATGTTATTAAAAATTAGGGGTGTTACACATAAACTCAGCCTACTTGAATGAGTACCAGTGAGTTTATGGAAAATAATAAAAACATGGCTCAGACATAAAACCTGATATATATATTATTTTATCCTAAACAACAACCATATAGTAAGACCACATCGCTAAAGCATGAAATTGGTTTTCCCCTCACTATTCCAATCATCAACAGTGTTATCATACTATGTAATGACATGATGTAATGAATAAACATAAATCATCAATTCATCATAAGTGTGAGATTTCCTTCACTTAATTATATGACTAGTTTTTATAGTCAATTCACCTTAAATTATCACTCAGGTCTAACACTTACCAATTTGATACCCGTACTTGACACTTAAGGATTTTACTTACGTTTTTTACCTTAGTTTTATTGTGAACAGATAATTATATGGCCACAAAGGCCTTATGTCATCATTCTCGTACATTGTCATAAATAGATATTTGAATGCTATGCAAGCCTTACACCATCAATAACATATATTATCGTGAACAAAAAGGGGTTTTCCAATAAGGTCTTACATCAATGTTAGCAAATATGGTGTCATATTTTAGACATTTAGTAGTCATATAGACCGTCCATCAACGTTTCCAAATATGATATCGAATTTTAGACATTTGTTAGCCACACAGGCCTTCTATCAACGTTACCAAATATAATGTCGTATTTTAAATGTTCGGTAACCATACAAGCCTTCCATCGACGTTAAAATATAATATCGTCTTTTAGACATTCAATGGCCATAGATACCTTCCATCAACATTACTAAATATAATATCATATTTTACAATTCGGCAACCATACACGAATTCCATCAAGATTACTGAATATAATGGCGTGTTTAGACATCTTATTGTCAGTAAGGCCTCAATTTACATTTCTTTCTTTTTTGTAGTTCATCTTATCCCCATATAGCTTAATCAAGCTCAATCCCAGCTTCATTCTTTAAATAATTATTCCTCTTTATCTTATTATCGTCTATAGTCATTTCATTGCTATGAAATTCTCAAGTAGCACTAGGGAAGACGGCTTCCTAAGTGTTACAAAAAGTTCACCCTTTTACTTAGAATTTTTTAGCATTATTAGCTATGTCATATATATATATATATATATATATATATATATATATATATTACATGGCTATTTTATGTTGACACTAGGTTTTCACAACTTTATATTTCCCTAGCATCGCATTTTAATCTTATAAGCCGTTGTATACTGAGTGTTCAAGAGTCATCGCATGTTCAAACGCTTCAGAGCTATCGCAAGTTGGCATACCGTAGGGGTATCGCTTGTTGATGTCACCCTAGTTATTGTAATTTGATACATATATGGGCTATTGCTAGTTGATCATGTAACACCCGATAGTTTTTATGATAATTAATTAAAAAGAAATTAATTAATAAATAATAAAGCCAAAAAATAGAAATTTTACAAATTCCAGGATTTCGTTATGAAACTTGCGTCATTGGATTCATGGTAGTTTTCTAATCAATTTTCATATATAAAGTTTTTTTTATCAGGGTTATAACGAAAAAGTTATTGACGTTTGAAATTTTTGAATAGGAAATAATTATGTATGCAATTAAGGAAATAAAATGTAATTAGTGAAATAAATCAACATTAATAAATGTGAATGGTTGCTTAGGGCTTAAGTAAGCTTTAACATAGAAATAAATTATCTGATTTGGTTTAAAAAGCAAACAAATCAACAAAATAAAACGTCAGAAATTAACTAACCAAATTTACAATAACCGGTCGACCCATGATATCAATTGGTCAACCGTTAAGGTCGACCAGTAAGGGATGCCAGTCAACCAACCCAGATTTGAAATAATTAAATCCAATAGCTTTCATTGATTCAAACCCCTATAACTACGGGCTTTACCCCTCACTTTTTTTTATCATATTTTCCGGAGCGGTAACGGAGCTCTACCATATTCTCTTCTCTACAAAATTCTTAACTCTAAAGATAGTTATAATTATATAGTATATATAAGTGGGAAATAACAGAGGATAAATGAGAAGAATAATATAGTCGAATCAAATCTTCAAAGCCAGGGTAAATTATAAATTCGGATCTAAAATCTAAGTGCAGTCCAATTCTATTCTATAATCTAGATTTTTAATAAATATATTATGTTTGCGTTTATATGTATTCATATAAGAAGAAAAAGGACGTCAAAATGAAATAACAAGGATTAGATCTGGAGATCTGAAAAGCTAAAAAGATGAGTGAGAAATTGTATATTTTTATATAATATTGAATTTATATCGGTGTAAATCTATGCCTATATGCCTAAATGTAAACTTCGAGTTGTAAGCTAAAATTGTATACATGGAATGAATTTATAAACCCTACCTACAAATTCTATTATTGATAGTTTAATTTTAATATTGCATGTAGGCGAATCCTGAAAGTATTAGATATCAACATTCCTTGTAATTGATAAATTATGTGATAATTTCATATTTGTAAATTTTAATGGCTTATGTAAGAAAAATGTAAATTAGAATTATCACAATAAGTCATATGAATTTAAGTAGTATTTTAATTCTTTTGAATGTAAAGTGTTGCAACGTAAATTTTGTAGATTATAAAGTGTAGATTCATAAACAAAAGTGTAATGTTTGAAATAACAATGAGTACCCGTAAAACAAAGAGATGTATAAAATAGAAATATTTACCATATTTTGTACTATCTATTTCAATAACTATGAAAAAGATAATTCCTTTTAATTCCAAACGTAACACAAATTCTCGTTTTGGACAAGACGTAGAAATTTACAATGTTAACCATTCCTTTTATGAGGGATGTAATTCCGATGCAATAAAATGCGGAAATCCATAAGGATTAATTAAATAATTGTAAATGTCATAATAATAATGATATAAATGAAGAATTAACATATATGCAATAAAGGTTAGACAAAAATCAAATAATAAACAATAAAAAGGTAGGAAAGTAATTGATCTAAATAAAAAAAGGGTATGGAAAGTCCACTAAATAAGGGAGGGCAGTAAAGGTTAAAAACAAATAGAATCCAATAAGGCATGAAAAAATGAATAGGAAAATATTTTTATATCTTTTAATAAAAGCGGTAAATGACATTAAATTGACATGAATAATAAGTAAAACATGAAAAAGTAAAGGAATACTACTAACAGTTGAACATTGGAGATGTAGTAATTAAATAAATATGAATATACATGTACATACATATATGTGTATAGATATAAACACACATGTAGCCTCAAGTATGCATTTATGTTGGGTGCAAATTATTAAGTCGATAAATATATTAGATTAGATAAGAATGACAGTCATTAATATGGGTTGGAATGCAAGGTCTGTAATGTTACATAGCAGAAGTCTTACTATCGTAAAGTCTACCAGTGGTTGTGTATAGATTATACCGATGTGAGACATATCCAACTATAGGACCCGTTGAGTTATATACATTCATATAGAGATGAGGGATATCCAAGTTGGAAGATTCACCTCGAATGGAGTGTCAAAGGACAAGTAGAGTCTGCTTCAACCTTTGAAGGGGTATTGAGTAACTAGCAGGCATTACCTTGATTACATTAGCAGCCATATAGGAAGGCGAGAAAGGCTCGATGCTATGTCAGTGTGTGTATTTGGTACCATCTTAGGGAGTAGGAGCTGCACAAAGGTCAAGAACACCACCAGTCTTGAGTGGTCAGTGGAAAGACAAGGGTTATGACTAGACGGCTATAACTCCTACTAGTGCAGATTACGTTTAGGTCATGCACCGCAATAGTTATTTACTAGACTGTTTGTTAGGGGCAAGACTAGATAACCCTTTATGGAAGTCTTTATAAACGGATAGAATATGACTAGTTATTGTGACGCCGTTAATAGACAATTCGGGAATTTCTTAGTACGCATGGCGATGAAGATGTGATATTGACTTGATGATGGAGCTTGACGAGGTGCTGGGTTACGAATACTAGCAGGGATAGTATCTTAATCTAAAGGGGGACAATGGTATACAAACACACACACACACACAAACACATGTGTGTGTATATATATGTATATCTATAAGTGTGTGTGTATTTATTGTCTACCTAGGGTAGATGAGGCGTATCATACATGTATGTGAAGTCAAGATGACTAAATAAAAGGAAAGAAACATAACATATAATGGATAGAAATCAGAAAAAATTAGTGTTATATATAAAATGTATAATTTACCAGTCACCAAAACGTTGTTCTGCAGCTCTCCTCATTACAACCCATAGGATATCTTTAGAGGGATAGGTATTGGTGCAATGCATGAATGGTGGAAGGATAGGTTTCCTTATGCATGCTCGGCAATGACAAGGGCACTTGATCTCATAAGTGTCAACCTTGGTCATTAACTATACGTTTTTATTATACTTTACCTTTTCTCTTTGAGCTTATATCAAGTTCTTTAATATGCTTTTATTTATTTGCAGGATACCAAGCCAATGATCTGTGCTTTGGTGGACTTTAATTTTCGATTTAGAGAAAACTCAAGCCTACTAAGGTGGGGGTTGTTACATTTGGTATTAGAGCTTAGTTAGTCTATATTAAGAACTAGGGTACGATGAGTGAACGTATTTGTAATTTTTACTATAATTATACGTATCATATGCCAAATTCTACAACTTCCAACTATAGAAGTAGTTGCAGCCATATTCTGAAAAGATGGATAATGCGACTATGAGTTAGAAAAATAGATGAAGTTTAAGGTATACACATATCTCGATTACCCCATGGGAAATAGTTCTAGTGGAGGGCAGTGACTTAAGAAGAGCATGAATGCGACATATAGAAGGGCCCTTGAAGTTGTATAGTACTTGACTCCATAGTAGAGCACAGATTACCATATGGTTACAGTTCCTCTTAGGATTGCCGAATGATGTTTTACATTAGATCCAAATAAATAGGAATGTAAGAATCTATATGTTGCAGATATCAAAAAGTAAGAATCTATATGTTGCAGATATCTAGAAGTAAGAATTAAATTAGTTCTTGAAAGAAAGTGTGTGTAGTAATCACTCTAAGATTATAGCCGAAATTTCAATATTCTACGAGAAGATACGTTGGTAAGTAAGTAGAAAATAAGAAAATCCAAAAGACGATAAAATAGGAATCCAATATGAATCTGGCCCATTGAAATAATTTTAATCTAAAAGTTTGAGATAATATGTAAATATATATTTGAAATGATTTCCAAAAGAATTATTTGAAGGTAGAAAAACCCTATTTTTGAAAAATAAGTAAATATTAAATTTTTGAAAAAAATAAAATATGTACATTTTATTTAAATATTTTTTTAAAAGAAGTTAAAATAATTTTATAGAGCATATGTATAGCTCGTAGATTTTTCTGAAATAAAAATTTTGAAGTTGTAAAATTCTTTTTAGGGACGGATAATATGAAGTGATACTAATTTTAAATGAGGTAAATAGTATGGGAAAGAAGACTAGATCCTAAAACTAAAAGCAGCAGGCGAACACATTGCAATAATCCAAATAAGAAGATAATTAATTAAGAGAAAGAGGTGTATAAGAAGAGCAATTTAAATAAAGGGCGGCTTAGGTTGAATATGGTTAAATAGTATAACATTATGAAATATAAATACGAACGATAATAGAAATTTATATAAAATAATATTAGTAATTAGAAATGATGTTAGGAGATTTATATTAAAAATTATGCTAATAATCTAATTAGAAGCAACAGAATATAGATGTTTTTTGTTGTTGTGCACATTAATTGCATGTTTCTTTTAACATATCCCCCTCACATGATATTAGAGACCCTACTAAGGATTGGAAGTGGAGATAGACCGAGAATAGAAAAATAATAAGGTAGAAGTAGAGATAGACTGAGAATAGAAAAATAATAATGTGGAAGTGTTCTTGCCTACTTCAGTTTTTATTGTTTAACATTGTAAAAGATGTTTTGGAAACATTGTAAAGTGTATCTTTGAAGAAATGGTTTGGTATAAGAATTGAGTTTTTAAAAGCAAAACTTAATCAATTGTTTGAGTTAAAACTCCCGAAGGTAAAAAATCCTTGTTGTTGAAAAAAAGGCTTTAAAGGAAAAGTTGATTTGAAGGAAAATGAAAGGAACTTTTTAGAATTAAATGCAAACATTTTCTTTTGGACTTTATGAATAAAGCTTAATTCAAAAATCCTAAATTATTGTTTTAAATGTTAAGACACTAAGTTATTTTTGAATTAAAAAAAAATTAAGTTTGTACTTTTAAAGGCAAAAGTTTTGGAATTAAGTGCTTCAAAAATTTTGAAGTTTTAATTTTGAAAAATAAAAGTGGTGAAAACCAAACCAAAATTTAATATAGAGTAGATAGGGATGACTACCTAGGAAAGACGGGGTAAAAGATAAGGCTATGAAGAAAATAGTGATGGTTGCTCATCTAGTAGCAATAAGGAATCCCCGTAGATTATAAGGAATATTAGTGAGAACCTAGGAATGTTTTATTAGACATGTGTGTAAGCCATAAGAAGAACCTACAAAGGAATGATGAATGGTATCAAAGAACACTTCTGCGAGTTCTAGAACAAACTTGCAAGAAAGTTCAAGGATAAAGAAAGTAAATACCATTTTTTTTAGAATACTATCAAGAGATTTGGACTAAGAGAAGATAGTAACAGAGGGTAATAAGATGGAAAACACACATAGAGGACGTTGGTAGATTCAAGGTTAAGAAGGCAAGATAGATGGTAGAAAATGTATTCCCCTAGGTCAATTTGCTAATAAGTTATTCTAAATGTGCATAGTTTATATTTCTTACCCACTACAACGTGGGGATGCAAAGTTTATCCCATAAGTGAATGTGATAATGAAAGTAATGGATGGACCTTAATTATTAGAAACCAAAAGGAAGTTAAAATATACGAGTTATAGTGGAATGACATGTTAGAAATGTCCACTTAACTTCAGTAGGACGATAGGACCACAACATCATAAATGTTAGTTGATGTTGAAGAGCGGCTTCCAACAGTTGTTTTTTTATGTTTGGGTTGTAAGCATTAGATGTTTCTGTTGTATAAAACGCATATGATATCATGAGAAACGTTCCTTTTGAAAATTGGTTTTCTGGATGGATTGCTATATTAATTGGAAAATTTTGAAAGTAAGAAAATCTTATATAGACACTAAGCTAATGCAAAATAAATAAATAAAAAGCTGGAAGCTTATAAAATAAACTAGGGAATCTATAAATGGACTTGTGCGTTGATTGTTATTTTAAAATAAATAATTTTCTTTTGAAACTGACTTTTACCGTGTAATAGAATTGAGTTCATTATGGATATTAAACTGTTCATTACGGATGTTAAACTATTGGTTAAACCCCGTGCGACGACCCAAAATTTCAAACACTTCGTATTTAAATATTTGAATTATTTAAATATTTGTGTCCAAGATTTAATATGATTAAATATGATTTTATAACCTTTTTAAACACTTTTTAATTAATAACTAACATTAGAAAGCTTATTTTTAAAATGTATTTATAATTTTTTTACAATTAACGTTAGAAAGTTTATTTTTAAAATGTATTTATAATTTTTTTACACTTTGGATAAATAGTGAAAATATGACCGGAAAATGTTTTATTAAAAATCAACTTTTTATTCAATACAAGTTATGTAAACATTCTGCAACTTGAATACTTATCCTATGTACACATATGAAATGTGTTAAAATCTCTCTTATACTAATCAAAAAATTAAAGTAAACATGTATTAATTAAGGAAACATTTAGTACAAAAGGACCCCTAAATCAAGGCTTCATTTAAGGAAGTATGGTTGTGTAAGAGGTATGAATGTGTAAGGAATGGTGTGCATGTTCTCATGCATGGAAGAGGAGGGGTTTTTGTAACCTTTTCCACAAAATTATTAACGCTATAAATACATATACATATGCACTTTATTTCTACACAAATTCATTTCTGAGCTAAGATTGCAACGATCCGGACTCGACCTTCGAAAATTGGCATCCAATACATCACCCGTATTCGAATGCCGGAGATTCAAACGTTGAATCTGGTTCGCCGGAGCTTATAACACATTAGGTGAAAACAACACAGTGGAAATAAAGAATTTTTTTATTGATATACAACATGTATACAACATCTGATAATAATGCCCAACAATATCAGAGCCAATATAGATACATAAGACAACAACTGAATACATCAGAATACAACAACGGGAAGATAACAATATGGCCTTCAAGAGAGAAAGAGAGAGAGAGAGAGCTCAACCAAGCTCAACCAAACCGTGACTTCATTTCCAAAGCTCTAAGGACCCCAAAAACCATCATATCCAAAACCAAAAGCTCAAAGAACACCCAAACCAAAAAGCTCGAACCACTACCATACTGTAATATAGCGAATCCGATCCCCAAACCAAAGACTTCCAGATCCACATCAACTATCCGACTAGCTCCACAACCCACTGATGATCCGAACTAGCTATATAACCTTACTGAATAACCCAACCCTAGGCTGCCCGTGTGAAAAATTATGGGCACCCATAGTTTAAAAGGGAACAATAAACTCCAGGTCAGTAATAGGACTAGTGTGAGCAAACAAAAAAAGTTGTTTGAACAAAAGAAATCACAAAAGAAATAAAAGAAATCCACTATGCTTTTTGGAAAATGAAACTACCATAAGGCCTTCTGACACACACTTAATGCAATCACACACATGAAGGAGATTTCTCCTTATGATAGTCAAACATGCTTGATACGCGAAAAATCTTTTTGATATTATTATTAGTGCATAATGTGGAGGACATTTCGAAAGTATAATATTAATCTTAGCCAGCATACGTACCATTATAGTATGCCTACTATACCTACCATGTTAGATGGCAGGTTCTACAACTAAAACTGTATAGGGCTCGTATTGGGTGATTGAATTTCCAACAAATGGTCAAGGCTAAGGAACTTCCTTTCCGAATGGATAGCCTCTGGAGGGACGCCCCTAGAACCTAGCCGGATCTCTGCCAACACAAGGCCCGGTTACCTCTGTAACTAGGTAACTAACTGTCACGAGTATGCCATCCCTCGGTCGTAACCGACCTTTAGCGAGGCCTCACCAACAAATTCCATCAAATCCACATAAGTTAAATATCTGGGCTCCATATCATGATACAACTTTTTATCCAGAAGGAAATGCACGTGTCCTAAGGGGCGCGACCCCCGTAACCTTGTTGCATCCTTCCCGTTTTGACCATTTCCGTGGTGTGAGGTTTAATGAAGTCTCATCCCACAAAGCTACGCTTTTCACAAAAGCCATGCTTCGATCAACCAATGATCAACACTTAGCATGCCACATTACCAAATTGGGAATATATCACTAGAAAATATCAATACATAACCTCTGAGCTTATACATCTCATAGAAGGGTGTTAAGCTAAGAGAATAAATTCTCCGCCGCCAAATAGAAATGTATTTGATAGAAACCAGCTTTACATCTCAAAGTGTAATGTCAGACATACATCCATACAAGTCCATCCTGGGTCTTAATGGAACTGAAGGCACTTCGTCCAATTAAGGATAGAAGCCCTTGAAAATCCAGATATTCCCTAATCACGTCCGGACTCCCCATCACATAGGGTAATCTCTATACCTGAACAACTAAGTGCAGAGACAATCAACAACTCATCCTTTCGTTTTCGAAAATACCCGGTCTTCAACCACCATCTTCAAATGCGATTTCATTTCGTCGTATCATTATACGGAATGGGTTTTATGACTTAATGTCCTCTCCCGTCTAATCTGAATAATGAGCGCTTATTTTTTTTAAAACATATTGATACATTGGGATCTTAGTTAAGTCGCACTTTTTAGCCCTTTCTTCCTAAAACCTTTCCTTTTGAACGGTTTAAACAAATTTCCATTTTTTAATCGTTTAAACAAAAGATCCATCTTTAAGATTCTCTTCAGTTTGAAACAAGATTTACCAAATCTTTAACAAAGATTCATTCATAGCTTTTAAAACTATTTCCATTTGATTTATCCATAACTCGAAATCCTTTCAACAAAAATAGGAAATTCTTTCTTTATATGAAAGCCGTTATCATTTGAAAACAAAGATTTTTCGCTTCGAGAAAATCCGATTAAATTCGCTCAAGTTATATCCTTTTAAAGTATAAATCAGAATACCAGCGAACTGCCATATCCTCGGCAAGTTCTATTTGGGTTAAATTTAAATTCCCAAAATAATTCAATTAATATATTTTAAAAATGGTTTAAAATCCATATATATAATTAACCTTAAGTTAATTACATTAATTAATTGACCCTTAATCAATTACGTTAAATAATTAACCTGTATAATCCTTTTAAACCATAGTTTCCAAAATTTTAAAACTTTAACAAGCCATATTATATTCAAAATAATTTTAATTTCAAGACTTCCTTTTCCAAATTTTTTTCATATTTAATCCAATTTTACTACCAAACCATTTTGAATTCAAAATTCAACTTTAAATTTTTTCCACCATTTTGAATAATATTAAATTCAAAATACCGATGATTTAACCAATTTCCCGTGAAATCCATATTTGTGTGTGTGTTGTGTGTAGGGGTTTTGCATACAACAATAAAATATCACAACCATCATAAATCCAAGAACAACAATATCAATAAGCAGTATAATCATATAACGCTTATCTTTCATTCACAGATAAACATGTAAATTCATCACAGATAAATAAATTAATTATTACAGAACATCAGATATCAGAGATATCAAACAATTCAAGGCATTCAATATAATCCAATCATCCACAAGCAAGATAAATTAATTACATAGTCTATAATTTTATTTAAACCAAATAAATTAACTACTTATAAATTAATTACCTAACCCGGCTTAATTAACATTAATTAATTACAAATACTTTGTTATTGCCTTAATTAATTAATGAAATTAATTAATCATCCTTAATTATCCATCTTAATTAATTATCCTTAATTAATTAATTATCCCTTAATTAATCACATAAATGAATTAACCTTTAATCAATAACATTAATTAATTAACCCTTAACTAATTATCCTTTAATTAATTAATTACATTAATTATCCTTTAATTAGTTTAATCAATTTACTTTGAATAATTAATTAACCTTTAATTTATCTCGTTGAGTAATTACTCTTTAAGTAATTAATTATCCCTTAATTAATTACATTAATTAACCTTTAATTAATTAATTATCCTTCAATTAATTTCATTAAGTAATTATTCCTTAATAACTTACATTAAGTAATCAACCTTTAGATTAATTACTTTAAGTAATTATCCTTAATTAATTAATAATGATCCTTTTAACTTAATTAATTACATCATTTAAATCTCATTAAATAAACTTTTGAAATAAATTAGCATTATATAATTTAACTTAAAACCTTTAAGTTAATTAGTAATCAAAACATTATTTAAGATAAACCATTTATCTTTAAAATCTTATTTGAATAACTTTTGGAATTAACTCAACATTTACTTATAAATTAACTTACGATCCTTTAAGTTAATTAATAATTATAAACATCTATCCTTTTAAATTAACTCCTTAATTATACTATTTAAATTTATTTAAATAAACTTATGAATTAAATAAAGGATACATAATAAATATTTAAAACTAAAATTAATTTTAAAATAATTTATTTTAAAACCTTTATCCAACCCAAACTTAACTAACATTTATTATTTAAAAGAAGTGGGTTAATAAAAATTGTATTAATTAAAACTTGATTTGTTTAAAATTTTAAAACCCATTATAAAGAAAACTCGAATCACCCGGAAGCGAACCCGATCCATCACCAATTCTACCCAATACCATCCCCGAGCCAGACCTTCTTCTTTCTTTTCCTCTTTCCTTTAACTTTGTTTAATTTAAAATTGTTATATCAAGCTAAACCCACACGAACACAAACTCGAGCCACTACATCATTTTCCCAAGTTCGGCTTCAAGCACATCCTTCTTCTCTAAATCACAGCAAACAACCCAGGCCTGACACCACGTGCATGTGCACGGTCGATAAACGCTGCTCCAGCCAGCCTCGCCGACGTCAACAGGTCTCCGACGACCTCCCCTAACATTTCGCCACCCAGATCATCAAAACTAATTGGAAATCAAAAACGAACCAACCAAGCAACCCTTGGAACCAAACCTGGTCACCTAAATCCATCTTGTATTGCCACTTTCGGTCATTAGAAGGTTCGACACTCGGACCAAATCTTCGCCGTAGACCTATGCTCACTAGTACAAAAAGTGCATATTGCTTCGCCTCATTTGCATCGGTTGAAGTAAAAACTGATGCAAATAGAACTATTTGCATCAATTCTATCTTAATAACCGATGCAATTGGTACGTGGAAAGCAATAGGTAATAAAAAAAATCAAATTTGCATCAGTTCTCACCAACAACCGATGCAAATAGTTTTAGTCGCATCGGTTTTAAAGCCAACCGATGCAACTACATGTTGATGGCAATATGAAATTTAAGTGGGAAATAATGAAAAGTTGGCTCCAAAGTTACTGCTTTGGGCAAATGTATCCTTCTTCCTCAATAACCCACTGCAAAAAAAATATGTATTCTCCTCCTCAGAATCCTCGGTGCCACAAAATTTATTTTTTACTTCTTTTCTTCTTCAACAAATTAAACGAGATGCTAAAATGGGTTTTTTTGCTGCTAATTAACGTCTTCTATTAGTCTTCAAGGCATACGAAGACGATTCATGACCAATCCCTACAGATACATATTATATTTTGTTGATTACTGATTTCGCCATCTACCCGGTTGATCCCGAGACCGATTCACTGAAAAGGCGAATAGCAGCTGTTGATAGAGTGTGTATGAGCGAGCTAAATGATAATTTCTTTGCGATTATCATTCTCACTAAATACGACTTACTCATGGATAGCAACCAAGACAATTTCGTTTCTGTACCAATTGATGCTACAAAAAGCACAACCGAAGAACTTGAAGTGATCTATTCTAACAGGTAAGAGGGAAAGTTTCATTCATACTATTTTCAACTCTAATCTTATTCACATGGCCTGTCATATCTAAATATTGATTACTTGGTGTAATATATTTATGATGTGTTGAGGTAATATGATAGAAGAATACTATGCAATTATTACTTGTTAACAGCAGAGCTAGAAATTTCTACTACACCAAGTTGTTCCTGCTGTACGGCAAAATTGGTTAACTGATTTGCTATGATGCAATACAAAAGTTTAAACTGAGAATAATTATAACCAGATTTCAATATTTTGTTTCGGCTATAGCCCAATGAAATCCGAACTCAAATCTAGTCCTTTATCTACTGCTGGTATCTTGGTGTATGTGCATATCTGAGTTTGTAAATCCAATTGTAACTGGATATTATGCTGATATACGGACCATTTTATTATGAGTTTTTTAAATATTTTTTGTACATGATATAAGTTGAATTATTTTGCTTCTCAATGATATAAAATGCTATACTCACTGCAGATATGAGTATAATGCTGCTGCCGATATGGTGAAGGAAGTCATATCCGAGGAAGTAGATGGTTGTTAATGTTTGCTTCTAAAAAATTGTATAAATCCAATCCTCCTTTAGATTTCCTTTGAAAAATGATTTCCCATGAGATTTTACTATATTTATCCTTTCATAGAAAATCTAAATAAATTTTAGTAACTTTATTCAGCACAGTAGTGGGAATCTTGAAGCTTTGACACCAGAATGAACTATAAGGAAAATGGTAGATTGTATAAGCTCAATTCTACCAGTAAGTACTGAGACATTTACACTCCCACCCTTCAATTTTAATTCTAATTCTAATTCTATCAATTAGATTGTTACAGGCATCCACTTTGAGATATTGAGATGACAAAGACAACCCAAGGTACTTAACAGGTAGATTCTCTTCTTACAAACCCAGAATGTTTCTATTTTCCTCTTTATGACAGTAACCTTTGTTGAAAAAAATATATTTGTTTTTGTTACATTCATTTATAAGCCTACCAAGTGAGAGCATTTTTAGGACAACTTTCACCAAAATTATCCCTTTATTGTTCAGATCCATGTATCAGAAGGTATTTATGTGCTAGGAACTGGAACGTTAAGAAAGCAACTAAAATGCTGAAAACGACTCTTAAGTGGCGTATTGAATACAAGCCAGAAGATATCCGATGGGTTAGTATATCCTGAATTCTTGTACATTTAAGTGATCATATATTTAAGCATGTAGATAAACTCACTTGTATAAATGTCTATAACATTTCTTCTATGCATGCCGTGAACTGTTCTTCATGTTATTGTAATACATGGTGGGTTACAAACAACTAATTGTTTTTGTGGGTTGATTTTGGGTTGAATATGTAAACCAAATTGTTAAGTTCTTTTATCTCTACTGTTCAGTTTGATAATATCCGTGAGTTGATATATTTACGCTTTGTTTTTAAAGTTGGCCAATATCACTTTTGAATCTAAGCATGTTAGCATGTTAATTGGATGAGTTGATGTATTTACGTCATATTAATTTTGTATTGGATCTACAAAGTCTTTTAAAAAAAATCACTTCTGAATCTAAGCATGTTAGCAACTGTTGCACAAAATTTAGTGTCTTTTTGTCTATCGCCTAACTGGGTTGCATATAAAAGGCAAGTTGTGCGCCATGAAACAATGATAAGAGCTAAGAGTAAATTATGGTATTTTGTTTCGTAAGGTTGAAGGTAGGCAGTTTACCTTTGAGTAATTAAGGCATAAATGTATTGACTAGTCTAGACGATCTTAGTGTTGTCACTGGTAATTATGTTCATTATGTTTTTTCATGATACACACACATATACACATACATACATGTATGTATAAACACACACTCATCACTGTGTTCGTGATATGTACTGTATATACTGATCTAGTAGTCAATAATGATATTTCTATACGAATGTTGAGGTAGGAATTTAAAATTTTCAAGTAAGGTTATATATGGTATCATAAAACTTTAGGCTTATTAGTGTGGTGTCTTCTGAAGGAGGACCGAGGCACTGCAGTAAGCTAAAGTTTTATAATGCACTGACCAAATCCACTGCATGCAATATAACAACCATTTGATAATGTTTAATCCTGGTCAATTTTCATGTTAAACCGTGTTATGTTCCCACGTTTATATATACTTGGTATTAATATTCAGTGGTGTCCTTGTCAGGATGAAGTTGCCCATGAAGCTGAGACTGGTAAAATTTACAGAGCAAACTATTTTGATAAACAAGGGAGAAGCGTCCTCGTCATGCGACCAGGGTGCCAGGTTCTGTATATTCTAGATTATTTTGTATTCATATAAATCAGAAACTACAGCGTTATGTTACATGAACTCAGTTTGTTACTAGAAATCAGGCCTTTGTGTATCTGTCGTTGATAAAGTATTCCTTGAATTGCAGAAAATAAATTCAATTGTAGGTCAAATAAAATACTTGGTATACTGCATTGAAAATGATTTACATGGTTAGCATGGTTTTTCTAATTTTCTTTAGGAGAATATTTAATCTATTACAAAATTTGTGGTTTTTACAATGCAAAATTGCATATTTTATACTTAATTCATGTATTTAATTTCTCCATTTCGCGTATGCTTTATCGAACCAGGGACACGAATTGAAATAGCATTCATGTTCTGTTCATTATTCTTCTTCGTTGTTCTGCTCCATGGCAGAATAGGGATAGCCCAGAAAAATAGTGTTGTTTGAAGTTGGATCTTAAAGCAGATGTATAGTATTAGCGAAATCACATATTTTTTCATTAAAGTTGATAATTTGTATAGAATAGCGTAGCAATTGCAAATCAACCTAAAATCTTTTATTACTGAACCACTTGCAACCATACAACTTCATTCTATAACAATTTCCTCTTGCACACCATCACATTACAGTGCATTGACCATAACATACTCCTTCCCCTACCTGAACTGTTGCCACAACCACAACTTCATACCATAGTTGCATATACAAGCACCAACTCATATCCCTGTTAACATCCACCATAACATCACATTGCCTTGCAAGCCACTGTCAAACAACATACAATTACAACCATCAGTCCTATCAACCTTAACTGCCACAAGCATCACAGTGCAACCTGCCACATCACTGCTATACCACACTACATCAAACAACTCTTCCCACCTGATAACCATCCTATCACAACACACCATTGCCTACAACATAACCAACTTCCCTGCTTCATTGCCAGTACAAAGCCAAAGCCAACCTATCAAACACACTGCTACCGCTGTAAACACATTGCTACCGCTGTAAACACACTGCTATAACTGCCCCGCACTCCTCCTGTTATGCAAACAGATTCCAACCATAACTGCTACTGCTCCATCCTCAGCATCCAAACATCCACCAGTACCATCAGTACATCCAGGCATATCACTGACCTCTGCCCCTTCTTTGCTCCACCAAACTGCAGACAACACATTTTCAACCATAGTGCACTCCCTACCCACAGCAGTCATCAACCCTGTCAACCACCGCAAACCACATCACCATTTTTCATCAGTTAATTGAAGCTTGTATGTCTCAATGCTAATTGACCATGTTTACGTATCACATATTAACGATATGGTATTTTATCTTTGCAGTGTGCGCAGCTCCAGGATCGAAAACCTTCCAATTGCTTGAGTTAATACACCTGTCAGATGAACCAGGAGTGCTTCCAGAAGGATTGGTATTCATTTATACATTGATAATGTACTAGTTGTTTAATGTTTTTTTGGAGAACAAATTTACAAATATTTACAATTTAGGTAGTTGTAAATGATGTTGATGTTCAAAGATGCAATCTTCTCCTCCATCAGATTAAGCAGATGAGTACTGCTAATTCGAAATGCTTGTTAGCAACCTTTTATAAAAAAGTGTTGGTGAAACCTCGTAGCAGAGAGTGATCATTCAGATGTATGTACCAGTAAAGACAAAATGAAGAAAAAAACTTTTTTTCCTTGGTGAACTTGGTAGAATCGTTGAGAAGAACTTGAAGTTTCCGGACGTTTCTGATGCGGTTTCGGTTGATGATTTTGGGCATCGTGCAAGGTATTATAAGCTGTCAAATACTCATGATGCAAGGTCAGAGTCTGTATAATTTTCTAGAATTGTATTTAATGGTTTTCGGTGGGTTGGTGTCTAGGCTTCAAAGGTGCTATGTGAGTTTATTTGCTTAAAACCAAAGATAAAATTGATTTTCGTTTATAGTCGATATAATTCTATTGTGTCGCATGTGCAAAAGTATGGTAATTGTTTGCTTGTGAATATACCACACAAGGAACTACACAGTTGGATTTGGAAAATTATAAATTTGCACTTCAGGTGTGTTCGTGCATATGCATGAATTGGGAATTTAGTCAAGTTGGTTTTAAAATACTGTGTTTTAGCATGCCGGTGCAGTAAATGGCTTGTTGACATTACTGGCACTTTAAACTTGAATTGAGTTGCAGATGAATGCACTTTCGCTTTTTAGGTTACTATTGTAGTATATATATAAAACAGAAGAAATGGGAATTTCATTAATGACAACTTATATGCTACCTGTAGCTTCTGAAAGTTTGAGTACATAATTTGATGAATGATTTTGTTCTCTGCAGGATGTTCTATTTTTTCTTTGAATCAAGGCATAGCAAGAAGGACCCGGTTGTGATTTGGCTAACTGGTGGACCAGGTTGCAGTAGTGAGTTAGCTGTGTTCTATGAGAATGGGCCTTTCAACATTGCAAATAACTTATAACTTGTCTGGAATAACTTTGGTTGGGATCAGGTATTTTTAACAATTTTCTGTTTAACGTTTATTATATGATCACTAATTGGTTAAAGATAATTGTTTAGTCCGTCAGCGCGCGCTCATTTGACAAGTACGATCAAACAATGGACATGAGAAGTACATAGTTACCAAATTTCTTTAGAACATAGAACACCATATTTTGTTCTCATGCTGTAAATTTGACTTTAAGATCATCCTAACCCAACTTTCTACTCTTCTGCACTAAGATATGGTAATAATAATGTGTCTTTGAATAAACATTTCCTTATTTGGTAAAACTTCATTAGACCTTTGTAACAACATACAACAATTTTTGGATAACAAATCTTAGCCCACGCCCATTCTAAACATGCATCAAATCATATTTTAAACATGCACTTTCAAACTCCAGACGCATCATTCTGCAATTGACATTCCCAAATGGATTAATTTTTCACTAGCATACCGAATGCAATAAAAATTGCCAACTAGCAGCTAAAGAGAGTCAATAACAATCACATCCCCAAACAAGTCAGACCAAAGTCTGTTCCTTAAAGTTTCAAAATTTTGAGTGTAAATAAAGGAATAGAAAAACATCAGCCAATTAGCATTTTGAAGTTGTAATGTAATATGCTGGTCACTGATGGAAATTGATTTGAAACTCCAAACATTTATATTAGTTAGCACCATAATTCTAGATTTACAGTAACATTCATCATTGCTTATCACACTCTATCTATAGTCAAGCTGCTTGCATCCAAATTTTGGTGTCATCTTTTTTGAGTTTGTTCTCAAGAAAACCCACATGGATAGCCCAACAATTGAATATATGATTCTTTACGTCCAGCTTCCTGGAGAGTTTGTGCAACCCTCTTACATTCCGGCTTAAAATATTCATTTACTGATATGGGCCATCTAGCCCTCAACCATATCTTTTCTTACATATTCCGTGCTACTATTTTCGCGGACTTCCATGCCAGGTTCTTGTTGACGAGTAATTCAATCTTGACATTGTCTAACTTGTAATTCTCCTTGGCAGGGCTTGTAGGCTTCTTCGGGATCTTCTGACGACGGTCATATATGCTCATAAGGTTTGTCCGCACCATTAAACTTTAACTCCATATCTTATGCTGGGCATTACATCCCAGCTTTTGCAAGCAGAGTTCACCAAGGAAAAACATGAAGAAGAGAAGCAATCGTGACACTTTGAGAATTGGAAATGTTAATAATAAATATAGCATGTGTACATACCCTGCTGATCCTAGCCAGGTACTGTTTTTTCGTAAATTATGTTTATTTAGTTGTTATTTGAAAGAAAAATATTGTACGCTTTCAGGTTCTTTACCTGCTTAAAACTTTTCAACTTTGGCAAATGCATGATTTCATAGTTTGGGTGATAATATGGTGCTTGTGTTTTTGCTACATACTTTCAGCGCATGTCAATGCTGGGTTGGTTTCTCTATTATATACATATTTCTTTGATAATTGTACATATAGATTTCATAAGTTTCCATTGTTTCAGGAAATTGACTTGAAGAATCACAAATGAGGACACTACTTTATTTGTGCGTAAGTAATTTTCCAATCAAAAGGTTTATTTCTTCACTTTCATTATGTTCATTTATATTATTGAAAGTGTTTTGTTAATGGTTTGGAATTTTTGTGAATCTTGCTGCCATATTAGTTCTATGGTGGGTATGGGTTTGGCAATGGAACAAGGTTCAAAGAAAAAAAGTTTTGAACTTCTGCAACAATTTGTTACTCTGATGATAACCCAGGCGACATACATAACTTTGTATAGAATGAATATAAAACAATTGCTAACACCCATATATTTTCCAATGTTATTGTGGAAAAAATTGTTCTTGGATATATACACTGTGCGCACGCGCCTTATCTAATATTTGAAATTCATTATTGATGGTAACAGATGACCTAGACAATGCAGATACCATTGACATAACTTTTTGTGGGCATTCGATTTCGGAGCAGCATGATAACCAATTACTGGTTTTAGTGCTTTACTCTATCTTAAAAGGTGCGTAATGCATGCTCTTATTCAATAGCAGGTTTATAGATTAAAATTTTGATCTTATATACCGAATTTATCATCTGCTGTAGGGTTTGTACCTACAAAATACGTTATCAAGTGAAAACGAGTATGTCAACAGTATGTCTGGTGAAATGTATGTGTGAGCAATTTCTGATTTCAGTGGATAGTTTGTGCATGTACTTTAATGTGTATAATTTGATGAACAGTTAGCATTCATCAAAATTCTTTCCAAATAAATTATGTACCGTGGAATTTATTTATGTTTTTCATTCTTTTGTAGAATTATTAAATCTGATTATGTATTTGCCATCAAATTTAATTTTGAATGATAGTAATATTGCATGCAATAATTGTTTGTTATAATCAATATTATATATATATAGTCTATTTGAGTACTGTAATAATGGTATCTGAGAATGGTTTTTTTGCATCAGGTATAAATAGCTGATGCAATAGAGGGATTAGTTTGCATCGGTTGTTATAAAAAACCGATGCGATAGAGGGATTAGTTGTATCGGTTTTCATTACAACCGATGCAAAATGGGGGCTGTGTCGAAGCAACAGACCATGAGATTTTGCATCAGTTGTTAGTAACAACCGATGCAAAAAGGACCTTTTTGCATCGGTTTCAGAACTGATGCAAAAGTGTTAAGCCTGTTGCATCGGTTGCATATGCATCGGTTGTTGAACTGATGCAAAAGGGGGGTAAACAACCGATGCAAATGGCCTGTTTTGTAGTAGTGGCTCCTATTCCACCTACTCCAACCAAGTCCGATGTACCCTCGTCGATGAAATTTCCTCGCATACAACGTTGACCCCAACAGGTTTCAAAACCCCATTTATTCGTCGTCGGCCACCACGTTGGGTTATAAATTCCCTGAGTATTTTTCTCGTGATCACCGACCTCCGAGCATACTCCAGCTACGATCACAACCATCATCACTTCGCCAATCGGTAGTAATGACAAAAAAACCCAAAGTCGATCATCTCGCGAATTCCCTTCAATCCCAAACTAAAAAACCTTGACTATTATCAAAATTCATAATTTTCAAGTTTGAATCCAGTTATATATTCAAAACATAAATTTTAATCCATCGATTTACCTGACTTTAAATGATCATCATTGTAATTTATGATTTTTGAAATAATTACTCCGTAAATCCATTGGAAACCATTTTTAAAAAATGATATTGCATTGTTACAATCATTTCATCTTTAGAGATCATAGCTTAAAGAGGTTTGGGGGATGAGATTTTGATTTTGAAACAGGCTTTGAAACTTGTAATCTATGAACAGAGGCATGTTTGCCTAAACATAGACATGCACACCCATTTTACATATATATACAAACATATAGGCACATTTTAAATCCATGCAAACATTATTACAACATACCTTCAAATATTTATCACATGCAAACAAGTTTAAGATTTAAAAAGGTAGTTTACTCACCTGGAAAAAGGAATAGAGAAGCAGGCATTGTTGACTGAAGCTTGATTTTTAAGATGATCTACAGCTTGCTTTGATTTGAGATGATCTAAAACTTGGCTTGATTTAACACTGAGTTGAACTTGCATGCTTTCAAGTTTAAGTTTTCTAATTGTTTGGGATGATCTTTCTTAGCCTCAGGTTGAACTTTGTCTTGATTTTTGTTGTTTGTTTTTCTCATTTCTGGTTTGTTTTAAATTTTAGTTTGCTCAGGTTTGTATTGATTTCCTGGTTTAAGCTTTCCAGATTTTTTCCAGGTTTGTTTCTATGATTTGAATGTGAAAGGGAAATGAGAAAGGAGAGTAGATGTATATTTATAATCTTGTTTTCCTATTTTTTATAAAAATAAAAGAAAATAAAAAATATGACACTTGTTTAATGCATGATATAATTAAGCTACAAATGTTAAATGCATGTTTAAAATTCATACACTTATTTAAATGTATGTTAAAATCTTTTACACTTGTAAAATGGCGTGCATTAATGTTTTTATATAATTTTATATTATATTTACAATTTTTTTATATATGTTTATATTATATTTTCCAATTTCAATAAATAAATTTCTTTTTTATATTAATATATGTTATATACATACATACATATATATATATATATACAAACTATATTTATTCATATATATAATTTTAAAAGAAAAATATAAACCTTTTATTAAATCTTTTTGAACTAAAGCTATTATATCTAATATTAATAAATATTTATCTATAAAGTTTTTAAATATAGAATTTAACTTTTAAATAGCTTTTGAAAATTATTATATTAATTTCAGAATATAACTTCCAAATCAATACACACACACACACACATATATTATATATATTAGGAAACAAATTTTATTAAATTTAAAATGTAGAGTATTTAAGTCTAATTTATTTTTCAAGATATTTATTTTTGAATTTCAAATCAAATTTCTAATTCCAATATATATATATATATATATATATAGAAACAAACACTTATCTAATTTGTTTTGGAAAAATTCAAATTAATTCACAAATAAACCCAAAAATTTATATTAACTACCAAATTAATTCGGCATTAAAACGGGATCGTTGCAGATACCCCCTTAAGAAAATTTCGTCCTCGAAATTTGATAGACAAGGAGACAAAAAAGAACATATGGACACAAAGAAAGATAAAGAAATGGTTTATCAGATCAGCTGAAATATCTATTTTACATTTGGCTTACCAGATCAGAATATCATCAATAAATATGAGAACGAATTTATTCAATACTACACGAAATACTCGGACCACCAGGTCTACGAAATATGCAGGGGCATTGGTTAGTCCGAAGGGCATAATTAACCATTCGTTGAATATATCAAGATCCAAAATAAAAACAGATAAATGGATAAAATCTAATTTAGCTTCATATTTTGTTAATCAATTCATTCCAAGTAAAATTTCAAATTTATTAAAGTTAAGAACGAAAAGACTAATAAAAAACTGATAATGAGAATACGAAATAGGACGTTCCTATAATGTAAACAAAGATTCGTAGGGCCATCTACCGGATTCTTCACACAAATAGGTTCATTTACGAATTCGGCTTAAAGATTCAACTCTCTATGGCTTGCTGGGAAATAAACTATGTGTGACTCTAGTGTCGAATAGAACTCTAACAATTTATCATAAATATGAAATAAGGTAATCTTCTTGATACATCCTGCAAAAACTAACGAAAGGCATATAATGCTGCTCAAATACTTGCTTGAATTTATCCCATGTGAACTCATCCACCGATTGGCCAAAGTAATGGTCTCCCTCCATACCAAAGCTTCTTCTTGGAACTGCCAGGAAGCCATCAAAAGAATTGAAATTGGATGATGATCAAAAGAGGTTGATGGAAAAAGTTGTTCCTACCAGTAATGTTGTTGCATGGTATTGACCATTTGAAGTTGTACTCCCCTGTCCCCTACCTCATCTTCTTCTTGCACTCATTCTCACTATCAGTGAATAGTAAGAGAATTGACTGAGGCATACAGACAAGATATCTTTGGGAATATACTCATTCTAGGGCATTTGTATCCCTATCTCTAATGAGTCACCTAATGGTTTATACTCCAAAGCTAAAGTTATTACTCAACCTTTAGCTCTGATACCAACTTGTAACGACCCGGACTAGACCTTCGAAAAACGGCACCTAGTACATCACCCGTATTCGAATGCCGGAGATTCAAACGTTGAGTCTGGTTTGCCGGAGCTTATAACACATTAGGTGAAAACAACACAGCGGAAACAAAGAAGAATTTTATTTGATATACAACATGTATACAACATCTGATAACAATGCCCAACAATATCAGAGCCAATGTAGATACATAAGAGAACAGCGGAATACCACATAATACAACAGCGGGAAGATAATAATATGGTCTTCAAGAGAGAGAGACCAACCAAATTGCGACTTCATTTCCAAAGCTCCAAGAACTCCCAAACCAAAAAGCTCGAACCACTATCATGCTGCAATATAGAGAATTCGATCCCCAAACCATAGACTTCCAGATTTACATCAACTATCCGACTAGCTCCACAACCTACTGATGATCTGAACTAGCTACAGAACCTTACTGAATAACCTGACTCTAGCTACCCGTGTTGAAAATTATGGGCACCCAGAATTTAGAAAGGAAACAATTAACTCCAGGCCAGTCATGGTACGGTTGTGAGCAAACAAAAACAGTTATTTGAACAAAAGAAATCACAAAAGAAATAAATGAAATCCGTTATGCTTTTTGAAAAATGAAACTAACATAAGGCCACTCGGCACACACTCAATGCAATCGCACACACGGGGGAGATTTCTCCTTATGATAGTCAAACATGCTTGATACGCGAAAATCCCTATTGATATTATTATTAGTGCATAGTGTGGAAAACATTTCAAAAGTATAATATTAATCTTAGCCAGCATATGTACCATTATAGTATGCCTACTATAGCTACCATGTTAGATGACAGGTTCTACAACTAAAACCGTACAGGGCTCGTATTGTGTGATTGGATTTCCAACAAATGGTGAAGGCTAATGAACTTCCTTTTCGAGTGGGTATGCTTCTGGAGGGATACCCCAAGAACCTAATCGAATCTCTGCCAACACAAGGCCGGGTTTCCTCTATAACTAGGTGTTTGCGTCAAAATTGGGCACAACACTCTTCGGGAGTCGTTGAAGAGATAATAGTCAAGAATGCAAATTCAAAACAGATATTACCTAACAAAAACTCCAATCAACAGTAAAGAAAATGCGTAAACAATTGATTTATAGTGGTTCGGCGTGTTGCCTACGTCCACTGTGAAGTGTTTTGATATTTTATTGCTTTTCTTTCATTGACTACAAGTTGTTGCAGCAATCAACAACAAATTATAACTATAAATTCGGAATCAACAGTAAAATTATGATGTAGGATGATGGAGATCTCGATCCGGCAGAGTCTGGGCGCTTTAGAGTCAGAAGATCCCTTTTCTGTTGGCCCTGGGGCTCTATTTATAGGCGCGGGCTGCTGATATTTTGCTGAAAACTCGGGAGACCACTTCTGGCACGTGAGGGGGCCCACACGCACGGTCTCAGGAAGTTTGGGCCCACTTTGGCATCGGTTCGAACTCCATTCGAACCGATCAAGAATTCATCCAATCGAGGTGAAATTTGGCGTGGACATTCTTCAACATGTATGCAAGCTTCTGTGAAAATTTCATGGCATTTGGATCAGTAGATTGGGAGATATGATGGATTCGAAATGGGGTTCATTGCATGGCTGTTTGGTTCGAAACCATGCTTTCGAACCGATGGTTTCGAATCCATCATGGCACGTGACTTCGTGGTGACGTGGAGCGCAAACTTCGAACCTATCCGGTCTTCACTCCGAGTTGACCGCTTCGACTCCATAGATCTCGGCGAATTCGAACCGAAGGAAGACACGTCATCATGGTTGGTTGACCCAGTGGATTCGAATGAGGCTACACAGGATGAGTTCGAACTTGGCATCGTGGATGAGTTCGAACATGACTTCATGGATGGATTCGAACAAGGTTCCACGTTTGGGTTCGAGCAATGCTTTGTGATGGGTTCGAAGCGGCTACTCTCCGATGGGTTCGAGCTCCATTGTTATGAACTTGGTAGTTTCGAACTTGATGGTTTCTGATGGGTTTGAAGGTGATGGAGACGAACCTGAGGTGGTTCGGCGGATTCGAAGCTTATGGATTCGAACGCGATGGTTTCGAAACGTTGGTCAACAATGGATTCGAAACCTAAGCCTTGCCCTTCAAATTGAATCGATCATAACTCGAGCGTATGAACTCGGATTGACTTGAAACTCGAGATGTTGACTCCTAAGGTCTTTCTTGCCGTGTCCTATCGATTGTAGCTCAATCTGGACTTGGACAAAATTCAGTGATATCCATAGAGAGACGAAGTACGACCGGCTTCTGAGACGAACTGTTCTCCGTTTCTGATCGATCTTTTGGTATCACGGCTTTGCCAAAAAGCGGGATAACATTTTGCCCCCCAAAGTACGTCTTGTGGGAACATGACGTGCTTTGAACTGCTGCAATTTCTCTGAACAATCATTGCTCTCTTTTTTTGTTGAAACTCATATGCTATATGGTTGTAACCTTGGGTTGATATGATTGATTGTTGTATAATAGTGCTTAGCCGTTGGCTGTTGCATTTGTAACGGGATGAGTGTTTGATCCCTGTAAATGTTTAAAATCGATCGTTAGTCCGACATATATGCATACATGTTAGTTTGACCCTTATGAACGTCGTGCGTCAATGAGTTGTGTTAGTTTTGTTTGCCACTGAACTTCGTATCGATTCTCTCCTGAACCGATTTTGAAATTTGAATTGAGACAACACTCGAGGGTCGTTTTGAAAAGTCCCTTCGTATCGATCCTCTCCTGAACCGATATTGAAGGCTGAAGGAATTGAATTCGCATTGTGCGAGTGTAACATTTCGAACCGATGAGTTAGAGCATCGATGGATTCGAAATCTGCGTTTGTTAGGGACGCGGTACGCATGCGCTATGATGGATTCGAAATGGACATTCGAAACGATATGAAAGAATGGATACGAAGTAGTTGATTTGTGCAAGAGCTTTTCGAACCGTTGGGCCCAGCATGTGTTTTGCATCGATGCAGTTCGTCGCCTTGTTGCGCGCTTCGTATCGATGACACGCGAGGGTAATTTCGAAACGACAGGGTCCTAGGCCGATGGCTTCGAAAGGAGGCTTCGAATAGATCAACAAGTTGACTGGCTGCCACCGGTCGAGTTTACCTGGAAGTGGAATTGTCTCGGTCATCTCCAACCCCCCATATAAATAGCAAGGACCTTGGCATTTCTCACTTTTTACTTTTCTACTCCTGCTTCGTTTTACTGCGCGCTCGAAACTCCAGAGAAGAAGGTGCCGTGCTTTTGTATTCGAATCATTTGAGATCCAAATCTTCAATTCCTCAAACCTATCATCCAAATTAGGTAACTAACCTTGAATTCACACGGCAAAGCTACCTCGAACCCATCACTCCTTCATCGATCGGCCTTTCTTGGGATTTGATAAATCCAGATCTGGCTTTTGGAGGAATTTTGAATCGATGCGGGGATTCGAGTTCGAATCGATGATGGGTGCGCCATTGGCCATTGGATTTCGCGTCGATCCATGGAATTGTTCTACGGGGCGATGCAGTTCACACCGACTGATGGATTTGATGGATCCATTCGAATCGATGGATTCGAATCCATCGGCTATCGGTGCGAAATTCGCAGCTCTATGTCGATTCGAATAGGATCGACTCGAATGATGCCGATGTCAAGTTGGGAGTTCCTGATCGGTTCGAACTTGCCAAAAAAGGATTGGTTCGAAATCAACCATTTCCGATCGATTCGAACTCGACACCTGTTCATCGTTTCGAAGCGAGCTTTCCAGCCATTGATTCGAAGTGATGTTAGGGTGGTTTCGAACGAAGTGCCTGTGATCGGTTCGAACCCCCTATGATGGATTCCAAAATTTGATATTTTCTGAGCATAACTCCGGCGAGCTTCATCCTTGCATGTTTGGACATGTTAAATTGCATACTTGACCACCTTTCGAAGCTCGTCGATGGAACAATAATAACTTCTATTCAAATCAAATTTTCGTCATACAAGCGGTTCAACGATGACGGTCAGCGATGACGGCCATTGTAAGTGGACTCCGTAGCTTTGTCGTTTGCATATTTCCTTTAACTCTGCGATATTCATTCAAGTAATGCATGGCACTACACAACGTACATTCATACACTTTACACTGGGGAACGCACGGGTCCTTTCTCGTCTAACGATGGTTTCTCATGAGTTAGCTAGTTATGGAACCGTCAAGTTCATAGCAGCAGGAGATTCAAGGTGCAGCCTCTCCAAGACTAGAGGTTCCGGACATCGATCCTGAGATCGTCGGTCCAGCCCCGGATGAATTGCCTAATGCATCGTTCATCGCAAATCCATCGGATTCCGTTCCATCCAATATCTCTGAAGGCATGTTGGGAAGGATATGCTTAAGGCACGGCCTGTCACTGGACGATGTGTTACTGCCGGGGCCGAATGATAGACCGCACAACCCACCGGAAGGGTATACTTCATTTAACCGCCACGCGTGTGCGGTCGGGACACTTCCTCCGTTCAACGAGTATATAAGGGAAGTATTGTCGTTTTTGAGGATCGCTCCATCTCAGCTGCACCCGAACGGGTATGCGTCGATCAATAGCTTGTTCATTGCATTTATGGAATATCTCCATTGACCACCACTCCTGATTGAGATCAGATACTTGTTCAATTTCAAAACTCGGGGTGATTATCCTTCCTTCACATTCCTGGAAGCGGTGAGGAACTGCCAAGTGGTTACCGGGTCCTGGACCAGGTTGAGCTACTATAGGACGGAATGGTTCTACGTCAGGTGTCCTCCGGGGTTTGCCCGGCGATGGTTAGTCAGACGTGAGTGTAGCTGAGTTATCAAGTAATTATTAAGGCAATTGCAGTCAAAGTGAAACTTATGTTTCTTCTCTTTTTTACAGCGACGATTCAGCGTCCTGAGGGCGAGCACTTTAGGGAGATGGTGCGAGTGCTTCGCGAAGTCCCGAGTGGAGATAGGGATATTGAGCTGCTCTTGATGTATAGGAATCTCCGAACTTGCGGATTGATTGAACAAGGGCAGAGCATACTGTTCGAGGGGGCATTAAAGGCCGTTTTGAAGAAACGAGTCAAGCACAAGAAGCCCAAAATTATTATAGCCGAGGAGGCTGATTCTGAAAGAACTCACACTAACGATGAGCCGTTGTTTGAGCCTACAGACGTGGCTCAAGATGTTGAAGAGCAAAGAAAAGGCAAGGCAGCCGTCGTCACATCAACTAAGAAGGGGAGATGGAAGTCGGTTGTCACAGCCCGACCCTCCCCCGGAGTTAGAATTTCCGAGATGTCTCCTTCGCGAACCGAAAGCCTTTACGAAGGGCTTACCGACCTTCCAATCCCGGATGATGTGTCTTTTCAGCATGACGTCGGGTTGGAGGAGTTTCATCGTACTCTTGAATTGAGCGAGCCTTTTATTACTAGCTCAGTCGACACTTCGGGTTGGTCGGGGAAATGCATATTCATACACATTTCACCACACTACATAGTCCCGAGTCTTAGGTCATCGGTTTCGAGAAACCACTAACTCTGTTCTCCTCTTTGCCTTGTAGGTACCATGTCCAGGCGCGGTTCGATGCTAGGGAGTCTGCGACATGCTCGGAAACCATCGTATCGCGACTCGCGCAGATGGGAAGGAGATAGGGACTATGATCAGGAATACTCCGGATATTCGAGCCGTGAAAGATATGACACAGATAGGGGTTATAAGCGTCGATCCCGATCGCGTACCCCTCCTCCTCCCAGAGATCCCGTACAACCTCCGGCCCATGTTCCTCACCCCTCTGAGCCTTCACGTCATACGTCCACTTCCCAACCTTCTAGGCATGAATCTCACCGCTCCAGAAGCGAGGCATCGGCCGCCGTAGTTGCGGAACAGCCTCCTGTGGGAACTTCGGGTGAAGGGGCGTTCAGGCTTGCTCAGTTGAAAAAAGACTTCCCAACTATTTGCTTCGACAACTACATTTTCCCCCCACACTTGAAAAGAATCCCTCCGTCGGCGGAGCAGGTGGTTCATGACTATGTGCACGACTTCTACGCTCAGTATAAAGTATGGTTTAAAGCGGCGGAGAAGGCATCGGAGATGGCCTTTGAGCGTGGGGCCGCCAACGAAAAGTTACAGGCGGAGTTGGCCCAGAAGAGTCGTATTATCGATGTGCTGAACACCGAGGCCGAATCTTCCAGAAAATCAGAGACGGAAGCCATCGAAAAGGCCGATGAAGCCCATCTTACGATGGATAGAATGAAGCGTGAGCATTACGCCACGGTTGAGGACATGGGCCATCGGAATACTCTGGTCACTGCCGAGAGGGATGCGGCGCTAAAGGAGCTAAATGAGCTCAAATCCAAATTCGCCGAAATCGCCAAGGATAGGGACGATGCAAACAATGCAGCCCAGGAGGCGTGCGAACAAGCTGTGATACTCCGGACCGAACGGGATGAGGCAGTGGCCAAAGTTCAAGCGGTCGAGGCGGAGATTGAGGAGAGAGTTCAGCAAGCCGAGGCCAGGCTAGAGGCGACATTGAAGATCTGCTTATCACCTACAATGCCAATGTATTGAAGCACAGAAACTTGGCCTGGCTTCAGGATTACCCAATGCATCTCCGCAGTACTTGGGAACGATTGGTTGAGGGGGAAGAGGAAACACACCCGGACGAATCGGTCGACCGATTCGAGCTCGAAAACCGGTTGCTAACAGATGAGGAAAAGAAGGTCCTCCATGATGCTATGATCGCTCATGAGAAAGAGATGGTTGGCAGTCGATCTTTGGAGGCCGGGGAAGGGTCAGGCGTTGAGCATCGTGCCACCGCTCTTGAAATCACCGCCCTGCCTCCGTCTGAGCCTGTATCTGCGGTTAGCTCATAGACCGTTCCTGCTTACGACCCAGAGTAACCGCAGTTATCACCAATTCGCGAACACGTCTCCGAAGTCTTCCCACCATCAGCAAGCCGAACTGAGGAAGGTATTCTGAACAAATTTCAAGTGCATTTTTGCTAGAACTCTCGTTTCGAAGTGATTGTTCTTAACCCCTTCTCTTCTTTATCCAGTGACCAGGACTACCCCGATGTCTTCGACCCAGGAGCCGAGTCAAGGGCAGAAGGCTATTACTACTGAAACGACTGTCGTGGCAACGACAGCGTCTACTGGAGCAGCGCAGGAAATCTCTTTGTCTCTTGACGAAAAAATGGTGAGCGAACTACTCGGTCAATAGGGAGACTTCTCTACGGACTTGCCATTTATCATCAGTGAGCTCCCGCCAGCCTCCAGCTCTTTCGTGCAGACTGGAGTTGCCCCCAGCCAGGCCCCATCAACTCGAGATGAAGAAATTTTGGCCGAAATCCATGCTGAATTAGAAGCTGAGGGGCAAAGCGGTAGTGTCGGTGGTGACATTATTCCATCTCCCGTTGCGGGTCTGATCCTTCCTACTCCTCCGGCAGGGAGCCCCCATCTAGACTCAGGTTCTGAGGAGGACGTAGATATTATGCCCCCGGCCGAAGAGCAGCCACCGGTGAGGAGGTCGTCCAAACGAAGGATTTCCGTTCCTAGTGACTCTGACGACGAACCGCTAATAAGGAAGCCAAGGAAGAAAGAATAGAGCGGCCCCCCAGCAGATATTTTGGTAGATAGGAACTTGTTTTCATTTTTTGTCAGTAGGTCGTGTATAGATGCAGGTTCGGCCCCTGCTAGTAGGCATTCTTTTTTGGAAGAACTTATTTGCGTGTAAGTCCTTGTTTTAAGTTAGTTGAAATAAAATTTAGTTTCTTTGTTTCAACTCTCATTTATTTTGCGCTTAAGCGTTTGTAGTGCCTTGTTTTCAGTCCGGTGCACTAGTGGTGTTTTTACCGTCAAGTGGAGTTCGTTTTTATTCGCCAAGTCTGAGAATCTTGGTCGCAAGTTGTGATCGATGAATAACCGAACTTCGGACATTGTATCACTTTGGTTAGCGATTAACACTTAGCTTTTTTCCCCTAGTCTCGGGGAATAACATTTGCGTTTTGGTGGTTGAGCGCGTTTATTGCAAACTTTAAACACATGTTCACATTCTGGGGACCTAAGATAATTTGAGATCGATAATCCGGTTCGCACTCCGGGAACTCGAGAGTTATCGATGCTTGTAACACGGTTCGCGCTCCGGGAACTTGGAAATGATGTTCACATTCCAACTTGCACTCTACGAACTTGGAGTTAGTATTAACATTTCAGTTCGCACTACGGGAACTTTAACTTGGTGTTTGTGCTCTAATTCACACGCCGGGAACTTGGATAAAACATGTATGTTTGGGTTCGCACTTCAAGAACCTGGAATTGATGTTTATACTCCAACTCGCGCTTCGGGAATCTGGAGTTTGCACGGATGCTTCGGTTCGCGCCACGGGAACCTGTAACTTATTTTTATACCCCAATTCATGTTTTGGGAGCTCGGAGTTAGCACGGATGCTTCGGTTCGCGCTCCGGGAACCTGTAATTTATGTTTATACTCCAATTCATGTTTTGGGAAGTTGGAGTTTGTTCGCGCTCTGGGAACGAATTATTGAATGGACTGTCGTGTGTTGGTCCAGTTCAGCCTTCGATGTGTTGGCTTGTCCCCGAGCTGGGGTTTCACTTAGTGAGTGGCCGGTTGTAACGCAGTCACTCGCTATTTGAATAAATTCCATTGTTTGATGGAACTTAGTTCTTCGTGTGTCGTGATTGTTGAACGTTGTATTCGGTGAATCATAGCTTTAGCTTGAAGAGATAGCATTTTATTTGCTGAAATAAGAAAATGTGGCAAAGTCAGTGCCTTATTACAAATTCAAAATTCAGAATGTAAAGGAAACTACAAAGCGTTCATAGACTGAAGGAGCCTGTCATGTGTGACAGTGACGAGGTTCTTCGTCGTTCCAGGCTCCTGAATAAATGGGCCCGCCACTGATGGCGTTTATCACCAATCTCCCACGGGGACAAGTCGAGTCCTCCTGCCTCGGTTGATTGGGTTCATTGATTAGATTGGATGGGCCCGCTTCTCTGGGCTGCGGTGTCCGCACAAACTGTTCCAGCTTCCTTTCTCTGACCAGTTTTTCAACAAGATCCTGTAAGTGACGACACTCGTTCGTTCGCGCTCCGGGAATTTGGAGTCCGTTCGCACTCTGGGAACGAATTATTGAATGTTTATACTCCAATTCGCGCTCCGGGAATTTGGAGTCCGTTCGCACTTTGGGAATGAATTATTGAATGGACTGTCGTGTGTTGGTCCAGTTCAGCCTTCGATGTGTTGGCTTGCCCCCGAGCTGGGGTTTCACTTAGTGAGTGGCCGGTTGTAACGCGGTCACTCGCTATTTGAATAAATTCCTTTGTTCGATGGAAATTAGCTCTTCGTGTGTCGTGATTGTTGAATGTTGTATTCGGTGAATCACAGCTTTAGCTTGAAGAGATAGCATTTTATTTGCTGAAATGAGAAAATGTGGCTAAGTCAGTGCCTTATTACAAATTCAAAATTCAGAACATAAAAGAAATTGTAAAGTATTCATGGATTGAAGGAGCCTGTCATGTGTGACAGTGACGAGGTTCTTCGTCGTTCCAGGCTTCTAAATGAGTAGGCCCGCCACTGATGGCGTTTATCACCAATCTCCCACGGGGACAAGTCGAGTCCTCCTGCCTCGGTCGATTGGGTTCATTGATTGGATTGGATGGGCCCGCATCTCTGGGCTACGGTGTCCGCACAAACTGTTCCAGTTTCCCTTCCCTGACCAGTTTTTCAACAAGATCCTGTAGGTGACGACACTCGTTCGTATCGTGCCCGTAGCCTTCATGGAACCTGCAAAATTTGCCCGTCTGGATTTGTCTTTCTGACGACGGTCTTGGAGCAGGTTTTTCATACTGAATTGTATTACGGTTCTGCAAATACAAGTCCTCCAGTGAAGTATTCAAAGGAGTATAACTGTCGAACATCGGATTTTTGCGTTGCGGGCCACGATTTTGATCTTGTTTTTTAAGTTGATTCACGCTCTCTCTTCGCCGAGCTTGTTTATTTTTAATGTTCTACTGAACTTTTCCGGAGCTCTCACCGGACTGTTTTATTGCAACATTGCTTTGGGTTCCTTCCGCATTTGGCCCTGCGTCAGTTTGCTTCCTAGACTGTTTCGCGTCTTCCCGTCTCAGGAATTGAGCTGCTTTGGCATGGAAACGGTCCAATGACGCAGGTGGTTTCCCAGCTAGCCAATTGCCAAATTCAGAATCGGGGTCGATTCCCTTAGTTAATGCCATAAGGATGGAGTTATCGTTTGGATTACTAATCTCCGTGCATGCAGTATGGAATCTTTCTAAGTAGTGTCTGAGTGTCTCTCCGGGAGCTTGTGTGACACTAGATAGAGTGTTGACATCTTTCGGCCTTGCGACGTGCATGCGGAATTGCTCAACCAATTTTGTGGCTAACTGATCGAAGGAAGAGATGGATTGAGGTGGTAATCGGGTGAACCACATGGTGGCGATGCCCCCCAAGGATATGGGGAAACTACGACACTTCACAGCGTCGTCGGCCCTGGCAGCAGTCATCGACCATTCATATTTTAGAATATGTTGGTTGGGATCGGAGTTTCCCTCATACATGGGTAGAGTGGGCATTCGAAATCGCCGTGGGGGTTCAGCATTAAGAATATCGTCCGTAAAGGGAGTGTGACTTCGGGAAACTCCCCAATCGTCGTTTGTGAATCCCTGACTCTCACGGATCATCTGACGTATCATAGTTGAAAGATCCGGCATTTGTGCCGGAGTATGATCACGTTCCGTACTTCGGGCTTGAACCGGATATCGTCGACGGTCCAAGTCTCGCCTTCTTGGCTCATAGTCCTCTGAGACGTACGGTTCAGGAGTACGACCGCTATGACGACGGTCCAGGTCCGATTGATCTTGAGCGTCGACCCCTGAATCAGCCGCAACGCTAGTGGTGCTGTATTCTGCGGCGTGATGAGGAACGACACCTCCTCGGGAGGAGGGTCCGGTTTGGAAACTGGCCGACGGACCAACTCTTATTTGTCCAACGGTCAATGTCGGTTGGTTTCCAACGGGTGGCATACGACTCTCATCCAACCGGGGTCGTGGAGGCCGGTTATGATAATCTGAAGATGAAGAACTTTCGCTGGAGGAGCGAGAAGCACGATCTCTCGTGGATCTCTTTCGTTTTTGGCGATCCAGCTTGTTGATTAGCTCAGCGTTAGTGCGTAGCTGTTCTTCCAGTTGTCGCCGACTCTGGGTCAGCTCTTGGAGTAGCAACTGTAACTCTTGTCGGGTAACCGGACCCGATGGTTCTGAGTGCCCAGCAACATCTTGATTAGATGGAGGTAGAGGGGCAGGATTCTGTCTATCCTGTTCTTCTTGATTGACAGCGTTCGAGGTGGTTCTTGTGCTAACCATCTTGATAGTTGAATTTCTTTCCTAGACTTTATGCAAATCTGAATAGAAGGGAAGGAAGTTGGATTCAATGATCTGGATCTCTCTCTTAGATTTATTCAATCCGGTATCGACGACAGATCCAATGAGCAGGAGAAAATCTGGGTTTTCTCAATGAAAGCACCAAAGTGTTTGCATCAAACTTGGGCACAACACTCTTCGGGAGTCGTTGAAGAGATAATAGTCAAGAATGCAAATTCAAAACAGATATTATCTAACAAAAACTCCAATCAACAGTAAAGAAAATGCGTAGACAATCGATTTATAGTGGTTCGGCGTGTTGCCTACGTCCACTGTGAAGTGTTTTGATATTTTATTGCTTTTCTTTCAATGACTACAAGTTGTTGCAGCAATTAACAGCAAATTATAACTGTAAATTCGGAATCAACAGTAAAATTATGATGTAGGATGATGGAGATCTCGATCCGGTAGAGTCTGGGCGCTTCAGAGTCAGAAGATCCCTTTTCTGTTGGCCTTAGGGCTCTATTTATAGGCGCGGGCTGCTGATATTTCGTTGAAAACTCGGGAGACCACTTCTGGCACGTGAGGGGGCCCACACGCACGGTCTCAGGAAGTTTGGGCCCACTTTGGCATCGGTTCGAACTCCATTCGAATTGATCAAGAATTCATCCAATCGAGGTGAAATTTGGCGTGGACATTCTTCAACATGTATGCAAGCTTCTGTGAAAATTTCATGGCATTTGGATCAGCAGATTGGGAGATATGATGGATTCGAAATGGGGTTCATTGCATGGCTGTTTGGTTCGAAACCATGCTTTCGAACCGATGGTTTCGAATCCATCATGGCACGTGACCTCGTGGTGACGTGGAGCGTAAACTTCGAACCTATCCGGTCTTCACTCCGAGTTGACCTCTTTGACTCCATAGATCTCGGCGAATTCGAACCGAAGGAAGACACGTCATCATGGTTGGTTGACCCAGTGGATTCGAATGAGGCTACACAGGATGAGTTCGAACTTGGCATCGTGGATGGGTTCGAACATGACTTCATGGATGGATTCGAACAAGGTTCCACGTTTTGGTTCGAGCAATGCTTTGTGATGGGTTCGAAGCGGCTACTCTTCGATGGGTTCGAGGTCCATTGTTATGAACTTGGTAGTTTCGAACTTGATGGTTTCGAACCCGAGGCATCCTGATGGGTTCGAACCTGATGGGTTCGAAGGTGATGGAGACGAACGTGAGGTGGTTCGGTGGATTCGAAGCTTATGGATTCGAACGCGATGGTTTCGAAACGTTGGTCAACAATGGATTCGAAACCTAAGCCTTGCCCTTCAAATTGAATCGACCATAACTCGAGCGTATGAACTCGGATTGACTTGAAACTCGAGATGTTGACTCCTAAGGTCTTTCTTGCCGTGTCCTATCGATTGTAGCTCAATCTGGACTTGGACAAAATTCAGTGATATCCATAGCGAGACGAAGTACGACCGGCTTCTGAGACGAACTGTTCTCCGTTTCTGATCGATCTTTTGGTATCGCGGCTTTGCCAAAAAGCGGGATAACACTAGGTAACTAACTATCACGAGCTTGCCATCCCCCGATCATAATCGACCTTTATGGAGGCCTCACCAACAAATTCCAACAAATCCATATAAGTTAAATATCTAGGCTCCATACCATGATACCACTTTTTATCCAAAAGGAAATGCGCATACACTAAGGCGCGCGATCCCTGTAACCTTGCTGCATCCTTCCTGTTTCGACCATTTTCGGGGTGTGAGGTTTGATGAAGTCTCGTCCCATAAAGCTACGCTTTTAACAAAAGCCATGCTTCGATCAACCAATGGTCAGCACTCAGCATGCCACATTACTAAATTGGGAATATATCACTAGTAAATATCAACTACATAACCCCTCTGAGCTCGTACGTCTCAAAGAAGGGTGTTAAGCTAAGAGAATAAATTTCCCACCACCAAACAGAAATGTATTTGATAGAAACCAGATTTACAGTGTAATGTTAGACATACATCCATACAAGTCCATCTTGGTCCTGAATGAAACCGAAGGCGCTTCGTCCAACTAAAGATAGAAGCCCTTGCAAATCCGAATATTCCTTAATCAAGTCCGGACTTCCTATCACATAGGGTAATTTCTATACTAGAGCAACTCAATGCAGGACAATCAACGGGTCATCCTTTCGTTTTCGAAAATACCCGGTCTTCAACCACCGTCTTCAAATGCTATTCCATTTCATCGTATCATTATTCGGAATGGATTTTATGACTTAATGTCCTCTCCCGGCTAATCCGAATAATGAGCGCTTATTTTTTTAAAAACATATGGATACATTGGATCTTAGTTAAGTCATACTTTTTAGCCCTTGCTTCCCAAAACCTTTCCTTTTGAATGGTTCAAACTAATTTCCATTTTTAATCGTTTAAACAAAAGATCCATCTTTAAGATCCGCTTCAGTTTCAAACAAGTTTACCAAATCCAAAGATTCATTCATAGCTTTCAAAACAATTTCCATTTGATTTACCCGTAACTCGAAATCCGTTCAACAAAAACAGGAAATTCTTTCTATATATGAAAGCTATTATCATTTGAAAACAAAGGTTTTTCGCTTCGGGAAAATCCGATTAAATTTGCTCAAGTTATATCCTTTTAAAGTATATATTGGAAAATCAGTGAACTGCCATATCCTCGGCTAGTTCTATTTGGGTTAAATTTAAATTCCCAAAATAATTCATTCAAAATACTTTAAAAATGGTTTGAAATCCATATATATAATTAACCTTAAGTTAATTACATTAATTAACTGACCCTTAATTAATTACATTAAATAATTAAACTGTATAATCCCTTTTAAACCATAGTTTCCAAAATTTCAAAAATTTAACAAGCCATATTATATTCAAAATAATTTTAATTTCAAGACTTCCTTTTCCATTTTTTTTCATATTTAATCCAATTTTAATTCCAAAGCATTTTGGATTCAAAATTCAACTTTAATTTTTTTTCACCATTTTGAATAATATTAAATTAAAAATACCCATGACTTAATCAATTTCCCGCGAAATCCATATTTGTGTGCATGTTGTGTGTAGGGGTTTTGCATACAATAATAAAATATCACAACCATCATAAATCCAAGCACAATAATATCAATAAGCGGTATAATCCTATAACACTTATCTTTCTTTCATAGATAAACATGAAAATTCATCACAGATAAATAAATTACATTTATCATAGCTTAATTCAAAGCAATCATATCACCGAACATCACATATCAGAGATATCAAACTATTTAAGGCGTTCAATATAATCCAATCATCCATAAGCAAGATAAATTAATTACATAGTCCATAATTTAATTTAAACCAAATAAATTAATTACTTATGAATAATTACCTAACCCGGCTTAATTAACAATAATTAATTACAAAACCTTCGCTGTTACCTTAATTAATTAATGAAATTAATTAATCATCCTTAATTATCCATCTAAATTAATTATCCTTAATTAATTAATTATCCCTTAATTAATCACATAAATTAATTAACCTTTAATCAATTACATTGATTAATTAACCCTTAATTAATAATTAATTAACCTTTAATTAATCTCATCAATTAATTAACCCTCAATTAACAAATTAACCCTTAGGTTAATTAATTAATTAATTACCCATAATTAATTACATTAATTATCCTTTAATTAGTTTAATCAATTAACCTTTAATAATTAATTAACCTTTAATTTATCTCATTGAGTAATTACCCTTTAAGTAATTAATTACCCCTTAATTAATTACATTAATTAGCCTTTAATTAATTAATTATCCTTTAATTAATTTCATTAAGTCATGCATTAAGTAATCAACCTTTAAATTAATTATATTAAGTAATTATCCTATATTAATTAATAATGATCCTTTTATCTTAATTAATTACATCATTTAAATCTCATTAAATAAACCTTTGAAATAAAGTATCATTATATAATTTAACTTAAAACCTTCAAGTTAATTAATAATCAAAACCTTATTTAAGATAAACCATTTATCTTTAAAATCTTATTTAAATAACTTTTGGAATTAACTCAACATTTACTTATAAATTAACTTAAGATCTTTTAAGTTAATTAATAATTATAAGCATCTATCCTTTTAAATTAACTCCTTAATTATACTATTTAAATTTATTTAAATAAACTTATGAATTAAATAAAGGATTCATAATAAATATTTAAAACTAAAATTAATTTTAAAATAATTTATTTTAAAACCTTTATCCAACCCAAACTTAATTAACATTTATTATTTAAAAGAAGTAGGTTAAGAAAAATTGTATTAATTAAAACTTGATTTGTTTAAAATTTTAAAACCCATTATTAAGCACATTCGAATCACCCGAAAGCGAACCCGCGCTATCACCTATTCTACTCGTTACCATCCCCAAGCCAGACCTTGTTCTTTCTTTTCCCTTTTCTTTTTAACTATGTTTAATTTGAAATTGTTATATCAGGCTAAACCCATATGAACACGTACTCGGGCCACTACATCAGTTTCACGAATTCGGCTTCGAGCACATCCTTCTTCTCTAAACCACAGCAAACAAACCAGGCCTGACACCACGTGCACCTGCACGGTCGATCAACGCCGCTCCAGCCAGCCTCACCGACGTTAACAGGTCTCTGACGACCTCCCCTAACATCTCGACCACCCAGATCATCAAAACTAATTGGAAATCAAAATCAAGCCAACCAAGCAATCCCTGGAACCAATCCTGATCACCCAAATCAATCTCGTGTTGCCACCTCCGACCACCAGAAGGTTCGACATTCCGACCAAATCTTCGCCGTAGACCTACGCTCCTATTCAACCTACTCTAACCAAGTCCTATGTACCCTCGTCGATGAAATTGCCTCGCATACAACGTTGACCCAAACAGGTTTCAAAACCCTATTTCTTCATCGTCCGGCCACCATGGTGGGTTATAAATTCCTCGAGTATTTTTCTCATGATCACCAACCTCCGAGCATGCTCCAGCTATGATCACGACCATCATCACTTCGCCAATCGCCAGTAATTGACAGAAAGCCCAAAATCGATCACCTCGCAAATTCCCTTCAACCCTAAACTTAAAAACCTTGAAACTATTATCAAAATTCATAATTTTCAAGTTTGAATCCAGCTATATATTCAAAACATAAATTTTAATCCATCGATTTACCTGACTTTAAATGATCATCATTGTAATTTATTATTTTTGAAATAATTAGTGTATAAATCCACTAGAAACCATTTTTAAAAATGATATTGCATTGTTACATTCATTTCATCTTTAGAGATCATAGCTTAAAAAGGTTTGGGGGATGAGATTTTGATTTTGAAACAGGTTTTGAAACCTGTAATCTATGAACAGAGGCATGTTTGCCTAAACACAGACATGCACACTCATTTTACATATATATACAAACATACAGGAATATTTTAAATCCATGCAAACGTTATTACAACATATCTTCAAATATTTATCACATGCAAATAGTTTTAAGATTTGAAAAGGTAGTTTACTCACCTGGAAAAAGGAACAGAGAAGAAGGCTTTGAAAATTTGAAAAAAAAACTGGAATTTTATTGTTGACTGAAGCTTAATATTTAAGATGATCTACAGCTTGCTTTGATTTGAGATGATCTGAAACTTGGCTTGATTTAACACTGAGTTGAACTTGCATGCTTTCAAGTTTAAGATTGTTTATTGTTTGGGATGATCTTTCTTAGCCTCAGGTTGAACTTTGTTTTGATTTTTGTTGTTTGATTTTCTCATTTCTGGTTTGTTTCAGAATTTAGTTTGCTCAGGTTTGTTTCGATTTCCTGGTTTAAGCTTTCCAGATTTTAGTTTCCAGGTTTTTTTTCTTTGATTTGAATATGTGAAAGGAAAATGAGAAAGGAGAGTAGATGTATATTTATGATCTTGTTTTCCTATTTTTTATAAAAAATAAAAGAAAATCAAAACACATGACACTTGTTTAATGCATGATATAATTAAGCTACTGTGTTAAATGCATGTTTAAAATTCTTGCACTTGTTTAAATGTATGTTGAAATCTTTTACACTTGTAAAATGGCATGCATTAATGTTTTTATATATTTTTATATTATATTTACAATTTAGTTTTTTTATATATATGTTTATATTATATTTTCCAATTTTAATAAATACATTTCTTTTTCATATTAACATATGTTATATACATATATATACAAACTATATTTATTCATATATATAATTTTAAAAGAAAGAATAAATATAGTTTGTATATATATGTATATAACATATGTTATATATATTATACATATATACATATATATTATATATATTAGGAAACAAATTTTATTAAATTTAAAATATAGAGTATTTAAATCTAATTTATTTTTCAAGATAATTATTTTTGAATTTCAAATCAAATTTCTATTTCCAATATATATATATATATATATATTTATAAACACTTATCTCATTTGTTTTAGAAAAATTCAAATTGATTCACAAAAAACCCAAAAAATTTATATTAATTACCTAAGTAAATTCGGCTTAAAAACAGGATCGTTATAGATTCCCCGTTTAAGAAAATTTCGTCCTTGAAATTTGATAGATAGGGAGACAAACAAAGAACAGATGAACACACAGAATGATAGAGAATTGGTTTATCAGTTCAAGCTAAAATATATATTCTACATTTGGCTTACCAGATCAGAATATCATCAATAAATATAAGAACGAATTTATTCAATACTACACAAAATACTCGGGCCACCAGGTCTTTGAAAATTGCAGGGGCATTGGTTAGCCCGAAGGGCATAACTAACCATTCATAGAATATACCAAGACCCAAAAAAACCAGATAAACGGATATAATCTTATTTAGCTTCATATTTTGTTAATCAATTCATTCCAAGTAAAATTTCAAATTTATTAAAGTTAAGAACGAAAAGACTGATAGAAAACCGATGATGAGAATATAATATAGGACTTTCCTACGACGTAAACAAAGATTCACAGGGCCACCTGCCGGATTCTTCACCCAAATAGGTTCGTTTACGAATTTGGGTCAAAGATTCAACTCTCTACGGTTTGCTGGGAAATAAACAATGTGTGACTCTAGTGTGGAATGGAACTCTAACAATTTATTATAAATATGAAATAAGGCAATCTTCTTGATACATCGTGGAAATACTAGCGAAAGGCATATAACGCTGCCAAATACTTGCTTGAATTTATCCCATGTGAACTCATCCATCGATTGGGTCAAAGTAATGGTCTCCCACCATACCGAACCTTCTTTTTGGAGCTTCCAGGAAGCCATCGAAAGAATTGAAATTGGATGATGATCAAAAGAGGTTAATGGTAAAAGTTGTTCCTACCATTAGTGTTGTTGTAGGGTATTGACCATTTGAAGTGGTACTTCCCTGTCCCCTACCTCATCCTCTTCTTGCACTCATTCTCACTATCAGTGAATGGTAAGAGAATTGACTGAGGCATACGAACAAGATATCTTAGGGAATATACTCATTTTAGGGCATTTATATCCCTCTCTCTAATGAGTCACCTAATGGGTTATACTCCAAACCTAAAGTTCTTACTCAACCTTTAGCTCTGATACCAAGTTGTAACAACCCGGACTCGACCTTCGAAAATCGGCCCCCAATACATCATCCGTATTCAAATGTCGGAGATTCAAACGTTGAGTCTGGTTCGCCGGAGCTCATTACACATTAGGTGAAAACAACACATTGGAAACAAAGAAGAATTTTTTTGATATACAACATGTACACAACATCTGATAACAATGCCCAATAATATCAGAGCCAATATAGATACATAAGACAACAGCGGAATACAACAGCCGGAATACAACAGCCGGAATATAACAATATGGTGTCATGACCTGAAATCCAGCGATTGAAAATCGACATCAAATACCTCACTTGTATTCGATGGCCGGATATTCAAACGTCGAACTTCATTTCGGATGGAGTTTATAACAACATTATATGAATATAAACAGCGGAAAAACAAAATGACTTGACAAAAATCAACATCACAGATACAACATCATCACAATATTTGATTACAACAGTTATCTCCAACATCAGAGTGCTATACTTGATATAACAACAGAATAACAACAACTTCATAACGAAATGATAATAGAGTCTTCAAAAGGTTTCAGCATACTTCTACTTCGATAAGGTCTTCAATACTCCAACACTATAAAAGGTTACCAAACCAGATCTTTCTAAAATCCGATAGCTTCCAAACCAAAAGACTTCAAAAGATTCCAAGCCGACTCCAAAACTCGGATAACCTGCTTCTGCTATTGCGGGGACTTGACCAGCTGTAGTGGTATTTCCCCGACCCCTAGTTCTTCCTCTTTGCCCGCTCATTCTCACTATCCGTAATTGGTAAGAAAACTTAATTTAGGTATACGGATGAGAAATCTTAAGGATATCAACAGTTAAAAGAAATAGACCAAGAAAATTTAGGGTTTTGGTCTCTCGGGTTATACTCATTCTAGGGTATGCTTCACCCTATCTCTAATGAGCCACCTAATGTGTTATGCTCCATAGCTAAAGTTCAACCTTCAGCTCTGATACCAAATGCGACGACCCGGATTTTCGCGCTTCAAAAATCGACACCCGTACTTCACTTGTACTCGAATGTTGCAGATTCAAACGCTGAATCTGGTTCGCCGGAGCTTATAACACATTAAGTACAACAACACAGCGGAAGAAAATAATATATCACTGATATACAATAGTTGATACAATATGATTTCAAAAAATGATAACAATATCAGAGATATAATAGCAGAACGATAATAGCACAGTGGAACAATATCACCAAAAGACAACAGAGTCAATGCTCCAAAAATCCAAGTCGAAAGCTCGAACCACCATCAAGTTGACTTAAGCAGGGTCAGTTACCAACAAATGCTATCGCAAAATCCAAAGGCTAGACACTATCGGATCTACTCCTACTATTTGATTACCTGAAAAATCTAACTCTAGACTGCCCGTGTGGTAAATTGTGGGCACCCAGACTTTAGAAAGGGAACAATAAACTCTGTGTCTGCCATGGGACTAGTATGAGTAAACAAAAATAGTTGTTTGTACAAAAATAATTTATAAAAGAAAATCGATATGCTATTGGAAAATGAAACTACCATAAGACCTCCCGTCAAACACACAATGCAATCGCACAATTGGAGGAGATTTCTTCTTATGATATTCAAACATGCTTAATACGAGAAAATTCTTTGATATTATTATTAGTGCATAGTGTAGAAAACTTTTTGAAAGTATAATATTAATCTTAGCCAGCATAGACATTTCGTACTATGCCTACTATAGCTACCATCTAAACAGTGGTGACCACCATAAGTAAATGGTGGGTTATACAACTAAAACCCTATAATGTTCGTATTGGTGATTGGATTTTCAACAAATGGTCAGGCTAAGGAACTTCCTATGCCACATGGGTACGCCTTTGGAGGGACATCCCGAGAACCTACCCAGATCTCTGCCGACACAAAGCTGGCTTACCTCTGTAACTAGGTAACTACTACTCGAGTATGCCATCCCCCGGTCGTTTGCGACCTTTATCCAAGGGCCCTCAACCACAAAGCAATAACCACACAGTAGTGAATTTGCAGCAACCATATAGGTTAAGTATCTGGGCTCCATACCATGATACCACCTTTTTCCAGAAGGAAATAGACATACCCTAAAGGGCGCGACCCTCATAACCTTGCCGCATCTTTCCTGTTTCGACCATTTCCGGGGTGTGAGGTCCGATGAGGCCTCGTCCACAAACTATGCTTAACACAAAAGCTATGCTTTGATCAACAAATGATCAGCAACACACAGCAGCACTCAGCATGCCACACTACCAAATCGGGAGTACATCGCTGATAACCTTCAACTACATAACCTCTGAGCTCGTACGTCTTAGAAAAGAGTGTTAAGCTAAGAGAATAAATTCTCCGCCACCAACAGAAATGTATTTGAAAGAGATCTTCTTTATATCCCAAAGTGTAATGTCGGACATACAACCATACCAGTCCGTTCGGGGTTCGAACAGAACCGAAGGAACTTCGTCCAATAAAGGAAGAAGCCCTTGCAATCCAGGTATCCACAATCTCGATCGGACTCCCCATCACATATGGAGATCTCTATACCGGAGCAACTCAGTGCAGAGTCATTCGACAGGTTATCCTATCGTTCTTAAAGACACCCGGTCTTCACCACCATCTTCAAATGCTATCCATTTCATCATATCACTATTCGGAATGGGTTATATGACACAAAGGTCATCTCCCAACTAAATCGAATAGTGAGCGCTTAATTTTTAAAACACGTGGATTTATCATTCACAAAGATTCAATATTAAGGTTCAGTGTGGGTTTCGAATAACCAATTGGAATCCGACTCCCTATCGCATCGAAATTCAAATGCCGTTTGCTGCCAATAGGTTTTCACATTTACACAGGAACAAATCACAGATATCACAGCTCAGCACAAAGTAAATTATATCACACAGATCACAATCACATATTAGAGACATTCATCAATGCAAAGCATTCAACAAAAATCAAATCATCTGAAATTAAGATGGACTAATCGTGTGATTATTAATCACATAATTATTTTCATTAATTATTCTTAATTTTTAAATTAATTAATCCTTAATTATTTATTAATTAATCCTTAATTATCAATTAATTAATCCTTAATTAACAATTAATTAGTCTTAATTACTTAATTAATTAATTTCAAATTATAATTAATTTATCTTAATTACTTAATTAATTAACCATAATTAATTAATTCTAATTACTTGATTAATCTATTTTTAATTATTAATTAATTAATCACTAATCACTTAATCAATTAATTCCTCATCATTGATTAATCAATCTTTAATTATCTAATTAATTAACCACTAATTATAAATTAATTAAGCTTAATTACTTAATTAAATTAATTCTAAATTAACAATCAATTAATCCTTAAACCTTTATAAATTAATTAATCCTGAATTATTAATTAATTTAACTTTAATACCTTATTAATTAAATTAATCATTAACATTAAAAACCCTAACCAATCTTTCAAGATAAAACATTTACATTAATTACCAAACTTTAATTAATACATGTTTAAAAAAACATTTCATCTTAATTATACCTAATTGACTTTAAAAATTAAGTTTTTAAAATACTTAACATTTCTTAAGTTAAGTTTTCAAAGCATAAAACTTTTTTTAAATCAAAATAGTTTAAAAAAATCTTTCATATAATAGTTCAAACTAAATTAAAATTTTAAAACTAGCTTTTCAAAACCTTTTAAAACATTTTCAAACTTGCTCTGGGTTCGATCCGACCCTGACTCGATACCAGCCTCGAGTTTCTTCCCCATCTTCCGTTTCTCTTAATCATTTAAAAAAAAATTAGTTTAAGTTTTAGTTTAAAACAAAACTGCAGATAGATACCCCCCACGAACACGAGCTCATTCCCGAGCCAATTCTTATCCCACTCGAGCATCGACCCGTGTAAAAGCTTCTTCGTTCCTACGCAAACTCTTATGCACAGACCCTCCGGTGCACATGCACACGCCGCCGGCGACCCTCTGGTACCTTTGACCCCATCGCCAAATCAGCTACGACGTCCTCAAACCATCGAACAACTCAGCAACCATGATCGAACTCCAAAACAAAATCAAGCCTTCATCTACAAACTGGAAACCCAGACCTCCTCAGAAAACCCCTCGAACCACCATTACCGATCACCGGACCATTCCAAACTCCAGCCACGGCCTCGCTAAGCTCCACGCCATCTTTTCCCAAAAGCACTTGCAGCTCGATTCACCAATGAAGCCACGGTGACCAATTCTTCTGACCTTGACAGAACTAGGGTTTAAAATCCCGTTGGCTTATCGCCGACGCCACAGTGATCGTACACTATTTCCACCATTTTTCCTAACTTCGACGATCACCAAGCTCGCTCCAGCCAAGGCCCCGACCTCCGTACATACTCCAGTCACCAGAACTTGCTTGAAAACCAAAATATGGTCATTCCCGAAATGCAAACCCAATACCAAACTAAGATTCATGAATTTTGTTTTAGAAATCGAGTTTTCTAGAGTTGATTCAAGTTGCATGCTTGAATCCACAAATCAAATTGTTTGATTTTATCATTCTTTTTAAAATCTTACCGTTTTACTCTATTTCTAGAGATATACAAGACTATTTTGCTTCAAAATAAAATTTAAACTATATTTTATGAGTAATAAATCATATTTTGTTTGAAGCACACAGCCAAACCATGATTAGATAAAGAAGTTTGCATTTTTAAATTATTTATAAGCTCTGTAATATGGAAACAGAGAAGAACAAGCATCATATACTTGCACAGATCAAACATTATTCATATATACAGAGATGACATATTTATAAACACAAATAGGCAAAAGTTTATCACTGAAATCACATGCAACAGATTTATTTTCTTAAGTCCTTTTTAGTTTAAAAGTTTACTCACCTTGAATTTGAAAGCAGAGGATCTTTTTTTTGGGTTTTAAAACATGAAGGCTGAGAAAAGGATTTGGTTGTTGAATTTTTATCTGGCTTGATCTTGTTGTTTGATGATGAAAACTTGATTACCGAGTTGTTCTTCACTTGTTTGAAATCTTCCTTCTGCAAGCTTGAGCTTCGAACTTCAGATTTGGGATGAATTTCAGGATTTTTTTTCTTTGATTTACTGGATGAAGAAAATTTCAAGCTTAAGATTTTGAATTGAAAAGGCTGTGTTTGTTTTGATAACTTTTCTGATTTGTTTTTCTCAGATTTGTTTCGTGTCTTTCTTTGAATTATTAAAGGTGAAAAGAGAATGAGTAAGAGAGGAAATAGAGATGTATACACTTGGCCTTATTTTCTTTTAAATAAAAAAAAGGAAAACAAGATTATGACACCTGTTCATTTTTTTCTTCTTGAATTCCACTTGTAAATTTATTTGCTAAAAAATTAAACACTTGTTAATTGATATATTCTTAAGCATACACTTGTATTGTTCATGCATAAATATTTTAAATAATTTTTTTTATATTAGTCTTTTATAATTACATTCTCTTTTTATATCCATACAACTTTAAAAGAAAATGCTTTAATACTAATTTACACATTTATAAAATTATACAAATATGTTAATATTTTGAATCTAAATAATTTTAAGATACTTTATACTTAAATTTAAATTCGAATACAAGTTCAAGTTTAAATTCAAATAAAAATTCAAGTTTAAAATAAAATTAAAATTAAAATTTGAAACCTATTATATATATATAGATAAAAAAACTCAATATTCACTTGTTTTGAATCTTTTTTTTAAATTAATTCAAATTAACTCAAATTAAACTTCAGAAATTCAAACAAATTACCAATTTTAAATTGATAAAATTTTGGGGATGTTACGTATAGTCTTCAAGAGAGAGAGAGAGAGAGAGAGAGAGAGAGAGAGAGCTTAACCAAACTGCGATTTCATTTCTAAAGCTCTAAAGACTCCCAAAGACTCTCATATCCAAAATAAAAGGCTCAAAGAACTCCCAAACCAAAAAGCTCGAACCACTATCATGCTGCAATATAGCGAATCCGATCCCTAAACCAAAGACTTCCAGATCCACATCAACTATCCGACTAGCTCCACAACCTACTGATGATCTGAACTAGCTACAGAACCTTACTGAATAACCTGACTCTAGACTACCCGTGTGGAAAATTATGGGCACCCAGAGTTTAGAAAGGGAACAACAAACTCCAGGTCAGTCATGGGACTAGTGTGAGAAAACAAAAATAGTTGTTTGAACAAGTGAAATCACAAAAGAAATAAAAGAAATCTGCTATACTTTTTGGAAAATGAAACTACCATAAGGCCACTCGGCACACACTCAATGCGATCGCACACATTTGGGAGATTTCTCCTTATGATAGTCAAACATTCTTGATACGCGAAAATCCTTTTTGATATTATTATTAGTACACAGTGTGGAAAACATTTCGAAAGTATAATATTAATCTTAGCAGCATACGTACCATTATATTATGCCTACTACAGCTACCATGTTAAATGGTAGGTTCTATAACTAAAACCGTATAGGGTTCGTATTGGGTGATTGGATTTCCAACAAATGGTCCAAGCTAAGGAACTTCCTTTCCAAATAGGTATGCCTCTAGAGGGACATCCCGTGAACCTAACTGGATCTCTGCCAACATAAGGCCGGGTTACCTCTATAACTAGGTAACTAACTGTCACGAGGTTATAACCGACCTTTACAGAAGCCTGACCAAAAAATTTCAACAAATCCACATAAGTTAAATATCTGGGCTCCATACCATGATACCACTTTTTATCCAGAAGGAAATGCACATGCCCTAAGAGGCGCAACCCCCGTAACCTTGCTACATCCTTCCTGTTTCGATAATTTTCGGGGTGTGAGGTTCGATGAAGTCTCATCCCATAAAGCTACGCTTTTCACAAAAGCCATATTTCGATCAACCAATGATCAGCACTTAGCATGCCACATTACCATATTGGAAATATATCACTAGTAAATATCAACTATATAACCATTGAGCTCGTACGTCTCAGAGAAGGGTGTTAAGCTAAGAGAATAAATTCTCCGTCACCAAACAGAAATGTATTTGATAGAAACCAGCTTTACATCTCAAAGTGTAATGTCAGACATACATCCATACAAGTCCATTCTTGGTCTGAATGGAACCGAAGGCACTTCGTCCAATTAAGGATAGAAGCCTTTGCAAATTCGAATATTTCCTAATCACGTTCGGACTCCCTATCACATAGGGTAATCTCTATACTGGAGCAACTCAGTGCAGAGACAATCAACAGGTCATCCTTTCATTTTCGAAAATACCCGGTCTTCAACCATCGTCTTCAAATACTATTCCATTTCGTCAGATCATTATTCGAAATAGGTTTTATGACTTAATGTCCTCTCGTGGCTAATTTAAATAATGAGCGCTTATTTTTTTAAAACATATGGATACATTGGGATCTTAGTTAAGTCACACTTTTTAGCCCTTGCTTCCCAAAACCTTTCCTTTTGAATGGTTTAAAAAAATTTCCATTTTTAATCATTTAAACAGAAGATCCATCTTTAAGATCCTCTTCAGTTTGAAACAAGGTTTACCAAATCTTGAACAAAGATTTATTCATAGCTTTCAAAACTATTTCCATTTGATTTACCCATAAATCGAAATCCTTTCAACAAATATAGGAAATTCTTTCTTTATATGAAAGCTATTATCATTTGAACAAAGTTTTTTTGCTTTGGGAAAATCCGGTTAAATTTGCTCAAGTTATAGCCTTTTAAAGTATAAACCGGATAATCAGCGAACTGCCGTATCCTCGGCAAGTTCTATTTTGGTTTAATTTAAATACCTAAAACAATTCATTTAAAATGCTTTAAAAATGGTTTAAAATCCATATATATAATTAACCTTAAGTTAATTACGTTAATTAATTGACCCTTAATTAATTACATTAAATAATTAACCTGTATAATCCCTTTTAAACCATAGTTTCCCAAATTTCAAAACTTTAACAAGCCATATCATATTCAAAATAATTTTAATTTCAAGACTTCCTTTTCCAAAAAAAATTCATATTTAATCTAATTTTACTTCCAAACCATTTTGGATTCAAAATTCAACTTTAAAATTATTTCACCATTTTGAATAACATTAAATTCAAAATACCCATGACTTAACCAATTTCCCGTAAAATCCATATTTGTGTGTGTTGTGTGTAGGGGTTTTGCATCCAACCATAAAATGTCACAACCATCATAAATCCAAGCACAACAATATCAATAAGCGATATAATCCTATAATGCTTATCTTTCATTCACAGATAAACATGTAAATTCATCATAGATAAATAAATTACATTTATCACTGCTCAATCCAAAGCAATCATATCACAGAACATCACATATCAGAGATATCAAACAATTCAAGGCATTCAATATAATCCAATCATCCATAAGCAAGATAAATTAATTACATAATTTATAATTTAATTTAAACCAAATAAATTAATTACTTGTGAATTAATTCCTAACCCAGCTTAACATTAATTAATTACAAACCCTTTGTTATTACCTTAATTAATTAATCAAATTATTAATCATCCTAAATTATCTACCTTAATTAATTTTTGTTAATTAATTATCCCTTAATTAATCACATAAATGAATTAACCTTTAATCAATTACATTGATTAATTATTCCTTAATTAATAATAAATTAACCTTTAATTAATCTCATTAATCAATTAACCCTCAATAAACAAATTAACCCTTAAATTAATTAATTAACCCTTAATTAATTATCCTTTAATTAATTAATTACCCATAATTAATTACATTAATTATCCTTTAATTAGTTGAATCAATTAACCTTTAATAATTAATTAACCTTTAATTTATCTCATTGAGTAATTACCCTTTAAGTAATTAATTATCCCTTAATTAATTACATTAATTAACCTTTAATTAATTAACTATCCTTTAATTAATTTCATTAAGTAATTATTCCTTAATTACTTACGTTAAGTAATCAACCTTTAGATTAATTACGTTAAGTAATTATCCTTAATTAATTAATAATGATCCTTTTATCTTAATTAATTACATCATTTAAATCTCATTAAATAAACTTTTGAAATAAATTATCATTATATAATTTAACTTAAAACCTTTAAGTTAATTAGTAATCAAAACATTATTTAAGATAAACCATTTATCTTTAAAATCTTATTTAAATAACTTTTGGAATTAACTCAACATTTACTTATAAATTAACTTAAGATCCTTTAAGTTAATTAATAATTATAAACATTTATCCTTGTAAACTAACTACTTATTTATTCTATTTAAATTTATTTAAATAAACTTATGAATTAAATAAAGGATACATAATAAATATCTAAAACTAAAATTAATTTTATAATATTTTATTTAAAAATCCCAATCCAAACTTAATTAACATTTATTATTTAAAAGAAGTGGGTTAAGAAAAATTGTATTAATTAAAACTTGATTTGTTTAAAATTTTAAAACCCATTATGAAGCACACTCGAATCACTCGGAAGCGAACCCGAGCCATCACCAATTCTACCCGAAACCATCCCCGAGCCAGACCTTTTTCTTTCTTTTCCCTTTTCTTTTTAACTTTGTTTAATTTATAATTGTTATATTAGGCTAAACCTACACGAACACATACTCGGGCCACTACATCATTTTCCCGAATTCGACTTCGAGCACATCCTTCTTCTCTAAACCACTATAAACAACCCAGGCCTGATGCCATGTGCACGTGCACGGTCGATCAACGCCGCTCCGGCCAGCCTCGCTGACGTCAACAGGTCTCCGACGACCGCCTCTAACATCTCGACTACCCATATCATCAAAACTAACTGGAAATCAAAAATAAGCCAACCAAGCGACCCCTGGAACCAAACCTGATCACCCAAATCCGTCTCGTGTTGCCAGCTATGGCCACCAGAAGGTTCGACATTCCGACCAAATCTTTGCCATAGATCTACGCTCTTATTCCACCTACTCAAACCAAGTCTGATGTACCCTCGTCGATGAAATTTCCTCGCATACAACATTGACCCAAACACGTTTCAAAACCCTATTTCTTCGTCATCCGGCCACCGCAATGGGTTATAAATTCCTCGAGTATTTTTCTCGTGATCACCGACCTACAAGCATGCTCCAGCTACGATCACGACCATTATCACCTTGCCAATCGCCAGTAATTGACAGAAAACCCAAAATCGATCATCTCGCGAATTCCCTTCAATCCCAAACTTAAAAACCTTGAAACTATTATCAAAATTTATAATTTTGAAGTTTGAATCCAACTATATATTCAAAACTTAAATTTTAATCCATCGATTTACCTGAATTTAAATGATCATCATTGTAATTTATTATTTTTGGATTATTACTCCAAAAATCCACTAGAAACCATTTTTAAAAATGATATTACATTGTTACAATCATTTCATATTTAGAGATCATAGTTTAAAAAGGTTTGCGGGATGAGATTTTGATTTTGAAACAGGTTTTGAAACTTGTAATCTATGAACAGAGGCATATTTGCCTAAACGCAGACATGCACACCCATTTTACATATATATACAAACATACAGGCACATTTTAAATCCGTAAAACATCATCACTACATATCTTCAAATATTTATCACATGCAAACAGGTTTAAGATTTAAAAAGGTAGTTTACTCACTTGGAAAAAGGAACAGAGAAGCAGGCTTCGAAAATTTGAAAAAAACTAGAATTTGATTGACTGAAGATTGATATTTAAGATGATCTACAGCTTGCTTTGATTTGAGATGATTTGAAACTTGGCTTGATTTAGCACTGAGTTGAACTTGCATGCTTTCAAGTTTAAGATTGTTTATTGTTTGGGATGATCTTGCTTAGCCTCAGGTTGAACTTTGTTTTGATTTTCATTGTTTGATTTTCTCATTTCTGGTTTGTTTCAGATTTTAGTTTGCTCAGGTTTGTTTTGATTTCCTAGTTTAAGCTTTCTAGATTTTAGTTTCCAGGTTTTTTTTCTTTGATTTGAATATGTGAAAGGAAAATGAGAAATGAGAGTAGATGTATATTTATAATCTTGTTTTCCTATTTTTTATAAAAATAAAAGAAAATCAAAAAACATCACACTTGTTTAATGCATTATATAATTAAGCTACAAATGTTAAATGCATGTTTAAAATTCTTACACTTGTTTAAATGTATGTTAAAATCTTTTACACTTGTAAAATAGCATGCATTAATGTTTTCATATATTTTTATATTATATTTACAATTATATATATATATATGTTTATATTATATTTTCCAATTTTAATAAGTACATTTCTTTTTTATATTAACATATGTTATATACATTTATATACAAACTATATTTATTAATATATATAATTTTAAAAGAAAGAATATAAACCTTTTATTAAATCTTTTTCAACTAAAGCTGTTATATCTGAGATTAATAAATATTTATCTATACAGTTTTTAAATATATATTTTAACTTTTAAATAGCCTTTGAAAATTATTGTATTAATTTAAGAATATAACTTCAAAATCAATATATATACATATATATTAGAAAACAAATTTTATTACATTTAAAATATAGAGTATTTAAATCTAATTTATTTTTCAAGATATTTATTTTTGAATTCCAAATAAAATTTCTATTTCCAATATATATATAAACAAACATTTATCTCATTTGTTTTGGAAAATTCAAATTAATTCACAAATAAACCCAAAAATTTATATTAATCACCAAATCAAATTCAGCTTAAAAACGGGATCGTTACAAAGATATCTTCACTTTCTCATCTCCTCTTTTAATGGCCTTAGGCCGTGTGCTTTTAGGAGGAGAAAAATGGCCTTTGGCCGTGGGTAATAAGGGAGAAAATTAGGACTTTGGCATTGGTTGTTTTGGTGGTGGAGGAGGTAATGTTCGTGAGCACTTAAAGAGATGGAAGGTCTTATGGCCGTGGGCTATGGTGAAGGGTAGAAGGCCATGAGCTTAAGAGATGATGCGTGTGAATTTTGAGGTGTTAAGGAAGGCTTGGGTGATGTTTAGGTTATAGATATAGATGTTAGTGAAGTATTGTTGTGATTGAATGTTGGTAGGAAGAGATTTGGTTTGATAAAAGTAAGTAAATATCACTTTGACTTGCATTATATTTTGTTGAATGTTAAACTAAAATATTCCTTGAAACATTGCTTGAAATTGTTAACTAATCACTTGTTAAATTGATTGCATATTCACTTGACAATGCCACTTGAAATATGGATCAAATGTTGCTTGCTAAATCACTTGATAAATGCTTATTAAAACATTTATTAAAATGCTTACTATATACTAATAATAATAGACACTAACTACTTAAAGTTACACCCTTGAATATATGTTTATTAGATATGTAAATGGATAAAATAGTTGTTTATTAAACCATTGAATTATGATAAGTTAATATCGAAATTTAAAATGGAAAAAGGTTTTAAATACATATGTTGATATATGATATAGTTTGAAGTCAGAATGATATAAGTGTTTAAAAATGGATAACACCAAATATTGGAATTAAATATGGAATGGTCCGTATAGAGATAGTTTCTATAAGCGCACTTTGGATCCCTTGAATATAACGTATAAAAATGGAGATTATATGACATATCTTAACAATAACTTGTTTGATTATTATCTTAAGTGTTTTGTAAAGCAAATAATTTGTTTAGGAAAGTTATAGAAGAAGTATATCAAAGTAACAAAAAGTTGAAGTAAAAATATCGCTATAGTGACACTTTTAAAATAGCCCGTCTTTAAAAATAACACGCATTTTTGTGGAAACTTCTTAGGGCTTTCTTTCAAAATTAATCAAGTAAATAATATATTAGTATTATTATGAAAGTTTTGAAGCCTAATTCATTTGATAGCTAGTTGAATGAAGTGCAAATAGTTATAGCGAAATAGTCGTTGTAAATGCAGTTCGATAAGATACCCTGTTTTCAAAAAATTCTCTAAAATAATTAAAAGATATTATTTGGGATTTTTCTTCATGATTTTCAAGTACCCAAAGTATGCTGACGATGGTAAAAAGAATGGATCTAAAATCATTTATTACGGTATTGAAAAACTAGGCACAAAGTTGTAGCAAAAATGTGATAAAACTAGTAATAAAACTATAGGCAGCACTTCTAGAAATGCTACCATTGTAAATTGATGGTGTAAATTAAATTTAATATTTTTATCTAATATTTTTTGGATTTTTTTCTAACCTATAATAGAGAGTTTTAAAATTGTTTTCAAGTTTAAATATATTTTAAAAGATTATTTATGAATTTCTAAACTAAGTAGCTTTTAAAATTAAAACTTGTTTACTATTTATTTCAAAATTCCTTACTTTTACATAATATTATATATAAATAATTATTATATATTTAAGTAGTTTTAAAAGTATTTTAACGTATTAATAGGTATTTTAAAGACATTAGATATATATAATTTTTATATATAAAATTAAGTATTTTATAAATATAATAAATGAAGTTTGGATTTCAATACTTGAGATAAAATAAATGGTTTGGAGGAATTACCTAAAAGTGTATTGCCTTAAATAATAAGCGTAAATATGCGTTGATCTTTAAATAAATGCTTAAATTATTTATTGATAAGTAAATAGTCTTGGGTTGCTGTAAACGGTGTTTTTAGAAACATTTGTTTTGAACCCTTATTATTAATTATACTTGGAAATATAATTAGATATTTACTAATGGATATTTAGTAGAAAAACACAAGTAAATGGTTATGGGTTTGTTCTGACAATTGTTTTTAGCAACACTTATCTTTAACCCTTGAATATAATTGAATCTTAAAAAACGGAGTTTTAAAGAGGAATGTTTTCAAAGTGTTAAATGTTTGGGTATGTTATGACAATTTTTTTTAGCAACACTTTTCTTTAACCCATAAATGTAATTAAGCCTTTAAAAGAAAAGTTTTAAAGATAATGTTTAAATGGAATGGTTTTGTATTTGTAGTAAACAATGTTTTAACAATATTTTTTTAAACCCTTGAATCATATTTTGGAAGAAATATTATAAATCTTCAATAATGGAATTTTAAAGATAACAATAAGTATAGGAATCTTTCGTAAAAAGATAAAGTATGTTGTATGTTTAATTTATAAACGAAAAGGATTTTATTATAACAATGTTTTTGGTGGTATTTGTTTTAATCTCTTTGATTATATTTTAAAATAAATAAAATTTGTTAAGTAACTTATGAGTATACTTAAACCCTTGGAATAAGTATATAAATACTTTTTAAGCATTGAAAAGGATAAAAGTGAAAAAATTAAACAATATATATAAGTATATAAAGGGAGTTTAATTGATAATAAAATATTGATAAATAAAGGAAGTCCTGACTTATAAAAGAGAAGTGTTTTTAGATAATAAGATGTTTTACTAATAAAAAGGGTTTTAATTAATAAAGGATAAATGAATTATAAAGGGATTAAAGGTCATTTATGTGACTTGACCATGCCTTGCATGAAATGGTAGTGCATGTATGTTTACTTGCTTACGAGAAAGTATTCGGGACTTAGTTTTCGGATGCGATCATTCTCATTACTGTTAAATAAAACCAAATTCATTGACTCAGTCTTAAAGAGATCGGGATCAGTAAGTGTTCTACTTATCGAAAACCACTTCAAGACTGAGGTATGGGTTCTCTATTTTGGAAGTAAATGTGGAAACTATGTATGGTTCGAAAATCTGTTGGGATGATGGAATCCATGTGGGATTCATTATGTGATCGAGTTTTGTTGAAACATTATGTGAAGATGCCGAACTTGACCTCTGCATCGGAAATGGCTAAAAAAGAGTAGATACATAGCTAACGGGGTTTATCTAACCTCAGAGGAATATTACTAGCAGTTGAACACTGAAGGTGTAATCATTAAACACGTATAGATACACACACGCATGCGCAGCCTCTAATATGCATTTATGGCGGGTATGAATTATTAAGTTAGTTAATAACTTAGACTAGATAAGAATGGCATGGCTATTAATATAGGTTGGAATGCGAGGTCAATCACAATAGAAGTTTGCCCACTGCAAGGGACTACTAGTAGTTGTGTATAAATTATACTGACGTAATACGTGTCCAACTGTAGGACACGTAGAGTTATACACTTTTGCATATAGGTAAGGCATATCCAAGTAGGAATGTTTGCCTCGATTGGAGTGTAAAAGGACAAGTAAAACCTGCTTCAATCTTTTAGGTCTATTAAGTAATGAGCGAGAATTACTTTCATTGCATTAAGAAATCTAAATAAGACAGTGAAAAAGACTCGGCACTATGTCAGTATGTGCATTTGGTACCATCTTAGGGAGTAGGAGCTATACATAGGTCGAGAACGTCAACAGACCTGAGTGGTCAGTGGAAAGACAAGTGTTACTCCTGAATGGCTACACCTCCTACTAGTGTAGATCAGCTTTTGGTCATGCACCACTATTGTTGTTTGCTAGATTGTTTGTTAAGGGGAAGGCTAGATAACCTTTCATGGAAGTCTTTCAAAATGGATAGAATATGGATAACCATTGTGTCGTCGTTATTAGGTACTATGGGAGTTTATTGGTAGGCACAACGATGAGGACATGACACTACGTTGATGATGGATCCTGATGAGGTATCGGGCTACAGATACTAGCAGGGATAGTATCTCGGTCCAAAGGGGGGCTGTGGAACTTATACACACACATACACATATGTATTTATTGTCTATCTAGGGTAGATTGGGCACATTGTATGCGTATGTAAAGTCAAGACGACTAAGTAAAAAAAAGACATAACATGTAATGGACAATAATCGGCACAAACTAGAGTTATGTATAAAATATGTAATTTATCGATCACCAGGACGTTGTTCAGACCCCTCCTCATCACAACCCATATGATAGCTTTAGGGGGACATGTACTAGTGCAAGGCATGAATGGTGGAAGGAAATGCTTCCTTATGCATGCTCGACACTGACAAGGACACTTGATCTTAGAAGTGTCAACCTTGGTCAGTAACTATATGTTTTATTGTACTTTACTATTCTGTTGTGAGTTTATATCGATAGTGCTACGATATGCATTTATTTATTTGCAAGTTACCATACCAATAATTCCAACTTTGGTGGGACTGGGCTCTCTACTTAGCGAAAATTTGGGTGCACTGTCATAGATCCCAACGTAGCTATCGCACGTTGACTCCAACTCATCCAACGCAAGTTGATCCCAAACACAACTATTGCATATTGACTTCAACTTAGCTAGTGCAAGTTGATCCCAACATAACTACTGCATGTTGACTTCAAGTCTTCAACTTAGTTATCGCAAGTTGATCACAAACATAGTTATCTTATGTTGACTTAGCTATCGCAGGTTGATCCCAAATACAACTATTGCATGTTGAGAATTTCTAGGCTATCGTAAGTTGATATGGTAGTGTCATAATTAATTTGATAACCGTTTTATTTCCATTCCAAGTAATTACTTTTCACCTAGCCCATATATATGTTGAATTCTCATTGTTCTCCCGAGCTTTTATGGTTTTCTTTACCGTTTTATTTTCATTCCAAGTAATTAGTTTTCACCAAGCCCATATATACGTTGAATTCTCATTGTTCTCCCAAGTTTTTATAGTTTTCTTTTCAAAATTTATTAATTACCTACTTAATTAATTAACAAATTGACAAGGATTACTTACCTTTTTCCTTGATTAAACTTGATTCAAGTGTATTATTTTCTTTGGGGATGAATGCACTTTCTTTTAGCTTGATTTCCTTCCCCTTCCCTTAAACGTTATGGCTATCCTTCCTTAGTTTACTTTTTTTAGCTTATTGAAAAAAGAGGGAATGAATGAAGGGTTGGAATGTAAGGGTTTTGTAATTTGGGCTTTTGTCTAAAACCTCTTTCTAGCCTATTCTTATTAAATCCTTAACTCCTCACCCTACATTAATTCACTCTTCATTAATTAGCTTGCATTTATTTTATCCTATAAGTTAATTTAATTTATCATTTATTAAGTTAATTTTTCACATATTATGGTATCCGCAAGAAATGGGGTGTTACTGCCTCCTCTCCTTGTAGGATTTTTGTCCTCGAAATTTAGACAAAGCAGGACAAAGTCTTTTTCATCAAAATAATGTAAACATAGTACTATTAATTACACTACCTCCTACCAATGTGAATCATCAATCATGGTGTATTAATATCATTATCAACACATGCAAGTGCATACCAAAAATCATACAAGTGTCACCACTAGTTTATACATCAAAACATACATGTCTAATCATACGTGTCAAAGAAATCATGACATATATTTATAACCCTACACTCTACCTCCCAGATGTAGTCATTAACATCGTCACTCTACTGATGTGAATAAGTTTAATGAATTTATTCCTTAACTCTTTCATATCATGACCCACTAACTCCCTTGGTCGTCTAAAATAAATTAGATCTGGTTGTATAGATAAATCTTTAACTTCCCTTAGTTCCATTGTCGACTTCGGGCTGCACACACATTTCCTCAAATGTGATATGTGAAAAACATTAGGCACACCTGCTAAACTACTTAGTAACTCGACTTGATATGCGAGTTTATCAATCATCTCAATCACTTCAAATTATCCTACATATCTAGGTGACAATTTCCCTACCTTCCTAAAGCATATAACTCCCAACATTGAAGGAACCTTCATAAACACAAAATCACCTTCTACGAACTCAAGCTCTTTCCTACTCTGATCGACATAAATCTTTTTATCAAGATTGCATTGCCTTCATCCATGCACAAATCAATTATACTTTATCAATAGCATCCTTTACAAAATAGGGTTTGAATACAAGTCTATCTCCCATGTCTAACCAAGAAATAAGTGAATTATACAGTCTACCATTAAGTGCCTCAAACAAGGCCCTTTTGGTACTTGTATAATAACTATTGTTATTTGCAAAATCCTACAAGATGCAAGTGATCTTCCTAAGATTCTCGAAAATCTAAAACAAAAGCCCTTAGAAAATCCTCAAACATATGGTTCACCCTCTTGGTTGGCCATCAGTTTATGGGTGATAGGCTATACTTATGCTTAATTTGGTACCCAATGCACTGTGTAAACTTCTCCAAAACTCACTAGTGAAAAAAGGTTCTCTATCACTTATAATACTATGTGGAATTCCATGAGACCCACTCTTCGTATGTAGCTTCACCAAACTAAATATCGTCCTTGTCGACTTCGTTGGAAAAAGTGGACATTCTTAGTCAATCTACCAACTACCACCTAAATGCTATCATTTCCCATCCTCGACCTCGACAACTCATTAATAAAATATATGGACATTTAATCCCACTTTCAAATCGGTACTTCCAATGGTTGAAGTAACCCGCTTGGCTTCTGAGATGACCCACCTCCTTGATACTCAGAAATTGACATAATACATCCTTGGTATTCATACTCTATAAATCTAAGTATTGGAGAGGCATATTATCATGTGGTAAAAGAAAAAAAATTAAAGATAGAAGACAAGACAATAATAGAATCACACATCATATATGTCATAACTTCAAATTGCTCCATCAGAGATAAACAAATCCAACTGGGATAGTTATAACTGCCTATCCTTACATATGCTGGTAACTACATAATACATAACATAGAAGAATAAATTGGTGGTTTCTACAAAAGATACAAAATGATCCAGGCTCCATGCTCCATTCCAAAATGCTCCAAGCTTTCCTAACTGCTTGGCTGCTCGAAAAATAGGGCATTCGGAGTTCGAAGGGAAAAGAAAATAAACACCGGGTTAGTCACGGGACTGGTGTAAGAATTAAAAATATGATGTTTGAAAAAAAGGTATCTCAAAAGACCATGCCGCATATAAAAACGGAATGAGTTTTTACCTTATGATAACCAAAATCTTTACTATGTGAAATAAATGGATATTACCTTAATGATATTCTTTGAAAAACATTTCCAAATAAACTTATTGATCTTAGCCGAAATTGTTACATTATTAAATTCCAGTATACTAGGTTGACAATCTAGTCCAAAGGCACTTATCAGAGAATGGATTCCATACAAATAATAAGATAAGGGACTACCTTCCAATAGTAAACCTCTAGAGGGATGCACCTAGGGCCCATATACTGAATGCCTAAAACAATACAGAACCAGCCTGCCCCTTCGCTGGATAGTACCAAATATGTCATCACCCCAATCGTTACCAACGTTTAATGGGATCTCGAATCATATATTCACCACATACTTAAACGTGTGTAGAGTAATCTAGAAGGGTGATGACATCTCCTAATAGGAGCAACCCACTTAGCCTTGGTGCTTCTACCCTATTTCTGTCATTTTCGGATGATGAGGCCTGAGGCAACGATTACCTTTACACATAAACTCCTTCCACTTTGAATGCCACGTTATCATTCCGCATTCACATGATCAATTTCTACAAACGTATAACTTCCTGAGCCCATGCATCTCAGGAAAGGGTGTTAAGCTAAGATAACACGTCTTCTCCACCATCGATTGATATACATTATATAAAGATCACTCGGTGTGATTTAGAATACAATGTCATACATTCTTCCATACAAGTTCGTTCTGGGATTGAACAAAACTGAAGGCACTTTCCTACCATATCCTGTTAGGATTAATAGCGAATAGTCCTTGCATTGGATATTTCATAACGAAGAAACCACTGCTACTATATGTATATTGGGAGTTTATCCCCAAATGATCAACGAGTAGTCTTCACTATGGAATTCCTCATATCAATATCTTCAACATATTTTACTTCGAAACGTAAATTGGTTCGAAGTGGTTTTCGGATAGGAATCACCCAAATCCGACCTCGGTTTCTTCGAAATCCAATAACCGATAAAAATGATGTAATTAGATGATTATTTTTCGATTCATTCATTTCTTTTTATCAAAAATATCTTCAAGAGATATATATCTTTAAAATCTTCTTCTTTAAATACAAAATCATTTAAACCTCTCTTTTAAATATTTCTCCAATTATTTTTAAAGTGTATCTTTTGAGAAAATAGGACTATAAAAATCACTCTACTTTTATTCACTATCAACTTCAATATTCAACAAGCGCTATGGGCGGAATAACGGTGAGGTCACTATTTGTATTCCATAAATAGGATGAGTTTCATCTTCGGATTTTAATAATAAGTATAAGAAGATTATTTTCATAAAAACCAAGTTGAGCGTATGGGTTTTCCCTTCGATCTGTTCCACCCCTTGTCTGAAAGATAAAGCACAGGCCAAGTAAGTTCAAGACACTGGTTGCTCCATTCTTAACATTAGTTGCACACCTTGTTTTATCATTTAACCCTCACAGGCGAGACAAATGTACTAATCATTTCGGCATACTCATTTTCTTTTTTAAATCATTGAAGTAATTTTAATTTATTCAAATCTCTTTTAAAATACTTTATTATTTACTTAAAAATTTTTACGAAGGATTTGGGAAAGAATTGTTAAGTTTCAACCTTTATTTCAAAAGTTATAGAAAAGCGTTACGAAAAATTGTTGCAAATAGTGTTTTAAAAGATATATTCTTCAAAACGAATTTTATATCATTTAGAAATCCATCTTTTTGACTTAAACCACTTTTAGAACATTTTAAAAGATTTTTATTATTTATTTGATATTTTTAAAAACATTCAAAATATCAATTTTAAACTTTGGTCACTTTATTACAAAAGCGCGATTTTTCTAAAATTTACTTGGACATATTTTAAAATCTACTTAATGAAATCTTGATTTTCTTTCTTTTTTGGAAAGATGTGGATATAATAGTCTGGAAAATTCTTTTCTCGACGAATTTCGAGCAAAATTCCATTCTGTATACTTACTTAATCTATTCGCGCGAAATGGCGAACTACCATTGCTGTTTGTGCCAAAATTGGTCACAAACCCCAAAAGCTATGAAAGCGCCAGTGCTTACATATAGATCCACAATATTCAAGCACAAATCTTAGATCCAGATAAAGTAGAAGACAAAAATGAAGAAATATTAAAACAAAAATGAGAAAGAAAGAAAAGAACATAGAGTTTGTAGTGGTTCGGCAATCTCCGACCCACGTCCACTTTGAATTGATCCTTTATTCCTTTTATACAGAGATTAAATTACAAGCCTTTGAAAATCAATAGAAAAAATGGCTAAGTTTCCGTGTAAACAGAAAAATAAGATCCCCTTTTTAGTTGCTATAGGACCGCTATTTATAGGTGTAGATCCGAAAATATCCACCTCAAAACTAGGAATACCTTTTCACTTGCGTAGGTGGGCCCGCCAGATTGATCTAGAGTGATTTTGGATCGATCCAAGTACAATTCATATCGATCAAAAAAGGGTCCAAACAAGCCGAGATCGATCATGTATGTCTCCGAGTGAATAAGAAAGCTCATGTGAAAATTTCATAACATTTGGACTTGTAGAATGAGAGTTACGATCGATCCAAGTTTACATTTTTCGATGTCGGCTGTCATCTTCGTATCGATCGTTTTACATCGATCTTATTCGTATAAGTCTTTCTTGGATTGATGATGTGGAGCGATAATCGCATGTAGATACATTTTTCATGCTCGCTGATCACTTTTTTGCCTTGACCTTCTTCGTATCGATCAGTTGCTAAGCCTTTCGTATTGATCCCCCCTTGCTCTATATCGATGCCAAAACCTTCTACTCATATTGATACTTGGCTATGCACTTTGTATCCATGCCATTTGTATCCATCGATCCATTCCCTGCTTCGTATCCATGCCTTCATATCCATACTCCTCATATCGATCCGAGCTTCGTTCCTTCGTATTGATCACTTACTGATTGATACGAAATGCTTATCCCTGTAAACTTTTGCTCCACGTATCGATCAAAATTCCCTTTCTTCATATCAATCCCAATGGATACGAACACCATCCACCTTGATCGATACAAATGGATCAATACGAACCAGTTTCCATGAACCTTGATCCATCCATAAATTGAGCATACAGACTTCGATTGACCTGAAATTTGAAACGTAACCTATCCTAGCATTATTCATCAATCCCAATTAATCCCACCTTAATTGGAACTTGGTCAAATTTTAACTGGTATCGATCATAGCCATGTTTTTCTATCGATCTCTAATCCCCATATCCATCCATTTTGGCCAATTTGTGGATATCCCGGCCTTGACCAAAAGGTGGGGTAACATTTTCCCCCTAAAACATGCCTTGTGGTATGAAGGCGTGTTTTGAATAGCTTTTAAATCCGACATCCAAAGTTCATATACCATCCATAGCCACATCTCTGATCCATAGTTCAATCTATTACCCGGCTATCATATCCAAGTGTCGTAGCCATGCCGTTATCCAAATCCGCGAATGCTCCGAGTTGATGTCTGATTCCAAGTCCAGTAACCAAATCCTTAGCCAATCCCATAGCCATCCAAACCTGCCAACCAATTTTTAATCGATCCATATCCAATAACTGATAACCAAATCTATGACCACTCTGGGACAATATATGAATCCAGGACCACTCCGGGCCCTTGTCCAAATCCTTAGCCATTCACAGCCAATATCTAAATCCATAACCTCTTTGGGTTCTTTCCAAGCGCAATCTGCACTTGATGATTTGTGTCAAGTAATGCCTTGCTCAATGGTGATCCCTGTTCAGTATCCCTGAATGCTAAGTAGTGCTGTGGCTTAAGTCCTAAGCCAAATCTTGGTCACTTCGAACCCTTGCCGAGCATAGTCTATACTCGATGACCTGTATTAACATATGATAGATAATATGGGGCCTAGGTCCTAGGCTGAACCTTGGTCTCTCCAGTCCCTTGCCGAGTATAGTCTATACTTGACAACCTGAATAAGCTGATTCGCTATGTTCAGACGAAGCGACTTACCCCTTGCCGGGCATAATCCATACCCGATGACCGTTTACCAAAAACTAGATAAAATCCTATCAAAATCTAATCTGAAATCCAGATTAAATTAAAAAAACCAAAAATACAAACTAGAAGTCAGTCTAACATCCAAATCGGAAAACAAGCATCCAAACCAAAGTCCAAACTAGAAAGCAAACAGAACCAAGAGTTCAAACCAAACTCCGAAACTAAACCAAAAAAAATAAAATGTCCGAACCAAAAAAGAAAAAGCAAATTTCACAAACTAGAACATCGCGGTTTATCATCATGTTAGAGCATACCTAGGGGCTATTTCCGTCCCCGTACATGAGTAAGTGACTTCGCCATTTGCCTAGACTTTGCTACTTATTTCATATCATCCCTATCAGTTGATAACCAATAGACCATCATTCCTAGGCCTCACGCCATCGTCATTTGAGGTAGATGGTGACTGCTCCTGTTCCACCGCCACGTTTTGAGTTCCGACATATTGCTGCAACTGACCACTCCTTACATGCTCCTCGATTGTATTCTTTAGATGCCTACAGCTGTTGGTATCATGCCCATCCAGGTCATGAAAGAGACAGTGCCTTCCGGGTGGCCTCTCATGTTTCGAGGGTTCCCTTCTTGCCAGCATTCCATAAGGAATGCAATCCCAAGTCTCAATGGATATCCACTCCAATGTTTCATTAAAACCTATGTAAGTGGAGAATTTTGGCTCTCCCCGGCGTTTCCTTGCCCTGCCAGAGTTCTCATCCAACTTCCTCTTCCCTTTATCCTTATCCTTACCCAAGCTTTCACCAGATGGTTATCTATCCTCAACTGCGCTTACTTCTTTTAACTTCATATCCAAGCATGTATCCTCCTGTCGAAAAAATCGTTCGGCCTCGTGAAAGAACTCCCTGAGATCCATTGGTGGATCTAGAATCAATGATACCTTGAAATCCGAGTTATCGCTGACTCCTGACACTGCCGACATTAAAACCATCAATAGATCCAGCTGATCCACAGAAGCAACCACTACATCGAATCAGGTTAAGAAAGTCTAAGCAATTCCCTATCCTTTGTTTCAGCGATGTCAGTGTCATCACATTCTTTGGCCTTTTGATATGAACGTGAAACTGCTTCAAAAACCTATCCACCAATTCTGTCCATGTCCTAATAGATCCATCTTCCAACTGCCTGAACAACATAGAAGCTATATCCATCAAGTACAGAGGCAAATACCAGGCCATAACTTCCTCTGATGCCCCAGAACTTCCATGTGTCTCGTATACCTCATCAAATGATCGTTAAGATCAGCCCTGCCGTTGTATACCTTCAGAGTATGTAGCTTGAACTCTGGTGGATTCCTAGCCATTCTAATGCCATGGGTAAATGGACTCCTTTTTACTCCTTCTAGATTTCTATTTGCTAAACCTCCGTGCATAGGTCGCTTGATAATCTCGGCTAATCCGGTATTGTGCACCAATGGTTGCCCCCTGAGTCCCCGAGGGAATTCTGGTACATACTCTTCATCACGAAGTCCTGTACTCCCACCAGCATCCTGTTGTGTGGTGTTACCTAGGATCCCTCCAAGAATTGGCCTACCATTGCATGGTGGTGTACCCTCGTTTCTAGATCCATCCAAATTGGTAGCTGTGTGTTGATTGGGTGATGTGCCTTGTTGAACTGCTCCATCCGATTACCTGTTGGGTCCTTCTGTTCCAGCTCCATGGATCTTAACTCTTGAAGCTCCAACTGTTCCTGCCTATCCAAACTATTTGAGAAGGTTATATATCATTTCCTCCTTCCTTTTCAACAATTCATCATGCATAGCTCCCATCATCATCTCCATCTCATCTTTGGTGATGAAAACTGAGGCCTGATTCGCCCCTGAGGAAGCCTCTTGACTCCTTTATTTATGGCTCCTTTCTGGTGATATCCTTTTAGCTGATTGCCTAACCATGGTTTCTTTTAGATCCAATCCTTTAGCTTTTCAAATCCAAACTCCAAATCTAATGTAGCGAACGCTAATCTTCTCAGTGAAAGCACTAAAGTGTTTGTGCCAAAATTGATCACAAACCCCAAAAGCCGTGAAAGCACCAGTGTTTACACATAGATACACAATATTCAAGCAAAAATCATAGATCCAGATAAAGTAGAGGAAAAAAAAATGAAGAAATAGTAAAATTAAAATGCGCAAGAAACAAAATAACACATGGTTTATAGTGGTTCGGCTATCTCTGGCCTACATCCACTTTGAACTGATCCTTTATTCCTTTTGTATTGAGATTATAATTACAAGCCTTTGAAAATCAATAGCAAAAATGGCAAAGTTTCCGCGTAAAGAGAAGAAGAAGATCCCCTTTTTAGTTGTCATAGGACCGCTATTTATAGGCGCACATCCAAAAATATCTGCCTCAAAATCAAGAATACCTTTTCTCTTGCACATGTTGTCCCACCAGATCGATCCAGAGTGATTTTGGATCAATCCAAGCACAATTCATATCGATTCAAAAATGGTCCAAACAAGTCAAGGTCGATCAAGTACGTCCTCGAGTGAACAAGAAAGCTCCTGTGAAAATTTCATAACATTTGGACTTGTATAACGAGAGTTATGATCAATCCAAGTTTGCATTTTCTGACGTCGGCTGTCATCTTCGTATTGATCATTTTACATCGATCCTCTTCGTATCAATCGTTCTTGGATCGATGACATGGAGCGATGATCATGTGTAGATCCATTTTTCATGCTCGCTGACCGCTTCGTTTGCCTTGACCTTCTTTGTATCCGTCGGTTACTAAGCCTTCATATTGGTCCCTGCCTTGCTCTATATCGATGCCAAAACCTTCTACTCGTACCGATACTTAGCTATGCGCTTTGTATCCATGCCGTTCGTATCCATCGATCCATTCCCTGCTTCATATCCATGCCTTCGTATCAATACTCCTCATATTGATCCGAGCTTCATTCCTTTGTATTGATCACTTACTGATCGATACGAAATGGTTCTCCCTGTAAACATTTTCTCCTCGTATTGATCTAATTCCCTTTCTTCATATCGATCCAAATGGATACGAACACCATCCACCTTAATCGATACGAACTAGTTTTCAGGAACCATGATCCATTCATAACTGGAGCATATGAACACCGATTGACCTACAATTTGAAACGTAGCCTTGTTCATCATTCCCAATCAATCCTACCTTAATTGGAGCTTGGTAAATTTTTGATGGTATCAATATCTTAACCTAACATCCAAACAAACATATCACAACATCACAACCAAATATATACAAATAAATAGGAGTTCTCACTATGTTTGGTTTTGACGAACGGAAAATCGGCTATAGTTTCGCTACTCGTTGTTTTTCGCTCACGAATCTTTGCACACTTGGACTCGAATGACTTGACTTAGCGTGGGGGAGGTGGATGGTGCTCACGGCCAAGGTGGAGGGTGAAGGAGTGCTCGGGTATGGGTAGTGGAAGTATGGGCCGCTGTTGGGGGGAGGAAGAGGAGGTGTTTGAATTGATTCGGTGAATATTTCTTTAGTAAATAATTTTAGAATATTTTGGCATTATTTGTTAAGGAGGGAGGCCATTAAAGAAGTGAAGAAATCTTAAAAAAGGAAGAAGAAATTGTGTAGAAAATGGAAGAAAGCGGTTGTTTATTTATAGAAAAAGTTTTGGATTAAAATAATATTTGTAAAAAGACCAAAAATACCCTTTTCTTATACTTTAAGCAAACTAATTTTTCAACACTAAACATCACATTTCAAATCATTACTTTATGTCATTTTCACTTAAGTATTAAGTAAAGAAAGTAATAATTATGTTTGCTTGATTTAATATTTACCTTTTGACTTTATAACTCTTTTTTGTCTTTTTATGCTTACTTTCTCTTAGTTTTATTCTAGAATAACATATTTAGTGAAAGTAAACCTGATTAATAACTTAATTAATACTTATACTTTTTATATATATATATATTCATATATAATAAAATAACGGTGCAACAACATTGCGACTACTTTAAATCGACAAACAACAAAATGTTTTATGGTCACATATTGGTGTTTTACTTAAACTATTTATTTATGTAAACTAAATTTAAAAATAAATTTGCATTTTGCTATTAAATTATAAACACTCATAACTTTATTAAAATAATTTGTTTAACCATTGAAACTTACTTTTCTGAAATCAGGATTTTGTCACTTTTACCGATATAAGCAATTGTTCCTATTTTTGTGTATATTCTTATTTCCAAATCCTATCTAATATTTTTTGGATCATGAAATGTTATATATTTTACATTTAAAATTGCTTTAAATGTTATATTTTGAAGTGGTCAAATTCTGGTTGTAAATTCTCCTCCCTTAAAAGAATTTGGTCCCCGAAATTAAGGAAGAAGCTTGCTCAAAAAGGAAATATATTTGATAAGATGGAATATATATACAAGAATATGAATAAATGACTACACCACAAAGGTGAGTACACTATGTCGATATCAATCCTAAACTCAGGATATGCCTTCCTTATTCTATCTTCTGTTTCCTTGGTGCAATCCTCTGCATCTCCACTTCATTGAACTTTAACCAACCTTACAATCTTCCTTCTCAATTGCATTTCATCGTGATCAACAATTCGAACATGTCTTTTAATAACTGCCAAATTGTGTTTAACTTTTAAATCTTCTTAGGCAGCTATTTATACGATTTTTTCTGGATCATGCACACGCTTCTGTAAATGAGATACGTGAAAAATGTTGTGCACACCTGACAATCTTCTTGGCAATTGCACTTAATAGGCTAGTGGGCCGATCTGCTCGAGAATAGAAAAAGGTCCAATATATCGAGGTGCTAACTTTCCAGCCCGTCCAAATCTTACCTATAACGACCCAATTTTTTGACTTTCGAAAGTCAACATTAATACGACCAACGTATCAAATGCCGCCTAATCGAATGTCGAAAAACCGAACCATTAGGGTTTAAGCAGAAGAAGGTAGAAGAAGAAACAGAAACAATAAACAGAATCTCACAATTCGTAGCGGAACAAAATATAATAGATAAATGGATTCTTTAAAACAAAAGCACTATATCAATTTATACATCACATTATCAGAGTTTACAATGACACAATACAACACTGGCAGCTATTTTAACTTGCTTACATAGAGATTTGACTTGCACCAACCCATACACAGCGGACACTACATAGTATTAGTAATATGCCTCGCCATCCAGCTTCAACTCCCGATCTCTATAGCAATTTCTTGACTTCGCTTCTGAATAACTGATAACCTAACTGTAGGCTACCCGTGTGGAAAATTGTGGGCATCCAGAGTTTAGAAAGGGAACAATAAACTCCAGGTCAGTCATGGGACTGGTGTGAGATCTTAAAAATAGTTATTTTCACAAAGAAAAGGAAAATAAATCCGCTATGCTTTGGGAAAATGAAACTACCATAAGGCCTCCCGCCACACACACAATGTAAACGCAAAATTGGAGGAGATTTCTCCTTATGATAGTCAAACATGCTTAATACGCAAAATCTTTTTAATATTATCATTAGTGCATAGTGCAGAAAACATTTCGAAAGTATAATATTAATCTTAGCCAGCATACAACCATTATTGTATGCCTACTATAGCTACCATGTTCAATAGCAGGTTACTGCCACATTCCATAGCAGGTTATACAACTAAAACCATACAGGGCGCGTATTTTTTTTGGATTTCCAACAAATGGTGAGGCTAAGGAACTTCCTACTGCCACATCGGTACGCCTCTAGAGGGACGTCCCGAGAACTAACCAGCTCTCTTCCAATACAAGGCCGGGTTACCTCGGTAACTAGGTAACTACTACATGAGTATGCCATGCCCCGGTCGTTTGCGACCTTTATCCGAGGATCCTCAACCACAAAGCAACAACCACAAAGTGTAATAGATTTGCAGCAACTACATAGGTTAAATATCTAGGCTCTATACCATGATACCACCCTTTTCCAGAAGGAAATGACATACCCTAAAGGGCGCGACCCTCATAACCTTTCCGCATGTAACGCCCCGAAAATTTTCGACTTTCGAAAATTCAACATCGATACTCACTTTATCGACTGCCGAGAATTCGAAGGTCAAATACCGGAATGTTATGGGTTTTAAAAAGAATTTAGGAAAAGAAAAGAGAAAGAAGAGAGAAAATAGAGGGAAAAGATAGAGAAGAAAACAGAAAATAGGAAGAAGAGAAAATAGAAAAGAAAACAGAAAATTTTAAGATAGAAGAAAAAGAGAATAGAAAGAAAATAGAACGGAATAAAATAGAAAGAAAAGAGGATAGAACGGAACAGAAAACAACAGAACAACAGAATCTCACAATTCGCAGCGGAACAACATATAATAATAAATGAATAATCTTTAAACAAAGAACTATATCAGTTATTACATTTTATACATTACATTACATCATATCATCAGAGTGTACAACAATAACAAACATCAAACAGTGCAGCGGAAAAGAAATACTATATAGTAATACGCCATGCCATCCAGCTTGCCTCCAGCAATTCCTGAATATCCAGAATATCCTGATAAACCTAACTCTTGGCTGCCCGTGTGGAAATTGGTGGGCACCCAGAGTTTAGGAAGGAAAACAATAAACTCCAAGTCAGTCATGTGACTGGTGTGAGAACTCAAAACAGTTTATTTACTTTAAAATCAAAAATAGAGGAATATTTTTAAAGTCAATTCGCAATGCTTTTAAGAATGAGACTACCATAAGGCCTCCCGCGCACACACACATGCAAACGCAGAATCGGAGGAGATTTCTCCTTATGATAGTCAAAGATGCTTGATACGCATTTAAAAATAACATTTGATATTCTTACTAGTGCATAGTATAGGAAAATCATTTCAAAAATAAAGATATAAATCTTAGCCAGCATAGACATTCCGCACTTATGCCTACTATAGCTACCATGTTCAATAGCAGGTTACCGCCACATTCCATAGCAGGTTATACAACTAAAATCGTACAAGTTTCGTATTGTTTCTTTGGATTTCCAACAAATGGTCAGGCCAAGGAACTTCCCATTGCCACATGGAAACGCCTCTGGCTGGACGTCCCCGAGAACTTAACCAGCTCTCTGCCAACACAAGGCCGGGTTACCTTTATCACTAGGTAACTACTACACGAATATGGCATCCCCCGGTCCCATTGGACCTTTTAACCGAGCGCTCGTCACCAACAACACCACACAGTAATAAAATATAGTGTTTCAACATGAGTAAGTATCTGGGCTCCATACCATGATACCACCCTTTCCAGAAGGAAATGCACATACCCTAAAGGGAGCTACCCCTCATAACCTTGCCGCATCTTTCCTGTTTTGACCATTCCGGGATGTGAGGCTCGACGAAGTCACGTCCACAAAAACATACTTTATACAAAAGCCATGCTTTAGGTCAACAAATGATCAACACAATGATCACAAGGATAGACGATCAAATAAACGATCCTATCACAAATAATCAACACAATGATCATTTCAGCATCACTCAGCATGTCACATTACCAAATTGGGAATATATCGCTGGTAACATTCAACTACATAACCTCTAAGCACGTACGTCTCAGAGAAGGGTGTTAAGCTAAAAGAATAAATTCTTCGCCACCAACAGAAATATATTTGAATGAAATCGGCTTTATATCTCAACTTGTAATGTCAGACATACAATCCATACAAGTCTGTTCTGGGCTCGAACAGAACCGAAGGCACTTACAAGAAGTCCTTGCAAATCCGGATATCCACAATCCTGATCGGATTTCCCATCACTTATGGAATCTCTATATCAGGAGCTACCCAGTGCAGAGACAATCAATAAGTCATCCTATCGCTTTCGCAAATACTCGGTCTTCAACACCGATCTTCAATGCAATTATAACGACGTATCACATATTCGGAATGGGTTATACGACCCCATGGTCCTTTCCCGGTTAACCCGAATAGTGAGCGATTATTCAAAAATAAGTGTGACATTCTAATTCAATTAAATCACATCAGATACCCATTCAAAGGGAAATATTGATAGTCGGTTATTGAACTATCAATGGATATGCACAACATCACCAGATTCCAAATAATTTTCCAAATTATTTACTTTCCAAAATATCTTTACAAGATATATAATTTCAACACTTCAAAAATAAATCAATATTTATTTTTAAACAAATTCCACTTTTACATATAAATTCCATAATGAATTTATATTTCAAATATTCATGCATATACGATTTCAATTATCCATTTCAATTTATCTTTAAAAAGATAAATTCTAATTATTCACTTCATATTGGAAAACATTTCCATACTTATTAAAAATAAGTAATTCACAAATTTTTATTTATTTTCAACACTTGGAAAATATTCAATATACTTAAATCGAGATTAAGTATATATTTCATTCTTTTAAGGAAATCATTCACTTAAACATACTTATTTGGGTCAAATCGAATGTTGCGTAAAACATCGTTACAACGTCCCACAATCACTAGTATAGGGATTCGAATTTAAAATAGATATATAAATCTCAATACTATACAAAAACATTTCCTTTCGGAAATCATTTACTATAACAACAGTGTTATAGTCCACCATTTCCTTTAATTTCTCGAAAACGTCTATTTCAACAATAAATGTTGAAATCTATGATTTCGAATCTCTATACCTTTTAAAAACATCGTTAGATAGTTTTAATTCTATTTAAAACATCATATCTAAAACAATTTCTTTAACATATTATTCACTATTCAAAAATGTGAATAAACTTCGTTAACAATTTCATCACTTCTATTCAATTTAAAGGATTATTCACTATTCAAAATGTGAATAAACTTCGTTAACAAATTCGTCACTTCTATTCAATTTATTTTAAAGGATTATTCACTATTCAAAAATGTGAATATAACTCCTTTAATAGGTTCCAACAATTTTCTTATCAAAATAAGTCATTTGCGAATTTATAAAACATCGTTTATAAATTCCATTTCTATTTATTTATAAAAACTTCCTTTTTATAAATTCTTTTATTAACCTATTCCAGTTTATAACTCAATTATAACTCAAAGTTCATATTATAAGTTAAGTGCTTATAATCTATTTGTTTGCAAAAATCGTTCCTTTGAACTTCATGATTATAAATCTTATAACCTATAAGATTCAATTATTCACCCAAATCTATTCCTCAATTAACTTCACCAATTTATAAATCTTACTATTTATAAATTTTATTTATAACTTCACAGTTTATAATTCTATAAATTTCATTCATTTATGAATTTCATTTTCACTTCATTCAAACACTTATAAAAACTCGTTTTATAAGTCAATATTTCAATTTATAAATATCCGTTTATAAATCTCTTAATATAAATCAATTTATATTATTCTTTTAAAACGTCTTTAATTTCCTTTATAGTTTCACCATTTTGATTTATAAAATAATCAAATTTTATAAATCCTATTTTTAAACTTTTATAATATATTCAAAAATCCAATTTAAACTATTTTATAAAATCATAAATCCCCTATTTCTCAAAAATCAACTTATAACTATATTTCACAAATTCATAATTTTTATAACTTTAACTATTATAACGTTTATTTATCTAAAATGGATCAATTCCAAAAATTATTTTATAAAACGTATAATTTCTAAAATCACTTTTAAAAAATCATTTTAAAATCCCAAAATCTGGGTCCAATGATGCTACACACCAAATAGTCAATCACGACAACAACGATATCACATATCGTATATGATAATCAACGAATATCAAAATATCTGAAATCAAATAAATACTGTTGAGGAATCCAGTTGGATCCCTCCAACCTGTTTTCCTGCATCTAAAAACATTAGCACAATACCAATTTCGCTCCAGTACGAAATTAACGCGGTATATGTTCTTAATAAATATTATCCGCTTAATAACGGCGCAATAGGGTCTCATCCGCTAAACAAATAAATGCGGGAAATCAATCAACTACAATATATACATATGCCAATATATATATATTGATATTATTTATAATACCAATTTCACTGTTTATGAAATATTCGCGGTATATGTTTTTAATAAATAACATCCGCTTACTAACGGCGCATAATGTCTATTTTAACAATCAATAGATATCAATCAACATTCAAACATGCATTAAAATATTTTAAATCTAACTATTTAAAATAAAATCGAAACTGATTCGATTGAGTGAGAAGTTCTCACCTTGGTTTTAATTTCCGTTTTAGCGATTTATTTCGAATAAAATTAAACGGACGTTTAATTTTACCTAAAATTCTCACTAACTCCAAACGACTCCAAACCAACTCCATCGCGTAGTGCTCGTCCATACGATTCCAATGCAAAAAATCTCGTCCGAAACGGACCTCGTATGACCAAGATACAACAGTTTAAAGTTTGTACAATTATAAATATAATTATTTACAACTAAATTAAAAATTTTATACCCAAACTAATATGGGCCGTTAGATTTGCTCCCATCAGATCCTGGCCGTGCATATGCTTCTCCCCCCTCTCCTTTTTCACGCACGCTACAGCATCATCCCCAGGCCGCACGCATAACCCATAAACGTAGATTACGGTTCGACTTTTCTCCTCCTACACTCGACTAGAATTCGATCGGGAAGCTCCAATTCGTAGCTCAAGGCCACGTCTACCCACACCATGAACAGCTCTGAGCTCGGTCGCCTAAATTGCCTCGAATTTCGTGCGCAACGCACGGCGAACGCACCCCTGTAGCTCGTCCCACGATGCTCCGTTTAACATCACCACCGTTGATCTTATAGAACTCAAGACGAGCTTCAATGTTGTAGTTGAAGACATTTGCTGAAAGTGAATGGATGAAGAGAGATTGGTGGAGGAAGATAGCTAGTTTTCGGCCATTGATCAGGGGAGGGTGGCGGCTGAAGAAATAGATTAGGGTTTTTAGTTTTTTTTTGTTTTTTTTAGATTTTAGGGGTATTTATAGGAAAAAAATCGAACACTATTCATCCGGAAATTCCGAACTCCGATTTACGCGCCGTAACCAGCGTTTCTAGGGTTTACCCCGCGTTCCGGACACAATGGAACAGGTTTCGGAAGCTAATTCGGAAGTATGTGCGAGTTATGGCTATAAACGCTCAATTTGAATTAAACCGATTTAAGTCGATTTCTAGGCGTTTTAATTCGTACCGGACAAACGGTAAATCCAATTGACTTGAAATTTGAAACCTTACAATAATATCACATTACGGATCCGATGAAACTGGTTTCGTCGAAATCCGAGACATTTTGAAAAATGACTATTTTCACTCGCCAAATTTAAATTAAAAATAAATCGATGCGTTTCGAGCTGCCACGATCAAACGATAACTCCGATTGATACGAAATTTGAAATCCGGTAATAACTAACTATTACGGATCCAATGGAACTGGTTTCGTTCAATTCTGAGACTGTTCAAAAATTGACTATTTTCACTAGTCGATTAAATTATTAAAATATTCAATTTTCACAAATTAACTTTAAATTCGATTTTAAAAGTTCTAAAATATTATTCTAACTCTAACATGATAAAATAAAATTTTACAAATCATTTTCAATCATATTTAACTATATTTTAATTATTTCCATAATTTAACATATTAAATTATCGATTTAATTATCCAATTAAATCCAATAATTCAAATAAAAATTTATTTGACTTATAAATTCACTTATAAATATTTAAAATTAATTAAATATTCATATTTTAATTTCTAAAAATTCTGGGTCGTTACAATCTTCCCCCCTTAAAAGAATTTCGTCCTCGAAATTAACAAGTAAGAAAATTTATATAATCTATTAATTTTTCCAAAACAAATTTAAACTTCTTTACAATACTTTACTAAGTTTTGAAATCATACTTAGTTATCTTTTCAAAAACAACTACTATTGTTTAACTTTCAATTCCAAAACAAAGTTAAAGTTTTCACAAATTTTCCAATTTTCTTAAATTTTTTCTAACGCCTTAAATTTTCGGAAAAATTCGCCATAGTCTCCTTTGCGCTGCTCGATCCAAAAAAAAATGACAGTATATATATCACAAATATACATCTCATCAAGTAATGAGGCATCCCGCAGGGAAAAAAGTGTAAAAGTACGATATGTAATCCGAGATATGTACCTTATAATTTATTAGCAAGCATATACGGCTAATATAGCGCGAAAGCGAGCTCCAAATGCGAAGCAAACGCGATCCGCACCTACTAATCACTCAACAAACAACATGAGAATCATGCATATAGATAATAATATCGATATACATCATATAGTAACATAATAACTATATATGTCACATAGCAAATGCAACTAAACAACAAATGCAAACATCAACCAACTAACATTCATAACCAATAAATATTCATTCATATTCTCATTAATATTCAATGAAATGGTTTTCAATTTAAATCACATTTGATTTATTTACATTGGATGTTTTTACTAACATTCATTCTCAATTAGTTTATATTCACTAATTCATATTCAAGTTGGTTCACTTCTAAATCAAATTCAATTCTATTCAAATTTACTTACTTCTAATTTGAATTCAATTTCATAGCTTTCAATTTCATTAATCAATTTCATTAATCTAATGAATTACATACAATCACTAACAATCATATAACAACCAATGTATATCAATTACAACCAAATTCCTTTGCTTATCAATTGGTTTAATTAAATTGATTTTCATTAAATTATTCAACTTCTAATAACATTAGATTTTAATGAATTAACACTTATATTCATTATTTCATATCAATTTTAATTCACATTCAATTGATTTACATTTAATCCATTAATTCAATTCAATTACAAAGTTGAACTTCTTTTATATAACTCAAGTTTACATTTATCATTAACCTTTATTAATTTACTTTGATACCAATATCAACTTCATTCAACATCTCTTAAGTTATGTTCCATTTTACATACATCACTTGTCTTCACTTAACTTAAATTCCAACTTATAAATAAATTCAGCTTCCAAATTCTAAAGTAAACTTCCATTTTACTTTATATTTATTTTTACTTACAACTCATATTCATAAATATATTCATATAGTTTCACTTTTTATATATATAAGTTCATTCACAATTGTAAATCACATTAATTATAATTCAATTCTTATAATTCTTTTGCTTATACAATTCCTTTATTTAGATTATTCAAACAACTAAACAATCAACTTACATACACTTTAATAATTCTGAAAAATTATTCCTTTTATATATAAAATATAATCAAGTAAAATTATTTCATTCACCCAATTTTAAAAATCAATACTGTGTCGAATTGTTCTATTCAAGTGTTTAGAAACCCCTTCGGCATAGTCTTGCGGACCACGCTGACGAAAGTTCATATGCCACTCAATAAACCAACCATCACAATATAAAACAATTTTATATTCACTAACAAATACGCTATCATAGCTATTATTACACTCAAACTCATTCTAGAGTACTGCTGACTCTATCTCTAACGAGTAATACCCAACAGAACCATGGTTGTCGCTTAACCATAAGCTCCGATACCAACTGTAACGCCCCGAAAATTTTCGACTTTCGAAAATTCAACATCGATACTCACTTTATCGACTGCCGAGAATTCGAAGGTCAAAAACCGGAATGTTATGGGTTTTAAAAAGAATTTAGGAAAAGAAAAGAGAAAGAAGAGAGAAAATAGAGGGAAAAGATAGAGAAGAAAACAGAAAATAGGAAGAAGAGAAAATAGAAAAGATAACAGAAAATTTTAAGATAGAAGAAAAAGAGAATAGAAAGAAAATAGAACGGAATAAAATAGAAAGAAAAGAGGATAGAACGGAACAGAAAACAACAGAACAACAGAATCTCACAATTCGCAGCGGAACAACATATAATAATAAATGAATAATCTTTAAACAAAGAACTATATCAGTTATTACATTTTATACATTACATTACATCATATCATCAGAGTGTACAACAATAACAAACATCAAACAGTGCAGCGGAAAAGAAATACTATATAGTAATACGCCATGCCATCCAGCTTGCCTCCAGCAATTCCTGAATATCCAGAATATCCTGATAAACCTAACTCTTGGCTGCCCGTGTGGAAATTGGTGGGCACCCAGAGTTTAGGAAGGAAAACAATAAACTCCAAGTCAGTCATGTGACTGGTGTGAGAACTCAAAATAGTTTATTTACTTTAAAATCAAAAATAGAGGAATAATTTTAAAGTCAATTCGCAATGCTTTTAAGAATGAGACTACCATAAGGCCTCCCGCACACACACACATGCAAACGCAGAATCGGAGGAGATTTCTCCTTATGATAGTCAAAGATGCTTGATACGCATTTAAAAATAACATTTGATATTCTTACTAGTGCATAGTATAGGAAAATCATTTCAAAAATAAAGATATAAATCTTAGCCAGCATAGACATTCCGCACTTATGCCTACTATAGCTACCATGTTCAATAGCAGGTTACCGCCACATTCCATAGCAGGTTATACAACTAAAATCGTACAAGTTTCGTATTGTTTCTTTGGATTTCCAACAAATGGTCAGGCCAAGGAACTTCCCATTGCCACATGGAAACGCCTCTGGCTGGACGTCCCCGAGAACTTAACCAGCTCTCTGCCAACACAAGGCCGGGTTACCTTTATCACTAGGTAACTACTACACGAATATGGCATCCCCCGGTCCCATTGGACCTTTTAACCGAGCGCTCGTCACCAACAACACCACACAGTAATAAAATATAGTGTTTCAACATGAGTAAGTATCTGGGCTCCATACCATGATACCACCCTTTCCAGAAGGAAATGCACATACCCTAAAGGGAGCTACCCCTCATAACCTTGCCGCATCTTTCCTGTTTTGACCATTCCGGGATGTGAGGCTCGACGAAGTCACGTCCACAAAAACATACTTTATACAAAAGCCATGCTTTGGGTCAACAAATGATCAACACAATGATCACAAGGATAGACGATCAAATAAACGATCCTATCACAAATAATCAACACAATGATCATTTCAGCATCACTCAGCATGTCACATTACCAAATTGGGAATATATCGCTGATAACATTCAACTACATAACCTCTAAGCACGTACGTCTCAGAGAAGGGTGTTAAGCTAAAAGAATAAATTCTTCGCCACCAACAGAAATATATTTGAATGAAATCGGCTTTATATCTCAACTTGTAATGTTAGACATACAATCCATACAAGTCTGTTCCGGGCTCGAACAGAACCGAAGGCACTTACAAGAAGTCCTTGCAAATCCGGATATCCACAATCCTGATCGGATTTCCCATCACTTATGGAATCTCTATACCAGGAGCTACCCAGTGCAGAGACAATCAATAGGTCATCCTATCGCTTTCGCAAATACTCGGTCTTCAACACCGATCTTCAATGCAATTATAACGACGTATCACATATTCGGAATGGGTTATATGACCCCATGGTCCTTTCCCGGTTAACCCGAATAGTGAGCGATTATTCAAAAATAAGTGTGACATTCTAATTCAATTAAATCACATCAGATACCCGTTCAAAGGGAAATATTGATAGTCGGTTATTGAACTATCAATGGATATGCACAACATCACCAGATTCCAAATAATTTTCCAAATTATTTACTTTCCAAAATATCTTTACAAGATATATAATTTCAACACTTCAAAAATAAATCAATATTTATTTTTAAACAAATTCCACTTTTACATATAAATTCCATAATGAATTTATATTTCAAATATTCATGCATATACGATTTCAATTATCCATTTCAATTTATCTTTAAAAAGATAAATTCTAATTATTCACTTCATATTGGAAAACATTTCCATACTTATTAAAAATAAGTAATTCACAAATTTTTATTTATTTTCAACACTTGGAAAATATTCAATATACTTAAATCGAGATTAAGTATATATTTCATTCTTTTAAGGAAATCATTCACTTAAACATACTTATTTGGGTCAAAACGAATGTTGCGTAAAACATCGTTACAACGTCCCAAAATCACTAGTATAGGGATTCGAATTTAAAATAGATATATAAATCCCAATACTATACAAAAACATTTCCTTTCGGAAATCATTTACTATAACAACAGTGTTATAGTCCACCATTTCCTTTAATTTCTCGAAAACGTCTATTTCAACAATAAATGTTGAAATCTATGATTTCGAAACTCTATACCTTTTAAAAACATCGTTAGATAGTCTTAATTCTATTTAAAACATCATATCTAAAACAATTTCTTTAACATATTATTCACTATTCAAAAATGTGAATAAACTTCGTTAACAATTTCATCACTTCTATTCAATTTATTTTAAAGGATTATTCACTATTCAAAATGTGAATAAACTTCGTTAACAAATTCGTCACTTCTATTCAATTTATTTTAAAGGATTATTCACTATTCAAAAATGTGAATATAACTCCTTTAATAGGTTCCAACAATTTTCTTATCAAAATAAGTCATTTGCGAATTTATAAAACATCGTTTATAAATTCCATTTCTATTTATTTATAAAAACTTCCTTTTTATAAATTCTTTTATTAACCTATTCCAGTTTATAACTCAATTATAACTCAAAGTTCATATTATAAGTTAAGTGCTTATAATCTGTTTGTTTGCAAAAATCGTTCCTTTGAACTTCATGATTATAAATCTTATAACCTATAAGATTCAATTATTCACCCAAATCTATTCCTCAATTAACTTCACCAATTTATAAATCTTACTATTTATAAATTTTATTTATAACTTCACAGTTTATAATTCTATAAATTTCATTCATTTATGAATTTCATTTTCACTTCATTCAAACACTTATAAAAACTCGTTTTATAAGTCAATATTTCAATTTATAAATATCCGTTTATAAATCTCTTAATATAAATCAATTTATATTATTCTTTTAAAACGTCTTTAATTTCCTTTATAGTTTCACCATTTTGATTTATAAAATAATCAAATTTTATAAATCCTATTTTTAAACTTTTATAATATATTCAAAAATCCAATTTAAACTATTTTATAAAATCATAAATCCCCTATTTCTCAAAAATCAACTTTTAACTATATTTCACAAAATCATAATTTTTATAACTTTAACTATTATAACGTTTATTTATCTAAAATGGATCAATTCCAAAAATTATTTTATAAAACGTATAATTTCTAAAATCACTTTTAAAAAATCATTTTAAAATCCCAAAATCTGGGTCCAATGATGCTACACACCAAATAGTCAATCACGACAACAACGATATCACATATCGTATATGATAATCAACGAATATCAAAATATCTGAAATCAAATAAATACTGTTGAGGAATCCAGTTGGATCCCTCCAACCTGTTTTCCTGCATCCAAAAACATTAGCACAATACCAATTTCGCTCCAGTACGAAATTAACGCGGTATATGTTCTTAATAAATATTATCCGCTTAATAACGGCGCAATAGGGTCTCATCCGCTAAACAAATAAATGCGGGAAATCAATCAACTGCAATATATACATATGCCAATATATATATATTGATATTATTTATAATACCAATTTCACTGTTTATGAAATATTCGCGGTATATGTTTTTAATAAATAACATCCGCTTACTAACGGCGCATAATGTCTATTTTAACAATCAATAGATATCAATCAACATTCAAACATGCATTCAAATATTTTAAATCTAACTATTTAAAATAAAATCGAAACTGATTCGATTGAGTGAGAAGTTCTCACCTTGGTTTTAATTTCCGTTTTAGCGATTTATTTCGAATAAAATTAAACGGACGTTTAATTTTACCCAAAGTTCTCACTAACTCCAAATGACTCCAAACTAACTCCATCGCGTAGTGCTCGTCCATACGATTCCAACGCAAAAAATCTCGTCCGAAACGGACCTCGTATGACCAAGATACAACAGTTTAAAGTTTGTACAATTATAAATATAATTATTTACAACTAAATTAAAAATTTTATACCCAAACTAATATGGGCCGTTAGATTTGCTCCCATCAGATCCTAGCCGTGCATATGCTTCTCCCCCCTCTCCTTTTTCACGCACGCTACAGCATCATCCCCAGGCCGCACGCATAACCCATAAACGTAGATTAGGGTTCGACTTTTCTCCTCCTACACTCGACTAGAATTCGATCGGGAAGCTCCAATTCGTAGCTCAAGGCCACGTCTACCCACACCATGAACAGCTCTGAGCTCGGTCGCCTAAATTGCCTCGAATTTCATGCGCAACGCACGGCGAACGCACCCCTGTAGCTCGTCCCACGATGCTCCGTTTAACATCACCACCGTTGATCTTATAGAACTCAAGACGAGCTTCAATGTTGTAGTTGAAGACATTTGCTGAAAGTGAATGGATGAAGAGAGATTGGTGGAGGAAGATAGCTAGTTTTCGGCCATTGATCAGGGGAGGGTGGCGGCTGAAGAAATAGATTAGGGTTTTTAGTTTTTAGTTTTATTTTATTTTTTAGATTTTAGGGGTATTTATAGGAAAAAAATCGAACACTATTCATCCGGAAATTCCGAACTCCGATTTACGCGCCGTAACCAGCGTTTCTAGGGTTTACCCCGCGTTCCGGACACAATAGAACAGGTTTCGGAAGCTAATTCGGAAGTATGTGCGAGTTATGGCTATAAACGCTCAATTTGAATTAAACCGATTTAAGTCGATTTCTAGGCGTTTTAATTCGTACCGGACAAACGGTAAATCCAATTGACTTGAAATTTGAAACCTTACAATAATATCACATTACGGATCCGATGAAACTGGTTTCGTCGAAATCCGAGACTTTTTGAAAAATGACTATTTTCACTCGCCAAATTTAAATTAAAAATAAATCGATGCGTTTCGAGCTGCCACGATCAAACGATAACTCCGATTGATACGAAATTTGAAATCCGGTAATAACTAACTATTACGGATCCAATGGAACTGGTTTCGTTCAATTCTGAGACTGTTCAAAAATTGACTATTTTCACTAGTCGATTAAATTATTAAAATATTCAATTTTCACAAATTAACTTTAAATTCGATTTTAAAAGTTCTAAAATATTATTCTAACTCTAACATGATAAAATAAAATTTTACAAATCATTTTCAATCATATTTAACTATATTTTCAATTATTTCCATAATTTAACATATTAAATTATCGATTTAATTATCCAATTAAATCCAATAATTCAAATAAAAATTTATTTGACTTATAAATTCACTTATAAATATTTAAAATTAATTAAATATTCATATTTTAATTTCTAAAAATTCTGGGTCGTTACACCGCATCTTTCCTGTTACGACAATTTCCAAGGTGTGAGGTCCGACGAAGTCTCGTCCACAAAGCTACACTTTTCACAAAGTCATGCTTTGATCAACAAATGATCAGCAGCACTTCGTATGCCACGTTACCAATTTGGGAATGTATCACTAGTAACCATCAACTACATAACCTCCGAGCTCGTACGTCTCAGAGAAGGGTGTTAAGCTAAGAGAATAAATTCTCCGCCACCAACAGAAATGTATTTGATAGAAACCAGCTTTATATCTCAAAGTGTAACGTCAGACACACATCCATACAAGTCCGTTCCGGGATCGGACGAAACCGAAGGCACTTCTTATGAAGCCCTTGCAATCCGGACATTCACTAATCACGTCCGGAATCCCTATGACAAAGGGTGATAAAATCTCTATACCGGAGCAAACCGGTGTAGAGACATTCGATAGGTAATCCTTTCGTTTTCGAAAATACCCAGTCTTCAACACCGTCTTCAAATGCAATCACATTTCGTCGTATCGTTATTCGAAATGGGTTTTATGACACAAAGTCCTCTCCCGGCTAATCCGAATAACGAGCGCTTATTTTCAAAATAAGTGTTACATTCAGATTTCAAACAAATCACGACAATTTTCCGCTTTGATCTTTTAAACAAAAGATCCATCACAATCACAAAGGTTCGATGTGGTTTTCCAATATCCATTTGGAATCCGACCCCCGGTCGCATCGAAATTCAAATTCCATTAAAAGGCCAATATTGATAGTCGGTTATTTAACTATCAATCAACATTCACAACAATCGCCAGGATTTAAATAATTTTTCCCTCAATTATTATTATTTTCAACATATCTTCGCAAGACATAATTTTAACGCTCCAACCATTTGAAAACAAATTTCAAATCAATTTTCACCTTTTAATCCTTTGAAAACAAATTTCAAATCACTGTTCCACATTTCAATACCTTGAAAACAAGTTTCAAATCATTTTTCCTTACGCGGAAAACATTTCCAAATATTTATTCGTTTCCACTGAAAATCTGCCGAGTTCAAATATTTTAAAATAATTTAAAATACTTATCCAAAATATAAGTGGAAATATTTAAAATAAAACTATTTTAAAATACTTGCTTAAATATTAGTTATGAGAATATTATACTAATATTTCATATAAAAATTCAAGTCCAAAACTAATTTTAAAATAAAATTAGCAGATATGGTATAAATATTTAAATAACTATTTTCTAAATCAAATATCAATTTAGTCTTTAAATAATCACTTCTATAATAATTTGAAATATATCTTTACTTTAAAGATTCTAAAAATAACCTAAGTAAATAATTTTTCCAAAACATTCTTTCCCTTAAACCGTCTTTACAACTTCAATTTATATTTATAAACTATATTGAAAACATTCTTGGCTTTCAGGGAAAATACATATTCCATTCTAAAATGGTTCATTCAAATCAACTTATAAATCTTTCTGGATTTATTTTAAATTTACGTCCCAAATCCGTAAATTCCTTCCCACACTTTTAAAAATTAAACAATATTTATTTGTAAAATAAATTTCCCTTTCTTTTATAAAATTCCCATTGTGGATTTAAATTTTTATAAATATCCACTAATTTACGATTTTCAAATCGATTTTCAAGTATTTACTTTCAATACCAAATCAATTTTTCAAATTGATTTCCAAATTTATTTCAATTACCAAATCCAATTCCAAATTGGTTTCTAAATTTATTTCAATTGACAAATTAATTTTCATATCAATTTCCCAAAGGTTTATTTTTAAACACCAAATTAATTTTGAAATTGATTTCTAAAATATTTTCAAACACTAAACTAAATTCCAAATTTAATTTCTAAAATTTATTCCCTTTATCTCTACCAAACAATTTGAAATCCATATTTCAAATAACTTCTTCTAATTTTGAATAATATTACCCGAAATCCATTGGTTAATTCTTTTTCTCATATTTTGGAATTTATGCAATAGGATTCAGAAAGAAAAATAAAATAAAAATTTATCTTTTTAAAATTCCTTCTTTTAAATTTATCAAATTTTCAAAAATAAATTTTTACTGTAACTTTTCAACTTGAATTTCAAAAATCCAATTTTTATTTATTTCCGGTATCCTACGATACCAGAAATAAATTCGGCTAAACTATATCCTTCAACGATTTCAATCACAACACATAGATTATAAACAAATCAACACAAAAATTATCGAAACAAATTCAATCATTTGAGGAATCCAGTTGGATCCCTCCAACTTGTTTGCCTGCATCCATAAACGTTAGCACAACAATTTAATACCCATTCCACTTCGAGGTGGAATATCACGGTATATGAGATTTATAAAATACCATCCGCTATTATGCGGCGCATAAGGTCTAAACTAATATAATTGATAATAAATTAATCATCTAAGCACACAGTCAATCAATTTTAAATTTAACTATTTAAAATTAAGTCAGAAAAACTTGAGTGAGTGAGAAGATCTCACCTTTTATTATGCATGCGATCCATTTTCATTCCCGCTTGATCCTTTATGATTTTTTTATAGACCTTGTAACAAACAATTTATATGATCTTTATTAATATTCGAATAAATTGAACAACTCACTTACCAAATTTAGTAAATTTAAATAGGTATACAAACCTTTATTTATGTATAATATTCTATAGATTTTAAAATCCAACTTTTATAAATTCTTTAGACAAATTTAAAACCCCTATATTTTATTTTTAAAATCCGTCCTAAGTATATTTACTGTTAAAACCTTAAAGCTGATTTTTCTTAATATATATATATATACACACAGAAATCTAGTTTAAAAATAATTTTCTCTGCTTGTATATAAAACTTCCAACTTGTATATATAAAATTTAACCCAAAATTCCAAAACAAAAATATACCTCACGTGATACAGCTCGATCAAGCCCATGACCCTAGTCGCAACCCCAAACACCGCGTCGAACATCAACCAAACGAATCGCAACCACCTCTTCGTTGAAGGCAAAAATCACCGTCCTCGTCCTGACAAAACACATTCCCTCAATCTCGTCGCTCGAGCCATACTCCTTCAACAGCACACGCGATGCCGCACTCTCCCTATGGTGATCGATTCGACCGCGCTCCTCTTCACGAACATCGTATACACGAGCATTGTGTGGTGCTTGCTCACGATGCCTGGATTCGCGGTCCCCTCCCTTTTTTTTCTCCTTTTCGAGTTCGATCTCGATTTGAGATACAAAGGGAAGCGCGGCCATTTTTGATTCCGATTTGATTTTGAGATTTAAACGAGGGTTCGGCCCTATTCGAATTTGATTTCGAACAATCGAATTAGAGGAGGGAGAATGTCGTCATTTTTGTTTTTTTCTTCCATTTTGATTTCTTTTGAACGAGATTGTTTATCTTATTTTTTTTCTTTATTTTAAACGAATGCATGTGATACAGACGAACACATGGTTGAAGAGCGTTGACAAGTGTTGTAAGAGAAGAAACGTTGAATAAAATTTTATCTTGTAAAATCACTAATATATTTAAATTTAAATTTAAATCCAAATCGCTTTGATAAACGCAACTCAAAATCTCGATCTCCAATCAAGACGGGCCGCCAATCGTTTATAATGTTATACGCCTATTCCGAACGCTATGGAAAAGGTTTCGAGTCCAAATTCGATCGTATGGAGAAGATAACTTTTCGAACCCAACTATTAAATTAAAATTTCAATATAATTTTCAGCGCGTTTGCTCACCGTACGGCTAAATGATCACTCCTAACACTACGAAAACTGAAATTCGATAATACTACAATATTACAGATCCAATGGAACTGGTTTTGTTGAATTCCGAGACCGAGCCTCGAAAGGCTATTTTTAAATATCGATTTAAACGATATAAATAAAAAACTGAACAAATTACTTTCAAATTCAATTTTGAAGCTTCCATTATCTTCAGTATTATCATTATAAATTTTCTAAGCCTTTGAAACATTTTTAAACAGCTTATAACTGAAGATTCAAATTTTTACCCAACTTCAATAAATTAAATTCAATAGTTTAATTACATGTTCATTCTGATATTTGAAATTCAAATTAAAATAACTTTCAAACATTTAAAATCAATTAAATATCTCAATTCCTAATGCTCAAAATTCTGGGTCGTCACATCCTCCCCCCTTAAAAAAATTTTGTCCCGAAATTACAAGTTAAGTAGAACGATCCTTAACCCATTCACTATCTTTCCAAAAGCAAATAGTTTCAACTTTTCAAAACAAATCTTTTTATTAGAGACTCATTATCATTTCAACTAACCTTCCAAAATCTTCCATAGTTTCCAACAATATTGTTTACTTCACAATTCAAATTCAAATTTAAATTTCAAAGTTTCAAAATTTTCCCAAAATTTTCTAGCTCCCTAAATTTTTGAAAAATTTCGCCAGCTTCTCCTTTGTGCGGCTAGCTCGGTACGACTACAAAATGGCACAACGGGCCCCCAAATTTCAAAAGAAAACGAAAAGACAAGCGGCTAGATAAGAAAGTCATCAAATTTCATACTAAAATTCAATTACATACCTTTTTGTCAAGCGGTTAAATTATCTTCGAAATCAAATCCCCATTTATCTTTTTCCTATAACACACCTGTATATTCTACTAGCCATAATATCCAGTTACAACATTCAAATATCATTTTGCACATTTCGTTATAAAAGATTGAATACTTACTTCTCATACCATTTTTACTTCACTATTGAAGTTATATATCCACTTTCATTCAATCTTACATTTTCAATTTCATTTGAATTCAATTTACACTTCCAGTTCTATTTGGATTCAATTTACCTTCTGAATATTGAATTTTATCAATTATTTTTCATTCACAACTGATTCATATCACTATTTTAAGTTAGTTTCATTTACTAATTCATTACAAATTCCAATTCATTTTATTTAGTTCACTTCGAACAAATTTTACAATTTCATTTTATTTCATACAATTCAAATTAGTTTTCAATATTCAGTTTCAAATCCAGTTTTATTCTTTTGTTCATTCCCGAATTATCTTCAATTTGCCACTTCGGTTAATATCTACTTGTATGTAAACTGGATTTCAAATTCCATATTAATTCAATTCACCTTCCATTTAATTGCAATTGTAAATTTATTCATTCATTCACAATTTTATTTTCCACCTTTATAGATTTTATTCCAATTATTTAGTCAATCAGACTTCTCAAATTTAACTTCATACAAATTAACTTAAATTTTCAATCTCAATTCTTTAATTCAGTTTTCATTTTTTTAATTCCACTTGAATTGAATTTTCCTTCCAACTTATTTTATTTCCATATTTACTTTTATCTAACTTCTCTTTAAGTTAGATTTTTACTTTAACAACTTTAAACTTTACAAGTTATCAAACTTAATGACATTCTATAAATATTTTATATAGTATTCCAGAGTCTTTCCATCTTTTCAAAACCATTTTTAAAATCAATTCAAATTATCTTTTGAATTTCCAAAACCAAACCCAGTTTTCCGAACAACCTTAAATTTTAAATAATTTGGCAGCAATTCCTCTCTTGGAAACTCGAAAATGAACATCGATGATGCTGCAGTCATCACCGAAGTTATTTTTCAGCGATCGAAAAGAGTTTAGAGCTTTTATCCCTTCAAAAACATTTTTCCAAAACCTTTGAAAATTCATTTTCAAACTCAATGGAATTTAATTTCCAAAATTTTCAATTTCAAATCTTTTCAATCCACTTTCAAATATTTCTCTGGAATCTGTTTCAAATTATAAATTACATTTACATTTACAATTTATATTTGAAAATCTCATTTGTATATGGATTTTATTTTCTTAGCTTTTGTTTATGTCTTCAATTTCTATTCAATAACCAATGATAATAATTTAATATTATCACTTTCTGACATCCAAGCAACCATACACTATAATAATTTACAGAAAATTTATTCCTTTTATATACCAAAATAGTTTGGGTAAAATTATTTCATTTACCCCATTTAAAACAATATCGTGCTGAATTGTTCTGCACAAGTGTTTAGAGATCCCTATCGATAGAGTTGTACGTACTATACTGACCAGAATCCATGTACCACTCAACAAACCAATCATCACAATATAAAACAATTTTTACATTCACTAACAAATACGCGCTCATATCTATTATTACACTCAAACTCATTCTAGAGTACTACTAACTCTATCTGTAATGAGTAATTCCCACCAGAGCCAAGGTTGTCGCTTAACCAAATGCTCTGATACCACATTGTAACGACCTAATTTTTCGACTTTCGAAAGTCGACATTAATACGACCACCGTATCAAATGCCGCCCAATCGAATGCCGAAAAACCGAACCGTTAGGGTTTAAGCAGAAGAAGATAGAAGAAGAAACAGAAACAATAAACAAAATCTCACAATTCGCAGCGGAACAACATATAATGGATAAATGAATATCTTTAAAACAAAAGCACTATATCAGTTTATACATCACATTATCAGAGTTTACAACGACACAATACAACACTGGGAGCTATTTTAACTTGCTTACATAGAGATTTGACTTGCACCAACCCATACGCAGCGGGCACTACATAGTATAAGTAATACGCCTCGCCATCCAGCTTCAACTCTCGATCTCTATAGCAATTTATTGACTTCGCTTCCGAATAAATGATAACCTGACTTTAGGCTACCCTGTGGAAAATTGTGGGCACCCAGAGTTTAGAAAGGGAACAATAAACTCCAGGTCAGTCATGGGACTGGTGTGAGATCTTAAAAACAGATATTTTCACAAAGAAAAGGGAAAGAAATCCGCTATGCTTTTGGAAAATGAAACTACCATAAGGCGTCCTGTCACACATACAATGCAAACGTAGAGTGAAGAAGATTTCTCCTTATGACAGTCAAACATGCTTCATACGCAAAATCTTTTTAATATTATCATTAGTGCATAGTGCAGAAAACATTTCGAAAGTATAATATTAATCTTAGCCAGCACACAACCATTATTGTATGCCTACTATAGCTACCATGTCCAGTAGCAGGTTACTGCCACATTCCATGGCAGGTTATACAGCTAAAACCGTACAGGGCGCGTATTGTTTCTTTGGATTTCCAACAAATGGTCAGGCTAAGGAACTTCCTACTGCCATATGGGTACGCCTCTGGAGGGACGTCCCGAGAACTTAACCAGCTCTCTGCCAACACAAGGCTGGGTTACCTCTGTAACTAGATAACTACTACACGAGTATGCCATCCCCCGATCGTTTGGGACCTTTTTCCGAGGATCCACAACCACAAAGCAACAACCATAAAGTGTAATAGATTTGCAGCAACCACATAGGTTAAATATCTAGGCTACATACCATGATACCACCCTTTTCCAGAAAGAAATGACATACCCTAAAGGGCGCGATCCTCATAAATTTGCCGCATCTTTCCTGTTTCGACCATTTCCGGGGTGTGAGGTCCGATGAAGTCCCGTACACAAAGCTACACTTTTCACAAAGTCATGCTTTGATCAACAAATGATCAGCAGCACTTCGTATGCCACGTTACTAATTTGGGAATGTATCACTAGTAACCATCAACTACATAACTTCTGAGCTCGTACGTCTCAGAAAAGGGTGTTAAGCTAAGAAAATAAATTCTCCACCACCAACAGAAATGTATTTGATAGAAACCAGCTTTACATCTCAAAGTGTAACGTCAGACACACATCCATACAAGTCCGTTCCGGGATCGAACGGAACTGAAGGCACTTCTAAAGAAGCCCTTGCAATCCGGATATTCACTGATCACGTACGGAATCCCTATCACAATGGATGATAAAATCTCTATATCGGAGCAACCCGGTGCAGAGACATTCGACAGGTAATCCTTTCGTTTTCGAAAATACCCGGTCTTCAACAGCGTCTTCAAATGCAATCAGATTTCATCGTATCATTATTTGGAATGGGTTTTATGACACAAAGTCTTCTGCCGGCTAATCCGAATAACGAGCGCTTGTTTTCAAAATAAGTGTTACATTCAGATTTCAAACAAATCACAAAAAAATTCCACGTTGATCTTTTAAACTAAAGATCCATCACAATCACAAAGGTTCAATGTGTTTTTCGAATATCCATTTGGAATCCGACCCTCGGTCGCATCAAAATTCAAATGCCATTAAAAGGCCAATATTGATAGTCGGTTATTTAAATATTAATCAACATTCATAACAATCGCCAGGATTTAAATAATTTTTCCCTCAATTATTATTATTTTCAATATATCTTCGTAAGACATAATTTTACGCTCCAACCATTTGAAAACAAATTTCAAATCAATATTCACCTTTCAATCCTTTGAAAACAATTTTCAAATCACTTTTCCACATTTCAATACCTTGAAAACAAGTTTCAAATCATTTTTCCTTATGCGGAAAACATTTCCAAATATTTATTCATTTCCACTGAAAATCTGCCGAGTTCAAATATTTTAAAATAATTTAAAATACTTATCAAAAATATGCTTGGAAATATTTAAAATAAAACTATTTTAAAATGCTTGCTTAAATATTAGTTATGAGAATATTATACTGATATCTCATATAAAATTCAAGTCCAAAACTAATTTTAAAATAAAAATAGTAGATAAAGTATAAATATTTAAATAACTATTTTCTAAATCAAATATCAATTTAGTCTTTAAATAATCACTTCTATAATAATTTAAAATATATCTTTACTTTAAAGATTCTCAAAATAACCTAAGTAAATAATTTTTCCAAAACATTCTTTCCCTTAAACCATCTTTACAACTTCAATTTATATTTATAAACTATATTGAAAATATTCTCGGCTTTTAAGGAAAATACACATTCCATTCTAAAATGGTTCATTCAAATCGACTTATAAATCTTTCTGGATTTATTTTAAATTTACGTCCCAAATCTGTAAATTCCTTTCCACGCTTTTAAAAATAAAACAATATTTATTTTTAAAACAAATTTCCCATTCTTTTATAAAATTCCCATTGTGGATTTAATTTTTTTAAATATCCACTAATTTACGATTTTCAAATTGATTTTCAAGTATTTACTTTCAATACCAAATCAATCTTTCACATTGATTTCCAAATTTATTTCAATTACCAAATCCAATTCCAAATTGGTTTCTAAATTTATTTCAATTGACGAATCAATTTTCATATCAATTTCCCAAAGGTTTATTTTTAAACACCAAATTAATTTTCAAATTGATTTATAAAATCTTTTTAAACACTAAATTAAATTCCAAATTTAATTTCTAAAATTTGTTCCCTTTATCTCTACCAAAGTATTTAAAATCCATATTTTAATTAACTTCTTCAAATTTTGAATAATATTACCCGAAAACTATTGGTTAAGCTTTTTCCCATATTTTGGAATTTATGCAATAGGATTCAGAAAGAAAAATAAAATAAAACTTTATTCTTTTTAAAATTCCTTCTTTTAAATTTATCCAATTTTCAAAAATAATTTTTTACTGTAACTTTTCAACTTGAATTTCAAAAAATCAATTTTTATTTATTTCCGGTATCCTACGATACCAGAAATAAATTCGACTAAACTATAGCCTTCAACGATTTCAATCACATTATATTCACACACAGATTATAAACAAATCAACAAACAAATTATTGAAACAAATTCAATCATTTGAGGAATCCAGTTGGATCCCTCCAACGAGTTTCCTTGCATCCACAAACGTTAGCACAACAATTTAATACCCATTCCACTTCGAGATGGAATATCGCGGTATATGAGATTTATAAAATATCATCCGCTATTATGCGGTGCATAGGGTCTAAACTAATATAACTGATAATTAATTAATCATCCAAGCACACAGTCAATCAATTTCAAATTTAACCATTTAAAATTAAGTCAGAAAAACTTGAGTGACTGAGAAGATCCCAACTTTTATTATGCATGCGATCCATTTTCATTCCCGCTTGATCCTTTACGATTTTTCTTATAGACCATGTAAGAAACAATTTATATGATCTTTATTAATATTCGAATAAATTGAAAAAAATAACTTACCAAATTCAGTAAATTTAAATAGTATACAAACCTTTATTTATGTATAATATTCTATAGATTTTAAAATTCAACTTTTATAAATTCTTCGGACAAATTCAAAACCCCTATATTTTCTTTTTAAAATCCGTCCTAAGTATATTTACTGTTAAAACTTTAAAGTAGATTTTTCTTAATATATATATACAGAAATCTGGTTTAAAAATCATTTTCTTTGCCTCTATATAAAACTTCCAACTTGTATTATAAAATTCAACCCAAAATTCCAAAACAGAAATATACCTCACGTGATACATCTCGATCAAGCCCATGACCCTAGTCGCGACCCCAAACACCACGTCGAACATCAACCAAACGAATCGCAACCACCTCTTCATCGAAGCCAAAAATCACCGTCCTCGCCCTGACAAAACGCATTCCCTCAATCTCGTTGCTCGAGCCATACTCCTTCAACAGCACACGCGATGCCGCACCCCCCCTATGGTGATCGATTCGACCACGCTTCTCTTCACGAACTTCGTATACATGAGCATTGTGTGGTGCTTGCTTGCGATGCTTGGATTCGCGATCCCCTCCCTTTTTTTTCTCTTTTTCGAGTTTGATCTCGATTTGAGATACAAAGGGAAGCTTGACCATTTTTGATTCCGATTTGATTTTGAGATTTAAACGAGGCTTCGGCCTATTCGAATTTGATTTCGAACGATCGAATTAGAGGAGGGAGAATGTTGCCATTTTTGTTATATATCTTTTTCCGTTTTGATTTCTTTTGAACGAGATTGTTTATCTTATATTTTTTTCTTTATTTTAAACGAACGCGTGTGATACAGACGAACAGGTGGTTGAAGAGCGTTGACAAGTGTTATAAGAGAAGAAACGTTGAATAAAATTTTATCTTGTAAAAACACTAATATATTTAAGTTTAAATTTAAATCCAAATCGCTTTGATAAACGAAACTCAAAATCTCGATCTCCAATCAAGATGTGCCGCCATTCGTTTATAATGTTATAGCCTATTCCGAACGCAATGGGAAAGGTTTCGAGTCCAAATTCGATCGTATGGAGAAGATAATTTTTCAAACCCAGCTATTAAATTAAAATTTCAATATAATTTTTAGCGCGTTTGCTCACCGTACGGCTAAACGATCACTCCAAACACTACGAAAATTGAAATCCGATAATAATACAATATTACAGATCCAATGGAACTAGTTTCGTTGAATTCTGAGACCGAGCTTCAGAAGGCTATTTTAAATATCGATTTAAACGATATAAATCCAAAACTGAACAAATTACTTTCAAATTCAATTTTGAAGCTTCCATTATCTTCAGTATTATCATTATAGATTTTCTAAGCCTTCGAAACATTTTTAAACAGCTTATAACTGAAGATTCAAATTTTTATCCAACTTCAATAAATTAAATTCTATAATTTAATTGCTAAGTTCATTCTGATATTTGAAATTCAAATTAAAATAACTTTCAAACATTTAAAATCAATTAAATATCTCAATTCCTAATGCTTAAAATTCTGGGTCGTCACATCACCACTTCTCTGATTGGAGAGACTTTCAAAAATATAAAATTTCCAACTGAGAATTCCAAATTTCTACGCCTCCTATCTGCGTAACTCTTTTGTCAGCTCTAGGCTTCTTCCATCTTCTTTCTGATCATATCAACTTTCTCTGATGTTTCTCAGATCATATCAGGGCCAAGTACTTACCGTTCACCGGTCTTGATCCAACATGTTATAGATCTAGATGGACGACCACACAAAGCTTCATATGGTGCCATGCCAATACTAGCCTGATAACTGTTATTATAGGAGAACTCCACAAGATGAAGATAATTTTCCCAACAACGTCGAAAATCTGAGATGCATGCTCTTTGGAGATCTTCTAGTACTCGACTTACCCTTTCAGTTTGTCCATCGGTCTATGGATGATATGCGGTGCTAATATTCAGCTTCGTTCCCAAAGCTATTTATAATGCTTCTCAGAACTGACTAGTGAAGATTGGATCCCGATCGCTTACTATACTACTTGGAACGCCATGCAATTGGACAAATTCCATCATATATATCTCAAAAAGGCCTGAAGTAGTTCGTGTTGGCTTTGTGGGGACAAAATGTGCACTTTTAGTTGATCGAACTATGATAACCCAAATGCCTTCATTTCCCTTTCTGGATTGACGTAAGACATTGATGAAATCCGTCGATATTCGGTCCTATTTCGAAGTCGGAATTTCAAGAGGTTGGAGTGGCCCTACAACATTTTGTTGGTCACATTTAATCTGTTGATAATTTGTGCATCTGCTAACATGGATAGAAATATCCTTTTTCATGCCATCCTACCAAAAAGTTTTCTTTATATCTCGATACACTTTGGTAACTCCAAAATGTATTGTAAGTCGAAAATTGTGACATTCTGTTAAAACTTCTTGTCTTATCCCGTCAAAATTTGGCACACATACTCTTCCATTCATTTTTAATATTCCTTAACTATCCACCTTGAATCCTACCCATCTTCTTGGTATTGTGTTATCCTCTAACGCTTTGATTATCCTTGGAATAAATGGATCTCTTAGCTGATTTTCTTTTATACGATCGATCAAGGTTGGATATACAACTAAACAGGCTATAACGGCATGCTTTCTACTCAATGCATCCGCTACTACATCGATTTTCCTGGGTGTGTATAAGATATCTAGACCATATGATGCCAAAAATTCTAGCCAACGTTGTTGCCTCATATTCAAGTCCTTTTAGGTGAAAAGATACTTCAAAGATTTGTGATCTGTGAAGAGATCAAACTTTTCACCTATTTAATGAGGGAATATTATTTACTAAATTCAAACAAGTTTTATTAAAATAAACTATGAAGAATTCTTACCCAGCAAATAATGCCTCTATATTTTCAGTGCGAACACAATGGCTAATAACTCCAAGTCATGCGTTGCATAATTCTTCTCATGAGTCATTAACTACCTCCTTTCATAAGCAATAACCTTCCCATGTTGCATTAGCACCGCGCCAACTCCTTCTCCACAAGCATCAGTATAAACGGCTAAACTGCCACTTCTATCAGCTATAGCTAAGACTGGAGAGCTAGTCAACCTTTTGTTCAACTCATTAAATGCTTCTTCACATTTTAGTGCCCATTCAAATTTAACATTCTTCTTTTTTAACCTTGTAAGATGGGAGGAAATTTTCGAGAAGTCCTGTTAAACTCGTATTGGAATCACCCTCAGAATTTTTAACGACGAATAATCCTTACACCTCGAGTCTTCACTCTTCACTTGAGATTCACGACCTATCATAAATTTGGATCGATGTGGTTTTCGGATATCCAAATCTGGAACCCGATCCCGGTCTCATCGAAATCCAAAGCGTATCTTTTAGGGCCAAGTTGTTTTAAAGTTTAAAACAATTCAATTTCATTATCTATATATACACAGATAAATAATTCACATATCACAATAGATAATCAACATTATCATCACAACAGATAATCAATAATATCAAGAAACTTCTTATTATCATCACAAATAGATAATTCATATTATCATCCTAATGCAACCAAAGCATCCATATCACATAGCAATATTTATCTCATATCTGACATCTCAAACCATTCAAGGCAACAAATATCATCCATTCATATATAAGCAATGATTAATAATCACACCAAATATAATTAATTTAAAATGAATTAAATTAATTACTTCATTTCTAATTAATTTAAAGTGAATTAAATTAATTACTTTGTCAATATAAATCTTTCTTACATTACTATTAATTAATTATCAATCAATTAATTAATCATCGACCAATTATTCATTTTAATTAATCATCCCTGATTAATTAACCTTTAATTACATTCAAGTAATTATCCTTTAATTAATTTCACAAATTAATTATTCTTAACCAAATATAGTAATTAACCTTTAATTATTTAATAAATTAATTAACTATAATTAATTACATTATCCTCAATCATTTACATTAATTAATTCCTTCATTGATTAATTATTTCCAAATAAATCCATTCTTAATTACATCATTAATTATAATAATTAATGATTTCTAATTACATTTTCTATTTAAATTAATTACATCATTAATTATAATAATTAATGATTTCTAATTACATTTTCCATTTAAATTAATTACATCATTAATTATAATAATTAATGATTTCTAATTACATTTTCTATTTAAATTAATTACATTAAGTAATTAATCTTTATTTAAACCATAATTGTTAGTCACCCTTCATTAACTCCATTCAGTAATTAACTACCCTTAATTACTTCACCAAATAAATTAATTACTCCTTAACTAATAATCTCTAATTAATCCCTTGATTAATTTTACAAAGCAATTATACTCAAATTACTTCCATCATCAAATCACCTTCAATTAATTACATCCAGTAATTACCCATTAATTACTTTCCTAAGTAATTTCTCTTCATTAAATTACATTAAATAATTATACTTCACAAATCATTAAATGATTATTCTAAATTAATTAAACTGAATTAATTAACTTAATCTAATCAAATTAAACTCAATTAATTACAATGAGTAATTAATTCCTTAATTACTTCCATAAGTAATTATACTTAACAATTTACTCAAATGATTATCTTTAAATTAATTAATCTAATTAATTATTAAAAAAATTAATCACATTAATTAATTATTAAATAATCCTTAGTTAATAACCTTCATTAAGTATTAACAATTCATTAATTATTTTTCTAAAGCAATTAACTTATTTTAATCATTATTGATTACAAATTAATTAACCATTAATAGCCCATTAATTTACCCTTAATTATTCAATTAATTAAGTGTTAACTGTAACTTAATTAATCCTTTATTACTTGATTAATTAATTACTAATCATTAATTAAAATCTGATCTTATTTAATTAATGATTCTTAAATTACAAGTTAATTATTCTAAGAATAATTAATCTTAAACTTTTAAGTTTAAAACCCTTAATTACCTTAAGTAATTATCCATTTCATTAATTTATTAAATAAATTAACCATTTAATTACCCTAATAATTGAATGAATTACAAATCATTAAATTCTAATTTAACTTTAAGATAAAACCTTTTTCTTATCTATGGTTAAATTATCATTCACAAACATATTTGAAAACATTCATTTCCAAATTTAATTTCAAGTTTTAAAATGAAACCCAATTTATCTTCAACAAAATTTAAAATCAATTTAAAACCTATAAATTTACATGGTAAAGAATACTTTCTCTTATAAAAGGAACTTTACAAGAGTTTAAACCAAATTCCTTTTTAAATTCAAAACATTTAAATTTTACTTTATCATTCAAAAATTGTTAAAACACTTAAATTTATTAAACTTAAATTTATTTCAAAACACAGATTCAAATTTTGATTTGAATCGGATTTGAACTTTGTTTAAAACATTCCTTTACATTTTAAACTCCAATTTAAATTCAAATTCCTTTAAAAACACTTTTAAACACTTAACCCCTTTAAGGTTATTTAAAAAAATTTGAATTTAAAAACTTTATTCATTTCCCGCTAAGATTCAAATTAAACTTGAATCCATTATTTAAAATTAGATTTAAAACTTATTTTAAATCCTTGCTTAATACTTTAAATTTCAGTTTAAATTTTGACAACATAACAGGGTTTCTAACCTGTAACAAAACTAACCCGAGCCACACATAAATCACTCGAGCCTAACCTAACCTAGCCCGAGCAAAACACTAAATAACTCGAGTAAAACTCGAGTAACATTTCCATTTTGAATTCATTTAAACTTAAGGTTCTGACAGGCTTTACATAAACCTGTAAAAACAGTGTATCCGAGCCCACACAACAATTACTCCGAGACAAACAACCCCACGCTTCGAGCAAAACACGAATCCACTCGAACAAACTCTCGAGTACCCATCTTCCCCAAATCAACAGCAGATACTCCATGTCCTCCGTGCACATGCACCAACACCGCCGCCAACTCCGACCTCACGCGATGACTTACGCATGTCGGCGATCATCTTCCAACACAATTCCAACCCTCAAACCATTTGTAGAAACTCAAAATCAAAATCGAGCATTAATGCTCAAACTGTAACCAATGTCGAAAACTAGAATCACCAAAATCTCACGCCTCTGACCACCAGTGATTCTGACCTTCCAACATCACCTTCGACAAGCATCCCAAAATCAATTCCCTCGATTTGGGTTATCTCGATCCACCAGGGAAGTTGAGAAAAACAAATTTCCCGATCATCAGAAAACTAGGGTTAATACTTCATTTCTTAATCACCATCGCCTCAATGCATAGATCCACATCCTACTATTTTCCCTGCTTCTCCTATCACCACTACATCACCAAAGAAGATGCTGACCACCCCGACCACCTAGATCAACAGAAGTTTCTAAAAGTATCATTTCTAATAAAATCCAAACTGCTCCTTAATCTAATATTAAAAATTGAAATTTTATTCCTAAAAATCATGATTTAGTTTATGGTTTCAGATTTTATACCTGAATTAATGGTTTGGGATGTTTTAATTTTATCATCACTTTAAACCTACCTGTTCTCCCAGGTTTACAAATAAATTTCGAATTTATTTTAACATAAATAAACATTTAAAACTTACTTCATGACGAAATAAACAAGTTTTATTTGCATCCTAAGTCCTAACAAAGATTGATTCAAGAGATAATGGATTTTGATAAAAATCTTAGCTTTTAAAAACTAAGATCAGGCAGAAACATATACAACAACAATCATACATCAATACAAACATATATACACAGGAATTTCATATATATCCACACAATTCAGTCTTCATCTCAGAAATTGCATGCAACTAGATTTCATATACCTAATTTTTTATAAAAAGGTAATGTTACTCACCAATATTAAAGAAAAGAGCTTTCCTCTTTGATTTGAAAACAGCTTTTGATCTTAAAATAGCTTTGAACTTGAGTTGCTATAGATTGCATATGATCTTAAAACTGTAGTTGCATGTTTGCTTTAAAAAAACCCTAAGTTGAAGAAGATGAATATAGGCCTAGTTATTGTTTCAAAACAGAAGTGAAGGAACTGCAGGCTTTTGAACATCTTTGAAAATGATTTGAAAAATGAATTTCGGGTTAATGATTTGAAGAGGGCTACTGGTGATTGATTTCTGGTTTTGAAGATGATTTCAGATAGTTGTAGTTTGATTTGGTTAGAGGAAATACTAATTTTAGATTTGTTTTTTAGGGTAATTGCAGGATTTTGTTCTTGAGCAAAATTTTCTGGTTTTGAAGAAGATTGATCAAAGAGTTTAGATTTTAGTTTGAATGTTGATTTCAGATTTTCAGCTGAAGATTTCTTGAGTTTTGAAAAAGAATAGAAAAAGAAAATGAGGTTGAGAGGAAATGTGTATATAAGCATAAAATGATTTATTTAAACAAAAGAAAAAACAAAAATTAAAAATGACACATGTCTATTATAGTAACATTTGTCATCTTCGATTAATGTTTACTTAACACATGTTATTTAGGTGTCTTAAGGGATTTACACTTGTAATTTAAGTATTTTATTTTAATTTAAAATTGTTTATAAAAGCTTTTAACTTAATTTATTACTTCTTATATATATATATAAATTTCCCTTTTTGTTTATAGAAAAAAAAAATATATATAAATAAAAGCTTATCCAAATATTTCAAGTATCTATTCTTTTGAATTTCAAAACATTAAATTCAAATTCAAATTAAATTATAAAATCCAGTTTAAAAATCAAGTTTTATATATATATATATATATATATATATATGCATATATAACTACCATTAAATTTTGAAAATAACAAATCCTATTTCTAAAAAATCTATTTATGTTCATAAAAACTAAGTGCTATAATTATTATTTGAAAATAAAAAATTTAACAAATTTTAAATGATTTATAAAAGAGATTATAAATTGCTTCTATTACTCAATAAATTATGATCATATGTAAATTGTAATTTGCACTCTTATATATGATTTCAAGCAATATTTAAAAAGAAAATAAAACAAAGCTTTTATGTTAATCTAATTTAAATTCATATTTAAGCTAATTAAATATAATTTAAACAAATAAGATTTACCTTAAATATTTACAAACCATATAGTTATTTAAATTGCTTTGAAAAGCTAAATGTTAAATTTGAATCAAAAATTTCCAATTTACCAAAAATAAATTAGAATTATAAAATTGCTTTATTTACTAAATTCCAAACCAAAGCTTATCTATTTACAATATATACAATTATATATATTACAAATAGAAAACAATTTATTTGCTTTAAAAAGATAAAATCTACCAATTTAAATATTTATTAAAAGGAGATTATTAAATCAATTCAAATTTTATTAACAAAAATTATTAAATCATTTTAATTTTTAACACAGATTATTAAATTTATATTGCCTAAAATTCCGGGATATCACATTCCTCCCCCCTTAAAAGAATTTCATCCTCGAAATTTAAAAGCAAAGGTTGTTTAATAATCTATCTTAAGATTTTATTTTAAAACACAAGCATATATCAATCATATGCTAACAAGCATAACAACCAATTCACTCAAATAAACAAATCTAACTATCCAGACAAAATTCTGGATAGGATTTCCTAGAGTTTCCCAAGTATAAATACCGAAATACTCATTTTACAGAATCCAAACAATCTATACTACTAAGCTACAGAGCTCCTATACAACTAGATCTACAAAACAAAACTGGATATCAAACTACAGACAAGTCTGACTCAACAATCACATCCTCCTGAATTGCTGGTTCCACAACCAGAGGTAGATCATACACGTATTCCCTCAGAGATACGTGAAACACCTCGTATCCCAGTTATCCAAACTGGCAATTCAACCTTGAAAATCAAACACTAATCCTCACAAGAACACAAAAAAGATCCAAAACACCTCGGAGCTAACTTACCCAGTCTTATCCAATCTTATAGCTCCTTAGATCGGAGAAAACTTACCCAAAATCTAATCTCCGACTCCGGAATCCAAATTCCTTCGCCTCTTATCCACAAAACACTTCTGACGATCCTGGGCTGCCTTCATCTCTCCCGATCAGCTCAACCTTCGCTGATGTCTCTAGAAACAAACTGGACCAAAACAACCCGACAGAATGATCTCCTCAAGATCAATCCAAAACCAAGAACACCAACTCTACTCCACAAACATCAGAAGACTAACTTACTTCTCCTATCCGAAAAAGACAAAACAAAAGCACTCCCAAACTGCTTCCGCTGCACAACTCTGATTTGGAGTAGATGAAAATGCTGATGAAGAACACGAGTACAGACCAAACAACACATCTCAGAAATATGGTTCAACATATCCATAAAAGAAATCTCAGATGTCCCACCTGATCCTAAGCTGCTTTACCAAACCCTTGTTTTAGAAGTAATCCTTCTACTAAACTGGACCACCGGTAGCACTCCTGGAATCCAGTCGATAAGAAAACTCAACCTCCAGATGTCGACAAACCTCTGATAACCCAAGAGAACACTCAAACCATCGCAAGTCACTTTTGCGATCGACCAAACCTAATATCCAAAGAAAACTATTCTCTCTTTACCGATCAGAACAGCTTACGCTTATCTAGCCAATCCATCGAAGAAATGGATCCACTCTGCTGCTTCTGAACTCCACCTCCAGAAAAACTGCTAACCACAAGACCCTCTTACTGGCACATAGAATACTCCGAGCTGCACTGCTTACACAAATTCCCAAAGACTTCCTAATCCATAAGCTCTTCAAGAAACTCAGGCCTCAAACCAGACAGAAACATTTTGCTGAACCAAGCCACAACATCGAAGCAGACATACTTCCTTAACTTGTTCCAAAGAAACATCTTCAGAGACATCCATAGTCACTGGGTCTCATCACGCAGCTACTACTTCCTGAGGTATCAAGATACCATCACTCTCTTTTGCCTAATCGACAGATCCAAACTCTACTCATCCAACTTGCACTACCAAGATGGACTTCGAACCTTAACAGGTTGCCTTCAGAGATTGATGAAATCCTTATACCACTGCAAAGCTTACTCGAGATGGTATCAGGTCTACAGTCTCGACAGATACACTTCCAACCTCAAACATCAAACTCCAACCAATGGTAGTCGTGTTACACACACCACTACCCCATCTACCTTTATAACTTATATTGAAAAACTTGAACAGGTAACCCAACAGATAGGTAGAAGTATGTATGTGTGTGTGTGTGTGTATATATATATATATTCAAAATTACAAATACGCTCTCTCTAGAAAGAAATCACTTCAAAGCCTAGGAATTCACTCAACCTAGCGCTCTGATACCAAATGTGACGACCCGACTTTCTCACCACAGAAAATCGCATCATCTTGAAGAAAGAAAGGGATAGAAAAGAGAAAAGAAAGAGAAGAAAGAAGAAACAACATCAGAATCTCAATAGCGGAATGAATAAATTATATTAGTAACATAAATATTACATAGTTTACAACCATTATCAGAGTTACACAGATTATACATCACATACTAGACAGTTATAAACACCTTTCTAGTTATACAACTCAATACAATACAAGGAAACTACTCAGAGAAACCAACACAGCGGAACACTATATATAACTATAACGTAGAAGCCTCCTGCTCCATTGCTCCTCCATAATTTGTCAAAACTAACCTGAATCCCTTGGCTACTCGTAAAAATTTGAGTTTCCAAGAGTTTAAGAAAACAGAAGATAAACTCCGGGTTAGACATGGGCCTGGTGTGAGTAACAGGTTAAGGTTGCTTAACTTTGAAAAACCTTTGAAAAGAAAGGTATCACGTAAGACTTCCCACACATAAACATGGAAAAGTTTTTACCTTACGCCAACCAAAACATTTGATAGGAAATCCAGTGATATTATAATAGGTCTAGGGTTTTCAAGTAAATATGAAATAGCCGAAATTGTTACATGATTAAATTCCAGCTATTAGCCACAAAAGTGGGTAATACAATCAAAACCGTTGGCACTTATTGGATTTTGGATTCCATACAATGGCAGGGCTACTGGGGTACCGCCCGTCACAGTACGGGGCCTAGATCACTGTACCGAGGATTACTCCCAATCCTTTGCAACACAAGGCCGGAACCATTCCTTACTGAATAGTCCCGAACAAGACAACCCCGAAGTTGGCGTATGTTCCAACTGCCCATACAGCCGAAATAAAAAGGGACTTCTAGATAGGGGAAAATCTCGTCCTACTTGGGCATGACCCACTTAGCCTTGCTGCACCTCCCCTGTTTTAGCCATTCCCGGTAGATGAGGCTTGAGGCTACGATTACCTTTAGAGAACACATCTCTTAGAATGATCATCGTCCACCTGATGATGTTCTGAAAGCATTCAATCCATACAAGTTCGTTTCGGGTTCGAACGAAACCGAAGGCATTATCTCATTACACTCATTTTGGAATCACCCTCAGAGTTAACGATGATAACCCTTGCACTCTGAATCTTCATCTCGAATCTAAAAGTACTACCCCGTTAAACTCGTATTGGAATCACCCTCAGAGTTTTTAACGACGAATAGTCCTTACACCTCGAGTCTTCACTCTTCACTTGAGATTCACGACCTATCGTAAATTTGGATCGATGTGGTTTTCGGATATCCAAATCTGGAACCCGATCCCGGTCTCATCGAAATCCAAAGCGTATCTTTTAGGGACAAGTTGTTTTAAAGTTTAAAACAATTCAATTTCATTATCTATATATACATAGATAAATAATTCACATATCACAATAGATAATAAACATTATCATCACAACAGATAATCCATAATATCAAGATACTTCTTATTATCATCACAAATAGATAATTCATATTATCATCCTAATGCAACCAAAGCATCCATATCACACAGCATTATTTATCTCATATCTGAGATCTCAAACCATTCAAGACAACCAATATCATCATTCATATATAAGCAATGATTAATAATCACACCAAATATAATTAATTTAAAATGAATTAAATTAATTACATCATTTCTAATTAATTTAAAGTTAATTAAATTAATTACTTCATCAATATAAATCTTGCTTACATTACTATTAATTAATTATCAATCAATTAATTAATCATAAACCAATTATTCATTTTAATTAATCATCCCTGATTAATTAACCTTTAATTACATTCAAGTAATTATCCTTTAATTAATTTCACAAATTAATCATTCTTAACCAAATACAGTAATTAACCTTTAATTATTTCATAAATTAATTAACTATAATTAATTACATTAATCCTTAATCATTTACATCAATTAATTCCTTCATTGATTAATTATTTCCAAATAAATCCATTCTTAATTACATCATTAATTATAATAATTAATGATTTCTATTTACATTTTCTATTTAAATTAATTACATCACTAATTATAATAATTAATGATTTCTAATTACATTTTCTATTTAAATTAATTACATTAAGTAATTAATCTTTATTTAAACCATAATTGTTAATCACCCTTTATTAACTCCATTCAGTAATTAACTACCCTTAATTACTTCACCAAATAAATTAATTACTCCTTAATTAATAATCTCTAATTAATCCCTTGATTAATTTTACAAAGTAATTATACTCAAATTACTTCCATCATCAAATTACCTTCAATTAATTACATCCAGTAATTGCCCATTAATTACTTTCCTAAGTAATTTCTCTTCATTAAATTACATTAAGTAATTATATTCACAAATCATCAAACAATTATTCTAAATTAATTAAACTGAATTAATTAACTTAATCTAATCAAACTAAACTCAATTAATTACAATGAGTAATTAATTCCTTAATTACTTCCATAAGTAATTATACTTAACAATTTACTCAAATGATTATCTTTAAATTAATTAATCTAATTAATTATTAAAAATTAATCACATTAATTAATTATCAAATAATCCTTAGTTAATAACCTTCATTGACTATTAACAATTCATTAATTATTTTTCTAAAGTTATTAACTTATTTTAATCATTATTGATTACAAATTAATTAACCATTAATAGCCCATTAATTAACCCCTAATTATTTAATTAATTAAGTATTAACTGTAACTTAATTAATCCTTTATTACTTGATTAATTAATTACTAATCATTAATTAAAATCTAATCTTATTTAATTAATGATTCTTAAATTACAAGTTAATTATTCTAAGAATAATTAATCTTAAACTTTTAAGTTTAAGACCCTTAATTACCTTAAGTAATTATCCATTTCATTAATTTATTAAATAAATTAATTATCCATTTAATTACCCTAATAATTAAATGAATTACAAATCATTAAATTCTAATTTAACTTTAAGATAAAACCTCTTTCTTATCTATGGTTAAATTATCATTCACAAATACATTTGGAAACATTCATTTCCAAATTTAATTTCAATTTCATTTTAAATTCAAGTTTTAAAATGAAACCCAATTTATCTTCAACAAACTTTAAAATCAATTTAAAACCTTTAAATTTACATGATAAATAATACTTTCTCTTATAAAAGGAATTTTACAAGAGTTTAAACCAAATTCCTTTTTAAATTCAAAACATTTAAATTTTACTTTATCATTCAAAATTGTTAAAACACTTAAATTTATAAAACTTAAAGTTATTTTAAAACAAAGATTCAAATTTTGATTTGAATCAGATTTAAACTTTGTTTAAAACATTCCTTTACATTTTAAACTCCAATTTAAATTCAAATTCCTTTAAAAACACTTTTAAACACTTGACCCCTTTAAGGTTATTTAAACAAATTTGAATTTAAAAACTTTATTCATTTCCAGCTAAGATTCAAATTAAACTTGAATCCATTATTTAAAATTAGACTTAAAACCTATTTTAAATCCTTTCTTAATACTTTAAATTTCAGTTTAAATTTTGAAAACATAACAGGGTTTCTAACCTGTAACAAAACTAACCCGAGCCACACATAAATCACTCGAGCCTAACCTAACCTAGCCCGAGCAAAACACTAAATAACTCGAGTAAAACTCGAGTAACATTTCCATTTTGAATTCATTTAAACTTAAGGTTCTGACAGGTTTTACAAAATCCTGTAACAACAGTGTACCCGAGCCCACACAACAATTACTCCGAGACAAACAACCCCACGCTTCGAGCAAAACACGAATCCACTCGAACAAACTCTCGAGTACCCATCTTCCACAAATCAACAGCAGATACTCCATATCCTCCGTGCACATGCACCAACACCGCCGCCAACTTCGACCTCTCACGACGACTTACGCATGTCGGCAATCATCTTCCAACACAATTCCGACCCTCAACCCATTTGTGGAAACTCAAAATCAAAATCAAGCTTTAATGATCAAACTGGAACCAATGTCGAAAACTGGAATCACCAAAATCTCCCGTCTCTGACCACCAGTGATTCTGACCTTCCAGCATCACCTTCGACAAGCATCCCAAAATCAATTCCCTCGATTTGGGTGATCTCGATCCACCAGGGAAGTTGAGAAAACAAATTTCCCGATCATCAGAAATCTAAGGTTAAATACTTCATTTCTTAACCACCATCGCCTCAATGCATAGATCCACATTCTACTATTTTTCCCTGATTCTCCTATCACCACTTCATCACCAAAGAAGATGCTGACCTCCCCGACCACCTAGATCGAAAGAAGTTTCTAAAAGTATCATTTCTAATAAAATCCAAACTGCTCCTTTAATCTAATATTAAAAATTGAAATTTCATTCTTAAAAATCATGATTTAGTTTATTGTTTCAGATTTTATACCTGAATTAATGGTTTAGGATGTTTCAATTTTATCATCACTTTAAACTTACCTGTTCTCCCAGGTTTAAAGATAAATTTCGAATTTATTTTAACATAACTAAACATTTAAAACTTACTTCATGATGAAACAAACAAGTTTTATTTGCATCCTAAGTCCTAACAAAGATTGATTCAAGAGATAATGGATTTTGATAAAAATCTTAGCTTTTGAAAACTAAGATCAGGCAGAAATATATGCAACAACAATCATACATCAATACAAACATATATACACAGGAATTTCATATATATCCACACACTTCATTCTTCATCTCAGAAATTGCATGCAACTAGATTTCATATACCTAATATTTTTTTAAAAGGTAATGTTACTCACCAGTATTAAAGAACAGAGCTTTCCTCTTTGATTTGAAAAAGCTTTTGATCTTAAAATAGCTTTGAACTTGAGTTGCTGTAGATTGCATATGATCTTAAAACTGCAGTTGCATGTTTGCTTTAAAAAACACCCCAAGTTGAAGAAGATGAATATAGGTCTGGTTGTTGTTTCAAAACAGAAGTGAAGGAACTGCAGGCTTTTGAACATCTTTGAAAATGATTTGCAAAATGAATTTCAGGTTAATGATTTAAAGAGGGCTACAAGTGATTGATTTCTAGTTTTGAAGATGATTTCAGATAGTTGTAGTTTGATTTGGTTAGAGGAAATACTAATTTTAGATTTGATTTTGAGAGGATTTGCAAGATTTTGTTCTTGAGCAAAATTTTCTGGTTTTGAAGAAGATTAATCAAAGATTTAGATTTTAGTTTGAATGTTGATTTCAAATTTTTAGCTGAAGATTTCTTAAGTTTTGAAAAAGAATAGAAAAAGGAAATGAGGTTGAGAGGCAATGTGTATATAAGCATAAAATGATTTATTTAAACAAAAGAAAAAAAACAAAAATTAAAAATGGCACATGTCTATTATAGCAACATTTGCCATCTTGGATTAATGTTCACTTAACACATGTTATTAGGTGTCTTAAGGGATTTACACTTGTAATTTAAGTATTTTATTTTAATTTAAAATTGTATATAAAAGCTTTTAACTTAATTTATTACTTCTTATGTGTGTGTGTGTGTGTGTGTATAAATTTCCCTTTTTTTATAGAAAAATAAAACAAAACAAATTATAAATAAAAGCTTATCCAAATATTTTTAAGTATCTATTCTTTTGAATTTCAAAACATTAAATTCAAATTCAAATTAAATTATAAAATCCAATTTAAAAATCAAGTTATATATATATGCATATATAACTACCATTAAATTTTGAAAATAACAAATCCTATTTCTAAAAAATTATTTATTGTTTATAAAAACTAAGCATTATAATTATTATTTGAAAATAAAAAATTTATCTAATTTTAAATGATTTATAAAAGAGATTATAAATTACTTATATTACTCAATAAATTATGATCATATGTAAATTGTATTTTAAACTCTTATATATGATTTCAAGCAGTATTTAAAAAGAAAATAAAACAAAGCTTTTATGTTAATCTAATTTAAATTCATATTTAAGCTAATTAAATATAATTTAAGCAAATAAGATTTACCTTAAATATTTACAAACCATATAGTTATTTATTAAATTGCTTTGAAAAGCTAAATGTTAAATTTGAATCAATAATTACCAATTTACCAAAAATAAATTAGAATTAGAATTTTTTTATTTACTACATTCCAAACCAAAGCTTATCTATTTTCAATATATACAATTATATATATTACAAATAGAAAACAATTTATTTTCTTTAAAAAGATAAAATCTACCAATTTAAGTATTTATTAAAATGAGATTATTAAATCAATTCAAATTTTATTAAAGAAAAATTATTAAATCATTTTAATTTTTAACACAGATTATTAAATTTATATTGCCAAAAATTCTGGGATATCACACCTTGCAACATATTTAAACTATTTTGCCTAACTTTGTCTTCACCAATACCATCCTCCTAATGCAATCAAGGACAGCTTCATACTCAGATAGCCAGTCCATACCGAGCAAAACTTCAAATCCATTAAAATCAAGGACAAACAAGTCACATGAAAAATAATGAGAAAGATAGGTAAAAAGGACATCTTCACAAATCATACAAAGGTTTGCTGTACCGCCTATGGGATTTAGCACATAGATAGGGTTATCTACTATTTTGTGGCAAGCATCAATTTTTCAACCAATTCTTTGGAAGTAAAACTATGGGAAGCTCTAGTATTAAAGAATACTTTAGCCATATAGCCTCAACACAAATGGCACCCTCAAGAACTCCTCTTTCTTTGGTTTCTTCCGAAGCAATGATTCTTCCTCCATGATATAGGCCTAAGCTGGCTGGAATATTTCTGTAAATGGACATCCCATTATCATATGCCTTTGTTGGAGACAATTTGAACAAAATGTCTTTCCTCATTGCCACTACTCACTCCTATAATCTTCAATAATATGACCTTTCTTTTGACAATTCCACCACCTAACACCCATGAAATTTCTTTTCTTTTTTCCTCCTTGGTTCTTCTTTTCCATTAGATTAAACACCTTGTTATTGGGGTTATTGCTAATGTTCCTAATATTCAGCACCAATGTTGGCTTCTCCTTATCAATAATTTCATATCGCAAACCCATTTCTACTAGGTTCGTGAATGATCCCTAAAGGTGAGTATTCATTCTTTCATGAAACTCTTTTCTCATCCTAACCACAAACATTTCATTCTTCTTAAGTGAGTATCTATCAGTCCATGCCCATAGAGAGATAATTCATCAAACTTTCTTAAGTATTCTTCCATCGACATTTCTCATTGCTTTAGATCCATAAAACTTTTATACAGACAAGACTTCCCAGCATCTGGTAGGTATCGTTCTTCAAAAACCTTCTTAAATCTTTCCCATGAAATATCCTTTTTCGGTTCATTGATAGTAATTAACTCCCACCAAGCCAAAGCTCCGTCCTGCAATTGCTAAGATGCCAAGAAGCACTTTTGCTCGTCTTTTATTTCTAATCCTTTAAAAATTCTCTCACATCAGCAGAGTCAATTATAAACTTCAATAATTAATTCTGTACCCTTGAATTGTTGTTTCCTACCCACGTTGGTATAAGTTAGGCAGAAAGTTGCCAGGTTAACCGGAGTTTGTACCAGAACTGCCCCTTTATTTCCATTTCCTCATCCCTTCTATGTATTCATTTCCTACTACCTGAGTATGGTAAGATATATTTTTAGAACACATTGACGATATTATCTTAGGGAATAGGTTTTAAGTATCGATAACTGGAATATACGTATTCGAATAAAGATTTATAATATGCCCTCTCTTAGACTAAACTCATTCTAGGGCATTACTAACCATATCTCTAATAAGTTGACCCTATCAAGACTTAGGTATTCGAACCATGAGCTTTGATACCAAATGAGACGATCCACCTCCTCGATACTCAAAAATCGACACTAATACATCCTTGGCATTCATATTTCGTAAATCTAAGTACTAGAGAGGTAGATTATCATGGGGTAAAGAAAAGAATAAAGATAGAGACAAGAAAATAATAGAATCTCACATCGTATTCAACTCATAATCATACATGTCATAACTTCAAATTGCTCCATCGGAGTTGATACAATTTCAGCTGGATAATTATAACTGCCTATCCTTACATATGCTGGTAACTACATAATTCGGATGGTGGGGCCTGACGTAACGACTACCTTTACACATAGCATAACTCCTTCCACTTTAAATGCCACATTGTCATTCCACACTCACATCTGATTTCAACAAACGTATAACTTCCTAAGCTCGTGCGTCTCAGAAAAGGGTGTTATGCTAAGAGAAGGTGTCTTCTCTGCCACCGACCTATATACATTTTATAGAAATCACTCTATGTGATTTAGAATACAATGTCAGACGTTCTTCCATACACGTTCATTCTTGGATTAAACGACACTGAAGGCACTTTCCTACCATATCCTGTTAGGATTAATAGCAAATAATCCTTGCATTGGATATTTCGTAATGAAGAAACCGCCGTTACTATATGTATATTGGGAGTTTATCCCCAAATGATCAACAAGCAGTCCTTCACTATGAAAATCCTTATATTACTATCTTCAACATATTTTACTTCGAAATCTAAATTGGATCGAAGTGGTTTTCAGATAGGAATAACCCAAATCCGACCTCGATTTCTTTGAAATCAAATCATCGATAAAATGATGTAATTAGATGATTATCGTTCGATTCATTCATTTCTCTTTATCAAAAATATCTTAAAGAGATATATATCTTCAAAATCTTTTTCTTTAAATACGGAATCATTTAAACCTCTTATTTAAATATTTCTCCAATTATTTTTAAAGAGTATCTTTTGAGAAAATAGGATTATAGTACTCTACTTTTATTCACTATCAACTTTCGTATTCAATAAGTGCTATGGGTGGCATAACGGTGAGATCACCTTTTAAATTCCACGAATAAGACGAGTTCCCTCTTTGGATTTTAATAATGTATAAGAATATTATTTCTATAAAATCCAAGTTGAGCATCTAGGCTTTCCCTTTGATTTGTTCCACCCCTCGTATAAAAGATAAGGCGAAGGCCAAGTAAGTTCAAGGCACTAGTTGCACCATTCTTAACCTTAGTTACACACATTGTTTTACTGTTTAGTTCTCACAGGCGGGATAAATGTACTAGTCGTTTTCACATACTCATTTTCCATTTTTAAAATTTTGAAGTAATTTTAAATTGTTCAAATATCTTTTAAAATACTTTATTATTTACTTAAAAATTCTTACAAAGGATTTGGGAAAGAATTGTTAAGTTTCAACCTTTATTTCACAAGTTATAGAAAAGCGTTGCGAAAAAGTGTTGCTCATAGTGTTTTAAAAGCTTTATTCTTCAAAACGACTTTCATATCATTTAGAAATTAATAATTTCAACTTAATTCACTTTTAAAACATTTCAAAAGATTTTTATAATTTATTTCATATATTTAAAAATATTTAAAATATCAATTTTAAACTTTGCTCACTTTACTACAAAAGCGTGTTTTTTGTTCTAGAAAATTGCTTTTGACATATTTTAATTTCTACTTAATGAAATCTTGATTTTCTTTCTTCGTTTGGAAGATAAGGATATATTACTCTGGAGAATTATAATCTAGAAGAACTCTGAGCTAAATTTCGTTTCTATACTTATTTTAACTTTTCGGCGCGAACTACCATGTGCACGCGCCTACTTTCGAAACATGTTTCATGTTTTTCATCCAGAATTTGTTAAAACAATCTTATTTATAATACATTTTTAATCATCTAAAAAGTCATTAAATGATTCCATATCACTTTTTAATTCATTTTGAAAAGTGTTTTCCATATGACTCAATGTCGTGTATACCGTGACTTGTTTCAATATTTATATACAATTAACAACATATGAAAATCAATGTCATAACCAAACATATCACAACATCACGACCAAATATGCATATAAATAGGAGTTCTCATTTTGTTTGGTTATGGCCAACGGAAAATTGGCTATAACTTCACTACTCGTCGTTTTTCGCTCATGAATCTTTGCGCACTTGGACTCGGATGGCTTGACTTGGCTTGTGGGAGGTGGATGGTGCTCACAGCCAAGGTGGAGGGTGAAGGAGTGCTCGGGTATAGGTGGTGGAAGTGTGGGCCATGGGTAGGGAGAGGAAGAGGAGGTGTTTGAAGTTATTCGGATGGAGTTTTGGTGAATATTTCTTTAGTAAATAATTTTAGAATATTTTGGCATTACTTTATTAAGAAAGGAGGCCATTAAAGAAGTGAGGAAAGCTTGAAAAAGGAAGAAGAAGTTATGTAGAAAATGGAAGAAAGTGAGTGTTTTTTTATAGAAAAAGTTTTGTGTTAAAATAATATTTTGTAAAAAGACCAAACTACCCTTACTTATACTTTAAGCAAACATTTTTTTCAACACTTAACATCACATTTCAAATCATTACTTTATGCCATTTTCACTGAAGTATTAAGTAAAGAAAGTACTAATTATGTTTTCTTGATTTGATGTTTACTTTTTGACTTTATAACTCTTTTTTGTCTTCTTATGCTTACCTTTTCTTAATTATATTCTAGGACTTTCTAAGTATGTTTAGTAAAAGTAAACTTGGTTAGTAACTTAATTAATACTTATACTAGTTGAATATATGTTCATATATAAGAAATAAAGGTGCAACAGCATTGCGACTACTTTAAATCGACAAGAATTTGATTTTTGACAAAATTAATTGCGGTCACATTTTAACATTTTAGTTAAACTACTTATTTTTGTAAACCAAATTTAAAAATAAATTTGCATATTTCTATTAAAAATATAAATACTCATAAATCAATTAAAACAATTTATTTAACCATTGAAACTTACTTTTCTAAAATCAGAATCTTGTCACTTTTGCTGATATAAGCAATTGTTCCTCTTTTTGTGTATATTTCTATTTCCAAATCCTATCTAATATTTTTTGGATCATGAAATGTTATATATTGTACATTTAAAATCACTTTAATTGTTATAATTTGAAGTGGTCAAATTCTGGGACGTTATAGATTCTGATGCTCACTTTTACTTGTTGATAGGCGAAACATCTCTTCGCACACTCATCGACATCCTTCTTCATTTGTTCCAATAAGAATACTCTTTTCATATCACGATACATCTTTGTGTCCTTAGGATGAATATTATACTTAGATCAACGACTTTCTTCCAAGACCTCCATTCAAAGATTTTCCACATTCAAAACACATGGTTTTCCTTTCTTTCTAAGCCATCCCTTCGAGACTATCTCGAATCCTTTTAGATCTTAAACATCTTTACCCATTCATAATCGCCTAATTCTATTGGCTAACAATGGGTCTTCCCGTTGCCTTGCAGCAATTCTATTTACAAGGGTTGGATGTACTTCCAAACTTACCATCATCCCTAAATATTGACTTAATCTTGCATTTTGTTTATAATTCACTCCATAAGATGCCAATATCTTTAACAGCTTCCATTCTTCAATCATGTCTAACACTCCATTCTAATGATTTCTACTTTAAGCATCCACAACCTTGTTCCTTCTTCCTATGTATACTCTATAACGAAGTCTTATGCCACCAAAAATTCTAGCCATCTACGTTGCCTCATATTCAACTCTTTCTAAAAGAATAGGTACTTAAGAAATTTATGGTCTATATACAATTTGAACCGTCTAACAAAAGATAACGTCCCCATATCTTTAGCGTAAAAATTACCACCGCCAACTCCAAATCATGAGTTCGAAATCTAATTTCATGTGTTCTCAATGTCTTGATGCATAAGCTATCACACGCCTATAGCAATGCTCTTAAGCTTGTTCCACAAGCATCAGTATACACTACCAACACCTAATTCCCCTCATGTACGATTAAGACAGGGGCGTTAACTTCTTTAACTCCTAAAACGACTCTTCACACCTATTTGCCCATATAAAGTTATCTTTCTTTCTAGTTAACTTAGACAAGGGTGTTGCTATATGTGAAAAATCCTTGATGAATTTGTAGTAATAGCTAGCTAATCCCAAGAAACTTCTCATCTTCGTTACCGTCCTCGGTTTCTTCCAACTGTTAATGGTTTCTATCTTCGATGGATCTATAGAAATCATCCTTCAAGTCCATGTGCCCAAGAGACTTCACTTATTATTTCCAAAAGAGACATTTATAAAACTTTTCCTTCAATTTATGTTGTCACAATGTCTCCAACATCATATAAGGTGGACTTCACCTTCTCTCTCATTCATAGAATACACCAAAAGATCATTGATAAATGCTAACAAAAATCTATCCCACTGACCGCAAAAGATTCGATTCATAAGATATATAAAGAATGTTAGGGCGTTGGTTGGTCCAAAAGGCAAAACTAACCACTCACATGAACTATATATTATTCAAAATGCTGTCAATGGAACACTATCTTCTGCTACTCTTAGTTGGTCGAATCCCAATGTCTAATCTATCTGCAAGAATATTTTAGCTCTACTCAACTGGTCAAACAAGTCATCCATTGTAGGCAATGGATAACAATTCTTCCTGTTACTTCATTCAACTTTTGATAATTAATACACATCTGTAAAGATCCATCTGATTTTTTACGAATACCGCCGATACTCCTCATGGCAAACTACTTAGCCTAGTGAAACTTTTGTGCTCAAATTCCACCAGATGCTTCTTTAATTCTTCCATCTCCTTGGACAACATTTTGTTAGGTGGACGACTAACTATACCCCTGCATCAAATCCATTTGGAATTCAATTTTCCTTCTCCGTGGTAATCCCATTACTCGATGGTAATCCCGTTATTGGTTTGATAATATACATGAACTCCCAAACTACCTGGACTATACTAATCTCATTCTCTAGGTCCTCCATCGCATGCAACGTCAAGTCAAACTATTCATCCATCACATCCAACGTCACCATGATCCTTTTCCCATAAGAAAGATTCTATAAGGTGATAACTTAATTAACACCGTAGATCTTGTCATCATTACGCACCATCTAACCACATCCAAAATTACCCTATTTCCTATGAAGTCGAACACATATGAGTCGCAAATAAACAAATGTCCACAAAAATCAAACTCAAGGTCAGTGCACCTTGATCAAAGAGTGGCATACCCACCAATCGAATTAACCACACATGAGAGCGTAATCAAATATGTAGTATATAGTTATTACCTATCAAACGAATATTTCAAAATGGAAGTGTACATAGCACCAGTATCAATAGAATTCTAATTGACATACAGAAATCTAAATCATACTTCTAAGCACACTCTTTCCCTTCTCCTTGGAAGCCAGTCCAGATGAAGGTCCTCCCGAGGCGAAAATCTTCGCTTGCTTTAGCTCAGGACAATCTTTCTTCTTGTGCCCAGGCTTGTCATAGGCAAAGCACTTAACCTTTACTACTCCAACAATCTCTAGACACTTATTTACATAGTGCCCCTTTTGACTACAATTATAGTAGGTCATGTCAGCAATATCTTTCCATTCTCCACTAACGGCGCCTTTCTTTTTTGTTGCTAGCCCTTCTTGCCTTTCTGGTATGGGACAAACTTCCTTTTCTTCTCAAAATGAGAATTTTTCCCCTGCATCCATCTTTCAACATATATCAATTTGTACCTTCTTGCCAAATCTACCACCTTGTTGAATGGAAGTGCTAGATGAGCCATCGTTTTATCGCTCAATCCTGGCCTCAATCCCAAGATAAATTTCTCCACCTTCTTTCTCAAAGTATAATAAAATTGGCTCCATATTTCGACAAGGCATTGAACCTCTTCACATGCTCTGGTATGGACAAACTTCCTTGTTGCAACTCTACAAGCTCCTAGAACATCTCAAAAATTATGATTTTGGAATATATTATTCTTTAGACATCTCTTTAAACCTATCCTTAGTGATTTTCTGCTCTAGAATCTTCGATCTTAATGTCCTCCACTAGATGCATGTCAGTCCCTTAAACCGCATGGACACCAACTTTACTTTCTGGGCATACATTAATTCCAAATCCTTATATATCCTTTCGCATATCAATAGCCGACCACTAGACCTCAGTGCTTGCTTTTTTCCATCAGTTATTTCTCCTCCTAGGCTCCAGAAATACTTATTCGAAAAATCCTCTCTAACTAGTTGCACCAAGCCCCTTGGTACATTCTAGGCCTGCGATGGAGCCTACTGTTGTGCTAAATTTGCCAAGAACTGATGGAAAAGTGCACTCATATCTGAATTCACTATAGCCAGAGTAGGCATTTCATTATTAGCTTCTACGTGAACTTCCGGGACTGCCCTCCCTCCTTGGCCATTTATTAAATCGTTTAATTCTCTTTCTAATATGTTCGAATAGTGCAAAAGTGTGTGTTTTATATTTAAAATAATTTACTAGAGAAAACAAGCTTTTAAAACTTTTTCCCGAAAAGATTAATAAAACCCATATTTGAAATTCTTTTATTATAGGGAATAAATAGTTTTTTTCATTAGAAAACTAATTTTAAAATACTATATCATAATAATTTGAAATTTCCATTTATTTCAAAAATTAGTTCAAAAATGGTTTAGTGAAAACCGTACTCGAAAACAATGAAAAACAAGAAAGATAACTCAAGACCGATAACTTGAGTTCAATACGAATTCAATTCAAATTTAACTAAAAATCAATTTGAATTCTATTTAAATTTGAATTTGATTTTCCAAATATAGCTAGCCTATTGATAGGCTTCTTATCTCTCAAAAATCTCAAAAACATCATCAAAACCGAAAGAGAATAAGAGTAAAAATGAGATAATACAAAGGTCAATGTTTGTTGTTGTTGTCATCTCGTTCTTAGGACAACAACTTATAACCATAATTTCGACCAAGAAAACTTCAAAATTGCAGAAAACAAAATGAACAAAACTTGTATTACATGATTTAAGCTTTCCGCAACATCCAAAATCATCAAAATCGGATCAAAAACGAAGAAGTAATGGCTAATTTAGTTTCAGGCTTAAGCACCGAGCAAATATTGATTTTGCTCTCGAGATTACAGTACAAAAATTCAATTTTTTCATAGCTAACCTCAAAATAACAGAAAACTCAGCAAAATAAAGTTGTAGTATATGAAATAAGCTTTCTGGAATGGCCAAGGTTATCAAAATCCGATCTGTGGTTCAAAAGTTATGGCAGTTTTACTAACAAATTCAAACTCAGTCTGATTTGTTAAAGACAAAATCGGGCTTCTGTCTTCAAACTAATTTTTGGTCAAGTAAATGGAAGAATTTCAAAGAGTAACCAAAAGATAAATTTCATCTCATTGAATCTATTTTCTAGCCTAAAAAGAATGAACCATTTCGGATAGTTATGCACCAATATATCGCTGTTTTACTACAACGATTTTCATATAAAATTTTCAGCAAACAATCATTGAATTTATTTAACACATACAATCAATTCACAATCAAATTGAAAGCAATTCAATTAACAACCATCTAATTCAATCCAAATAACAACTAAAAATCACATATATGGATTAGAGATAGCAAGTGTGAGTTGTTTATGCATTATAATCTTCTCTACTAAGATTCGCCCTTTTGCTCTCTATAGTCAAACGCCTGTTATGTAGGTCCATTCTTACTTTTTGCATGAGCAAGGGCTCATAAGAAATGGAAGTAAATCGAGTGAGAGCAATAGTAGAGGGGCAGATATTTTCTCCTATATATCTATTTCAAAATAAAAATACATTATATATAGTGTATAACCTCCCTAAGGGGTTCACTTTCTATTGCTTAATATCTGCTTAGCTGTATTGTACTTAGGTGTCCCCTATCCTAAGCTTTAATACCAAATTATAACATCCCCCACTTCAAAACCTAAAACTAGACATCGATGATGCTGCACTCATCACATAATCATTTTCAAGAGACAAAATGAGTTTGATATTATTTTGTACAACATTAACTAAATAAGGCAGCTGTAACAACTTGCAAGTTTTACACTTTTAATGTTAAAGTAATTAAAAATGAATTTTAAATAAAGGGCAAATTAGATGTTGTATTTATAACCATTGCAAAGGTCTTTCCGAGCTGCTTGGTTTGGTACATAATTTTAATGGATTTGGAGTAATGATTTAGAGGTTATTGAATTTATGAGTCTAGAAGGTTTGCTTCTATGACCAATAATTTTCAGTGTTCTAATTTTTAAATCAAAATTATGTTTAGTGTAGGTTGGTTAAGGGAGTAGGCTTCACTTGGAGTGGTCATGCGTTAATCTTGGCTAAATAACTCAATTTTGATTTTTTTTTTTTACTTCAAAAAGATACATATGCAAAGAGGGAAGTATGTATATGTGTATTAGACTTCACTTGGAGAAGTTTCTATTTTTTTTAATTACCAGCTTATAACAATGTTTTTATATATAGAAAGAAAATAACAGACCCTTTGTATACTCTTTCCATAATTTTTCTCATCTTGTATACTAAATTCCAAACTATTTGGGAGGACATTCAACTTTTCACCATTTTAGTTTTATTCTCACAAATCTTATAAGTTAATGATATCATTGATGTCTATAACATGCATGGCAGAGATTATTAATATAATTATGCCTTTATATTGAATGTTTTATATACATTATATTTATCTGTATATTCTATTATATAAAAAAGAGAATATTGGACATTATATATTCTTCTCTATCATTTATTCTCAATCAAAATACTCTTCTTTGATCAATTTACTAGGAAAAGTTTATTAACCCCTATAATAATGGATATGGTTATCCACGTATACTTCGCTCCTTACATTCATTATTCTTAAATAGCCCAATTGATGTTTTCTTCCTTTTAATTTCCAAGAAAAATATTATTTACTTGGTTATATCGTATCTTCACTTTATTCTTCCTCCTTTCATAATTTTGTTTCTTTTTCTTCTTCTGTTTCATATAAAAAATATATTGAATATTTACGTAAAAAATTAGAGCCGAATACAATTTATCAACCGTTGGCGTTTTTTTTTTCAAAATGATTATAATGTGATTGAATCCAATAATAGTTCTTCATGTTTGTGTTATCCTTAATTATTTTTGGTTCTATTCATGTTTTGTTGTAGTTGACTTTTCTACCTGGTGCATTTATATCTAAAAGCTGCCAAAAACATTGGTTTACTAGATGAAAGCTTGGAAAAAAGGTTAAATCTTTATTTTACTATCTAATTTTCTTTTAATTTGAATTTGTTATTTTAGGCCTAAATTTTTTACTTCAATCTTTAATTCATGTTTTATCTATAAATTATCTATTCCTCTATTTTTTTGGCAAAGCCAGTGGAGTTGAATGGCCTCTACCATTTTATTAATAACTTGAAAGGTTACAAGCAACTAATAAAACAAAAGAAACTATAGAGACAAAACAAGGAGATAAAATGGAAAAGAGAATAAAAAACCCTAATTAAGCATGCCTCAAAATCTCCAATGTCAAAGTTGAAAATTGATAGGGAGAGTCCCACATTGCATTGTAAATTCCATGAGTGATCTCAAAATACAGCTCCATCTCATTCTTACATTTCACAGTAAAGATTCGTGCGTTCCTCTCCTTCCAAACACTATACGCAGAAACCTTATGAATGAGCAGAAGGCCATATGAAGATGAATCCAACCATCTAATTTATTTAAACAAGCTTAACCTCTCCTTGCTATCACGAAATGGAGTAGCATACCCATCATTCATTTTAATTTTCTTCAAGAGAAAATAAGAGAAAAACGGTGAAAAATATACGCTGAATACCCTCAAGGAAGCTTTTGCGAAAATGACAGGTTGTGGAGATTGGAATGGCTCTATGAGAAAGATTACTTATCCTATGCATTGCATTCCTTAGAACTCTCCATTGGAAAAGATTAATTTTCTTTAAGGAAGAGTTGTTCCAAATTCTTACGAACTAAGGATATTTGATGAGCTCCTACTGCTCAATGAGGGCAGTATATATCATATTGGGGGAGTAATATTTCAAATTAGAGGTCCAGACGCATTCATCTTTCTCAGCAAGACACATGGGAGCGTTTGAGAATTTACATCGTATTGCATTTAGCATTTGGGCAGTTAGATCTAGGAAGCTTAATATGACCATCAATGATGTAATCAACTATTTTAGCTAGCACATGCATTCCAGTTAGCATTATCTCATCATAAGACTTGTAGTTCCTTAATATAATTCCTTTAGCAACCCAAGGCACTTCCCAGAATTTGGCATTACTATTGATGGAAAGTTTCATTGTGACATGAAGAAGAAGAACATTCCTCATCCTTAGGAGAGCTTTCCAGATGCATCTAGATGTGGGCTCAGGGTTCATGAGCTAAAAGTTTACCGATTTTAATTTTCCTCTATTTTTCGATTAACATGCTTATAAATATTAGGTTTCTTTATTTATTTTGCACGATTTTATTAGATTAATTAATGCATAAGCTTATTAGAATCTTTAGTCTTTATGAAACATTTTTTATAGGTAAACCTAAACAATTGTCAATTCCCATGTTTTATACCATTAGTTAATTTTTGCTTCTGTTAATGTTTGTAAATTTGTTTTCTTTATTTTATTTGGCATAGAATTATTTTGTATTTTAATATTTACATACCAAAAAACTTGAGTTGCTCTATATAAAATAATAGATGTAAAGTTAGTCTTTTTTTTCATTTCCAAACACATGCATGTACGAAAAATCATGTTGGGAGGAAAAATGATGTCTAAAGAAAATTATTATATAGAAAATAATGTCATAAAATAGTATTGGGAATAATATATAAATGTACAACCAACATTTTTGTTGTAGTTTCAAAATTTAGTAAAAAGTTTAATTTTAAATACGTATATTGCAAACTAATTACAAAAATAATTTGTAGTCTCAATCACTTTTTTAAGGTATTATCCCTCTTAACTAATCTACAATTAATATATCTTTTATTATAATTTACCATGAAATGTTCATTAAAACTTACTTCATGGTTTCCATCAAATTCAAGGTTATAGTTTTAAACCTTGATTTAATTATTTATGATTTTTGACGAAGTTTGCTGTATGGTATAATGTTTTGAATTTTTAATGCTGGTTGAATGTTTATAGATAACTGCATATCGGAGAGGTAGTTATTTACAATGTTATAAGCAAAAAATTGAATATTAATAGATTATAGAATTAATTGCTTTAGTTTTATTAAAGACAAATTAATTGCTCTTATTATGTTAAGTTTAATTTCAAAAATAATTGGAAATTATTTACAAGTAATTCTTTTTTAATTGTAATTATAATTAATGAAAATATTAGTTACATATTAATTTTCCTTAATGCTAACAAATTATAGAATTAATTATTTAAATAAGAAGTTTTTCGAATTGATATTTTTATGCATATCCATAAGTAATTATGCTTATTTTTGCATTCTTTTAGCTATTATATTTGCATGTATACTTGAAGAAAAGGTTTAACCTTACTTTGTTCTTCAAGAATTAAACTACGCATAGTTTATGTTATATATATATATATATATATATATATATATATATATATATATATTTGTTCTTCAAAGAATTTAACTATGAATAGTTTGGCAAAGCCAGCCGGTTTTAAGGTGGGCCGTGCCACTATGAATATAAATAAGGAACATGTGTTCTATACATGCATAGAATAGCTGAATTCTGGTTTTATAGTGGCCAGACCACTTAGAACAATGACAGAAAGAAAAACATTAGTGCTAGACAAAAAGGTCTAAACTAATCGGAAGGGCACAAGCCCCCTATGAACACTGATATCAACATCGGTACCAAGACCTATAACATGCTAAACAGTAGAAAAGTACTTAGCCAGATTCAGATCATAAGGCCTTGAGAGAGGAGTGTGGAGATAAATCCGGTCTCATGTAGGATCCAAGAACTGCCACCAATTCCTAGCACCATCAATACCACTTGTCGATAAGGTAAGACCACCACCCTAAACATGATACACTAACCTCCTAGTCTCATTAGGACCACCTAAGAACATGTGATAGCTATGCATCTGAAGGTCATATCTCATTTCCATCGCCTCGTGAATCCAAGAATTCTCTACAAGTTCCTAAGTAAAATCTCATCATCGAAAATGTTAACTGTTATTGTATCAAAATATGTCTCCACGACTGGAGATACAATAGGATCAGAGACATGCGGAATATTAACCTTGGGAAGCCATTTCATTTTCGTCCTAGGGAATGGAATTCTTCCAGAAGGAGATAAAGGAGCTATCCTAGAAAATTTTTCCACAGATTGTCCAAATGGCTGACAGTTAGAACAAATGTCAGGCTTCCAGTTGTAGTTAACTTTTATTTCCATCTCCTGACCTTCTATTATTCTTACTTTTAGTATAGTCGACAATGGTTTCTATGGGGTAATTTCAATTGAAGCCTTAGCATATAATAGGTTCTTGCATGCAACGGTATTTGCATCAAAGCGTTTGAAATCCCAATGAGGCTTGCAAGCCAGTTCAAGCCAATAAGAGGTTAAAGGACAGATGAGATATTTGGAGAAAGAGGCCTAAACCAGAATAGATAGAATATGGTCTCTAGCACTATCTATACTAAGGCTTTGAGGAATTACAATAAAAGGTTTTCCCTTGATAATAAGAGGGCTTGTATCAAGCGCTACAGGTCCGTCATCCTTATACCAAATTTAAAGTAAGAAAAGGATGCATAGTTTATATCCTATATATGTATTTTGTCATGTCATGTTACGATATATATGTATTGCAAAATATTACGTTTTAAGTTATGGCTATAAATTTATAATTCATTTAATAATGAGTAGTTTTAATGATTAGCTCTTTATTACATGAGTTTCTCCTTGCAACTTGTTTATTTCCATCTACAACACCTTACACAATAATAATTTTTTACCATATTAACTTTTTTGTCCCACTTATACATTCTTAAAATTTACATTTATCAAATCATGTTTGTTGTTAAATACTTTATTATAAACTAGGATTGCGTTCAAGTAGTTGGAATTATCATAGTTGGATGATTCATAATTCAATAGCCAATTTTCTATCGGAATTTTATATATTAAAAAAATATACAAACTTGAATGATAAACTAGCTGTTAGTAAATCAAGTTCTGAAACTAGTAAACCACATCTATTCATTTAATTTAAGTCCTAAATTCTTAGATTAAATAGAAAAGGTTTTCTTACTATATTTTATATTTTTCGTTCTTTGGCATTTTATTATTTGATCATAGTTGAAAGTTCAATTAGTGCTAATTAATTCATTTTACTAGAATCAATAAGACCTAGTTTGAGAATTATTATGTAATTTTCTAATCAAAATTTGAAATAAAAACAAAGAGAAATAAAATAGAATTAATAAATACTAATTCTCTTTTTATTTTGAATTAAAATATGACATAGTAAATGTATTTATATATCATAATTTTTTCAGCTCTTTATTGCATGTATTAATAAATATATGTTCATTTACTTCTGTATACAATTTTATATTTAGTTGTAACAATTAATATATTCATTTTCATATTTATTTATATGTGAATGTATTGTATACAATTTAATTGTCTACAAACTGAAACGAGTTTTACATAATTTGTTACTTACCTTTTAATATCTTAGTGTAGATTGAATTATTATGCATCTATAAACATAAATTGTATGCTTGCATATAAAAGGAATATATCATATAATGAAAGCATAAATTATCCATGCTTTCTGTTTTTAAATTAATTTTAGTTTTTGCATTGTTTGCTTTAAGTTTCTAAATATTTTACTTTTAATTTCATTTAATTTTGAAACTGTAGAGAAATACACTTAGTTTTTGTATGGAAAATTATATAAATGGGGCTTTGTTGTAAGAAAAGTTTCTATAGTAATGAATATGTAAATTAGGTTCCTTTCAAATTTAGAAAGCGCAAACTAGTTTGTAGTTTTCTAATAGAAACTGCAAGTTAACTTGCCCTATTTAAAAAGTTTAAAAAAAATTAAAAAATCAAATTTATTTATTCGTAAATAATAATAACTTTTATTTAAGTATAATTTTAGTAAATAGTTACAGATTTTCACTAGTGGAAAATAGGCACAAGGACAAACTGTGGAACAAATTTAGGCTGAAGGACAACAAGTTTCATTTTTGGGTTGAAGGACAAACTTTAAAAAAAAATTAGGCTGAAGGAGAATGCTAATTAAGTTAGCATATTGTATAGTGTAAAAGTGAATATGATGCTAGTTTTTACTAGCATTTTGTATAACGTAAAAATTGAATATAATGCCAATTATAACTAACATTTACCTTCAGCCTAATTTTTTTTTCAATGTTTGTCCTTCGGCCTAAAAAATGAAACTTGTTGTCCTTCAGCCCAATTTTCTTTTCAAAATTTGTCCTTCTCTCTAATTCTTTGTTTTAACTACCATCGAATTTTATATTTTTCCCAAAGTTTTGCAAGTTCCATTGCATTTTCTATCAAAAAAGTGCAAGTGTAATGACCTAACTTTTTGGATGGTTTAAATCGACAATAAACCACACATGTCAACTCAAACCATTAAAAAAGGAGGATTGTCAATGGGGTAAATAAGAAAATAAGAGAAAAGAAGAAAAAACAAAACACAGAATCTCATAGTGGAACGACAAAATATAATACTCAAATAAACAGTTCATGAGGCTATTTTATAATATACATTTGTTTACACAAATTTTTTCAACAATCAGAGTACAAGCAATGACACACCAATAATGATGTAGTAGAAAATTTCTAATAATATAATATATCAAACTTCATCCGCATCCTCCAAAAATAAAGTCTTCAACACTGAAATGCTCAAGATGAACCAAGTGTAATAAAAAGACAAAACACTCGAGTTAGAACTAAAAGATCTTATGTAAGTTAAATCAACAACAAGTAAATATGAGTGTAATGGCTTCAAAGTTGTTTATGAGATTTTACATCTCCTATCCAATGTATAACGTGCATGCAATAACTTAAGAGAAGCTTCAGGATTTTTTCCATCTCCTAAGGATCCGTTGAACTATCTTTATGTAGTAATATACGATATATATATATAGTGTCTATCAGTAAAGTAAAGTATTAAAATAGCATTAAGGCGTTACTCATATCCCCATTAACACATTTTTATAGGTATCATAGTCTATACAGTACTATAAACTCCACCGTAAACTGGTGGGCTATCAGAGAGCACTTCATAAGTATGACACAAACCAAAATCATAGTGGGCTCAATAAGGCATATGACGAGGCACGTGGGGCAATGCCTCAGGTAGGATTCTACCCTTTTGCATGCCCAGACTAGTGGTAACACATAGCAGCTACTACCGCCTACCTCGAAACAAACTCCTATATTCAAATCGAGAGTGGCCACCAAATCAATCACAAAGTAATAGATATGGTATCGAAGAAGCATGTCCGATAGGAGGAGTGACCTCACTTGGCTCGGAATAGCTCTTGTTTTAGTCGTATCAAGTTGACCCAAAGGTTTGGGATACATTCTTACCTCATTCTAATAGTGTGCGCCAAACCATCCTACTTCGTTCTGGATTCTCCACCATGTGCATAGTTGTTAAAGTGGTTTCGAAATTGGTAGAGAGCATGACAATATCGACCACAGTCTCTTTAACAACCAAATGCTTATTTCACACCATGGTCATTTTATAAAACATTTTTAATAATAAATCCAGAAAACAATTTATACCTTCGTATCAAGATATCCATATACTTATTCCAAAAGTATAAATATATTTATAGATACCGAGGAAGATTTATTTCAATCAATTTCGAAAATAATTTATAAATCTCTCCTAAATCATTTATAAACTATTTATAAGCTTTAGAACCATTTATAAAGCTATCTATAAATTCCAAAACAGTTTACAACTCTTCCCCTTTTCATAAACCTCTACGCAAATTCCTTTAAAATGTTTCCAAATCCCTTAATACAAGTTCTTTTATGAATCCCCTTATAAAATCCTTTAAAATCTTTATAACTCCTGTATAAAACCATTATAAAATCCATTATAAAAATCTTTAAAAAAATCCTTTTATTAAATCCATTAGAAAATCACTCACAAAAGTTTTATAAATTCCTTACAAAATCTTTTATAAAATTCTAAAATCTTTTACAAAAATCTTTTATCTATTAAAGTTACTATAAAAATCTATATTTGTTATCTTAAATCAAAACTATATTTATTATATTAAATTAAATTTAATATATATATATATATATATATTAAAAAAATATAAAATATTTTATTAAATTAAAATTTAAACTATTTAAAATATTTTTTTTAAAATAATAAAATTATAAGTTAAAATCTTAACTTTCCATTTAAAATCATATATTAACCTATAATTTGAAGCTTTAAAACATATAAAATAAATTATTTTGCAAATATAAATTTTTAAATAATATCATTAAATTAAATTTAAAAATTTTATTTAAAAATTTAAAAATCAAACGTATTTTACCATTTAAAAAATAATTTAAAACCGACCAACGGTGTCCGTATATAATTTTCTACCATATGGTCAAGTGATTGGGTATGTTCATTTCAACCCAAATTAATTAAATTTCCCAAGTATATATCATTTTAACCCGTATCCTGAACCAATAATTTCCAATCAATAAAATCGCTCGGGTATGTATCATTTCAACCTACAACAATTTTTCGTAGTCTATAAGATCATTCGGTTATGTATCATTTCAACCCAAAGTGATTTTTCTAACAACAAACTAAGGGAACTTGTATTGTGATAACAACATATATAATAAACATAACACCCAATCAGGCAAAATGTCAACAAATAAACATCCATCATAATCAACATCCAAATCAGTCAATAAATCACAACAATCAACTGGTTATCAATATCAGGTATTTAACTATCAAATTAATTTCAGTATTAACTTAATGGCAATTTAATTCAAATTAAATTTAAATGATAATTTAAATTACCAAACAGAAATCAATAAAATTATTATCAATTCATAAATTTAATTCAACTTACATAAGAAGGTTTAGTATTTTGTGAGTGAGTTAAATCACCCACCTTTGATTTATAGCCAATTTAAAATCCAATAATAGCCTAAAATTTGAAAAGTCTCCAAATTCAACCAACCAGTTCCATGCTGTCCGCAATTTCGATACGTCCTAATGGAAGAAACCATGTCAAAATCCGAGCTCGTATGAAAAGTTATTAGCGTTTTAAGTTAGAAATTTTAATTTTAATTTAAACAAACAAAGGCAATTGCGTAATAACGCTTACCTTCCCCAAACCCTATGTGCAAACCCAAACCTAATCAAGCTTCATCCGCCACTCCACAACGTCGAACATGCATGCCTACATGCCCCTTCACCAAGATCGGACCCCACCATTGTTATCGGTACCTCGGGGAGCACCATCCCCGAAGACATGGTCGCCTCCGACCACCCCTGCAACAACCGTCGCCGACTAAGCTTAAACGCTGATTCTGGCAAACTCGAGCTTGTTAGAGATGAACAAAGACCATGGATCGACTCAACTTGTTAAGCTCTATGCCATGGTACCCTCCGATCATTCCAGAGCTAAAGATCCACCGTTAAATCCAAAGCCCTAATACGAACAGCCAAAACTTCTCCAACGATTTCTGATCACAGCACACCCTAAATCAAAAAAAAAAATCTTAGATCTAGATTACATTCATCGAGAGCTTTCCAGCAGTTTATAATTTGATATGGTTTGAGGATTTTGAAATTTGAAGTTTGATTTGGAATTAGAAAATTAGGTTTGCCAGCTATTGAAAAGGAATAGATGAAGATAAAAGTACGTACAAAAAATGAAATAAAAAATCTTCTATGGTTTATAACAGCCTATATATTGACAGAGATGGATGAGAATGGATGGAACAGATCGAGTTGGGTCGAAACGAAAATAATGACCTGAAAAGCCCATTTCGTTTCCTTAACGAAAGTAGGTTATCCAATATATCGAAATATACGTTTTCGATATTTTTATACTCAATGGAATAGGTTTCAAACCCTAATTCCATTATATACAGAAGTTATCTTTTAAAATCACATTATATTGATTTAAATTCTTTTAATTGATTTCTACGCGTTTCGAGCTCGCATGATCAAACGATAAGTCCGATTGCTACGAAACTTGAAATCCTACAATAATTCACTGTTACGGATCCGAAATAAAACTGGTTTTGTCGAAATCCAAGATTGTGCCCAAAAAGGAAAATTTTCACGTTAATTAAATCAATTATTGTTCAATCAATTTAATCGCTTTTAAATTATAAATTAAAAGTTAACAATTTCCATCATTCTTGATTACATAGAAATTAATAATCTTTTACAGTAGAATTTTCCATTTAAAATCCAAGATTTAAATATTATACTAATTTTAGCGTTCAATTACAACTGTAATAAATCCATTAATTATGACTTATATTCCAAAAAAATCTTTTATTTAGATTTAAATTCTTATATTAAATCACTATTACCTGATTAATTAATTTAACATAAGTTTCCATCTTATTATTCTCATCACATAACAGTTAACATCTTTTACCGTATTAATCACAATATTTAAATATATTAATTTTATTGATTTCCAAATTAATTTCAACACATTAAACAATAAGGTGATAAACAAAACAATTATCAGATAATAGTAATCCAAACACATTTCTAAATTTATTGTTCACAAATAGAAGCCAATAAATTACGTGCTAATTAAATTGATTTCATATTCTATAATAAGCCTATTTCAATTAATAACATATAATTTCAACATTAAATCAAACATTTAATTTACTACTTATTTACAATTATAACCAAATTAACTTTAAAATTATTTCAATTGATTAAAACTACATTAAAATAGTTGTCAATAACATTCAAACAACATCATTCAATCATATTCTAATTATTTTTCTCATCAATAAATCATAAATTTTAATTTCTCACAATATTAAATTCTAAAATCTTAGTAAATTTAATATTTTATAAAAAAATACCGGTCATTACACTGTCCTCCACTCAAAACTTTTCATCCTCGAAAAGGAACAAGAAGGAATTAAGAAACTTGATATAATTTTATTCCAATTATCCAATTTATAAACACTTTAAATTTACATCATTAAGTTTAATATAACTTTGAAAATAACCACGTTCGCAAAAAATCTCTAAGTAAATTTACCAAAAATTTCGGCAGTGTCCTTTGCGTGGTTAGGTCCGAAAAAATAATAATATCAATAATTTCAATATATATATCATATTTCAATAATAAACATCCTAAACCATGGGAAAACAATAAAATATCGTTTATCGTTCAAAAAACCACAATCCAAAAACATACCTATTTGTCGGGCAAACAACTTTATTTATGAAACCAAAATCAGTAGCTGTTGCTTCCATAAAGCAGTATCTCAGTTATATAATCCAAAAAGAGTTAATAATTATAAATATATTAGTTGTTCCAATTAATAGTACAAGCAACATACAATATATAACAATCACATGCAGCCAAAAGCAGTACAACCATTATATGTAACAAAAGAATCCATCAACCACTTATAGCAACCAAACTAATGGTTTGTCTAGGTTCAAAAAAATTTCATCGTACAAGGGTGATAAATAAACTACTAAGTGTACCTTATGCTTAGTAACCTTAGATAATTACTTAATAGATTATTCATACATCCTTAAACAATTTGAAGTATCATTTCCCAAACTTCCCATCGGCCAAAACAATAAAGAATTTGAGTATTATTTAAATTTGTACGATGTACATAAATCTTTTATGCACAACATCATTTCTAATAACTTGCTTGAATACACGCATTCCACTTTCGAACTAGTATTGTTAACTTGACCACTCTAATGCGGACTCTAATCTGATTTCTTTATTTGAAATTTCCGTTTCCTTGCATAGCCATAAATCACGATAGAAAACTTCAAATTCATATCTAAAATTCGTATCAATTGTTTGCCGTCAAGAATCGAGCGAAAAATCCTAATTGGAACTAGTGTGAATTACTACTAATCTTGTATTCAAATCGGAATCAGAGCTGTTATGCGAATAAAATGATTTACACACAATTTACATATTTTATTCTATTGGTTTCTTTTCACAACATTATTTACTTTTCATTTTTTTAATTCATTCATTCAATAATTATCTTTTATTAATTTTCCTTCATTACTTACACAATTTTCTTCCCATTCAATATTTGAAACCATCAATGAATCCATTATTAAAGTATTACGTACATTCATTGCAATTTGTTTCATATTTATTATTTACTTATTACTTTGATATCCTTTTTAATATTAATACATCAGTGAATCATTTCAGTCATTTTCTTGAGTTTATAATTATTTACTTACAATATTCAGTTTTTTATTTAATATAATTACTAGCATATCAAAATATTAGCTTATGTTTAAAATATTTCTTGTACATCATAATTCTTATTTGTGGACATAATTCCATTACTTTAGTTCTACTTATATTATATTCTATTGCATAATCATATTGACCTTTCAACTTTTAAACATTTTTGGTAAGTTTATATATGTTTATAGAATGTAATTGAGTGTTATACAAATTTATCTCATTCATTCAGTGGGCAAAATATTCAATAATTTACATCTTCTAAATTTAATTACTCTTCAATTTACGAGTGACAAATCTCCAATTTTTTTACAGTTTCATTAATCACTTAGCTTTTAATTTCTTTTTTTTCATTTTAGAAGTTTCCAACTGTTAAAATTTCACTTTCTACAATTGAAAATCATTAATTTAACAAGAACCTAAGAACTAAATACTAGGTTCATTTCAAATCATTTTGAAATAATATATATATTCATATACTTTATATATCAAATCAAACTTAAGAAAATAAAATTAAAATTTGTTTATCAAGACAAACATGTAGCTAAGCTACTATATTTGTCTTTCCACTTTGAAACTCGAAAATGAACACCGATAATGTTGCGATCATCACCGAAATTATTTTCCAGTGACAGAAGAGGGGAGTAAGAGTTTATTTTCTTTTAAAATTCTTTTAATACATTTCTTTCAAATCCCTTTTGAAAAAATTTATATCCGAAAATACTTTCAAATAATACTAATATATTTTCAAAATCTTTGAAAACCGATTTCAAAACACCAACATTTAAGTTCTCAAATTTCCACTTAAATTTATTTTATTTGTAAATCATATTTTTATAATCATATTTATAAAATTACATTTCTATAACATATAATAGTTAATGCTTTTAAGAAACATGACTAACCGAACAATAAATGGTAAAAATCAAACATTATCATTTTCGAAAAAACAACACACCACAACAACAATATCAATTTATGAAAAATTATATTATATATTTATATACACAAAATATAATGCTAGGTAAAATTATTTCATTTACCTATTTTAAAAAAATATTGTGTCAGTCTGCCTTATTAAGTGTTTAGAAATCCCTATCGATGCCATAACATCCTATGTACCGACCAGAATTTATAAACTAAACAGAACAAATTAACACAATATAAAAACATTTTTATATCACTAACAAATACGCTCTCTCAAATATATACACTCAGACTCATTCTAGGGTATTAATAACCCTATCTCTAATGAGTTAACCCAAAACAGGCTAAGTTATCTCTATACCAAAGCTTTGATACCAACTGTAACGACCCACCTTTTTGGACGGTTTAAATCAATAATAAACCACACATGTCAACTCAAACCATTAAAAAAAGGAGGATTGTCAATGGGCTAAATAACAAAAAAAAAAAGAAAAGAAGAAGAAGAAAAACACAGAATCCCACGGTGGAATGACAGAATATAATACTCAAATTTGTTTTATAATATAAATTTGTTTACACAATTTTTTTCAACAATCAGAGTACAAGCAATGACATACCAATAATGATGCAGTGGAAAATTACTAATAATATAATATATCAAACTCCATCTCTGTCCTCTCGAAATAAAGTGTTCAACACTGAAATGCTTAGGCTGACCCGAGTGTATTGAAAAGACATAACACTCGAGTCAAAACTAAAAGATCTTATGTAAGTTAAATCAACAAGTAAATATGAAGGTAATGGCTTCAGAGATGTTTTCTGGACTTTACATCTCCTATCCAGTGTATAACATGCGTGCAATAACTTATGAGATGTTTCGGGATTTTTTCCGTCTCCTAAGGATCTGTTAAACTATCTATATGTAGTGTCTGTCAGTAATGTAAAGTATTAAAATAGCATTAAGGCGTTACCCTTCTCCCCTTTAACACATTTTTATAGTTATCGTGGTCTATGCAGTACCGTAAACTCCAGCATAATCTAGTGGGCTATCAGAGAGCACTCCATAGGTACGGCACAAACCAAAATCATAGTGGGCTTGATAAGGCATATGACAAGGCATGCGAGGCAATGCCCATGGTAGGATTCTACCATTTTGCACGCCTATACTAGCGGTAAGGCATAGCAGCTACTTCCGCCCACCTTGAAACACACTTCCATAATCAAATCGAGGGTGGTCATTAATCAATCACAAAGCAATAGATATGGTATCGAAGAAGCATGTCCGATAGGAGGAGTGACCTCACTTGGCTTGGGATTGCCCTTGTTTTAGCCATATCAAGCCGACCCGAAGGTCGAGGCTACGTTCTTACCTCATACCAGTAGCGTTCGACAAACCATCCTACTTCGTTATGGAATCTCCACCATGTGAACTGTTGTTAAAGTGGTTTCGGAATTGGCAGAGAGTATGACAATATCCGACTCCGACCTCTTTAACAACCAAATGCTTATTTCACACCGTGGTCATTTTATAAAACATTTTTAATAATAAATCCAGGAAATAGTTTATACCTTCATATCAAGATATTCATATACTTATTCTAAAAGTATAAATATATTCATAAATACCGAGGAAGATTTCTTTCAATCAATTCCGAAAGTAATTTATAAATCTCTCCTAAATCATTTATAAACTATTTATATGCTTAGGACCATTTATAAAGCTATTTATAAATTCCAAACAGTTTAAAACTCTCTCCCTTTTCATAAACCATTATGCAAATTCCTTTAAAACGTTTCCAAATCCCTTTATACAAGTTTTTTTATAAAACCCTTAATATAATCCTTTAAATCCTTTATAACTCCTTTACAAGACCATTATAAAATCCTTTAAAAAAATCTTTTACAAAATCATTTTATAAAATCCATTAAAAAATCTCTTGCAAAACTTTTATAAATTCCTTACAAAACATTTTACAAAATTCTAAAACTTTTGCAAAAATCTTTTATCTATTAAAGTTATTATAAAGTCTATACTTATTATCTTAAATCAAAACTATATTTATTATATTAAATTAAATTTAAAAAATATATATTTATTAAAACTATATTAAATATTTTATTAAATTAAATTTTAAACTTTTCAAAATATATTTTTAAAACTAAATAAAATTATAAGTTAAAATCTTTACTTTACATGTAAAATCATACACTAACCTATAATTTGAAGCTTTAAAACATAACATGGAAACACCCATAACTTTTTTTTTAGCATAATTTTCTCAGAAATTAAGTAGACGGTTATTTCCAAAAATGTGGACATTATGTCTTGATCTCAGATAAATATAAGAATATTTTCAACTGTAAAAGAGGCATGGCATGACATGTTATATTGATCTACAAGCCTCTATGATTGAATCAGATTCATGATCTAGCTCAATCATAATTTTAGCTTGTGAGTTCTTTTTTTTAATTTGATTAAGGGCTCAGCACCTAGAAAGTTTCTATTGCACCCTTAATTTCTTTTTTTTTTCCAAGCCTCAGCACTTACACAAAGTATAATGCAGCTCACAACATTTTCCTTGATAAGATTTCCCATGCCATAAATCTATAACAGTTGAGAATATCCTCTCCATACTTTTAAAATTCTGGGCCTTAACATTTCTGAGCAAAATGAAACAATAAGTTGCACATCCAAAGGCAAACATCTCAACAAGTCAAAGATCATCCAAAAACATCCATGGTAAAATCATATCAGATCCAAAAAGAAACATCCAAAGAGCATTGATAAAATCATATACATCAAAACCAGCAATATGTAAAGGCAATATAAAAAGTGGCTGCCTCATCTCAGGTCTTAATGCCATGAATCTAGTGAGGTTTACTCACCTAAGTTCTTCCTTCTCTTGATCCAGAAAATCCTTATGTATGTGTGTTTCTCTTCACTTTTTAAATATTTTCTTTCTTATTTTATTTTTGAGTAACTCGGGGTAAAATGGTTTCCTGGCCAAAGCTGTTTATTTATATGCTTTTTCCATTAGGGTTTTGGCAAGACAGAATTCCATTTCTGACCTGACCATCTTCATGCATTTTGTATTTATATTTTAACATTTTCCTTCTTAATACCCCGGCCACCTTAGTCCATTATGGTTAGTACCTTCTCTTTTTTTTCTCGTTTACTTTTCTAGAAAATGGCTATCTTTAATTATTTACCCAAGTCATGATAAATGTGTGACTCGGTTTTTTTTATTTATGTTTCTATTCTTTTCTGGAAATCTTTTTTTTTTCTTTTCTATTTTTACCTACACAAGCATACTGACTTGTATTACATTTCATGTCATTTTGATGTCTCCCCTTTCTTTTGCTTTAACACTTTCTGCTCACAGAAAATATACATGTACATAGGTGCATATATTTTATTTCTTGCCTTACAGAAAATGTATATAGGCATATTTTCTATGTTTAACCTGGCTAGGCCTAAGTTAAATTCCAATGTTTTAAATAAGAATTTTGATTTCTTATTTCAAATAAAAATTTCTGTCTCTTTATTTGTTTATTTATTTTTTCAAAATAATACATGTGGTCTGCGGACAGAATAATTCACATTTCAAAATTATATTTGAAATGTTTTCTTTTCACAAATTCTTGGATTTTCCCCTGTGCCATTTCCAGTGTGCATGTTCACACATATCCTTGCACACTATCTAATCCCAAGAATTTCACCATATTTGAATCTAAATATTTCAAAATTAAATCATTTTATCAAAATGGTTTTTCATAAAATTTTGGGGTATTACATTCACCCCTCCTTTTAGGAATTGTGTCCTCACAATTTTCTAATACTTATAACAAGCATCATCTGATTTTCTGAAAATCTATCAAACATATGTATAAGCAAGCAAATTCAACCACAGCAACCATACATATCAAATTTTTTAGAAATTAAAAAAATTATCTTTAATTTGCAAAAAGCTTAGGATAACCCCTCCTTATCTTATCTTCTAATTCCCATGTACAATCATTAGGATCAAGACTCCATTGGACCTTCAACGGTTTTAAATTTTTATTTCTCAATTTCTTTTCTTCTTTAGCTAATATCCCCACTGGTTCTTTCTCATAAACAAAATTGGGATTTATCTTAATTTAAGTAGGCTTGACCAGAATTTCCTCCTTATCATGTACCCATCTTCTAAGTTGTGACACATGAAAAACATTATGCATTGCTTTCATATCCTCTGGCAGTTCCAATTTGTATGCTAATGAACCTGTTCTTTCCAAAATCTTATAGGGTCCAATATACCTTGGTGTGAGTTTTCCTTGCCTGCCAAATCTCAAGACCTTTTTCATTGGTGAAACTTTGATAAAAACAAAGTCACCCACTTCATATTCCACTTGCTTTCTCCTCTTGTCTGCAAACTTCTTTTGCCTGTCTTGAGCTGCTGCAATTCTTTTCTTTACCAATTTAATTTTCTCTGTAGTTTCTTGTATGTACTCAGGTCCTAAAATAGTTCTTTCTCCTGTTTCCACCCAACACACAGGTGATAAACATGGCTTGCCATATAAGGCTTCAAATGGTGCCATCCCTATGGTGCTTTGATAACTGTTATTGTATGTGAACGCAGCTAAATGGAGATGGTCTTCCCAGTTGCCTCCAAAGTCCAGTGCACATGCTCTCAACAATTCCTCTAAAACTTTGTTCACCACCTTAGTTTGTCCATCTGATTGTGGATGGTAGGTAGTGCTCAAACATAATTCACTTCCCATGGCTTCTTGAAAACTCTTCCAAAATCTTGAGGTAAAGTTGGTATCCCTATCACTCACAATGGTTTTGGGAATGCCATGCAATCTTACCACCTCTTTCATGAATACTTGAGCCAATTTTGGGGCATTTCTTTCTGATTTTACTGGGATAAAATGTGCTACTTTAGCTAGCCTATCCACTATTACCCATATACTAGTGTTTCCCCTCTTAGATCTAGGCAGACCATCTATGAAATCCATAGATATATCCTCCCACTTCCACTGTGGTATGCTAAGAGGATGCAACAGTCCTGATGGCCTTTGTGTCTCTGCCTTGACTTGTTGGCAAGTCATACATTTTGCAACATGTTTGGCCACATCAGACTTCATTCCCTTCCACCAAAGATTTCTCTTCAAATTTTGATACATCTTTGTACTGCCTGGGTGTATGGAGTACTTACTCCTATGGTATTCATTCAATATTTCCTCCTTCAACTCTACGTTTTTTTGGGACACATATTTTGTTCTTGTTCCTTAAATAACCATTTTTGTCAATTTGATAATTTATTACTTCTTCCCCTTTTGATAAGAGCATTTTCTTTTCTAATAGGTTCAGGTCTTGTTCCTGCATTTATCCAACCTTCAGAAGTAAATCTGATTCCAGAGATACCATACTCAATTTTCCTTTACTTTCATCTTCTTCAATTGGTACCATTTGTGCCTCACTGTTTGCTTCAATTTCCAAATTAGTAAGTATAGACAAATCCTTAAACTCTTCCATCATCAACATGGCTACTTTAGCATGTTGTCTACTCAAGGCATCTGCAACTTTATTTGCCTTACCATGTGTATAGAGTATATCTAGATCATAGGCAGCTAGGAACTCCACCCATCTATGTTGCCTCATGTTCAAATCTTTTTGTGAGAATAAATATTTCAATGCCTTATGATCAGTTTACAAAATAAATTTGGCACCTAACAGATAATGTCTCCAGAATTTCAAGGCATACACTACTGCTGCTAGTTCAAGATCATGGGTTGCATATCTTGTTTCATGTGGCTTTAATTGCCTAGATGCATAGGCTATCACCTGGTCTTGCTGCATCAACACAGCCCATAGCCCAGAGCCACTTGCATTAGTATACACAATTAAGTTCTCATTCCCTTCTGGCACTCTTAATACTAGTGCATTAATTAAAGCTTCTTTTATTTTGGTAAAAGCTTGTTCACATTTTTCTGTCCATACAAAGGCTTGGTTCTTTCTAGTTAAATTGGTAAGGGGTGATGATATTTTTCAAAAATCTTTTATAAATCTCCTATAATATCCTGCCATCCCCATAAATGATCTAACCTCACTTACTGTACCTGGTCTTTTCCATGTTTGAATAGCTACTACCTTATTGGGGTTTACTGAAATTCCTTTGGCAGAGATAACATGTCCAAGAAAATGTACTTCTTCCTTCCAAAATGCACATTTTGAAAATTTTGCCTTTAAATCATTTTTCCTTAATCTTGACAAAACCAAATGCAAATGATTTTTATGCTCTTCCACTGTTTAGGAATAAACAAAAATATCATCAATAAAAATTAGTACAAACTTGTCTAAATAATCTCTAAATATTCTATTCATTAAATCTACAAAATATGAAGGAGCATTTGTCAATCCAAATGGCATAACCATAAATTCATATAAGCCATATCTAGTGTTAAATGCAGTATACTTAACACTTGAGTCTTCAACCTTCATCTAATGAAATCCTGATGCTAAGTCTAATCTAGAAAATATTTTAGCTTCACTGAGTTGATCAAAAAGATCATCTATTCTAGGCAATGGGTATTTGTTCTTGATGGTTATTTTATTTAGTTCTCTGTAATCTATGCACATTCTCAAAGTACCATCATGTTTTCTTACAAACACTACTGGAGCACCCCAGCATGAATTACTTGGCCTAATAAATCCTTTGCCTTCTGGTTCTTCCAACTGATTTTTCAATTCCTTCAATTCACTTGGCCCTATTCTGGTGGGTTTCTTGATTATTGGACTTGCTCCTGGAATGAGATTAATTTGATACTCAACTAGTCTATGGTGTGGAACACCCTTAACTTTCCCAAACACATCCAAATATTCATTGACTATGGGAATTTCTTCAATGGTTAGTTCACTGAAATCTTTTTCTGAGTCAACTAAATGATATAATTTTCTTTCCTTAGCTACTTCACATAAAAATGTGATCCTCTGGCCTCTAGAATTTTGCAATGATATGGTGGATGAGTCTAAATTAATTATGGCTTTAAATTTCCTTAACCAGTGTACCCCTAATATAATACCTGTATTTGGGTAATTCAAAACATATAAATTGGAAATAAAAATATTTCCTCCTATGTTTAACTCCACATCCACACAATTCATGTTCAAAATACTAGAACTCCCCAGTGGACTATGTATTGAGCAGTGGGGTTTCAACCAATATGAAATTTAATTTTAGCATTTTAACTAATTCATAGGAAATCAAAGAGTGAGTTGCCCCAGTGTCATATACTACTGCTATAGGTATGGTACAAATAAATAATGTACCTTCCACTTGACCATGATTTTCAGCTCCACTCTCCACTGTGGATTTGCCTTTGGCTTCCAAATTTGCTTTTTTCCCTTGCTGTTTGTTCTCAGGACAGTTCCTCTTCATATGCCCCTCTTTCCCACATAGGTATCATTTGAAGGCTCCTCCTTTCAACTCTGGGCACCTTGGTTTTGATGTGTCCTTCCTTTCCACATTGATGGCAGACCAATTTCTTCTTAGTATCATTAGCCTTGGCATCATTGGCCTTTTTGTTGTCTGTCTCTTCCTTCTTTTTATCATAAGGGTGATATCTTCCCTTGTTCTTCTTGTTTTTGCTGCTCTTAAAATTCCTATGCTTCTCTCTTTCCTTGTCATGCTGCTCAAATTTCAAAGCCAAGTCTATTACTTGATCAAAAGTTCTGTCGGCATATGGTAACATGGCCCTGCTAAGTCCTGGATTCAAACCTTTAATATACCTATCATTCTTGGATGCTTCATCTGCCACCAACATTGCTCCATATTTGGACAACCTCTCAAACTTTTGAGTGTACTAAGTGAAATTCAAAGTTCCTTGCCTAAGTCTAATAAATTCTTCAAGTAAAGTGGTCTTGGCTGATGTTGGTACAAATCTTGCCTCCAACATCTCCTTGAATTGATTCCATGTAATTTCATTTTTAATTCTTCCAGCTATGATCACCTCCCACCAGCTTAAAGCCACTCCTTTCAGCTGTCTTGAAGCCACTTGCCTCTTCCTTTAATCATCCAGCTGCATGTCATTGAAAATCCTTTCTAATTTTCTCAACCATGCTTGAATTTCCATCACATTCTCAGCCCCTTCAAAACTTTTGCCTCCCAAATTTGTATAAGCCTTTAATAGTTTTGGAAGTTCCTCGTGTGGATTCTCAGGCCTATGCCCAATTCCATTCCTTAAAACTCTTACAAACTCCTGCATGTCAAGCATTTGTGGTGCACTTGTCCCTGCCTGATGTGATCCCCTTCCTACCATGATTTGCTAACTAAGTTCTGGGAAAATGGTATTAGTATATTATGAGTATTTCTATAATTAATATTTTTTTATCCAATTTATTTCATCCAAAATAAACAGACATAATACATTTTCTATATTATTCAACAATCAATGCAACCATTTGATTATGCTACCAACCTCGCTCTGATACCAAATGAAATGACCCTCACAATTTTTACCTTAATTTCTCAGGAATTTTTTTTATACATACACATACACATTTAACTTATATGTGTATTTGTATGCCACATGTATATTTATTTTCACATCTAAGTTTTAATTTACTTCCTTTGAACTCTCAGAGTCATTTCTTTTCAAACAATTCACCTAGGGTTAAAATTTTCTACCAATATAAATATATCAGTTTATTCCTAAAGGATATACACATACATATGAAGATCTATGTGCTCCTCTTGTTTAAAGTCAGAGTATATTTATTTCTTTTATTAAACAAGAGCATGCTGTTTGATTTTGGATTTGAATGAATCTGTTTACAGTTTAATACCCTACTCTTTTGAATATTTGTAATATATTAGTAAACCCTGTGCATACTTAGTTCATATGGATTTGGTTATTCTAATTTATAAATCTGCTGTTAATTTATCTTGGCAGATAAATCTCAAAGTAATTGGGATTCTTTTTTTTCATAGTTCAAATACATTGATATTTGGCTAAGACCAAAAAATGATATATTCACCTATCATTTTCCACTTATGTATTTTCTAGAACCCTTCTTGTTTTGGTTCAATCTATATGGCTTGTTCATTTCGATCTTAGCCTATATTGACACATTGTGAGTTGTGTATTTGCATAAGATTTGCTGTGACAAGAATTTGAACTTTTCAAAAATATTTAAAAGAATAATGTGTGTCCTCAGATTTGATAGTGCAAACCTGTCCAGATTGCATATCTGTTATGGCTTTTAAAAGTTGGTTGTGTTGAAACAATTGTTAAATAAACTAAAGCTTTTGAAATGTATTTTACATTCAAAATACCATCAAATATAATCAACCAAAACTTCACTCATTTGAAGCTGGTTAACCCTTGTGTCTTCTGTCTAGCAGACACTTGTACAAAGCATTTGCATTATATCTAAAGCCATGCAAAAATTTTACTTTACTCAAAACAATTCAGAAAGTGGACTTAAACTTATTTACTAAGTATTACAGTAGAAAGGATTTAAGTCCTTATAAGTTTACCTCTAGTTAAATCCTGTCTAGATTTTTATTCTAAAAACTCAATGCTTTGCTATATCTCAAGAATTGACCAATACATAATACAAGTATGCAAAACAATTGCTCACATACATATATGTGTATTTCTTTTCCAGGCTTTCATATCTAATACTTAAGCATATTTTTCTTGTTTTCAACCCAGATATTCCTATTAATTTTAAAACTTGAATGCATAGCAATATTCAACAGGCAAACAACTAGTTCAATTAAACATAGCAAGTTCATTACATAACATCAAGTTCAAACACAACTGTCCTTGGGATACATGCAGATAAAATCTTTCTAAGCTCGTATTAAAATTAGCAAGCATGCACATCCATTTTCTCATTAGCCGATACCCCTTTCCATCTTATTTAAGCTTGGTATTCCCTGCAAGAACATTAGTGGCTGTCTCATTTTAAAATGAGACACCCCCATATGTCATGAGCAAATAAGGGTCAGATCTATGATCTGGTGTGAGCAACATCGATATATTCATGATATTAAGCAACTGAGAATATAAGTGTAATGACTTGTTATTTGAACAAATTTCTGCAATCACTTATTTTATCATTGTGTAAATAAAATGACTCAGGTATGATAACTTCATCTATCATTCCCACACATGCATACATAATCTTGCAATCATAAATATAAATCTGCAACATGTGCATTCACTGGAACAATCATGGTTCCACACCAACCTACCTAAGAAATATTCATATTCCTATCTCTTCATGTACAGGTTGTATAATTCAATTTAAATTCCTGCCTCATCTGCTATCAAGGAATCACAGGGACATATTGTAATGAACTAATTCACATCATTACACAAAGATCTCAAGGCTTAAACAAGCCATATGTCAACTTGCATACATCAAATATAACAAGCATTCCAGCAGCCTTCTTGGCCTTCCCTTCCCTAGTTTATTTACTAGTGCATTGATTTAAATCCTATTACCAATTAGCTAAGTGAACATATCACTGCAAACATGGAAACACCCATAACTTTTTTTAGCATAATTTTCTCAGAAATTAAGTAGACAGTTATTTCCAAAAATGTGGACATTATGTCTTGATCTCAGATAAATATAAGAATATTTTCAACTGTAAAAGAGGCATGGCATGGCATGTTATATTGATCTACAAGCCTCTATGATTGAATCAGATTCATGATCTGGCTTAATCATAATTTTAGCTTGTGAGTTCTTTTTTTTTAATTTGATTAAGGGCTCAGCACCTAGAAAATTTCTATTTCACCCTTAATTTCTTTTTTTTCAAGCCTCAGCACTTACACAAAGTATAATGCAGCTCACAACAGTTTCCTTGATAAGATTTCCCATGCCATAAATCTATAACAGTTGATAATATCCTCTCCATACTTTTAAAATTCTGGGCCTTAACATTTCTGAGCAAAATGAAACAATAAATTGCACATCCAAAGGAAAACATCTCAACAAGTCAAAGATCATCCAAAAACATCCATGGTAAAATCATATCAGATCCAAAAAGAAACATCCAAAGAGCATTGATAAAATCATATACATCAAAACCAGCAATATGTAAGTGGCAATATAAAAAGTGGCTGCCTCATCTCAGGTCTTAATGCCATGAATCTAATGAGGTTTACTCACCTAAGTTCTTCCTTCTCTTGATCCAGAAAATCCTTATTTATGTGTGTTTCTCTTCCCTTTTTAAATATTTTCTTTCTTATTTTATTTTTGAGTAACTCGGGGTAAAATGGTTTCCTGGCCAAAGCTGTTTATTTATATGCTTTTTCCATTACGGTTTTGGCAAGACAGAATTCCATTTCTGACCTGACCATCTTCATGCATTTTGTATTTATATTTTAACATTTTCCTCCTTAATACCCCGGCCACCTTAGTCCATTATGGTTAGTACCTTCTTTTTTTTCTCATTTAGTTTTCCAGAAAATGGCTATCTTTAATTATTTACCCAAGTCATGCTAAATGTGTGACTCAGTTTTTTTATATTTATGCTTCTATTCTTTTCTGGAAATCTCTTTTTTTTCCTATTTTTACCTACACAAGCATACTGACTTGTATTACATTTCATGTCATTTTGATGTCTCCCCTTTCTTTTGCTTTAACACTTTCTGCTCACAGTAAATATACATGTACATAGGTGCATTTATTTTATTTCTTGCCTTACAGAAAATGTATATAGGCATATTTTCTATATTTAGCTTGGCTAGGCCTAAGTTAAATTCCAATGTTTTAAATAAGAATTTTGATTTCTTATTTCAAATAAAAATTTCTGTCTCTTTATTTGTTTATTTATTTTTTCAAAATAATACATGTGGTCTGCGGACAGAATAATTCACATTTCAAAATTATATTTCAAATGTTTTCTTTTCCCTGTATATTTTTTTTTCACGAATTCTTGGATTTTCCCCTGTGCCATTTCCAGTGTGCATGTGCACACATATCCTTGCACACTATCTAATCCCAAGAATTTCACCATATTTGAATCTAAATATTTCAAAATTAAATCAGTTTATCAAAATGGTTTTTCACAAAATTTTGGGGTATTACAGCGGTATTGGCAATGATTGCTGAGTTGAAGGATTTAGAAGCATTAGCGAATTACAGAGTGTAATGGAGATCCGAACTAGGTCTACTGGAGCTACAATTTTATTATCTTGTTTGAAAGTTCGACCAGAGATGATCGAAAGGATCGTTTCTAAGAAGGAAGAGGATCCAATATTAGCTGAACGGATCAAGAAGTTAAAAGATGGAACGGAGAGTGATGACTTGAAAGATTTTTGTCTCTACCAAAATGGGAGGTTGAGAAAGAAAGGAAGATTATGTGTTCTAAGTGTAGGAAACATAAGGAAAGAAGTCATGGAGGAATGCCATCGTTCAAAGTTCACTATTCACTCAGGAGGTACTAAAATGTATCAGGATATGAAGAAGAATTTCTTCTGGGAAAGTCTAAAGCGGGATGTTGGGTTATGTGTGAAGCAGTGCATGATTTACCAACAAGCAAAGGCCGAACACCAGAAACCAAGTGGGTTGCTTCAGCCATTAGATATTTCAGTATGGAAGTGGAATTCTGTTTTCATAGGTTTTATTGATGGGTTGGCAAGGTCAAACTGAGGAAATGATAAGCATATGGGTCATGGTGGACAGACTTTCCAAGAATACCCATTTCATTCCAGTTAGGTCAACCAGAACGGCACCTATTTGGAAAAGTTATTCGTGAAGAATGTGGTTATACCGTATGGAATTCCTAGTAGCATAGTCAGTGATAGAGATCTTGTATTCACTAGTGAGTTTCGGAAACCAAGCTCAAGATGAGTGTCGCATACCATCCACAAACAGATAGATAAACGAAAAGAGTTAACAAAATCTTGAAAGATTTGTTAAGAGCTTGTGTACTAGATTTTGGAGGATCATGGAAAGACCATCTGCATTTAGTTGATTTTTCATATAACAACGATTATCAGACTAGTATTGGGATTGCACCGTTTGAAGCTTTGTATGGATGGCCATGAAAATCTCCTATATATTGGCCGGAGATCGGGGACAGGTTGGTTCTTGTTCAAGATTTAGTCAGAGAAGCAATAGAAAAGATTGTGGTCATTCGAACTAGAATGAAGGAGGATCAGTCTAGGCAGAAGAGTTATGCAAATAATTGACGGAAATATCTAAAGTTCTCAGTTGGAGATCAGGTTTTCGTCAAAGTATCACCAATGAAAGGTGTGATTAGGTTTGGAAAATCGGGGAAGTTAGCACTGAGATTCGTTGGACCTTTTCCTATTATTAAGAGGATCCAAAAGCTTACATATAGAGTTGAGTTACCAAGCAGTTTAGAAGGATCCCGTGATGTTTTTCATGTTTCTCATCTTAGAAAGTGTGTTAGAGACCTGGAGAATACTATTGCACCGACCGCGCTAGATGATTTGGTGGTAGAACCAGATTCGACTATAGTGAAGAAGTCTATTTGCATTGTTGTAAGAGATGAGAAAAGGCTTAGAGCCAAGACGGTCAGATTAGTCAAAGTCCAGTGGAGCAATGAAGATAGGGACTATACTTGGGAGATTGAGAGCGGGATTAAAGATACTTATTCTGACTTATTTGATGGTATGTTTTACCTTTTTGTTTCATTAGTTGTGTACCTTATCGTAATCTCGGGGACGAAAATCTTTAAGGAGGAGAGTCTGTAACACCCCAGATTTTTAGTAACATTATTTAGGATATTTAATTAGTTAAATTGAATAAAATAATGTGATGCTTAGAGGATTAGGATTTGATTCAATTAAGGGGTAGCCGTGCCATTTAAACAATGGACTAAAGGAAGAGTTTAAATTGAAATAGAGGAGGGATAAAATAGGAAAGAGACCATTCCTATATCTATAATCCTTGGTCATGTAAAATATACACGTTCCTTTCAATTTCAAAATTTTAAATTAAGGGGCCGGCTACCATTAACAAGGAAGAGAAGAAGAAAAGCTAGGAAGAAGCTAATTCAAATCAAGCCTATTCACATCTCAATCTTTATAATCTCTAAAGCTAAGGTGAATAATGCTTACATATCATTTTGACTATATTTTCGGTTTTTTGATGATTGTCGAATATTTTGCATTGATTTTCCATGATTTTTGATGATAGAATGATTATATGTACATGTTGATGATTTATGTGTGTTCATATTGGTTTTATGATATGTTTTAAGGTAAAAACCCTATAAAATGACATCCAAATGCCTCGAGAATTTTCATGAAGATCGTAAATAATATTTAGAAAAGGGTTTCAATTTTTGGAATTTTCTGAAATTATGTGAAATTTATATGAAGTTTCTAGTAAAGAAAATTTTGATTTGAGTTAATAATTATTTTAGGTTAAATAATAAAAGGTTTGGGACTAAAAAATTTATACATTGGAAAAAAAATTGAAAGGTATTTTCTAGAATTTTTGTAGATTTTTCATGAGTGTTTCAATGGTTATATAAAATTATTTAAGGTATGGGACTTAAATTTCATTTAATCTAAAGAGGAGAAGGGGCATTTTATAAAATAATTTAAATTATTAAATCTAGAAAGTCGATAGCCCTTTTGACAAATTGCAGTAATATTTATTAGTAAAGGAAGAGGCGACCAATCATAATTAGACACGTAAGGAAGGTTATGTGGAAAGAACTATTTGCTATATGTTTTACATTGTTTCAACACCATCGGCACCAAGTTCTGGCTCCTTATCTTCGATTTCAACACAGTCAAAACCAATGCACATGGTATCAATCTACTGGTACATAGTGAACTGGATGATGACGGAAGGTAGGGAGTCGAAACTAGGGGTTCCGAAGGGGTTGAGACAGTGCTTTGTTTTTAAATTAAAGATATATGCCTGCTTGCTTTCAACTAAATAGCTTTTGACAAAGTAGCTTTCGACCAGGTCAAATGATTTAAAGAAAATGGTTTTGATTGGGTTATGCCTCTGCTTTTGAACAATTGCTTTTGACTAATTCGAAACCTTTTGCTGCTGCCTTTTTACCTTTCGACCAAATGGTTTCGAAGGGGTTGTTTTGTTTTCTAAAAACTTGGCCGCCTCTCTAATGCTTTCGAAGGGATGGATTCGACATCATCACTTCATTACTTAGGAAATGGTTTCAAAGCAGATGCTTCTGAGTTAAATGTTTTAAGACCCTTTTTTCTATGATTGAAGTAAAAGCCAAATTAGTTTCAAAAGAGACGGTTTTAAATGGTTTTGAAACAGATGCTTTCAACTTTAATGGGTTTCTGGTCCTTTTTCTCTACTTAAAGGCGGAATCGAAATGGTTTCGACCGAGACGTTTTCAAAGTTTTCAAAGGGGTGGATTTTTGAATGGTTTCGAAAGGTTTCCACGTGTTTTAAATTGAATCCAAAGTGCTTTCGAAAGGATTGAGTTTTGACTGTTTCAAAAGATTTTAATGAATGGTTTTGAAATGGGTGGTCCTTTAGGATTTCAAAAGGGTTGAAAGGAAATGTTTTTCCTATGTTTTCGAAATGCAATATTTAAAAGAAGGTGGTATGATATTTTGAAGCTTTCGAAGAAAAGAAATGAAAGATTTTTCCAATGTTTTCGAAAGGCAATATTTAATGGTTTCAAAAGGGTCATTCAATGGTTTCGAAGGGGTTACCAGGTTGTTTAACGATTTTAAACGAAAGTTTCGGAAGTATTAAATAGGCGATGTAGCCTAAGTATTTTCAAGTTAAAAGGGATTAACTTGTTTTGGAAGGATAGTAAATCTTATTTAATCTCATCAACATTACTTTGAGTAAAGTATAATAACATGGCAAAATAGCTTAGAGTAAAGCTAAGATTATATTTTTCTTGTATATGTATGATTTGAAGGACTAAATCGTTTTGAAAAGGTTTTCAAGGCAAATTCAAAGGGTAGTTAACCCTAAGAAAATGATTCAAACAGTTAGTCCATTTTATTTCAGACAGTTACTCCGATTTGTGGATAGTCAGCCTAGTTGTATGGACAGACAGTCCATTTGTAGCATAACGGAACTTGCTATTATATTGTGAGCATAGAGTTCACATATTACCTGTTTTATAGATAGATAGTCCATTTATTAGCATAAGGATATTTCTATTTTGATATAATCGATTTGATTAACCAGTTTGGTCGGATGAAAGGATTTGCAAAATATATGTTGTAAAGATGATATAAGTGAGGGGAAACCTATTCTGTTAAGCGGTGTGGTCTCACTTAATATCAGAAAACCAAGATGTAACAAAATTGTTCACACCAGGCTTTATGTCTGACTTGAAGTTTTTGTTTCCCCTTAAACTCTCAGGTACCCAAAATTAATTTGACTAGGTTAAGGGTTGAGGTTTTCAGGTTTAGTCTTTTGGCGAATAAAGCTTCTAAGGACGAGTTGGTGGCTAACGGATAGCTAATTAGGAATTGCATATTGTTTTGTTTATTTCTGCTATGTATTAAGTCAAATATGACTATATTACTTTGATCAACCAAGGGGGCATCGTCATTTGTCTCTCTTGGCGTACTTTTGTAATGATTATAATTAATCTTTACCTGGAAAACGATATGGGATTATGTAACATGAATATGCGTTATTGTTTTTAAGTGTAATCGGTAAAGTGTTGTTTTGAAATCTAAGATTTTGTTCGTATTCATGTGCTTTTGATATTATGGATAGCCTTAGCATTGTGGTAATTTGTCACCAAAAGTTAGTACTATACATGACTATAGCATCTGTAGCGCTTAGCTTTTGGCCTCTAGATATGGGATGTTACATAAATGCTATAGGCGCTCCCTACTCAAATATACTCTGTCGAATGAACCATCATCTTAATAGGTCATTTACTTACACCTCGAGTTCTTATTATACTCTAAGTGTCATACGCCTTAGCGGCATAACTTTTAGCACCACTTCCTTTATTAAGTGGATGCAGAACTCAATCTCACATTGAGATCCGGTCACTCCTCAAATACATCTGGATATTTCCTTACAATGAGTACCAATGACAATTCCTCATAAGGGAACTCAGCGAATATAAGAAGTTAACCGTCACTACATCATCGCGCATGCCGCACAACTTTATCCTACGCTCATCACCTATCTTGATTGTCACCATCAAAATTTTCATAATCTACTATATAACTTTGTATTTCTTCAGTCAATCCATCCCAAAAATGATACCGAAACCAATAATAAAGCAATCGTAAGAAAACATGTGACTGTGATTTAACAATACCAATTTGTGACATACCATGGACAAACTGGTTGAACCGCCTATGGGGTTGATCAAGACCACAGGTCTGTCTACAAAGTTAGGTCTTAATCCTAATCTATTTACTAGACCACTAGATATGAAAGAACGTGATGCATCGGTATCAAATAAAATCGAATGGGTATACCATAAACAGATGAATATATTAGATAGTAATGCCTTTTCTCTTCTCTTTCATCGATGAAGCACTCGAAAATGTCGAAATGGTATTAAGTGCATAAGCAGACACCATCTGATTGCTCTCTAGTGGCTTAGGACAGTCCTTTACCAGATGTCCAGTTTATCACAGTTAAAGAATTTCCTTCGCCACTCTTCTATTTCATGTAATTATTCCTAAAGTGGCCCTTCTCTTGGTAGATAGGAAATTCCCGCTTGCCTTTCTTGTGATTGTCCTTGTTATGAATTGCTTCTTATTATTGTTCCATTTTCTTTTGCACCCTTACTTACTTACAGCTTAGAACCCTCTTTGGAAACAACAACAGGGAAGGATTTAGATTTTGGATATCTCATGTCGAAGAACCTACTCCACTAGCGTGTCAAAGGATTCATCGATGTTATGAACATGCTTCTCCGATGGATAATCTACTAGAACCATGATGAACTTCTTTTTCTGTTCAGTGGATTATCTATAAAGGACAGACCGTACTTTGGCATTATGTTGAATTTAGCCATACATTCTGAGACAGTCATATTACTCTGCCTCAAATCAACAAACTCACAGAACAAAACCATCTTCTTAGCAGCTAGTATGAACATCGAATCAAATCGAGCTTTGAACTGCTCCCAGGTAAACAAATCCTTGTGACTGGTGATTTTGATAGCATTCCACATGTTCATTGCTTATCCTTGAAGTTACCTAGATGCCAACTTCTTTTTATAGCATCTTCAAGCTCTTTGTTCTTAAAGGTATGTTCACAAGTGTCCAACCACTCCTGCACTTCAAAGCTAATTCCGTTCCAAGGAATTGTTTACCACCAAGACTAGAATAATGCTTATTCATCTTAACATAGTCAGCTTTAAGTGCCTGCACAAGTGCACCACACTAATAGAAACAGTAGGAATACTCCCTTGGGAATTCTGAAGCATGTTACTCATTATCTCTATGAAAATAGCTTGCAAGTCAAGGTCAACTGCCCCCAATCATGTCCTTCTTTAAATTCGGACACTGAAGTCCTAGAAACATTCCTTGTCAATTAACTCATCCTTACAACCTATAATAAGAATTATCAGTCTCTTTCAAGGAAGGCTACATAAGTGGTACTTATGTATGCAATGCGTCTTATGCTATATATTCCACCATATAGTTTCAAAAGCCAAAATATAACAATTACACTCTCCAAATCTAGCTTAATCCATCCTAGAGAAATGACTCATACTCTATGTCTGATGAATCCCAATATCTCTTAGGTTAGCTTCATAACCTAAGCTCTCATACCAAATGTGACGACCAGCATACACCTTTGGTACCCAATATACCTATATAAATGTGTAAGTAAGTATCATCTACTTGTTCTTCAATTTCTCGAGACAGTTCTTCACCATATTCCGAGCTTTTGACCATCCTTGTTTTGGAATTGCATCTTCCTGTTATTGTTCCGTTTTATTTTTCCACCCTCACTCACTTATGGCTTTGACCCCTCTTTGGAAAAAAAAATGGTGGTGGACTTAGATTATGGAAATAGACTCTTGAAAGAATAATCGATGTCAGAATGCCTTCTCATGTCGAACGTAGTACGAAAATAGACTCTCATGTCAGAGTACCTTCTCCACCAGCTTCTTAAAAGATTCATCGATGTGACTAACCAGATTCTTCCTAAGATAATCGTCTTGGCCCATGATGAACTTCTCGATTTTTCAGTGAAGTATTGATAAAGGACAAACCATACTTTGATAACATGCCAAACTTGGCTACATACTCCGAGTCATATCTTCCTACCTCAAATCAGCAAGTTTATGGGACAACATTGATGTCTAAGCGATCGATATGAACTTTTCTTCAAATTGAGCTTTATACCGCTCCTTAGTAAACTGAACCTCGATAGTAGCGATTTTAATAGCATTCCACAAGTTCATTGCTCTCCTTGAAATTGCATAGGTGCCAATTTCCTTTTCATGTGACCTTCAAGCTCTAAAACCTCGAAGATACGCTAATAGGTGTCCAATCACTGCTGCACTTCCAACAAGGATCACTTTATTCCAATGCTAAAATAGTCCTTGTTAAGCTTAGTGAAGTTAGTTGTAGGTGCCTGCACCATGGCACCATCACCAACGGTAATAGTAGGAGCAGTCTTTTAGGTGTTTTGAAATGCATTCATCATCATCTTGATGAACATGGCATGCATGTTGGGGTTGGCCACCCTTGAGCCTGCTTCTTCTCTAAGTCCGAACAATGAAATCCTAACAGCATTCCTTTTCATTCAAATCATCCTTACAACCTATAATAAGGAAGGCCTCATAATTGATACTCATGTATTCAATGTGACTTATGTTATATATACTACCATATATTTATAAAAACCAAAATACAATAAATGCACTCTCTCTTCCGCTCGATCAAGCCTATAGTGATGGCTCCTAATATATCTTTGATGGATCCCAGTATCCCTTAGGTTAGCTTTGCAACCTAATCTCTGATACCAAATACAATGACTGCCCTATACCATGGTACCCGATATACATGTATACTGCTCTATAGTGGTACTCGACTGATTTAGAGCTGTAGTCAAGTGGTAAAGTAATCAAACTCCAATAGATAACATGTTGTATATCTCATAATGCATCGAATTAAATATAATTATCAAATAGTTACAAAATAGTCGAGATTGAAATATAACTATGTTAACTATTACAGATCATGGCGTAGGTTCTACATAACGACAAAACAAAGTAATAGAGTTTATATAACTGATAAATAAAACCAATATCTAGCTCAATAATAAATGTAGCATAGATAAAGCTTTATGATGCTACACAGTGGAATAATCAAATAGACCTAAATAATATCGTATATGATAATCCCATCCTCCTTCTCGTCCTTTGAACAGCTCCATCCGCAATACCAAACCGACTATCTAGTCCACTCATTTAAGAGTGACTAAGATAATAAGAAGCAGAGCTTGAAAGCTTGAGCCAAACAATAATCTGTTGTGAGCATGAGCGATAAATAACTTTGACATGCTATAAAAGCCGGTACAGTATAAAGAACACAAGGTATGTACGATCGTACCTGCCATGTTCCTACATCCAACAAGTTAGCACATAACACAATATATGTTATACCATCATCATATAGTTGTACATCACTAAATACAACATGGGAGTCGGGTATTCACAAAGTAATACCTACATCACAAGACATCAATCTCAATCACATATCAATCTAAGCAATCGAAGCTTACATAGGAATCAAATAATCACGACGACCATCAACCAAGTTTCACATCACCACTAAGATGCCTACCGACATAGGATAACTCTTACAACCATCACTAAGGTTGATGACACACTATGTTGCCATCAAATTGTATGCTTGATCACACACCATCACTAAGGTGCTACGCTCACTAAACCAGGTGTTAGTGAGATTTTTCATCTCACAATACCCAAAATAATCAAAAAGTTATTAAATTTTCCTTTAGGTAGTAATTATGTTGTTGTAAGCTTATACAATTATGAAGTTGCACTTTAACTGTTTATTAAAATGTCAAATCAAATTGGTATTTAATTGAAGTAAAACCCAAAAAAAATCTAACACTAAAATCTTAATGAAAATAAACAGAAGTGTAGAAAAGGAAAATACACAAAGAATTTACATGGTTCGGATGTTAAGGAATCCTACATTCATGGGGGAATGTTATCTTTTTCTTTATGTTTATTGATACAAATTTTAATGGTAGAGAGTATAATGATTTTCCTTTTAAGCCTTAAAAATGAAAAATTAGGAAAAGATCCCTTTCTTTCTATAATGGTTATTCTATTTATAGTATGGAGATGCACGTAGTCGCAATCCTTCTTCCTCCATTTAGCTTCCTCCTTTGGATCATGCAATGTGTCATACATTCTTATTGTCTAATTAATGCACATGGATTGCTGGCATGTCTTTGGTGGGAAACTTTGATTTGAGAGGTTAAATCCTGGGTTTTGGAGGGAAGCTTGAAATTGAAATGGGAACATTTGAAATTATGGTAAGAGACTTCAAATTTAAATGGGTTTAATGTTTGATCTGCACTCCCTTTTTTCTACAGAATGAGTTATGTCACCTCTACTATTTTTGTTGTGATTGTGTTGAGAGTTGTGCCTCCGTTCTTCCTTAGGTGTTGTTGATACTAATGAGGTTGAGCTATGCTATCCAGTGTGCTTCACCTACAAGGTTCTATGCTGGGATGATTGAAGATATGTTGTTTTACTTGATTCATAACATTTTCTTGGCTTTGTGCTGGGGATGATTCGTTTGGATTGCCTAGATTAACTTAGGGCGCCTTAATATGGGTCTGCACTTACCCCGAACTATTCTTGGTGTGAGATACACAGGCTACTGGGATTGGATGCTTATCTCTTTACTGTTTGTTTGACAAGTGTAGATCCACGGTGGAGTGATGTTTGGATAATCATATGCATAACCCTTGGAATACTTTGGATTTTTTGTGGTACTACCTAGAGATTGCTCGATTATTGCAAGGAAGGTTTGTACTTGAAAAAATTAGCAATGCATAAGCTTTTAAGAATGAAAATTGGCTTTGGATCCTTTGGTTGTAGGGCGATTTCCTTCTATTGTCCTTTTCTTTTTGCCTCCACGTTTATTATGTCCTAATGGCGGTGCGTTTGTTCATTAAACTATTCTGATGTCGGTGCATTCTTCATCAGTTTGGGGTGGTGCACCATGTTGGATTTTTGATGTTCGTTGGCGCATATCGGCTATCTTTGTACCATGATTTATGAGCACAGTACATCATCTCATTGCAACTTTGTACTTTTTGGTCGTAGCTTTATTAGTTGGATCAATTATTCCTATTGTAGGTTAGCTTTTACACTTTGCAGCCATTCTTGGTGGAAGTATTAAGACTTTGATTGAATAACTAAACGCAATTTCTTATGGCTAGTTGCAATTTCTGACTTCATTTTATGCAGTGTCAACCAAATCGTTTCAACCTCTTCTCTCATTATCTTGGCTTTATTTATGAGGGAAGTTCTCTGGGCTTTGTTCCTCCTTCAACCTGCCTTTAACAAGGTTTAAGGAATATGGGAGTAATAGTAGGCTAGACCATTACTAAGGTATAAGGTACATAGGTGAGCGTCCTCACTTACCCTTACTCTACGAGACACACATCCGGGCCAAAGTTATCAGCAATCTCTCCAATATATGATTCAATAGTAGTACACGTGCTACATTCCACTCCACCACATCATATAGTCGAACGTGCCCTACCAGACCATCACTAAGTCCAATACACACTTCCCACTTGAAGTACTTGATCGGATGTCTCACATAGTCGATTTTTCAAAGTTTGGATTACCTTACTTAGCTACTTAGCCTTCTCCATGCTTTATCTAAAGTATACTAAGCAACTACCCGCATCTACCTTGAAGCCAACACCACAAATCCCTATGTCCGTCTCAAGATGCACCACCGATCGTTCAAGTCCCAAAAACTCAATGTCCATACATTCATTCCTTATGCGACTGATACCCTAGGCCTAAGATTATACCACGACCTCCCCATTTCGACGGTTGGACCAATGGACTATAGTGGACCTTACCATAGTGACCATTTGGTTATAGGTCCTTAGCTCGAAGCAGAGAATGTTTGGCCCAAAGTCAAAGCTCCCTCAGCTCGCACTTGTGTTGCTTGATTATCTGTGTGACTTGTCGAGCGGAATATCTTGAGTAACCAATAGTTCTTGTATTTATTATGCATCAATTTCTTTCTTTTGTAGGATTATGCTAACAATCAATGTGATAATAGGGTGGGATAGATAAAACCATTAATGCAACCAAGTGATGATTGGATGTAGAGTGGTGGTTTGTCCAACATGAGAGAAGACGCAAATTTTCTCATGGGTTCTCTTGGGAGGCAAGCGGTCGAGCATAGAGTGGTGGACGAGCCCATGACCCAAGCACATAGGGTTGTAAGGTTAAGCTGTCGTGTGGCGACCATTGATCCCAAATTGAACCAACGCGCATCTAGTTAACTTAGACACTCTAGTGTAAGTTAATTGCATGATGGTGAGGTGGGCTATACGTAGCCTGCTCATAAGGACTTGATGATGAGATGAGGTATACATAGCCCATTCACAAGGAATAGATAGATGATAAAATATTTATATTTTCCTTTTTTTGTGAAAGTAGGACTGGGCCCCCTACTCTTGTCGGCCATATATACTCCCCCGCCGGACCTCGGTGACGGCTTAACTTTTGCGTTATTGGGCTGAAGTAACTAATTTCATCATTTTTCATGGTTTGCCCTTTGCTTGACTTGATGTTGAACAAATTCAGAAGCACTCCTCGGATGATCCTTTTGATCCCATCCTTGAGCACGCTTGTAACATCCCGAAAATTTTGAATTTAAAATTTAGTAATATATTTGAAACTTTTTGAAATTTAAATTGAAAAGTTATAAAGAAATAAAATATGAACAAAATTTAGTGTTTTTAGTTAAAACTTTTAATAGAATTGAAACAAATATTGTAATAAAATCACATAGTTATTTAATGTTAATAACTAAAACCACTTTTCTTTTTAACAAAGTAAAATAAGAAATTGTGACAAAGTAAAATAATAAATTATGGTAGATGAGCTTTTAATAGAAATAAAATTGTTAAAATAAGTTATGATAAATTTATAAAGATTTAAATCACATAATTATAATCCAACATCTAAACAAATGAACAAATGAACAAACAATTAAACAAGATAACAAAAGAGTGAATAAAAATAAACTGTAAAAGGAAACACACACTTTCATAAACCAATATGAAGACATAAGAGGAAATAAGATAACATGCTGAAATTATGCAAAATAACATGCTTCATTTAATGCTTGTATTAAATGCTATTACTCCTTTGCATGTACAAAAGCATTTCAGCCGAGATTTGGTTTGTTAGTCAACAAACAAAGATATAGAAAAATGTACTTATAAAATATAATTGAACCATAACATGCTGTAAATAAAAAAAAGGGAAACCTGAACATTCCATTTCCATACTTTCATTAAATGCCATCACCTTTAGCAAAGAAACATAACTGCATTAAATACAAGCCTACATCAGCAACTTTAAAGCATGGTTGAGCAAAGAAAAAAAAAAGAATTGTACTTGCTTATACTTTTCTCTGTACACCACCTTTCACCTATATGTATACATACACAAAGCCTCACGTTCATTTGTTAAAAACAACTCAAGTATCATTCAACAAATTCTGAAAAGATCAGAAAAGAAATAAAAAGTGAGCAAAACAGAAAATAAAAAGAAGTTAAAAACCAAACCAGAGAGAGGAGATTCAAATCTGCAGTTCAAAGAAGATCAACATAGTCTCCGTTTCAAACCTTTTTCATGTGAGTAAATACATCTTAAACTTGAGTTCAGTTTGAATCATTGAACTGTATGAGGTCATATTTAAAGTTATATACTGATATGGTTTTGGGTTATGCTGTGTATATAAGTTAGGGGACATATATTGTCTGTGCTCTGTTTGAAAAAAATAAAATAAAATATAGAGAGTTCAAACAAGTTAAAGATTTAAACTTCACTATAATCTCTGTTTTAGATCTTTAACAAATAAGTTAATTCAAACATCATCCATGAGCTAAAAAAAAAAATTCTGTTTCCAGCTTGAACATGAAGTACATTGGCTGTGCAACTTGAAAATTGCAGTGAAAACAAGTTTTTGTGATAAATTCAACCATTTTAAATTAGTGATTTGATTATGTAACTTGAATAAGCATACAAAGTTACAATTTTTAGAAGTAATATGATGATTTTTACTAAAGTGGTTTAGGAGCAGTTCATATTGTAACAAATGTTGCTTTTAAATCGATTCCTGTTAATCGAAAGATTTTTGAATGTTGAAATTTCGCGTGGAGCTAGTTTAATACTCAATAATGTTAGGAAAAATATTTAAAAATTTAATTATTGCAAGAATTTTGAGCACAAGATTGAAATAGGGTTTAAGAACCCATGTTTGTTCATGTTAAAAGAATCAGTCGCGGATGGTTCTGGGGTGCATCGAGTTGGATGAGGTACTGGTTGTTAGCCTCGTGGATGACCGGAGGAGATGTGACAGGGGCGGCGCGGTGTCAGGTGGACGGCGTCGCAAGGCCGAGGTGATTGGGGATGATGCAGTCGTATGGTTGGCGCACGCTTCAGGCAAATTTCGATTTAGACAGTTTCATGAAAAATTAAGTTTCGATCTCGTATGAAGGAACGAATCACGATTTGCTGGCGATCGAAACGGCCACCGGAGTGACGCCGTGACGATGTGCACGTGCACAGCGTTCGTTTGGGAACAGGGAATTGCCGCGTGTGTTGGCTTCGGGTGAGACTCGAAAAATCACGAGTAATGCTTCGGGTGGGTACTCGTGTTCGAGCGAGTTCTCTCTGATACAAATTTTAGTTAGCTAAAGTCAACTTGAAAAAAAAACAACAAAAGGAACTGGATGAAGTAAAGAAGAACAGGCATGGGGAAGAAGAGAAATGGGCTATGGGAGAAGGCGTGATGGAACCGGGGGGGAGGGGGACGCGAGTGAAACACTGTTTTTACTCGGGTTGTTTTATATGGGCTAAGCCCATTAAAATCTTAAAGTCAACAATGTTAATAAAATTTTGTGTTTGCAATATAAACAATTTAGATTTTGTTAAGTTAAATTATTTAACAAATGCTTTAGAATCTGTTAATTCTTTAATTGGTAAAAAAAAAGTTTAAAATCAAAATTTAATTAAATGATTAAATTTTAAAAGAAGAATTTTAAATAAATTAACAATAAAATTCCAATGTAACAATAAATTAATTTTTAAAGTATAAAACAGATTTTCAAATGGAATTAAGGTAAATAATTTTTATCAATAGTTTTGAAAAGGAAGTTAGAATGATTTAAAGTTTGTGATTAAAATTGATTTAATAAACAATTAAGTACTCAAATAAATTATAATTAAGAATTTATTGATTGATAAAGCAAGTTAATTAATTTAATTTGCAGTTAATTAAAATAACTAATTAAGAAAAAATCAATGTATCAAGATGATTAAGATTAATTTATTTTTTTCATTAAGAATAATAAATCATTGATTGAATAATCAATAAAATAATTATTTGGTTAATTTATCTCATTCGTTTTGATTGGTAAATAATTAACTATTGTTGTTAACTTATATTGATATCATCTCTGTTCTGTTTGTAATTCGGTATGATGTAATTGCCATGTCATTGCACTGAGATTATGATTTGTTCTGTATTGATGTGAAAACTTGTTGCCATAAAACGGCATTTAAACTTCGATGCGACAGGGAATCGGATTTCAGTTGGTTATCCGAAACCCACATCGAACCTGTGAATATTTGTGAATGACATCCACATGTTTTAAAATTTGACACTCACTATTCGAATTAGCCGGGAAAGGACCTTTGGGTCGTATAACCCATGTCGAATATGTGATTCGACGTTATGGATAGCAATTGAAGACCGGTGTTGAAGACCGGGTATTTGCGAGAGCGATAGGATGATCTGTCGATTGACTCTGCACCGAGTTGCTCCGGTATAGAGTTCTCCATATGTGATGGGGAATCCGATCAGGATTGTGGATATCCGGATTGCAAGGACTTCTTTGGAAGTGCCTTCGGTTCTGTTCGAGCCCGGAACAGACTTGTATGGATAGTATGTCTGACATTACAAATTGAGATATAAAGCCGATTTCTTTCAAATATATTTCTGTTGGTGGCGGAGAATTTATTCTTTTAGCTTAACACCCTTCTCTGAGACGTACGAGCTCAGAGGTTATGTAGTTGAAGGTTATCAGCAATATATTCCCAATTTGGTAATGTGACATGCTGAGTGTTGCTGTGAAATGATCATTGTGTTGATCATTTGTGATAGGATCATTTGTTTGATCGTCTATCTTGGTGATAATTTCTATGATCATTTGTTGACCCAAAGCACAGCTTTTGTATAAAGCGTGGCTTTGTAGACGTGACTTCGTCGGACCTCACACCCCGAAATGGTCGACACAGGAAAGATGCGGCAAGGTTATTGGGGGTAGCACCCCTTAGGGTATGTGCATTTCCTTCTGGATAGAAGTGGTATCATGGTATGGAGCCCAGATACTTAACTTATGTTGATATCGCAGAGATATATATATATATATATATATGATTTTGTGGTTTGTTGCTGGGGCCCCGGTTAAAGGTTGGTTACGACCGGGAGATGGCATACTCGTGTCAGTAGTTACCCAGTTAGGGGTAACCCGGCCTTGTGTTGGTAGAGATCCGGTTTGGTTCTCGGGGACGTCCTTCCAGAGGCATTCTCATGTGGCAATGGAAAGTTCCTTGGCCTGACCATTTGTTGGAAATCCAATTCCCAATACGAAACCCTGTACGGTTTTAGTTGTAGAACCTGCCATCTAATATGGTAGCTATAGTAGGCATAGTATAATGGTACCTATGTCGGCTAAGATTAATATTCTACTTTTGAAATATTTTCTTCACTATGCACTAGTTATAATACCAAAGAATTTCTTTTCTCGTACCAAGCATATTTAACTATCATAAGAAGAAATCTCCTCCAATTCTGCGTTTGCATTGTGTGTGTGGCGGGAGGTCTTATGGTAGTTCCATTTTTAAAAGCATACCGAAAATTCTTTTATAAATCTTGTTTTAATTAAATGCAACTGTTTTTGTTTACTCATACCAGTCCCATGACTGATCCGGAGTTTATTGTTTTCTTTCCTAAACTCTGGGTGCCCATTATTTCCACACGGGCAGCCTAGTAGCAGGTTTCTATATTTTGGAGTAGCAGTATTTTGGAGCTCTTATCTTGGAGATATCTTAGGAGCTATTGGAGATTTCAGGTGTTAGCTTTTGGGAGTTCGTTATCATCTCTCTCATTTGAGAACTTTTGGATATATGTTCACTGTTGTATTATCATGATGTTGTATTTGGAGTTTTAGTGTATGTATTATGTACTCTGTTGTAGTATGGATATTATGTTGATGTTGTAACTGTGATGATATTTATGATATTGATTCTGTTCCGCGGTTTTATATTCATCTAATTGTTGTTATAAGCTCCGGCGATGCGAATTTGGTGTTGTTTATCGAACATCGAGTTTGGGTCGTCACAAGTGGTATCAGAGCTGTTGGTTGAGTAAGAACTTTAGTTACGGAGTATAACACATTAGATGGCTCATTAGAGATAGGGTGAAGTATACCCTAGAATGAGTATAAACAAGACTGAAACTTTAAATTTTCTTAGTCTATTTCTTTTTACTGCTGATATTCCTTAAGATATTTCGTCTGTATATCTAAATCAATTTTCTTACTAATCTCAGATAGTGAAAATGAGTGGACGCAGAGGAAGAACTAGGGGTCAAGGCAATGCCGCAGCACCCAATCAAATTCCCCCAGCCGTAGAAGCAGTAATAGATATTCAGCAGCAGCCGGACTTGGCTGAATTATATAAGAAGTTCGAAAGGCTTGGTGGCAAACCGTTCATTGGCAAAGAGTCAATTATTGACGCTCAAGCTTTGGTAAGATCGTGTGAAAAGATTTTTAAAGGGCTAAAACTGCAGGATGAGCAGAAAAGACTTATAGCTTCTTGGCAACTCCTAGGAGAAGCTTCAGCTTGGTGGGAAACCATCATTATAGATGAACCCGAGGAAGAATTTACTTGGGATCGTTTTAAAGAAATGTTTGAGAAACGTTACATGCCATCGGCGGGAGTTTCCAGAATGTATCAGGAATTTCTGGATTTGAAACAAGGAAGTTTGTCGTTTGAAGAATATTTGAATAAATTCAGCGAACTATCTCGGTTTGGCCCGGAATTGCTAAACACACCTCTTAAGAAAAACGAAAGGTTTATCCGGGGAATGAACCAGAAATATCATGGAAGAATGACGGGTCATGTTAAAGAATCTTTTTCAGATTTAGTAGATATGGGGTACAGGTACGCTACTCTTGATATGCAAGAAGCAACTGTGGAGAAAGGTAATTCAGGTAGTCCGAATTATAAAAAGCGGAAATTCGGAGGCAAGAAACCTTGGCAAGGTAATGAGAAGAAGAGGAGCATTCAAGGAAGCGCAACAGAAAATGTCACTTGTTACAACTGCAAAGAGAAAGGCCACTATTCAAATGACTGCCCAAAACCGAAGAAGCCAGCTAAAGAATGCTACAATTGTCATAAACCGGGACATTTAGTTAAAGATTGCCCAGTGATGAAGCCAACGCAGGTGGCAAAGGTTTACACGATTAAGAAGGACCCCTCATCTTCAAAAGCTGATAAAGGGAAAAGTGTTTTGGAAGGTAACCTTACTATTAATAATAGAACTGTTAGAGTTTTATTTGATACAGGAGCTTCACATAGCTTTATCTCCCAATAAACCGTAAATGAATTAGGACTTGAAACTAAATTTGCTAACTATCTTATTTGCGTGAAAAATCCGGTTGGAGGTCCTGCAAATCTTAGTTCATATTGTAAGAGAGTTCTTATTTCATATGCTAGCTATAAATTTCCTATCAACCTTTATGTCCTCGAATTTGATGAATTTGAAATCTTACTCGGTATGAACTGGTTATCGAGATACGAAGCTATATTGGAGTGTAGTAATCGGACAGTTTTAATCATAACGAGTTTTGGAAATTTTATTGAAATCTCTTGTGAGAATCCAAGTCCAAGGAGTGACAGATTGATGTATACTTTGGGAAATCTTGAACCCACTTTGCAGTCTATACCTATTGTTCGGGATTTTTCCGACGTATTTGAAGAAGTGAAATCTTTACCTCCTCATCGAGAAATAGAATTCCGAATCGATCTTATACCTAATACTCGTCCTGTTGTCCACGCAAGTCGCAGGATGGCACCCAGGGAAAAGATTGAATTGGTTCATCAAACCGATGAGCTACTAGCAAAAGGATTAATTCGACCCAGTGTTTCTGAATGGGGCTCAGCCGTCGTATTTGTTGCCAAATCAGACGGATCTTTGAGATTGAGTGTAGATTACCGCGATCTAAATAAACAAACTCTCAAAAATAAATTTCCACTGCCCAGAATTGATGATTTATTTGATCAGTTGCACGGCGCTCGTTTCTTTTCAAAGATGGATCTAGCCCAAGGATTCCATCAACTACGAATCGCCGAAGATTGTGTCCATTTGACTGCTTTCAGAGGTCCTAATATGTTCTATGAATGGTTAGTTATGCCTTTCGGGCTAACCAATGCTCCAGCATACTTCGTAGATCTTATGACTCGTGTGTTTCGGGAAGTTTTGAATAAATTTGTGCTTGTATTCATTGATGATATTTTGATCTATTCTAAGACTAAAGAAGAGCATGCCGAACATCTTAAAATCGTATTGGAAATATTGAGGAGAAATGTTCTATATGCAAAATTTTCCAAATGCCACTTCTGGGTCAATGAAGTCAAATTCCTTGGCCATATTGTTAATGAAGAAGGAATTTCAGTAGATCCTAGCAAAATTTCCGCTATTCTTGATTGGAAACAACCCACTACTCCAAGAGAAGTTCGAAGCTTTTTAGGTTTAGCAGGCTATTACCGGAAATTCGTTCAAGATTTTTCTAAGTTGGCTAGTCCGCTGACTAAGTTAACAATGAAAAATGCAAAGTTCATTTGGACTTCAGAATGTGAAGAAGTTTTTCAAGAGTTGAAAAAGAGATTGACCACTGCTCCTGTTCTCACTATTGTTAACGGGAACCGAGGCCTATCTGTCTATACTGATGCATGTGGTGAAGGGGTAGGTGCAGTATTACTGCAAAATGGAAAGGTAGTTGCCTACGCGAGTAGACAATTACGTCCGCATGAGAAAAACTACCCGACGCACGATTTGGAACTTTTGGCTGTTGTTTTCGCTTTGAAAATATGGCGACACTATCTTCTGGGTAAGAATCTTTTCAGCTTTCTTAATAATTTGCGAAATTAACTAAAGAAATATACTTAATAAACTCTCTTTGTTTTAGGTGAAAAATTCGAATTATTCACCGACCATAAATCTTTGAAATATCTTTTCACCCAGAAGGATCTGAATCTGCGACAACAACGTTGGTTGGAATTTCTAGCATCGTATGACTTAGATATTCTGTATACACCCGGAAAGGCCAATGTAGTTGCAGACGCTTTGAGCAGAAGTTATGCTGTTCTTGCTTATCTGGTTATCACTCCTACTATTCTTGAGAAAATCGCTAGTAAGCAACATGAAGACAAATTTCTTCGGGGTATTTATGGAAAAATTCTTCGAGGCGAAGATACAAGTTTTGAGACAAATCATAGTGGAGTTATTAGGTTGAAAGGCAGATTATGTGTCCCGGACATTCCAGAACTGAAACGTGAAGTATTGGACGAATGCCACAAATCCAAATTCAACATCCATCCAGGAGTCAATAAAATGTATTGAGATGTTAAAAGAACATTCTGGTGGAAAACGATGAAGAGAGACATATCTATTTATGTTAGTCGCTGTGCTACTTGTCAGCAAATAAAGAGCGACCAAAAGAAAGTGGCCGGTTTACTTCAACCTTTGGAAGTACCGAAATGGAAGTGGGATCAGGTATCGATGGATTTCATTAATGGATTGCCTCGTGCCAAGAAAGGCAATGAAGCGATTTGGGTTATTGTGGATCGTCTAACCAAAAATGCTCATTTCATTCCAGTTAAATCTACTCGGACTGCAGCAAGCTTGGCAGGTATATATATAAAGGAAATTGTTCGCCTCCATGGTATTCCCAGTAGTATAGTGAGTGATCGTGACCCGATCTTCACTAGTAGATTTTGGGAAGCATTTCAGGATGCATTGGGAATGAAATTAAATTTCAGTACTGCATATCACCCACAATCTGATGGACAGACTGAAAGGGCCAACCGAATTTTAGAAGACCTACTGCGTGCTTGTGTGCATGATTTTGGTGGTTCTTGGGAGGACCATTTGCATCTGGTTGAATTCTCATATAACAACAGTTATCAGGCCAGTATTGAAATGGCTCCTTTCGAAGCTTTATATGGTCGTCCGTGTCGATCACCTACATGCTGGATCGAATCAGGTGACAGACTTGTTCTTGGACCGGATATGATAAAAGAAGCCACTGAGAAGGTAAATTTTATTCGAAAGAAGTTATTAACTGCCCAGAGCCGTCAGAAGAGCTACTATGACCGTCGAAGGAGAAATTTGGAATTTCAAGTTGGAGATTCTGTATTTCTGAAAGTATCTCCGATGCGGGGTGTGTTGAGATTCGGGAAAACTGGAAAGTTGGCACCGCGTTATATCGGTCCTTTTCCTATTCTGGAAAGGATTGGTTCTCTAGCATATAGAGTGCAGTTACCCAGCTGGTTGTCTGGCGTACATGATGTGTTCCATATTTCTAACCTTCGTAAATATGTGCACGATCCAGATGATATTATTGAAGAAGCTGCTCAGCAGGATCTTGAAATCACTCCCAACTTGGCAGTTAGAAGGGAACCGATAAAAATTGTTGATCGTGATGAGAAGCGATTGAGGAACAAAATTGTGAAATTGGTCAAAGTTAAATGGAGTGGCGATCCAAAGGACTGTACTTGGAAGACCGAAGATAATATGAAGAAATCATATCCCAAATGCAGAATTGACATCTCGACTTAAAACTGTAAGTCATTTCCTTATTTATAAATTCGTCTATTCTTTGTTTTCGTTTCTCTCTCTTTCAATTTCGAGGATGAAATTTTCTTAAGGAGGGGATATTGTAACATCCCGAAAATTTTGAATTTAAAATTTAGTAATATATTTGAAACTTTTTGAAATTTAAATTGAAAAGTTATAAAGAAATAAAATATGAACAAAATTTAGTGTTTTTAGTTAAAACTTTTAATAGAATTAAAACAAATATTGTAATAAAATCACATAGTTATTTAATGTTAATAACTAAAACCACTTTTCTTTTTAACAAAGTAAAATAAGAAATTGTGACAAAGTAAAATAATAAATTGTGGTAGATGAGCTTTTAATAGAAATAAAATTGTTAAAATAAGTTATGATAAATTTATAAAAGATTTAAATCACATAATTATAATCCAACATCTAAACAAATGAACAAATGAACAAACAATTAAACAAGATAACAAAAGAGTGAATAAAAATAAACTGTAAAAGGAAACACACACTTTCATAAACCAATATGAAGACATAAGAGGAAATAAGATAACATGCTGAAATTATGCAAAATAACATGCTTCATTTAATGCTTGTATTAAATGCTATTACTCCTTTGCATGTACAAAAGCATTTCAGCCGAGATTTGGTTTGTTAGTCAACAAACAAAGATATAGAAAAATGTACTTATAAAATATAATTGAACCATAACATGCTGCAAATAAAAAAAGGGGAAACCTGAACATTCCATTTCCATACTTTCATTAAATGCCATCACCTTTAGCAAAGAAACATAACTGCATTAAATACAAGCCTACATCAGCAACTTTAAAGCATGGTTGAGCAAAGAAAAAAAAAGAATTGTACTTGCTTATACTTTTCTCTGTACACCACCTTTCACCTATATGTATACATACACAAAGCCTCACGTTCATTTGTTAAAAACAACTCAAGTATCATTCAACAAATTTTGAAAAGATCAGAAAAGAAATAAAAAGTGAGCAAAACAGAAAATAAAAAGAAGTTAGAAACCAAACCAGAGAGAGGAGATTCAAATCTGCAGTTCAAAGAAGATCAACATAGTCTCCGTTTCAAACCTTTGTCATGTGAGTAAATACATCTTAAACTTGAGTTCAGTTTGAATCATTGAACTGTATGAGGTCATATTTAAAGTTATATACTGATATGGTTTTGGGTTATGCTGTGTATATAAGTTAGGGGATATATATTGTCTGTGCTCTGTTTGAAAAAAATAAAATAAAATATAGAGAGTTCAAACAAGTTAAAGATTTAAACTTCACTATAATCTCTGTTTTAGATCTTTAACAAATAAGTTAATTCAAACATCAACCATGAGCTAAAAAAAAAAAAATTCTGTTTCCAGCTTGAACATGAAGTACATTGGCTGTGCAACTTGAAAATTGCAGTGAAAACAAGTTTTTGCGATAAATTCAACCATTTTAAATTAGTGATTTGATTATGTAACTTGAATAAGCATACAAAGTTACAATTTTTAGAAGTAATATGATGATTTTTACTAAAGTGGTTTAGGAGCAGTTCATATTGTAACAAATGTTGCTTTTAAATCGATTCCTATTAATCGAAAGATTTTTGAATGTTGAAATTTCGCGTGGAGCTAGTTTAATACTCAATAATGTTAGGAAAAATATTTAAAAATTTAATTATTGCAAGAATTTTGAGCACAAGATTGAAATAGGGTTTAAGAACCCATGTTTGTTCATGTTAAAAGAATCGGTCGCGGATGGTTTTGGGGTGCATCGAGTTGGATGAGGTACTGGGGGTTAGCCTCGTGGATGACCGGAGGAGATGTGACAGGGGCGGCGCGGTGTCAGGTGGACGGCGTCGCAAGGCCGAGGTGATTGGGGATGATGTAGTTGTATGGTTGGCGCACGCTTCAGGCAAATTTCGATTTAGGCAGTTTCATGAAAAATTAAGTTTCGATCTCGTATGAAGGAACGAATCACGATTTGCTGGCGATCGAAACGGCCACCGGAGTGACGCCGTGACGATGTGCACGTGCACAGCGTTCGTTTGGGAACAGGGAATTGCCGCGTGTGTTGGCTTCGGGTGAGACTCGAAAAATCACGAGTAATGCTTCGGGTGGGTACTCGTATTCGAGCGAGTTCTCTCTGATACAAATTTTAGTTAGCTAAAGTCAACTTGAAAAAAAAAACAACAACAAAAGGAACTGGAAGAAGTAAAGAAGAACAGGCATGGGGAAGAAGAGAAATGGGCTATGGGAGAAGGCGTGATGGAACCGGGGGGGGGGGGGGGGGGGGGACGCGAGTGAAACACTGTTTTTACTCGGGTTGTTTTATATGGCTAAGCCCATTAAAATCTTAAAGTCAACAATGTTAATAAAATTTTGTGTTTGCAATATAAACAATTTAGATTTTGTTAAGTTAAATTATTTAACAAATGCTTTAGAATTTGTTAATTCTTTAATTGGTAAAAAAAAGTTTAAAATCAAAATTTAATTAAATGATTAAATTTTAAAAGAAGAATTTTAAATAAATTAACATTAAAATTCCAATGTAACAATAAATTAATTTTTAAAGTATAAAACAGATTTTCAAATGGAATTAAGGTAAATAATTTTTATCAATAGTTTTGAAAAGGAAGTTAGAATGATTTAAAGTTTGTGATTAAAATTGATTTAATAAACAATTAAGTACTCAAATAAATTATAATTAAGAATTTATTGATTGATAAAGCAAGTTAATTAATTTAATTTGCAGTTAATTAAAATAACTAATTAAGAAAAAATCAATGTATCAAGATGATTAAGATTAATTTATTTTTTTCATTAAGAATAATAAATCATTGATTGAATAATCAATAAAATAATTATTTGGTTAATTTATCTCATTCGTTTTGATTGGTAAATAATTAACTATTGTTGTTAACTTATATTGATATCATCTCTGTTCTGTTTGTAATTCTGTATGATGTAATTGCCATGTTATTGCACTGAGATTATGATTTGTTCTGTATTGATGTGAAAACTTGTTGCCGTAAAACGGCATTTAAACTTCGATGCGACATGGAATCGGATTTCAGTTGGTTATCCGAAACCCACATCGAACCTGTGAATATTTGTGAATGACATCCACATGTTTTAAAATTTGACACTCACTATTCGAATTAGCCGGGAAAGGACCTTTGGGTCGTATAACCCATTTCGAATATGTGATTCGACGTTATGGATAGCAATTGAAGACCGGTGTTGAAGACCGGGTATTTGCGAGAGCGATAGGATGATCTGTCGATTGACTCTGCACAGAGTTGCTCCGGTATAGAGTTCTCCATATGTGATGGGGAATCCGATCAGGATTGTGGATATCCGGATTGCAAGGACTTCTTTGGAAGTGCCTTCGGTTCTGTTCGAGCCCGGAACAGACTTGTATGGATAGTATGTCTGACATTACAAATTGAGATATAAAGCCGATTTCTTTCAAATATATTTCTGTTGGTGGCAGAGAATTTATTCTTTTAGCTTAACACCCTTCTCTGAGACGTAAGAGCTTAAAGGTTATGTAGTTGAAGGTTATCAGCAATATATTCCCAATTTGGTAATGTGACATGCTGAATGTTGCTGTGAAATGATCATTGTGTTGATCATTTGTGATAGGATCATTTGTTTGATCGTCTATCTTGGTGATCATTTCTATGATCATTTGTTGACCCAAAGCACAGCTTTTTTATAAAGCGTGGCTTTGTGGACGTGACTTCGTCGGACCTCACACCCCGAAATGGTCGAAACAGGAAAGATGCGGCAAGGTTATTGGGGGTAGCACCCCTTAGGGTATGTGCATTTCCTTCTGGATAGAAGTGGTATCATGGTATGGAGCCCAGATACTTAACTTATGTTGATATCGCAGATATATATATATATATATATATATATATATGATTTTGTGATTTGTTGCTGGGGCCCCGGTTAAAGGTTGGTTACGACCGGGAGATGGCATACTCGTGTCAGTAGTTACCCAGTTAGGGGTAACCCGGCCTTGTGTTGGTAGAGATCCGGTTTGGGTCTCGGGGACGTCCTTCCAGAGACGTTCTCATGTGGCAATGGGAAGTTCCTTGGCCTGACCATTTGTTGGAAATCCAATTCCCAATACGAAACCCTGTACGGTTTTAGTTGTAGAACCTGCCATCTAATATGGTAGCTATAGTAGGCATAGTATAATGGTACCTATGTCGGCTAAGATTAATATTCTACTTTTGAAATATTTTCTTCACTATGCACTAGTTATAATACCAAAGAATTTCTTTTCTCGTACCAAGCATATTTAACTATCATAAGAAGAAATCTCCTCCAATTCTGCGTTTGCATTGTGTGTGTGGCGGGAGGTCTTATGGTAGTTCCATTTTTAAAAGCATACCGAAAATTCTTTTATAAATCTTGTTTTAATTAAATGCAACTGTTTTTGTTTACTCATACCAGTCCCATGACTGATTTGGAGTTTATTGTTTTCTTTCCTAAACTCTGGGTGCCCATTATTTCCACACGGGCAGCCTAGTAGCAGGTTTCTATATTTTGGAGTAGCAGTATTTTGGAGCTCTTATCTTGGAGATATCTTAGGAGCTATTGGAGATTTCAGGTGTTAGCTTTTGGGAGTTCGTTATCATCTCTCATTTGAGAACTTTTGGATATATGTTCACTGTTGTATTATCATGATGTTGTATTTGGAGTTGTAGTGTATGTATTATGTACTCTGTTGTAGTATGGATATTATGTTGATGTTGTAACTGTGATGATATTTATGATATTGATTCTGTTCCGCTGTTTTATATTCATCTAATTGTTGTTATAAGCTCCGGCGATGCGAATTTGGTGTTGTTTATCGAACATCGAGTTTGGGTCGTCACATTGCTGCTGTTTGTTATGGAATGGTCATTGATTTAATGGCACGGTACTTAGCATCGTGGCGAGGTTCCTCCAATAGTGGCGTGCCTATTCAATTTTGAGCAATTATGACACATGGGTTTGTACGGAGGGCCAACCTCTACGCACCTTATGACGTCTGCTTGACAACCGCTGTTGCAACGATCGTTATTACTGTAAATTCCAGTTTAGGTAGGTTGCTTTGCCTTGCAGTCACTGTCTAAAAGATTTGAATCTTCCATTCTCATAATGTCATTAGCCTATTGATAGAAGTGGGTTAGGAAAGAGTCCGGTTGTTTTTGAAGATTTCTCCACATCCTAGATCTATACCTGACTCCTAGGCATAAGGCTATGACTAGTCTGCTCATGTCTACACCTCTTTTCTGGTTGGACTCTCTGTTAAAGCTTCTGACATATGACAACATGCTTTCAAAAGGATAATAATTGATAATGCCCAGATCACTAGCCAACAGGATATGGGTACGGGACATAAAGAAACGAGTCTTGAAGTCCATGCATAGTTAGGCCTGGTGCAAGAACCAACTGGAGGCTAATCCTTCAAGTGTAGAGGGGAAGAAAAAGCACTTTGCTAGTGTGATTAGATGGGTTTACACTCCCATCATATTTGTCAATTGACGGTAAGGCATTTAGGATCGATTTCACCCTAGAGGGGGGTGAATAGAGTGATACGAATAATGAAAAAAAAAATGTAGAAATATATATATAATAATTGCAGCACAAGTAATAGCAGAATAATAAAAGCAGAAATAGAACAACGTAGATTTATCCAGCTTCGGCAAAACCCTGCCTACGTGCTACCCCTAAGGTTACTACTAGAAATTAAGTAGTTGGATACTTACATACGTAAACTTGCGACACGTGCTAACAACTAACCTAACTCTACGCTCAAAACCCGACTACAACTCAGCCATCGAGTTGCGAATTCTCAAACCACTCCCCATAGTTTGTCCCTAGTCACACGACTAGAAATATTACATAATTTTAAAAGGAATTCAAAATAAAAGCTAAAACTAAAATAATTAAAACCCTAAAAAAATAAGCCCAAACAATAGAAAGCCGGCCAAAAATAATTAAAACTTAGAACAAAAGACATCTCCTCTTCTTTTTTATTATCGACGGTTATGTTCCTTTTCGTTCTTCTTCCAAAAACTAGGGCTTTGAGAAATTGAAGACGCCGCTTGTATTTTATCAATTGCAATGATTATTTTGCTTTGTTTGGCTTGGGCAATCGATACTTTGGCTTTTATAGCATGCGGTAGCTTCAATTTTCGAGTTCAAGTGAACAGAAATTGGTATGTAATTTTTGCTTGATTTTGCTGTTGACTTGCTTAAACTCAATTGCTTCATTTTTCGATGATGATTTTGGGTTATATAGGCAACGAATCGCTTAATTTTCATTTTTATAATTTTGTTAGAATTATTCGCGAATTTTTTTACGTGTTGATTTTTGATCGTATGATCTTGAGACCTCTGACTGGTTCGTTCCTTGATTGTAGTTTGGTATTTGAATTTGAGATACATATTTGTTATTTGCTAAATTTTCTGATTCCATTCTGCTCTGACATGTTCATCGTGTTAGTATACATACGAACTTGAACTGTCTTCGAATACAGTTGACCCCTATTGATTTTTATCTCAGTCGTGACTCATCCAACCGCTTCTATTTTATATATTTTGAACACATTCCCTAGTTGATAAGTTCAAAACTGCTGCTGTTAATAATTGGGCTTGGTAGCCTTGCATTCCCTTATGTGTAGAGTTGTAGTCCTATTTCATATGAATGTAGTTTTCATTGCTCTTATCTTCATGTTGCCTTGAGTCTACTCCCTGGTTGTTCATGCTTCTGACCCGAACTTGATTCTGGTCTGTCATTGCAATTTGGTCCTGGTACACTTTATGATGAGTTTCCTTGTTGCATTGAGTCCAATACTGTCAGTTGTTTGATTGAGTTCGAGTGTCATTGAACTTTTGTCTATTTCATTGAGCATATTCACTCAAGTTTGTTCACTTGCTTCATTCAGTTCATATTGTCTTGACCATCGGCTTGTTCAATTAACTAACTTATTGGTATTTCCATGTACTTGCGCCATTTGATTTTGTATTGTGTCTTGTTCCAGTTGCATTGTACATGTCTACTGTTGGACTTCTGAGCCTCTAAACTGATATGTGTATACATGCTTATATATATGTATATATGTAACTGCGCTTAAATTGATTTGAACTTATTTTAAAAATCTGCTCTGGTTTCTGCCTTTGTTGTTCATGAGTATTGCACATCCACACTGGTCTAGTTCATCATTCTCTGGAGTCTTGTTTCACTTGCATGTGTTGAGTACATTTCTGGTGGAGTTTAATTCTGGTTCTGGTTAATACTTCATGTGTACTAACCTTTGTACATGTTTTAACTAGTTCATCACTTTGTCATGTGAGTATGTTGAACTAAGCAAGTATGTTGCTTTCTTCTGATTCATGTGCACTGGCTTGTTGTACATGTTGATTGTTTGTACTGATTTTGATTTGTTTTGACATTTCGTTGCTCTGTTTCACAACTTTCGGTTGGCATTGTTGATTGTCCAGTGATTGTGGTCGAGTTTGGTTGCTGTAATGTTGTCCGGTTTGGTCTGCTCCTCCTGTTCATGTAGACATGTTTGTCTAGCGTGTATTGATTGTTTGGAATGTTCTTTGTTTTCCTTGACCACCATATATACTTGAAGTCTTGTTGTCACCACTGCGATCGTTGCTGTGAGTTATAATGACTAGGCTCTATTGACCTGTTAATTGTGATATAACTTACTACCTGATTGTGTACATTTGAGAGGGTCTTTGGTTCAGATTACATATGCACTGCCCTAAGTTGAATCCAGCTTTGGCTCGGGTTTGACCTTGTGCTCACCTGTCCCTGTAGTTCTGATATACAAGTGTATATCGGTGTGCACGGTCTTGTGGCATGTACAGTGATACACTGTGCATGTCAAAAGTTGTTCGTGTATGATGAATTCAAAAGAAATGATGACGAACAACCCAAATAACCGAGGAGAATAATATTTTCAAAAACACACATTTTATTTTACACTGCAAAAATATTTCCTTTTCAATTTTACCGCGTCAGTGTTTATTTTGCAGATAGTTCAGATGTTGGATACAAGCTGGAAAAGAGTTGGAGATAAATACAAGTGTTTGAGTGATATGTAGTGAGGTCAACATTGTAAATTGAAATTTGTGATGTAATCAAAATTGTAATGTAATTGTGATTGTGTATATATAGTGAGAGCTCAAATTTTTACCATTCAAAATTGTAATAAAATATTTGTTTGAATATGAATTCTGTGTTATTTATTTTATTCACCAAATATTTATTCAATTATGTGAAAAATAAAATAGTACAATAACAAATACATTTAAATGAATGTGTATATGTTTATTATCATAACACAAAAATCATATAGTAGCACATTAAATAATCTCCCCCTTATGATGATAACAAACATATCTTAAGATTTTGAATGTAGTAAATGTATTTGGTCATTGATGAACTCTATTTGCTCCCCCTATTTGAATGCTCCCTCTCTACAACAAGGCTCCCCCTTCATATATGCATGAAAATAAATAAAAATATGCAAATGAACCTAGATGAGAATATGTGAATAAAAAATAAAATATTTGAACTTTATTTGCCAAAATCTTAACTTTTCTCTCCCCCTTTTGTTATCAGCAAAAGAGTAATGGTGTTGGAAAAATAGAGATAAAGTGATAGACATTAATACCCAATTGAGTATAAATATTCAATTTCAATAAAAAAAATTAAAAAAAAATCATAAATACTCTTTTAGGCGCATGTATCACTTTATAGTGATAGGGATGATGTCGGCATATAAAACCATATAGTTGTGTCTATTTGTGGTATATTTGTATCAAGAATTTGAATATCTACTAACCATGCATAACCGTTAAGATTTTTAAATGAGATTATTAGTATTCCCAATTTTTATAAAAATAAATAAATTTCAAGCATATTCTAACCACGCATAACCGTGAGGACTTTTAAATGGGATTAGAATCAACTTGTCTATTTAATAACCAATTTTGATATGTGTTCCATACATACATAATCGTGAGGACTTTTAAATGAGCATAAAAGCACATAAACAAATATTTCAAGTAATTCACCGATGCATAACCGTGAGGACTTTTAAATGAGATAGAATACTTTGGATGTTTTTATTGAAAAAATAATAAAATAAAAACGAATAATTTCCCATTTAAAATACCACATTTTGACATACCATATTGGATTTTAAGAGTGATGGTCATTAGAAATATGATAGAAATAGAGATGGTTATGGAATTTTGCCATCAAAAGTTATTATAACTCTTGTTTAAATTTTTAAAGAAATTTACTAAATATATTGCCTCAAGTCATAATATATGATTAATATCGACACTCATCACTTTTTAAATCACTATTTATCTTTTCGATAATTAGTAGGGAGTCAGATTAGTTAATTAGTCATTTAAGATCAAATCCAAAAATAATTATAAAATCATATTTTCTAAAATGCCTAACATGAAATAAAGTTAACAAAAACTATTTTCTGGAAAGGGTTTTATAAGAGAAATGTCTGCTAATTGAAAATCAGTTGAAATGAAAAATATGCAGATATTTTCTCTGTAAATGTGATGCAGTTAATGAATGCATCTACATAAAGCACGTTCCACTAGTAATTTTTCTATCAACTAGATTATCAGTGTAATCTGTATCTGAATTTCCCTTTGACTCATGGTTATCATTAGATAGATATCATAGACCAAAACATGGAGTGTGCAACAAATACCTTAAAATCCTTTTTACAGCTTTTAAATGAAATTCTTTAGAATTTGAATTAAAATCATGCAAATAAAGTGAACATAATGTCAGGTCTAGAATCGGTAAAATAAACAATATATCCACGTGTATCTTGAGTAATCATTAGTCAATATAAAACAACATCTCTTATTACCTAACTTTGCAATATAGTTAGTCCAAGCAAATCTATATGAGATAGTTCAAGGATGAAAAGAAGAATGGTTAACATTTTTGAATCAAAATCAATATTTATTTCATTATCACATAACTGGCTGAACTAAATCAGATTATGGTGCAGATTTTCACATTTAATATATCGTTCAAGATAAATGTACCGTTACCTATTTTACCTTTACCGATAATTTCTTGTTGTTGCTTTTTGTGACTCTACCACCTATGTACTAGGCTAAGGAACTTTGATTTTTCGCCCGCCATGTGCCTGGAACAACCAGAATCTAGGTACCATGCTTGTTGTTCCTTAGCCTGCCACTACACCTACACGAGGAAAGATTTTTGTGACCTATTTGTTTTTATAGGTCCATGATTGTTAGTGACAAAAAAATTTAAAAAATATGTTTGAGTAGACCTAAGACAATTTATATTTGTTCCTTTTGGCACCCAGATTTGTTTGACTTTTAGGGATTTTATATTTGTGCCTTTTGGAACTCAAATTGGTATGTTTTCACTTGTTTGGGTCTATACCAGCAATTATTGTGATCGTGTCCAGTTTTTCCGTAAATGGTGCACTCGGAATTGACTTGATTAATTTCGCTTCTAACACATTCAGATTAATTATACCTAAGTCCTTGTCTAACAGTATTAACAGTTTGTTTCCCTAATAACATATTTAGTGATCTTTCTCCTTTTCAAAAATTTTCTAAGGTTACAGACAATTGTTGGACTAATGTTTTGAGAGATTCATTTTCACTCAATAACAAAGTGCATTTTTTAATAGAATTTTCTCTCCTAGCATTTTCACTTACTTTTAAAATCAGAATTTAATTTTCAAGTAATTTAATTTTAATTTCTGATTTTTTAATCTCTTCTTTAAAATATGGACACGTATCATGCTTAGGGCTCTTATTTCGATAGTTTTTAACCAATTGATCAAGCTGTTTATTTAGTTATATTAAACTATCTCTTTGTGGTTCAGTTTTAGCGTACTTCTCCATAAGTCGTTCAAAATAGCCATTTACTTCGTGAAAATATATAAGTAATTCTGAGTGAGTAAGTTTTGATACCTTGCTTGGCTCATCAACATTGCTATCACTTATTTCTCCTTGAAGATACAGTTTTGCTTCTTTATTTTCACTGTCAGTGCTTTCATCACTTTCATCAGTTTCATCCCAAGTAGCTGTAAAACTTCTCCTTTTCGGTTTCTTTCCTTGGCTGAGTCGATTCTGAGGACAACTTGGCTTGATATGACCAGGTTTATTGCACTTGTGACATATGATCTCCTGCTCTTCTGAGTTGTCTAGTACTTTGACTATTCTACTTTTCAATTGTTGATTTAGCTGGATTTCCGTATTTGTGGTTCCACTTTTTGAATCTCTTTATTATCAGTGCCAACTCAGCTACTCCATCATCATCATCACTTTCTATTGTTCCTTTGAGAGCTATTGATTGCTTTCGAGTATCACCTCCTTCACGTTCTTTCTTGAATTCCATTTCTAGCTCATAAGTGGTGAGATTTCCAACGAGTTCTTCAACTTTAACTTGTTTAAAATCCTTTGTTTTTTGAATGACTGTAACTTTCGCTTCAAAATTTCATGGAAGGACTATGAGGATTTTTCGGACTATTTTCAATTCTGTGAATGGTTTTTTGAAATCTTTTGATTTATATACGAGATTAGAAAGTCCTCCATGCATCTCTTTGACACTTTCATCCTTGGCCATTGTGAAGTTTTCGTATTCGCTATTAGGCATGGCAAGACGAGATTCTTGACTTAAGAGGTTCATTCGTGAGTCACTTCAAGTGTGTGCCAAATTTCCTGTGCAGTTAGACAATGTGAGACATGATTAAATTCAATTTGATCCAATGAACAAATAATAGAATTCATAGCTTTAGCATTAGCATTCTGTAGTTTATTTTCAAGATCTGTCCATTGATCCGTTGGCTTTTCAATTTCTTGATTATCTACCACTATAGTTGGTGTCCTATATGTCGTCTCAACAATATTCCAAGCATCGATGGTTTTCAGAAAAAATTCCATTCTATTTTTCCAGTATGCATGTTCACCAATGAACATGGGTGGCCTAACTATAGACTTACCCTCAGCAATAGCATTATTAAAAGAAACCATTTAAAAAATTGGATTTTTTTAAAACAAAAATTGGTTTTTGAAATATCAAATCTTTAAAACAAAAATTGTTTTTTTGTTCCTAGCTTAGATACCACTTATAGGATCGATTTCACCCTAGAGGTGGGTGAATAGGGTGATACTAATAATAAAAAATGCGGAAATATATATAATAATTGCAGCACAAATAATAGCAGAATATTAAAGGCAGAAATAGAACAACACAGATTTATCCAGCTTCGGCAAAACCCTGCCTATGTGCTGCCTACAAGGTTTCTACTAAAAATTAAGTAGTCAGATGCTTACACACGTAAACTTGCGACACCCACTAGCGACTAACCTAACTCTATGCTCAAAACTCTGCTACAACTCAGCCACTGAGTTGCAAATTTTCATACTACGCCCCGTAGTTTGTCCCTAGTCACATTACTAGAATATTACACAATTTTAAAAGGAATTCAAAATAAAAGCTAAAACTAAAAAAATTAAAACCCTAAAAAAATAAGCCAAAACAATAGAAAGCCGGCCCAAAATAATTAAAACTTAAAACAAAATCTATCTCCTTTTCTTTTTTATTATCGGTCGCTCTGTTTCTTCTCGTTCCTCTTCCAAAAACTAGGGCTTTGTGAAATTGAAGTCGCCGCTTGTATTTGATCAACTGCAGTGATTATTTTGCTTTGTTTAGCTTGATCAATCAATTCTTTGGCTTTTATAGCTTGCGGACGCTTCAATTTTCGAGTTCGAGTGAATAGAAATTGGTATGTAATTTTTGCTTTATTTCACTGTTGATTTGCTTGAACTCATTGCTTCATTTGCTGATGATGATTTTGGGTTATACAGGGAATGAATCCCTTAATTTTTGTTCCTATAATTTTTTTGAATTATTCGTGAATTTGTTTTCTACATTGATTTTTGATCGTATGTTCTTGAGACATCTGCCTGGTTCGTTCCTTAGTTGTAGCTTGGTACTTGAATTCGAGATATATATTTGTTATTTGCTGACTTGTTCAATTCCTTTCTGCTCTGACTTGTTCATCGTGTTAGTATACATATGAACTTGAACTATCTTTGAATATAATTGACCCTTGTTGATTTTTATCTTGGCGTGACTCATCGAACTGCTTCTGTTTTATATATTTTGAACATATTCTCTGATTGATAAGTTAAAAACTGCTGTTGTTAATAATTGGACTTGGTAGCCTTGCATTCCATTATGTGTAGAGTCATTGTCCTATTTCATATGAATGTAGTTTTCATTGCTTTTATCTTCATGTTGCCTTGAGTTTGCTCCCTAGCTGTTAACGCCTCTGACCCAAACTATTCTGGTATGTCATTGCAGTTTGGTCCTGGTACTCTTTAAGATGAGTTGCCTTTTGCATTGAGTCCAATATTGTCAGTTGTTTGGTTAAGTTCGACTGTCATTGAACTCTATCTATTTCATTGAGCATGTTCACTCGTGTTTGTTCACTTGCTTCATTCAGTTCATATTGTCTTGACCGTTGGCTTGTTCAATTCACTGACTTAGTGGTATTTCCATCTACTTATGCCATTTGATATGGTATTGTGTCTTGTTCCAGTTGCATTGTACATGTCTACTGTTGGACTTCTGAGCCTCTGAACTGATATGTGTATACATGATTACATATATGTATGTATGTAACTGTGCTTGAATTGATTTGAACTTGTTTTTAAAGTCTGCTCTGGTTTCTGCCTTTGTTGTTCATGAGTATTGCACATCCACACTGGTCTGGTTCATCATTCTCTGGAGCCTTGTTTCACTTGCATGTGTTGAGTACATTTTTGGTGGAGTTTGAGTCTGGTTCTGGTTAATACTTCATGCGTACTTCCCTTTGCACATGTTTTAACTAGTTCACTACCTTGTCATGTGAGTATGCTGAACTGAGCAAGTTTGTTGCTTTCTTTCGATTTATGTGCACTGGCTTGTTGTACATGTTGATTATATTGATTTTGATTTGTTTTTGACATTTCGTTGCTCTATTTCACCACTTTGAGTCGGCATTGTTGATTGTCCAGCGATTGTGGTCGAGTTTGGTTGCAGTATTGTTGTCTGGTTTGGTTTGGTCCTCTTGTTCATATAGACATGTCTGTCTGGTGTGTATTGTTTGTTGGGTCTGTTCTTTGTTTTCCTTGACCACCATATATTCTTGAAGTCTTTTTGTCACCACTGCAATCATTATTGTGAGTTATAATGCCTTGGCTCTATTTACCAGTTCATTGTGATATAACTTACTACCTAATTGTGTACATTTGAGCTGGTCTTTAGTTAAGATTACATGTGCACTGCCCTGAGTTGAATCCAACTTTGGCTCGGGTTTGACCTTGTGCTCACCTATCTCTGTAGTTCTAACACGCAAGTGTATATCGGTGTGCACGGCCTAATGGCATGTACAGTGATACACTGTGCATGTCACAAGTTGTTTGTGTACGATGAATTCAAAAGAAACGATGAAGAACAACCCAAATAACCAAGGCATATAATATTTTCAAAAACACATATTTTATTTTACACTGCAAAAATATTTCTTTTTCAATTTTACTGCATTACTGTTTATTTTGCAGATAATTCAGATGCTGGACACAAGCTGGGAGATAAATACGAGTGTTTGAGTGATATGTAGTGAGGTCAACATTGTAAATTGAAATTTGTGATGTAATCAAAATTGTAATGTAATTGAAATTGTGTATATATAGTGAGAGCTCAAATTTGTACTATTCAAAATTGTAATAAAATATTTGTTTGAATAAAATATTTGTTTGAATATGAATTCTGTGTAATTTATTTTATTCATCAAATATTTATTCAATTACGTGAAAAATAAAATAGTACAATAACAAATACATTTAAATAAATATGTATATGTTTATTATCATCAAACAAAAATCATATACTAACATATTCAACAAGGCAAGCCGTCGATGAATGTAAGTGTCAAAGACTTCATTAGGGAATGGCTCCCTGTTCTCGTCATTTGAGAATGCCTCACTCCCAATACTATGGGCTTGCATTTCGTTGAGATGCTGGAAGATAACATACATTTCTTCCCAGAGGAGAGCATCGGCCTATTATGGGTGTTCTAGCCGACAACAGGTTGAGGAGTCATGTGACGACCCGGAATTTCTAACAATTTAAATTGGAATAATTAATTGATTTTAAAATATTTAAAGGTTAATTTTAACTTGAATTCCAAAATATTAATATTTACTTGATAATTAAGTTATTGAATTATATAATTCGAAAGTGGGTGAAATGTGGAATCTGGAATTTTAAGCCTAGAAAAAATAATTTGAAGGCTTATAAAATTTATAATGATAATACTGGAGATAATAGAATGGTCAGAATTTAATTTAAAGTTAATTTGTTCAATTTCAAAAATATATCGTTTAAATCGATATTTAAAAATAGCCTTCCGAGAAACAGTCTCGGAATTCAACGAAACAAGTTTCATTGGATCCGTAATATTGTATTATTATTGGATTTCAATTTTCGCAGCAATGGGAGTTGTCGTTTGACCTTGGCAGCTCAAAACGCACAGAAACTATTTTAATCGATTTGATTTAAAATTTATCGTTTACTTCTGTAACTCGCGCATTTGATCGAATTAGCTTTTGAAACATGTTCCATTGTGTTTGGAACGCGGGTAAAACCTTATAATTGCCCAGCAGCATTCATTAAGAAGAGTTCAAAAGTTTAATCGGCGATTAACGGGACGTTTTGAAGTTTTATAATATAATAAATTATCAAGTACATTAGCCAGAGATATTTTGTTTTCAACATCGCACGCAGGAAGCTTCCCAAATTTCTATTTATCTCCGTCTCCTCTCATATCTTCAGACAGAAATCCAAACTCAAATTTAAAAAAAAAGCAAACAACAGATAATAGCCGAAGCCCTCGAAGGAAGTGGCGACGCAGTCGCGAGCGATAGGAGGGTTCGAATTCAGATCTGGGGGGAGGTGCGAGCTCGAGCATGATCGCATGAGGGAAGGTCGCATCGATCGAAGGGGGGTTGTGTTAGGGTTTCGAATATTGTGATGTCGATTCGAGTCGGCATAGGAAGGCCGCATCGTCACTCGCGTGATTGAAGGTGGCTCCGGCATCTCGTGTCGCTAAATGGTGGTCGCACGAGTCAAATTTCGGCATGGAGCTCGAATCGAGCAACATCGCGGCGACGAAGGGGGAATTAGGGCGATCGTCGGCTCTGGCGATTGTTGGTGGGGCTTGTTAGCTGAGAGGTATTGAACTTTCAATTCTCGGTTAACTTAGCTTATTTATTTAATTACAAATATTCACCTACTGTTAATAAAAAAAAGTACTAATGTGGTAAACTTAGCTTATTTAATTATTTTAGTCGTTAAAGATAATTTATTAAAGGAAGATTAAGTTAAATAAAATTCTTACTTAACAAAGTTAATAATTGGCAATTAATTGTTCGATTAAGTCAAATAATAATAAACTGTAACTGATTATACAAGCTCAAAATCCGAAAAGAAACAAGCTGGCCTGGATGGATTGCAAATTAAAATCAAAGGTGAGTAAATCTCACTATGTTGATTCCTATTTAAATTTAAATGGTTAAATTTAAATAATTGGCTGGATGAATAACTTGATTGGATATGCTATTGAAGATGATGTGACTTTTTTTTGATTTGATCTCGAGTTAATTGTGGTTGACTCGAAGTGTTCGGGTTTTTAAATTGTCTAGATTAAATGTTACAAATAAGAGAATGTTTTCATTCTAATGTTGTTAAGGGCTTAATGATTTCTGGTTCATCAAATTTGAAGTGTGATTAAAATAAATAATTAATTAGTTCAATTAATTTATAATTTGGGTTAATTAATTTTGTTATTAAGGGTTTGGAATTAATTAATTATGGATTAAGTTAATTAATGAAGTTTAATTAATTCAGAATAATCAATGGATGGTTTGATGAATAATTACTTAATTAAATTAAAATAAAATATAATTTCTTTGTGTAATTAATCAAGAGATTAATTAAAATAGTTAATTAAGGAATATTTTATTTATTTAATGAAGTAAATAAAAAGGTAGATAATTACAGATTGAGCTTGATCGAGAATGATTAATATTTTGGTTGAATTAAAGTAATTGATTTGGATTAGAACAAATTAAAATATAATTGGAAATTATTAATTTATATAATAATTGATGTAATTAAAAATTGATTAATTAAATCAATTCAATAAATAATGACTTATGAGAAATTAATTACTATAAGTAATTAAGAATTAATGTAATTAATATGAATAATTAATTTATGAAATAATTGATTAATTTATAAAGTAATTAAGATTTCTTATTCATTTTTGGTTAAGAACAATTAATATCAAGAAATTAATTAAAGATAATAACTTAAATTTAATTAAAAAATGATTAATCTAGGGGATTAATTAAGATGAATAATGATGGATTGACTAAATAATTGTTTTGGAATTAATTAATGTTAATAAAGGAATCTTAGTGATTGAGGTTTGAAAATTCAATTAGAATTAATTGAATTGATTTGTATGTGATTTAGCTTAGCTTATGGATGATTGAATGGTATTGAATGCTTTGAATGTGTTGATATCTCTGATATGATATGTCGTGTATTTCATTGTATAACTTGGATTAGGATAACATGAGTTTCGAAGAGACCGGGGTCGGGTATTAGAAGATACCCGAAACCACCTCGAATTTTTATAAATTGATTTGTGGAATCAATAGGCAGGAATAAAACGATTTAAGTGAATTGGATTATTTTATCTAAGTTTGGTACTTAGAAATTGATATGTGAAATAAGTGTTGTCTATAGCAAATTGTGAAATGGTATAAATTGGTTTGAGATACCCCGGGTTTTGTATAAGTTGATTGCTTTGGTATTCCATGTTAGTTAGGTTTACTCACGCTGGTTTCCAGCCTGACCCGGGTGTTACTTTGGTGTAATGCTCGGGTCAGACCGAGTATTACAGATTTTCAGGTAGGTACGTTCTGGAGCTCAGGAGGCGAGCTGGATGGGGGGAGCGTATAGAATATTTCCGCTGTAATTATATTATTTTTAATCCGAGACATGATAATTGTACATATTCAATGACTGTATATATGTGAAACTCTGATGTATATTAAATGTAATCGATAGATATAGTATTCTTTTGTAAACTGTTATTATTTATTATTATATTTTATCCGCTGCGAATGTGAGATGTTGTTGATTTTGTTCTTCTTCTTCTATCTCTTTCTTCTTTTTCATAACTATCTGGAATTTTCGGCTTCGAAAATTTCAGGTCGTTATGTTTTGGTATCAGAGCCGAAAGGTTAAGCGAGAACCTTGGCTCTGGTGGAGATTACTCATTTAGTAGAGTCTGTAGTACTCTAGATGAGTTGGGAATATATATATATATATGAGCGCGTACTTGTTATTTTTTTATATAAAGATTTTAAATGATTTTATATATAAATATATTTTGATATATAAAGCAATATATCTTTCTAATAAATATTTTTAATAAAAGGTGATTGGTTGTTGAATAATTGAAATTAAAATTAAGTAATATAATGCGACCAAATTGAAGTCTTGAATTGGATTTGAGTAGAAATAGAAATTCAACCAAATTAAAATTTAATTGATTAAAAATGAAATTCTAAACCTGGTCCTAGAATTTGAAAATTTTGTTTCAAAGTAATGAAAAATAATAAATAAGTATTATTTGGATAATTGGGACTTGTTGCAAACAATGGGTTGTTTAGAAGTTTGATTTGTATTAAAAACCAAAAGTGGTCTAAAATTTTAGGATGGCCTTGTGTGTAAAATAAATAATATGTATGAATAAGGAATATACGTAACTCAAAAATAGTTTGAATGAAATCTAAATGTTGAATTTGAAATTTGGAATGGGGGTGATACCCAAGTGATAAGTTTTTAAGTGGGAAGATTATTATTGTGAAGTTTAAGAATTGAATGAGGTTGACTGGATTAAGTAAATCGAATTTAACTTGGGAGAAGTTAAATAAGTTTGAATAAACAACTTGAATTGGTGATTTTAAGATGAACTTGGAATTTAACTTGGAAAGTTAAACGGTTAATTTGAATTGGTAGTTTGTGTGATCTCAAAATGGGTTTGGGATCTGGAAATTTGAAATGGATGGACGTTTTAAAATAAATTGGATGATATCACCCTATTGTTGTAAAAAAATCTTTAAATTGCAAATCAGATTTGTTTCAATAAATGAGAAATGAAGTGTGGTAATATATCCATTATTGAGATAAAGGGAAATCTAACTTTAATTTGAAATTAAGGATATGGAATCGCTTTAAACTAAAAATTTGAATAATTAAGTTTGTAAATTAAAATTGTTTAAGAACTGGCTTCAAACTGGAAGATAAAATCTAATAATAAATTAAATTTTTAAAATAAAATTGTATTGAACTCTTATTTGAACCTTGAAATACATAAGTTAAGATAATTTAAAATGGAATTTTGAAAATTGGACTTAGAAATTAAATTGATTAAAAACTTGGAATAAAAGTTAATTTGGTTTAAAGAGTCAAACCAACCTTTGAGAATTTAACTCGAATTTATATAATTCGAGATAGTTTACATTCAAGATTTAAATTGAATTAGTTCGAAATTGAATTTGGTTTGAATTAATTGATTGGTGATTGAAGACGTATAAGATTAAGAATTTAAATGGAAAATTGATTTGGATTTTACTGAAATGATTTGAATTTGAAATGGGTTCAATTGATAATAATTCAGATTGATTGGAATAATTTGAAATTATAATATAAGTTGAACATGATTAAAATTAAATGGAATTTGATTTAAATTGGGAAGGGAATCAAGATTGATTCGACTTGAATTGGGTTTAAATAAATTTTAATAGAAATTGAAGTTATTCAAGTTAGAATTGAGTCAATTAAATGGAAATTAGTTGGGGAAGTGAATAGTTTGACTCTTGACTATTTTCAATATAAATTGTTTTAATATAAACTTATTTTTCGAGGCTATTTAATATATACAACTTTTTTTTCTTAAAGCCAAATTATTTTATACTTGGTTTACAATTATTTTTGGAGCTATTTAACATTTTTCAACTGTTTTCTAAACTAATTACTATTTTTCAACTATTTCACAAACTAATTTCTATTTTACAACTATTTTGCAATTATTTAAAATTCCTGAAACTATTCAACTATTTTCCGACTATTTTACAATTAGTTAACTTTTTATAGCTATTTTGCAAACTAATAATTATTTTTCAACTTCTTATCTATTTAAAAAATTTCAAGCTATTTTCAAAATATAAACTGGACGGAGTTTAAACTGTTTATGATTAAATACCCAACTGGGATAAGAATTGAAGTGATAATCCAAATGGGGATTAAGGAAAATAGGAATAAGTGAGTGAAAATTTAAGTGAATGCGAATGGAAAGAGAGTTGATTTGGCTAATAATCAATGAAGTAAAATACGTATGATGTACGTATATTATTCTATTCGCATAGTGATTTGATCCAGATTTGAGCACAAAATTTCGAGATAGTTTATCGATCCGAGTCGGAATTTTTCACTCGATTTTCGACGGCGAACCTGGATATGGATTGTTGATTGGTTCTGGATATTCTCTATCATAGTTATGGCTATGCAAGGAGAATGACGGTTTCTAATCAAGAAACCAGATCTGTGTCCACACTAGGAAGTCGGGTGGACGATACTAGTTCAGAAGTGAAACTGTGTGATCGAATGAGCGATCAGGTTGATATAGCGTACTGATGATATGTGTACATCGTACGGATTTGAATGAAATTGACACTGGAAAGAGTAATCAAATTTGAATATTTTATTTTGAATAAACAAAGTTATATATCTTAGTTATATAAGATAAATCTTTCCTTGTTAAATCTATTGCCGAAAGAAAAGGATTTTTGAAAGTGTTTGAAGTATAAAAGGGTCTTATACAAGTTTGAAATGATCCAAAGTTTTAAAAATTATATATATCTGTATATATATATATATATATAAAGGATCTTATGAGGATTTTGGAAAAGGTTTTGAGAACCTTTGGATTTGGAAAGGCTTTTCATTTTTGGGTAAAATCAATATTGGAATTTGGAAAGCTTGGTTTTAGAATTATCGATTTTGGGATAATCGATTTTGTGTAAAGGAGCTTTGATAAAATTCATACTAGGTGTATGATTTGAAAGATACTATATGTATAGTATAAAATGTTTTGATGATGGCTTTGGGGAAAAAGGCGTTTCCTTGTAATGAACTTCTCAGGAGTGCCACCGGGTGGTGCTGCCTTGATCCCCAAGGGGGGGTTCTAAAGTTGATCCTGTGAGGAGTCCGGACAAACTAGTTCCTGAGGATTATTGGGTAGCGAAAGTCGAGGGTGGTGATGCCTACAGGGGCATTTGGGTTATGCTGTGACGACAGTGTAACTCGATGTCACTGTGATCTACTATTGGGACCATAGCGAAATCGTGTGGAGGATGAGTGCCAACAGTCCACACTTGATTTTGCCGGAAGGCAACGCAACATCGGTAGACTGCGATCTATGGTCAAGTGGAGTGGAGAAGTTTCATTCTTTTGGCAGCGAAATTCGAGGGCGCTGATGCCTACAACTATATGGGTTTTTGCTGTGATAGCTACGTAACCCCAGTTGTAGCTGTGATCTGTAGCGGGTTCCATGGCGTAATTGAGGGGCGCGGAGGCCTACAGTTATCCATGGATTTTGTCGGGATGGCAACGTAACCATCGGGTTAACTGTGACCATGGATGGGGGTGATGATTTCCAGAGCATTCTCACCCAAGATATTTCCTCTATTTCAAAATGCTTTCAATATTTTCAATAAAATTATTTTCCAAGTATTTTCACTGGGTGCTGAAAACGAGTTTACCAAGTACTTATAGATTTTCAGTCCTGCGCCTGATCAATGTATGACTGAATTTCTGTGAGAACAAGGATGGACTGGCTGAGACATCGAGTTATAAAAAGTATTTTTATAAAGAGCTATTTTATTAGTATGATGTGAATTTAAAAGCATTTCTAAAATTTTAAATAAAAGTGTTGGAATTTTGGGGAAATAGAAGGGAATCCAAACTGGAATTTTAATGAAGTGAATTCGTAATTAAAATCGAACATTGATTTAGAAGTTGAAAGTAAGCTAATTAGCTAAATAATTATTTGATTGAGTATATTAATAAAATTTAACTTGGGAAAATAAATGGATTGTAAGTTGATAATGAGATTGGGGATGAATTCACATGGTAAATAGAATTCGACTTGGATTTGATAATGAAATAAATAAGTGAAGATGTTGTAAAAATAAATAGAGTTTGATCGAAATAGTGATGGTTTGAATTACGAATAAAATTCAAGTGTGTTATAAATAATATTAAATGTAAATTGCAAATAAATTAGATATAACGGAAGTGTTGCCAAATGTAATGAAAGTGAATTATAAATAGAAATGAGTTAAGCATGTGATTTAAAATTTAAAATGGGATGGATAAATTGGTTAATTGAGTTAAATAATAATGGATGAAGTTTGATAGAATGGAAATTAAATAAAGGTTTTAGTTGGAATTGGATTGTCAGAATGGACTTAAGTTATGAGACGATTAAATATGAAGTAAAATTTCTTAAATCAATGAAAGCTTGGATTAAATTAAGTTGGAAATGGTCATTAATTTATAAGTTTGAATGAGAAAAGCCTAATAAATTGTTTTGGATGAATCCAAGGCTGTGATAAAGTGAAATGCAATGAATGGTTCGTAAATAATTTAGAAAAGAAATGGAATTAAATGCAGAATGGGTTGAAATTAATTTAAAATAGTTATAAACTAAATAAATACTCTATTAAGCGAATATTGTCGAATTTGTATAGAATGAATCGTCATATGACGTAAATAAAAGTAATTAAATTTCTGTGAATTGATAGGGACTAAATAAATTGGTTTTAGAATTAATCGAAGTGAATATGAGCTTGTATGGATTGAAAATAAATTAAATGTAAGAAATTGAGTTGCAAACCATTGAAACCGAATGAAATGGCTTATGAATTGGTAGAAAGCAATTGAATTAGTTTTAAAGTTATATAAATCGTTTATGGAAAGCGTTTTGGTGCTTGTTGCTTATGATATATATGTGTTTAGCTATTGAATATAAGTGAAATGCTTGTGTTTAGCCATTAAAAGTAAGTGAGATGCAAATAGATTTTCTTAAATGGCACTTACATATTTAAATTGAGTAAGTACAGGTACCTGAAGGCCGTTTGGCTAGATTTGGATTGCGCTAATTGCTTAATTAAATAAGCTGCTTGCTTAAAATGCTAAAAAAAGGTACGCCTACGCAATAAAAATAGGAAATATGAACTGTTTTTGCTTTTTCCGACCGTGCGGGTCAATGTATATATATTTATATCTCTTGTCAAATTGCAAAAGCTCCTCCGTACAAAGGAGACTGCCAAAATTTTCTAAAATTTTTGGGAGTTAGAAATTTTTTGGAAATTCTTAAGGACATTTTCGTTAGCGACAAAACGATTACAAATTGGGAACTAAAGTAAATTTATAGAGGAAACTAATGTGAATCAGATATAATTGGAAGATAAAATTCAATATTCAAAATTGAAGACAAATTGAATTCATATGGAAAGTGGAAAACTAATTTGAAATAGATATGAAACTTCTGTAAGGAAATGTATAAAATGATTTAAAAGGTTGCGATTGAATATTGTTTCTAAGTAAAATATGCATGTACTAAAAGGAAAAAGAAAATTGGATTTGATTCCAAAAGGTAAATTTGAATTGCCCGACAAAAAGATATGTATTTAAATTTTTGTATGAAATTGGATTGGGTTTTCGATGTAGCCACTTGGCTTTTTGTTTCTTTTTGGAATTTGGGAGCCCGTAGATGCCTTTTTGTAGTTGTACCGAGCTAGCCGCACAAAGGAGACGCTGACAAAAAAATTCAGAAATTTAGCGAGTTAGAAAAATTTTGAGAAATTTTGATAATTCAAAATTTACTTTTAAATTGAAATTGGAATGATTGAGCAAAAGGGTATTGTTGGGAAACTTTGGAAGAGTTTGGGAAGTTAGTAAAAACAGATAGAGGGTCTTTAATAAAGGATAGTTGGTAGGATGTTGAATTGTGGTTTTGGAAAAAAAAAGAAAAAAAAAGAAAAGAAAAGGTAAACGGGTATTGAACCATTCTTCCTAACTAGTAATTTCAGGGACGAAATTCTTTTAAGTGGGGAGATATGTGACGACCCGGAATTTCTAACAATTTAAATTGGAATAATTAATTGATTTTAAAATATTTAAAGTTTAATTTTAGCTTGAATTCCAAAATATTAATATTTACTTGATAATTAAGTTATTGAATTATATAATTCGAAATTGGGTGAAATGTGGAATCTGGAATTTTAAGCCTATTAAAAATAATTTGAAGGCTTATAAAATTTATAATGATAATACTGGAGATAATAGAATGGTTGGAATTTAACTTAAAGTTAATTTGTTCAATTTTAAAAATATATCGTTTAAATCGATATTTAAAAATAGCCTTCCGAGAAACAGTCTCACAATTCAACGAAACCAGTTCCATTGGATCCGTAATATTGTATTATTATCGGATTTCAATTTTCACAGCAATCGAATTTGTCGTTTGACCTTGGCAGCTCAAAACGAACAGAAACTATTTTAATCGATTTGATTTAAAATTGATCATTTACTTCTGTAACTCGCGCATTTGATCGAATTAGCATTCGAAACATGTTCCACTGTGTTTGGAATGCGGGTAAAACCTTATAATTGCCTAGCGGAATTCATTAAGAAGAGTTCAAAAGTTTAATTGGCGATTAACGGGACGTTTTGAAGTTTTATAATATAATAAATTATCAAGTACATTAGCCAGAGATATTTTGTTTTCAACATCGTACGCAGGAAGCTTCCCAAATTTCTATTTATCTCTATCTCCTCTCATATCTACACACAGAAATCCAAACTCAAATTAAAAAAAAAAAGAAAAAGCAAACAATAGATAATGGCCGAAGCCCTCGAAGGAAGTGGCGATGCAGTCGCGAGCGATATGAGGGTTCGAATTCAGATCCGGGGGGGGGAGGGGGGGGAGGCGCGAGCTCGAGCACGATCGCATGAGGGAAGGTCGCATCGATCGAAGGGGGGGTCGTGTTAGGGTTTCGATTATTGTGATGTCGACTCGAGTCGGCATAGGGAAGGCCGCATCGTCACTCGTGTGATTGAAGGTGGCACCGACATCTCGTGTCGCTAAATGGTGGTCGCACGAGTCAAATTTCGGCATGGAGCTCGAATCGAGCAACGTCGCGGCGACGAAGGGGGAATTAAGACGATCTTCGGCTCTGGCGATTGTTGGTGGGGCTTGTTAGCTGAGAGGTATTGAACTTTCAATTCTCGGTTAACTTAGCTTATTTATTTAATTACATATATTCACTTACTGTTAATAAAAAAAGTACTAATGTGGTTAACTTAGCTTATTTAATTATTTTAGGCATTCAAAATAATTTATTAAAGGAAGATTAAGTTAAGTAAAATTCTTAGTTAGCTAAATTAATAATTGGCAATTAATTGTTCGATTAATTCAAATAATAATAAACTGTAACTGATTATACACGGTCAAAATCCGGAAAGAAACAAGCTGGCTTGGATGGATTGCAAATTAAAATCAAAGGTGAGTAAATCTCACTCTGTGGATTCCTATTTAAATTTAAATGGTTAAATTTAAATAATTGGTTGGATGAATAACTTGATTGGATGTGCTATTGAAGATGATGTGACTTTGTTTTGATTTGATCTCGAGTTAATTATGGTTGACTCGAAGTGTTCGGGTTTTTAAATTGTCTAGATTAAATGTTACAAATAAGAGAATGTTTTCATTCTAATGTTGTTAAGGGCTTAATGATTTCTGGTTCATCAAATTTGAAGTGTAATTAAAATAAATAATTAATTAGTTTAATTAATTTATAATTTGGGTTAATTAATTTTGTAATTAAGGGTTTGGAATTAATTAATTATGGATTAAGTTAATTAATGAAGTTTAATTAATTCAGAATAATCAATGGATGGTTTGATGAATAATCACTTAATTAAATTAAAATAAAATATAATTTCTTTGTGTAATTAATCAAGAGATTAATTAAAATAGTTAATTGTGGAATAATTTATTTATTTAATGAAGTAAATAAAAAGGTAGATAATTACAGATTGAGCTTGATCGAGAATGATTAATATTGTGGTTGAATTAAAGTAATTGATTTGGATTAGAACAAATTAAAATATAATTGGAAATTATTAATTTATATGATAATTGATGTAATTAAAAATTGATTAATTAAATCAATTCAATAAATAATGACTTATGAGAAATTAATTATTATAAGTAATTAAGAATTAATGTAATTAATATGAATAATTAATTTATGAAATAATTGATTAATTTATAAAGTAATTAAGATTTCTTATTCATTTTTGGTTAAGAACAATTAATATCAAGAAATTAATTAAAGATAATTACTTAAATTTAATTGAAAAATAATTAATCCAGGGGATTAATTAAGATGAATAATGATGGATTGACTAATTAATTGATTTGGAATTAATTAATGTTAATAAAGGAATCTAAGTGATTGAGGTTTGAAAATTCAATTAGAATTAATTGAATTGATTTGTATGTGATTTAGCTTTGCTTATGGATGATTGAATGGTATTGAATGCTTTGAATGTGTTGATATCTCTGATATGATATGTCGTGTATTTCATTGTATAACTTGGATTAGGATAACATGAGTTTCGAAGAGACCGGGGTCGGGTATTAGAAGATACCCGAAACCACCTCGAATTTTTATAAATTGATTTGTGGAATCAATAGGCAGGAATAAAACGATTTAAGTGAATTGGATTATTTTATCTAAGTTTGGTACTTAGAAATTGATATGTGAAATAAGTGTTGTCTATAGCAAATTGTGAAATGGTATAAATTGGTTTGAGATACCCCGGGTTTTGTATAAGTTGATTGCTTTGGTATTCCATGTTAGTTAGGTTTACTCACGCTGGTTTCCAGCCTGACCCGGGTGTTACTTTGGTGTAATGCTCGGGTCAGACCGAGTATTACAGATTTTCAGGTAGGTACGTTCTGGAGCTCAGGAGGCGAGCTGGATGGGGGGAGCGTATAGAATATTTCCGCTGTAATTATATTATTTTTAATCCGAGACATGATAATTGTACATATTCAGTGACTGTATATATGTGAAACTCTGATGTATATTAAATGTAATCGATAGATATAGTATTCTTTTGTAAACTGTTATTATTTCTTATTATATTTTATCCGCTGCGAATGTGAGATGTTGTTGATTTTGTTCTTCTTCTTCTATCTCTTTCTTCTTTTTCATAACTATCTGGAATTTTCGGCTTCGAAAATTTCGGGTCGTTACAACTCAACCTATGCTAAGGTGGAGTAGGAGATCGATGACAAGATGAAGAACGACGAGGATGAGCTAGAGTTCTCCCCCTATGCACTTAGGGGTATCTGGAATGCATGACTCGTTAATATTTTTGCTTGTTTCCGAACACATCCCTAACGGATCGAGAATGTGCCGAGAGAACTATGCGTACCCGGCCAACGGCAGGGGACCACCATCGCGACAGTCAAAAGTAGAAGTTCATGGACGATTACGTGCTGGAAGCCGTTCCTGTAAAGGGGAATGATGCTGGGTAGGCCTCACAAGTGAAACCATTTTCAGGGTAGGATCAACTTAGCTAGGCATGCGTGTGATGTACTTTCCAAGATGGATTGGAGAGCCCATCGGCGAAGTTTTTGGTACTATCCACTTATAGGCATAAAAAGTGTTCAGGAGATCGTAACCACTGAGAGGCATTGGCCTATGAGCAAGCAGGTTGACCAGGTTGACTGTTGGAGGAGCTAGTGGGAGAAAGTTCATGGTGGCTTGAGAATCCATCTATGTCCTTAAGTCATTTACACCCATGATTGTTGTAGCAGTACAACATGCTGGATTTCTTCATTGGAGCCAAGATTGGACTAGGCAGCACTGGCGAGTGTTGCCATTGGTTTAATGCCCGTTAGAGCTATTAACTTCGAACGATGGAGGATTCTCCATGGTATCAAGTTAGATCAGGTCTTGTGGAGTTGAAAAGTGTGGAATGGGGACAACTTTTACTGGGAGGCCCACCTTCTAAGTCAAAACGTTGACTAGTTTTTTAGCCAACCTCATAATGATATGGGTGTTTGTGAAAAGAAAATATTACTTAATAATCACTACGCTTAGAATGGAGAAAATGTCGAGTTAAATACCTAGCTAAAAGGTAAATAACAAAAGATGTAAAGTGGTCCAGAAAAGCTGCCGACATCCGCTGTGAAGTTCTCTTATTATATATATATGTGTGTGTGTGTGTGTGTGTGTGTGTGTGTGTGTGTGTGTGTGTGTGTGTGTGTATTACAACTATAGGGAATTACAAGAGAACAATAAGAAAAAAGAAGGGACTTAAGACTAACAAAGCTAGGTAATGTTAAGGATTTATGTGGTAGTAAGAGCGCTGAATTATGCATAGTATTCAGGATTGTTGAATGTTTCAATTAGAGCTCAATCCCTTTGAAGTTGTAAAGTGGGGTTTATTTATATTAACTGAACTAGGTGGTAGATAGTTGCAATCGCACTGTAGAGATGGCAGGAAAACTTCTTGACCGTTGATCTAACTTCAGAGGTGGAATCTTGTTAAGGACCATATAGGGAATACATGTAAATGACCGAGTGTGAGGCATCCGAGGAGGAGGCCAAATGTCGGTTGGAGTAGGTTGTGATGAAGCCATGCTTAAAGATAGGCTATGCTTAGCTTTTCTTGCCTAATGTGTTATCTGCTAAGGCGGGTTTGGATAGGAGCCGACCATCAACTAATGTGATGTTGGGCAAGTCGTGTCGATTTTTAGCTGCTGTTGGAAGTTCGATATAGGGAAGCAGTCGGGATCGAGCCGGACCCAGTCCAGATCTTGTCTAAGTGTGAAGGTTGCTTCGAGATTAATCGGTCGAGCCTCATCTTGGCGCCTTACTGAGTAGAAAGGTTGGTTTGAAACCATGGGCTTTAACCGGCCTTCAATTGGCCTGCTAACTACTTACGAAAAATTTAAGCAATATGTACTAATGGATCGGCGATGATCGATCGTCTAAAAGCTTAATTTTATTTCGGTATTTTTAAAGTTGGTTTCCTCTCACTACACCACAAAGCTGTTTTAGCCACATCCCTATGCGCCCTATTTGATACGGCTCAAAGCCGTATCGAATTTGATACGGGTAAAAGCCGTATCTAAATTTTGATACGGCTCTGAGCCGTATCAATTTCGTGCCTATTTTCGCTGGAAAATCATACACCCTTGAAAGCACGGTCTTCCCTAAATTTCCTTCCCTCGTTTTTTCTGTTCTCCCCCAAATTCTTCCCCTAACTCAGTGACTAATTCCGGCTATTCTCTCATTCTTTCTCCTTAAATCGCGTTTTAAAATAACAAGTTTCTTCAGCTCAAACTTCTATCAGCCGCCTTTCTTTTTCCTTCACGTAATCGGTGCTTTCAGGTATTATGATGTTGTTTATTTTCCTTTCCATGTATTAGTATTTTTTATTTATTTCTACTATTACGAGCATCACCATGTATTGCATCATAGCTTCAACATCAAAATTTGTTATTGAGTACATGAATTTATCTTCTTCGTTTTTTTGCCTCCGTTCCCAAATTATTGTTTGAAAGGGAGATGTGATTGATGGTAGGCGATGGTTCGATTGTTGAATTGGGTGATTGGTTTCGCGATTTTTTTTTTGTAGTGGGAGAGGTGAGTTACGAAGTGAGTTAATTGCAGTTTTTTTTTGGGTATGGTTGCGATTGGCAATGTTTGCTGAGGGGGGAGGTGATTGAATGCGCAAATAGAAGTTGGCAAATGGTGACAGTGAAGTTGAGGGAAAGGTTGGTTGGTCAGTAAAGTGTAGGGGAAGTAGCAGTTGTGGATGGCAGAAAGTAGGTTGGTCTGTGTATTTGCAGTGCTACTTGATAGGGGTAATGTAAATCCAGTGTTGATGTTAGAGTGGAGATAACTTGATTGTTTCAGGCGGGTTTGGACAGTGAATGTTGTTTTGGTAACAGGGGTTGTGATGGTATGTGCAGTAATGTGTGATGGTTTTGACATATTAATGGTTTTGAAATTGTTGTATAAGTGGATAAAATTATTGTTAATGGCGCAAGCCAAGTATCAGGAGAGGGGTAATGCATAGACATTACTCTGGTGCTACAAAATAGCGTCGTTGTAATGGCAAATTTTTTGGAAACAGTTTGGTGCTAATGTTGTATATTGTTCTGACATTGTTGTATAAGTGGATAAAATTGTTGTTAATGGTGCAAGCCAAGTATCAGGAGAGGGGTAATGCATAGACATTACTCCAGTGCTACAAAATGGCGCCGTTGTAATGGCAAATTTTTTGGAAACAGTTTGGTGCTAATGTTTAAAATAAACCCTATATTTTGAGTTCCATTTATTGAAATTTAAATAGTCCATATATTTTGCCTTTGAATTCCTCATCGAATAAGTTCTCTCATCTAGAATTAGCTTCGATTTGATATTTTTATTTGTTTCCTTGTGCTCAAAAATGTGTTTATTTCTTTTCTTCCAGATGTAATATATAGTGGTGACGATAAAGCACGAGGCAAGACGCATAATTTGATCAGATCAATTTCATCTTCAAGATTGAGGGGTAACACTTCGTTGCTAAGTTTAATTTTAACTTTAGCAATGTCCGTATGTATCTAGAGCATATTTGGATATACTCATAATTTATAATGTGTATAAATTGCTCAGTAATGACAATTAGTAAGTCAATCAATTTAATTAAAAAAAGAGAAATGAAATGTTTCCAACTCCTAAAGTATTCTCAATTAATTGCATATGTTTTAGAGTCGAGAAATGAAAGAGTTTTTTTCTTTAAATGAAAGAGTGAAAATATGGTTGGAGTTATGTTATTGATTCAAATAATGAACTAACAAACATTAAAGAAGTAGAGATTGACTAACATCCCACGCATTTTGTAAAACTTGCCTTGTGAGAAGTGAGAAACTATATTAGTACGTGCATAGTTAATTTTAATCAAAGAAAGAAAAAATACGTCTGATAATTAGAAACATGTCTTGTACTTCTGATATTTCTTTGCAGGGAGACTGTAGGATAGTTAATGGAATTAGTTATCTAGATGTATTATAAACACAGACCTAGGCACATTAGTTACATTATTTGTGTCCAAATCAACAGATGCTCTAAATTTTTTCAAAAACATTTTTTGGGATTGCTTTATTTGTATTGCCTACAGCAATATAAAAATGTTAAGTACTAGCTAGGCGTAATTTACTGTGTTATTCAAAATCTTCATTTTAACCATCCATAATCACAGCTAACCATTTTGCTAATCAAAGCTAGCTATAGTAAAGTGATACCACAGTTCTTTTATTAACGGAAAATATCTATGATTATGTTTATCAAGATGTAATACAGGAAAAAAAATGTATTTCCCATGATAATAAAATCATCAGTACTCTAACTACTTATTGTATTGTCAACTAACTATAAAATTGTTCATCTTGGCCCTATTAGAAAATTAATGACTCGTATGAATGGATAAAACCCCAAAAAAGTCGTGATATAAATTCATAAACTTATGGAGCATTCCATTGACTGCAAAAAAGGTAAAGCAACTCACTAAAGCAAATAGGGAATCATGGATTTGTAGAAGCAATGGCTTCAGATGGTTAGTTCATGCAAATGCCCAGTTAGCCCCCATGTTCTGTTAAATATGATATAGGAGGGCAGTATGTCTTTCAGCATAGACAAACAATGGATAAATGAATCAGATCTAAGATCTACATACTATATAGACAGGGTGCAGAAGTTCATTAGTTTTGTTGAAGAAAACGGTGGTAAGAAAGGATTGTATTTATGCCCTTGCACCCGGTGCAAAAATATGAAGACGATCAAATTAGATGACATTCATTTTCATTTGCTTAGATGGGGTATTATCCAATCGTATACAGCATGGTATTTTCATTGGGAAAAAAGGGCGGAGATAGAAAAACAACAACCAGTTAGTCATGGCAGAACTACTGCTGAACATATTAGGATGGAATATCTGGTCAATGATGCAGATAGATTTCATCATTTTCAACCTACAAATTCGTTGCCTGATCATGCTAATGTTGGAGAGCAGTCTACTGATTATCCAGATTGGCAGGTCAATGAAAGTAAGAAGTATAAATCGCTTTTTGGTAGCGTAAAAGAGCCGCTGTATCCTTCATGTTCAAAAGGGATTACGAAGCTATACGCCATTGTGAAACTGAATAGCTTGAAGACCCAATACAGCTTTTCAGATAATGGTATGATTGCACTTCTCGAACTAATAAAGGAGTTACTCCCCGAAGGTAACACGCTGCCGACAAAGTACTCCGACGTAAAGAAGATCATTAAGCAAGTTGGGATGGATTACAAAACTTATGATGCATGCATCAATGATTGCATATTGTACTGGAAAGATGATGCGAACAAAGTTTCTTGTACAAATTGCAATGAACCAAGATATAGGACATCATTAAATGAAGAGAGAAAATGCACCAAAGTACTTCGAAAGACATTAAGACATTTTCCTTTAATTTCTAGATTGAAGAGACTGTATACTGTACCATGGATGGCAGATGTGATGACCTGGCATGGTCGTGCCAAGTCTGATCCAACCGTAATGCGTCATCCATGTGACACTTCTCAATGGAAAGTCACAGATTCATTTGATCAAACTTTTGCTGTCGAGCCACGAAATGTCGCACTTGGAATAGCAACAGATGGTTTCTGTCCACATGCTTCTCTCTCTAACCCTTACAGTTGTTGGCCAGTAATTGTAGTACCATATAATCTTCCTCCGTCTATGTGCATGAAAAGAGAGTTCTCAATGTTAACATTGTTGATTTCTGGGCGAAAACAACCAGGAAAGGATAATGATTTTTATTTACAGCCGTTGATAGACGAGTTAAAGCAGTTATGGGAAGGAATAGTTACATTTGACTCGTTAAATAAATCTGAGTTCACAATGAGAGCTAGGGTGCTGTGGGAAATCCATGATCACCCTGCTTTTGGGACTTTATCGGGATGTACAACTCACGGTTACTTTGCATGTCCTGTTTGTGGGGAAAACACTTGTTCTTATTATCTTCTTGAAAGTAAGAAGACGTGTTACATGGGACATCGAATGTTTCTTCCTAACGAACACAAGTTTCGATACGATAAGACAAATTTCAACAACGAACAAGAACTTCGTCGCCCTAAATGGCCATTGACTGGTTTTCAAGTTGAAAAGAAAGTAGCGAATATCAAAATGAAAGTTGGTAAACAAAAAGAAGAAATTGGTCGAAAACGGAAAAAGTCAACCAATGAAGATGTTGACAATATTTCTGGATGGTATAGGAGGTCTATCTTTTTTGATTTACCATATTGGAAAGCAAATTTGGTCCGACATAATATTGATGTTACGCATACGGAGAAGAATGTCATGGAGCATCTCATCAGCACCCTTATGGACCATAAAGATAAGTCAAAAGATGGCATCAATGCACGCAAGGATTTGAAAATCATGGGTATAAAACAAAAGTTGTGGGTGATGGAAGATCCAGAAACAAATAAAACAATCATACCAAAGACAACTTTCGCTTTGAGCAAAGAAGAAAAGATACCGTTTTGCACCGTTTTGAAAAATCTGAAAGTGCCTAATAAATTTTCTTCTAACTTTCACAACAATGTGACATCAATCCTCCTGAACTAAGATATATGAAGTCACATGATTACCATGTCATAATGCAGCATTTGCTTTCGGTATTGCTTCAACATTCTTATGCACAACATAAGGATCTACGAAATGTTGTTCATCATATTAGTTTATTCTTTAACATTTTGTGTTCAAAGGTGATCAATAGGGAACATCTTTTAAAAGCAAAGGCTAGCTTAGTAGAAGCAATGTGTGTATTTGAAAAACATTTTCCACCTGCATTTTTTGATATCAGTGTCCACCTTATGGTTCATTTAGCCGATGAAGCGTTGATTTGTGGCCCTGTCAGATATAGATGAATGTATCTATTAGAACGGTAAATTTCTAATTGCAGTTATGCACATCATTATTTCATATAAATAGCTACAGTCTACAGTATATAATTGATCACATTTATAGGTTGATGAAAACATATAAAGGATATGTGCGCAACAAAAGATACATTGAAGGGTGTATTGCAGAAGGATATATCGTACAAGAAGCTAGTCTTTACTGCATGGAATATATGCCAAACGGAGGTGATGACAATCATAAACATACCCGCGAAGCGTTTTTAGACGAGGACGATGAGTTTGCTGGTGAGATACCTTTGGATAATGGTAAAGGCATAATGTTAACCCAAGTGCAGTTTGAACAGGTGCGTAGATGGGTCCTTAATAAGTACGAAGGATTGGATGAATGGAAGAAGTAAGTTTACGAACTTGTTTGGAATTTTAATTTTTTTAATTCAATTTATATATACATTTTGATATGTGTTTTTCGTAGGAGGTATAACTCCTATGTGAAAAGTACTAGATTTCAACCTAGAGGCAGGGCTACCACCGTGGAAGTAGTTCAAAGTTTTAATCTATGGTTACGTAATGAGCTGTTAAAGACCATCGATGTTGATCCAACTCTGTGGCGGTTAGTGCACGGGCCGAAGTTCATAAGCGTAGTTATATGAAGTACCAAGTGAATGGATTTTCATTTTCCATGAAAAAGTACGAAGACCGTATAGTGACACAAAATAGCGGTGTATGCATGAGAGCAATTACAAAATTTAGAGCGAGTGGCAAGGATAAAAATTATAAGGAAGCAGAAACAACGTATTATGGAGTCATTCAACAGATACTTGAGTTGGATTACACTGACTTCAAACAAACAGTTTTTTATTGTGATTGGGTAAAAGTCGAGGATAAGGTCAATGGTTGCAAAATAGATCCCATTTCAAACCTCATCATGGTAAATTTAGAGAAATTAAAGAACAAAAATAACGTGAATGACGAGCCATTTATTCTTGCATCAGAAGCGAGTCAAGTTTTCTACTCAAAAGATTTTAAAAATAACGGATGGTCTGTGGTCTTGCATACACCAAAACGGTTGACTACAAATGTGGATGACATTGAGTTCCCTACCGTCTATCAATCAGCCTTTGGAGACAATGAAAAATTAGAAGACCTTGCCAAATCCATATGTTAACTTATTAGTATTCGTACATCACATGATTGTGTGTCCGTATATTTTTAATTGCACGATTGTGTGTATGTATGTTTTGAATATTTTATCCATTCCAATGCAATTCCAGGTGTTGTCACTTAATAATTTTGTATGTGCAAGTGTGTTATATTATGGAGTGTTGACATTGATACATTGATACATCTATAATTATTATCGTGACTTATTACAATAATTAGTATTATTATATTTTGCAGAAAACTATGTCACAAAATCCACCATCTTCACATTCGTCATGTTCAGAGGCGAAGAAAGTTGATCAAAACTTACTTGGTATTCCGGTCTCAGATAACGTTGGAAAAATCACTACTACGCTCGGTAAACTAGTAAAAGCTCATGTGCCGATATCATATATAAGTTGGAATAAAGTACCTGCAATATACAAGGACAACGTGTGGAACGAATTGGTGGTAAGTATCCTTATCTGTTTGACAACATCTATTTCATTCAATAGCCTTATGGTTTCAACTCTTTGCACAACATTTAATTTAATATATATTTTGCAGAAAATTTATGAGCTCGATCCGCTTTCAAAGGAAATGTTTTTAAGGAGAATGGCCGAGGCTTTTAGGAGATACAAGAAAAACTTGAGAGTAGTTTATTATGACCCTTTCAACAATGACGAAGAACGGTTGAAAAATTGCCCACCTACAGTTGCTTAAAAAGATTACGCAGAGTTCGTAAAAAATGAAGCAACGCCTGAAGCGAGCGGAAGAAGGGAGTTAGGCAAAAAGAACAGAGCATTGCTCAGTTATGCTCATCATGCAGGACGTAAAAGTCACGCTAAAATAGAACAAGAAATGGTAATTTATATTCATTTTCATTCAAATGATTTACACATTGTGATTGGATATTCATGTCATTGCATCAACTTGTATGGAAGATCGTTGCTAGTCCATCAACAAATATCAGTCGTCGTCAAGTATGGGAGAAGACACACAGGAAAAAAGATGGTAGCATATCAGATGCCACTTCTCCATACTTTGTAAGTTAAACAAATATTAACTTGCATATTCTTTAAAATTCCTTATTCATGTAAGTATTATCATATTATAGGATCAAATTGCGAAAGCAAACGAAAAGATCACTGATAGTGATGAAGGAAAATTGACAGTGGATGAAGACATCTTATCACAAGTGCTTGGTAAGGATGCAAGGGGTAGGAGCCGCGGTGTTGGGACCGTTATACCAAAGACTAAAGTTAAGGCTTGTACCATTGCACAGAAACGACTCCGACATGTTCATGGCGAGCAGGATGAGTTGAAAATGAGGATGGGAAGTTTGGAGAGTACGGTGGGAAATTTGTCTGGGCAAATGGAGGTTTTGATCAACATGGTGGGAAATATTGAACATGGAATTCGTGCACCGGTCAATTCTTCTGATGGAGGACGCGCCACACAATTCAATGCTCCTGAATTCATTGCTTCGCAGTTCCAGGATTCGACCAATGTTACGAACAATCAAAAATGTGAAATCCTCAACTCTGATTTAGAATTAGTAGGAACAGGTATTTTTAACATTTAAACATTTGTGACATAATAAGTAGAAAACTTAAATAATAATAAATATTCCCTTTTATTGCAACAGGTACTATATGCCGAGATTCTACATTGTCCAATATTGCCTAGAAATGGGAAAACAAAGCCAAGTTTCCATTTATGCAGTTCCTAAATATGCAGCTAAATTTGTTGGATGGGAAAAAACTAAAAGTTGAGCAGATTTAATCGGCAAGAATATGTCGATGTAATTAAAAAAATAGCTAATATTTTTATACACATTATCCTACAATGGTCGGTTTTATTTTATTCACGTCCCATGCTACTAATCAATATATGCTTGTACGTGAATTGTATTTTTGGAAAGGAAGCTATGGTAAAATGTATTATCCAAAGAACAAACTTAAACACACAGGGTTGAGGAAGCAAGAAAGGCTCGTCAGCAAGCGCAAAAGGCAGTAGAAATATAAAATAATGAAAAGTAGACTGCAAGAGAAGATGACAGTAAAGTACTTGAATTAAAGCTTTATATTAGAGCATCAAACTATATCAATATTAGCTACTGATAATTGATGAGTATTAGGAGCACGCTACTGGAAGTGATGTGATAATTTCTTCTCTGATTTGGTATTTTCTTATGTAGCAGCAGCTGCACTCTTTATCCTTTCAGATTCGGATGTGTTTTCCATTGCGTTTTGTTGGTTATCTGAGCACGAATTGTTATTATCATCTGAATTGCAATTAGTTGTTTGTGAATTGTCTTTTAGCTTGGGCTGGAAGCCTGCCGAACCCCATACTTCACTGATAAACCATCCTCATCTACCTGTCTTTTGTACTACTATATACTACACACAATATACTTCTCAAACCGTCTTTTGTACTACTATAATTTATACCCATTTTTATGTTTGTAGGTTGAATCAGGAATGATCTTTATGCAATCTTTGGTGCTAACTAATTTTATTTGGTTTAGCAAAAAGTGTAGCAAGAGACTTGGAGTAATTCATTTGCAAAAGGTTAAGCCAGAGACACTGTTATAGATGTTATACTCTGGGTTCTATTGAACATCTTAAGGTCTTGTATTGATATTGTGACTTGTGTAGCTCTTGTTTTGAGCTTAACTTCATATTTGTACTAAATGCTAGCATGTACTATTTTTCGTGTTATGTAATGATACTGTTGAGCTATTATGCACTGCAGTGCGGATTATTGAATCATTTGAATGTGCACTGTCTATAATATTATTTGTTTTCTAATATTATTTGAGTGCGGAATATTGTATATGTATGTGTAATTGACTACTTAGATACGGCTTCTGGCCGTATCTAATGTGTCAATTAGATACAGCTAAAATGGCCGTATCTAACTGGCTCATTAGATACGGCTAGTAGCTGTATCTAATGTATCAATTAGATACGGCTTCAGGTCGTATCTAATTGTCTCATTAGATACGGCTAATAGCCGTATCAAATTGATAAGCTCGCCAAATTTTGATACGGCTTTTAGCCGTATCAAAATTTGCTTTATGGTGTAGTGTCTCGACTCCAAATGCCTTGACCATCCATACAATTTTCTTACGTCGATTTGGCTCTAAACACTCTAGATCTGATCGAGTCTTTAAAGTTCATATTAATACTCTATATCTTACCCTAAGCAATAAAAAATAATAAAACTGCAAAAAAAACATTATGCCAACCATATAGACATCATAAACCATCATACATGTGATACAATCATTGTAAGCCAAATAAAGTAAAAACATAAAAGTGGGGTATCCATAAGGAAACCAACGAATCAATTTAGATATAAATTCAATTTAAAATACCAAATCCGTTTTTAAAAAAAGGGAGTTTATATTAGGCCAAAATCACATTTTAACTTTAAAAATCATTTTAAAACATCATTTAATATTGTATTAATGTTCATAGAATAGTGAAGACATAAATCACCCACCTGATATCCAAATGCACGAAAATCGAGGCAAACATCCAACCAATAAAGTCACAAACCCCAGAGATGCTAAACTCGAATTCCAAGATGATCATTTGTTAATCTCTTTGCTAGTCACCCTTAAATGGCTTGAGTAGGATAATTAAAGTAAGGTTTTAGACTACTTTTTTGCTAAGGAGATAATTAAAGAGGGCTAGAATATTTTGGGAAGTGCGGAAGTGTGATTAGGGTTTATTTCATCATATCATATAAGTCCAAATCCCGAAATGGATTATTGGGCTAATTATGGGCTTAGTCAACGACCCACTAATCTGTATAAAAACTATATAACTTCAAATGGTCATATCATCTACAGCATAAGTTCAAAAAGCTATTCTGACCATTCTGGAGAAAGAGAAACCATCATATAGTTCATATGGAAGAGATCTTAGATCGTAAGTCGATTCCTATCAAAGTTATAGGCCTTACAAATTTCAAGGTAAAATCATCCAAAAAATTTTCTAAAAGTCAAATGTGCCAAAAGTCAGTGCTTTCCAAATTTATAACTTAATAGAAGTCATTCGAGTATAAAAATTATATTTTTACGATCGGTCGATATGTAAAAATGCACCGAAAATACGGGTCATTACATTTAATGTACTTATTACCCTTAATTCTTATTCCGAAACTTTAAAACTGTCCAATTCAATCACATTGTGTATTTTCTAGTGAACATGAATCATACCAAGATAAGTAATTTTTTACAGAAATGGTACCAATAATAATAAACCGATCATTTCTTAAAAAAATCATCAAATTCTAATGTGCATCAATGCTACAAAACAAGTTGGGCACAAAAGGAAGATACAAAAAGACGGGATATCAAAGCCAAAGTGCTTAATCACTGGACAGTGGCAATGGACAAAATCAATTTGTTAATTACCGAGAGTGTGGGGATTATATTGCGCACTAGCTCAAGAGTTAATTAAACTGTTTGGTTTACATAGGTATTCGAAAAAGATAGCCTACACGATTATTATGGTTTATCAAACCGACAGTTAGGGAAATTTATCTATTACAGGTTTGCTAAACCAAATAATGTGAAACCAAAAAATAAAAAACATGCCTTTAACATATCTCCTTAAATCTATCTAATGCTATTAACTTTATTTTCATAAATGCTTCTTTAAATCTCTTTAATTTTAAAAAATTTCCATCATATTATCATTTGACGTTTAACTGAATATAGTACAACCACATAATGGAGGAGGACCGACCATTTAATTACCTAATTTTGAGAGAAAAAATTAACGTAGGTTGTATTAATTATAGTTAAACATCAAATGATAATAATGAAAAACTTAGTTAAATATTTTTCACGAAGTTATGTAATTGAACGGTTGTTCCCCACCATAATGCAGTTGTACTAATGTATATTTCTCATGCTATATTATGCTATATGTATTAAGAATATAGCTTTTCTTTTTCTAATTCAGTTAGCATAAGATAACGTGAAATACTTACTAATGCAAATGTTAGAATATGGTTTATTAAAACCAAATTTGAAACATTGTTTACTTCTTAGCATTGTTTTTTATACCAAATATGAAACACTATTATCACATCGAATGCGCATATGTTTGAATTTATATTCTATATAATATGAATACGTGTTGAATATAAGCATCGGTTAAGTTAATAGGCATACTCTATAAATACCTACCATAGGGATAATTGATAGTACAGTGGTGTTTTTTTTTCCTTCCATTATCCTCTACGTAGGTTTGCAAATGCTATATTTTGGATAGTTCCTGATTACTTGAGCAATTTTACTAACAAACGTTTTCAATGGTTTCCAAAGGAAAAAAAAAACTGATCTGAAGTAAATTTAGACTATAAGCATACTTTCTAGTTTTCACGTACCTAAAAGAATGCACATAGCCAGGAACTCCTGCAAAAAAATCCAGCAATTTGGTCACGTATGAACAACCAAAACAATAAAAATATACATCGACACACTGCTTAAATGATTCAAACAAATATACATGAGTTACCATTCCGTATAATTCAGCTGAAACAAATTTTGCAACTGCAAAAGAAAACGTAGGCAGCACACTTTAAAACATGCAGAATCTTTACAGCAGCTATACAGAGCTTAAATTGCAGATATTCAGCACGAATTTATAATGTATGCATAGACCAAAGCCTTGTATAATGAATTAGTTACTGTTGTAGTAATTTCATACAACATCCTTAACCATAGCAGCGAATAGGGTCGCTACAGCCTTTTTCAGCTGACTGCCTCATACCAAAGCGACCACCTTTAGCAAGATACTGTTGATGGTACTCCTCTGCTCTGTAGAATTTCTTTGCTGGAAGTAGCTCTGTAGCAATTTTTCTATTTAATGTTTTCTGGAGCGTCTCAAACGATTCTTTGGCTGCCTGTTCCTGCTCAGGCGTGTAGTAATATACTCCTGAGCGGTAGTGAGTTCCAACATCATTGCCCTACATTAAAATTCAAGGTTTGATATATTTGTCTCCATGTCGTTTATATGTGTATTTATTCGAAACATGGATATGATAATGTTAAAACAGCACAGTGGATCTTCCGACATCCACCCATGAAGTTAATGGACAAATAATAATTATAGAATATAATATTGAATTTCTACATCAAACCAGTCGTTTAGGAGCCAACCATATACTATTAATTGAGGGTGATCATTCCATGGTTAAACCAAGTAAACCAACCAAACTAGTTTGTTTCGATCGGTTTGGTTTGGTTTTAAAATAGATTGATTTCTAATCGGTCCATAAGAAAAATTAAATTCGATTATCGGTTTAACCAAATTAACCGAACTTTTATTGTATTGTCAAATTACTAATGATAAAATGATTTTTTTTTTTTTCGAGATTAGTTTAGTGGTCTAAATAAATTGTATTTATCATATATGGATCAAAATTACTATTAAAAATCATAAGAACACTTTAATCTTATGTTTATGTTTTATTTTAAATAACAATGAATATTTCAAATATGAAATGTGAATCATTTCTAGTTTGGTTAAATCAAATAACCAACTGAACCAACAAAACTTGATACGGTCATTTTTTTTTTTTTTTTTTTGCGCTTTAGTTCGGTTTAACAATTTCCATTATCGGACAAACCTAACAACCAAACGCTCACCCCTATCAATCGCAACATTAATAGTTCAGGTTTTAGCGTATTAGTACAAAAATGTGTGGTGAACGTATCTTCTCAGTCCACGATAACAGTAAGTATAAGAAGCAAAGTGGGATCCAGGATACAGAGTTGTCTACAAACATGATGCAGTGATGAATCTGATGATTGCTTTGTACCGATTCTAAGACTGGTTTAACAGTACTGCTTTGAAGTTCTGACAGAACAAATGTCAAATGTGAATCATCAGAGGTCTTACAAACTAAACACATACAAACAGCTTTTATTCTGGAAACAAAAAAATCAAAGATACCACTTGATAGGTACATACGAATGCATACTGGTGATCCACCACAATACTGCGCAGGCAATTTAGGTTGGCATAGGCCACACACAACTTCGCCTAATATTTAAGTCAAAATTGATTGGTCCATATAATCTGCTGATTGTTCATTGGCACTCAGCTCAACTACCAATCTGTCTCACATTATTACAAACTATGCCCTGTTTCATAATGAGAGAAAAGAAAACCAAAAGAAAGGAAGGAGAAAAAGAAAAAGAAAAAAAAAACATGCAAGTCCCTGTCCAAATCAGTGACTATACGATATAACCATATTTGATTAGTGCATAATAAATTGATAGAATTTGTTCTCTCATGTATCAAGGTATTGTTGATAATACTTCAAAATCAACTTGTAAGATAAGTTATTTGATTATCGAATTGACTAAGTTAATCAAACTTTTATTGCATTGTGGTGACTACTAATATAGCACTAATTTTCTATATTAGCTTGGTAACTGAAATTGTGTGTATATCCAAATAATAAATACGATCGTTATGTATCGACGACTACGCCCGATCAAGACACCAATCACACTTGCATGTTTTCCTTGACTAATGAATATTCTAATCACATAATATAACCAGTATGGTATAGAGAACCTATTTGAATTATCATAACCGATTTGACATGTTTGATTAGGCATGTAAACTGGTACTTTCGAATACAGATAGTGTCATATTCGTACCGACATTATTTTTTGATATCGGATATCTGTATTCGCGGATGTAGACGGTTATCGGATATTCTTTGATCAGTTCACAACCAATAAATTTAAACAAATAAATAGAAAATTTTGATTTATTATATTTTTGTACTAAATATATATATAAAATACACTAAAAATACTAATTTTAAGCGATAAAAATTGATTTTTATATACATATTAATTTTTTTACCTGGATAAAACAGTATCCGACGATCATTTTATGTACTAAAATACATAAACAAAATAACTATTTTTGATAAAAACCGAACGGATAATTATCGGGTCATATCCGTATCTGTATCCTTTTTTCGGATATCAGATGATTTTTTATATTTCAGATACGGATATGGATGAATTTCAGATTTTTCGGATACTCATTGACAACCCTACGTTTGATTCAATTTTGAATTTTTTGCTTTTCATTTGGTTTCTAAACCTTTTAGTTTGATTTTTCGGATACTCATTGACAGCCCTAATATAAATATATAAAATGTACAACCAAAAAAGAGAACAAATCCATATTCAAGCAAGTTTGTAATACACAACCAAGTGGAACCATAGAAGAGCATCATCCATGTTCAAACAAGTTTGTAATACGCAACCAAGTCGAACCATAGAAGAGTAACAATCATATTCAAGGAAGTTAGCAATCGAATTACAAACCTGCCACCCGATGTCATCCTAAATTACTTCATTCCGACCTAGAACCCCAAATTAAAAATGAAATCCTTCCTCTCCAGCCAACTAGCATTCTGACACTATCGACCTAGCAAAACTCCTCGAGGTCAAACAAATCGAGAGCAGAAATATCTACAACTGAATCCCATGTATCCCACACCAACACTTTCTCCCTCACTACCAAAGATCCCTTCAACTTGAATTAAGGGACCTACATCCGGTGATGGTCGGTGCCTTATTTTCACAAGACAATGAGGAAAAGAACCGAAACATGCCACTTAGAGACTCTACTGAGACAAAAGGATGGATTATGAAGAACGTAGAGGATGTAGGATGAGAAGTTGCTATGTTATAGAATCATTTGGCTTCAATGGAGGCCTTGCCCGCTCTCCGTTCTGACGGCATTGTTTAAAGTGATTCTGGCTATTCATAAATGAAAGTCTTTAATAAACTTCTTTTTATCAAGCAAACTGATTTCACACCCCAAAGTCCATATTTATGCCGGTTTGGTGCTATAACAAAGAACCAAGCTTTGTTTGTTCCCATTGACCTAAGCTCCCATTGACATAAGCAATTGATGGTAGCAACTCCAATCGATGATGGACCATTAAAGTCTAACTAAAGTAAAGGCACATGTCCCCAAGAAATACCGGATGAGTGAAACGCCAGGGGTTGGCCCTAATTTCGTTCGTATTTTGTAGTCAAAGATTCATCAGTAGTTCTCGCTCTACTTTTTTCGACCACTCCTGAAAGCAGAAAAAAGAATGAAAAATCAACGCTTTCCTTGGAAGCAAGATGCTTAATATACGGTTATTGCCCTTTGAAGAAGTCGACGACCTAACTCAACGCCATATTGCTTCTCCAAATCGGCACACTGCAAATACAATCGATAGCCCAAACAAAATCGACATTGCTATCTTATACCAAGCCCTAATCGGTTCTGCTCAGCCCCAACCAATTCATCTTTCAGCATGAATTAACAACAAACCGATCTTCGTCCTCATCGATTTCGATGGTTACATCAACCCATCAACTGCTCAATTCATATGGCTATTCACAAATGGCCATCGAAGCTTCTAGTCACCGTTGAAAATGGCGAGAAGCTGCACTGTCATTGGATTTATGAATAAGTTTTCGTAAAATCGATACTCGTAACTTTTTGATTGAATTTTATTTAGTGAGTATAAGTGGAGCTGATGTTTTAGTATAAACTGATTACAAACTTTTGAATCGTGATTATTGTTAAGAATTTTCCGGGATCACCACACAATTAGATTTAGAAGAGAAAGTAGTAAAGAAAACAAACAAAAACAATTCTCCAAAAACAAAAACTTTTATTGATTCAACCAAGAAAATACAAAAGAGGCTTAAAATTGAGAAGAAATCTCAATCCCAAACACCCAACAAAATACTCTTTTTCCCACACTTCTTATGAATCTCATTCTCCTTCCATACTCATTCTCCAGAATCTAGCACTCATTCTCCTTCCATACTCATATCAACACAAAGAACATCATTGCTAATGCCAAAGTTTACCACCTCCTCATCACCGTCTACCTCCAGCTTATTTTTGCTTCCTTCTTGAGTTTTCATCCTCTTTTCCTTTCTTAATTTATTGCAAAATTTCAGCTGATGGCCTGGTTTTTCACAGTAATAGCAAATGAAATCTCAATCCGTATTTGGCTTGAATGAGCATCTTTCTCTCTTTGCAAAGTGGACATCAGCCAATGGATTTGTAGTTTCCTTTTCTTCAGTGGCATTTCCTTCTGATGAATTTATCCTCCGCATATCCTCATTAAGAAGGCTGCTAACCACAGTCTCCATGGAAATAACACCACTAGAATTTGAATTGTTCAATGCGACTACAAGAGTTTTCCAACTTTCAGGCAATGAGCTCATTAATATTAAAACTTGAGTTTCGTCATCAACTTTGAAGTTTATCTCCGCCAATTGGTTCACAATTGCTTGAAAGCTGTTGAGATGTTCGTTAATCGATTCGCCTTCCTTTAGTTTTAGACTGACCAACTTTCTCATCAGGAATGTCTTATCCGTCGCATAATTTTTTGCATAAATTCCTTTCAATTTCTTCCATATGCCAAAAGCAGAAGTTTCACAAGCCATGATATGAAACACGGAATTCTCCATAAAACATCGAATTGCTGCAGCTGCATTCCTATCCAAAATTTCTCACTTTGCCTCAGTTATTCCATTTGGCTTTTCCCCTTTGTTTTCCAAAGGTTGGTGAAGATCATTAAGATAGAAATAATCTTCCATCTTCGCCTTCCATAACCCCAGTTCCTTCTATTAAGCTTTTCAACACTTATCTTCTCCATAACCAAAGACTTTTCCAAAAATTTGTGTAGTTGGCTCTGATACCAAATGTTAAGAATTTTCCAGGATCACTACACAATTAGAGTTAGAAGAGAAAATAGTGAAGAAAGCAAACAAAAACAATTCTCTAAAAACAAAAACTTTTATTGATTCAACCAACAAAATACAAAAGAGACTTAAAATTGAGAAGAAATCTCAATCCCAAACACCCAACAAAATACACTTTTTCCCACACTTCTTATGAATCCTAGACATGTCTATTTATAATAGACTTTATAAAATATCTTATTTCAGAAGATATTGAATACCTTCATAAATCTTTCTCAGGTAGATAATTTTTTGCCTTCTTTAATGCACTAAAAAAGGCAACTAATCTCTCTATCAAATACGCAAAATCTCTACAAGATGCAATAAATCACCTTTCAAAATTCTATCAAATCTGTAAAATAGGCAATGAATTTGAGTCATAATTCCACATAGACTCAAATATCTCCAAGATCTAATTAAATATGGAATATTATATCACTAAAATCTAACAATTATAAATCAATAGGGAAATTATTTTGGCATTTAATTATAAAGAGCAACTCATTTCAATATCGGGATTGAAAATGGTTGAAAGCTCAACGTCAATTTTTTATTAGCAATTAAAAATGCTGAACACCACATTCTCAATGTCCCGCCTTGAATTAAGCCCAACAACCAAAGAAATCTTAAAACACACACAAATCCAAACACTTTTGATCCATTACTCCAATAATTTTACCAAGCCTATCGGATTAACCCCACAACGCGAAATTGATCACCACATAGATCTTCATTCCAACACACAACTGATAATGTTAAATCAAACCGCTATCCACATTTCAAAAAGAAAATATCGAAACCCAAACAAAAAATGCTCCACTCCAACCTAATTCAACCAACCACTAGTCACTAGTTTATTCTCATCTTCCGTCCTTCTCGTCAAGAAAAGGATGCTTAGCGGAGCTTTTACGTTATAATGGAGGTCTTAATGTCTTGACTATTAAAGATAAAATTATCAATCCCAACTGTTGATGGTACTCGATACATTGTATTGATTTATATATTTTTCAAAGTTGGACTTATGTAGTGGATATTTTCAAATATGGGTTCACCCATCTATTATTTCTAAAATGGCATTTCGATTCTCAAACACAAAGGACACCATGAACCATGAATTTCTAGGACAGCAAAGAGCATATTCAAGTAAGTACAGAGTAAGAAATTAAGAAGGGGACAAAGAAATGAAGAAGGTAGCAAGGAGAAAGAAATTTTTTAATTTCAACCAAACATTTTCATAACTCATAGCCAACTATAAAAGGATTTAGAAGAATCCTTTGTAATCATCTAGTGATCCATTATATCCAGTCTAACTTAGTAAAAATCATGATCTAATATTTGTCAAAGAAGATTGCTAAATAAAACAAAATTAGTTACTCTACTTTATCTATAGTAATAATGGTAATATGAAAGTTTTCATGCACTATTTATAATGTATTGCTTGTCTTTAGTCTTCGTATATATGGCATGTTGACAATTTCGTTTAGCTCTTACTAGCTTATCCATGCTTGGCGGAGACATATCACATACCCAGGCTCAAATTCTACAAATCAATGTACAGCAGTCTACAGACTATTGTGACATGTCTTAATTTGTTCTAACTACTTTTTACAGGTGCGGGTTGAAATTCTAGCTACACTCCTGAACATAGAACAGTATAAGTTATCGCAAACCGTACAACTACAAGAAACTTATTATAAAAGGAAATAACATCAACTATAGTGCATACGGTCAAGATAATTGGTTAGATTGAATAACGAATAAGAATAAGGAAAAAAAGGGTTGACTCGAACTGAATCAAACCCATCAGTGGTTCAGTTATTCTCCCGAACATAAATATGATCAATTAGAATAAGAGTTACCAATAATTACTAAAATCTTATCGACAATCTCAGTTTAACAGTTGTAATAGTAGTAGAGCCAGATTAAAATCCAAAAAATTACCTGCCGGTTGACCTGAGTTGGATCAACCCTACCCCAAAAAACCTTCAGCAAATCCTCATACTTACACTCAGTCGGATCGTACTGAAGCCTAACAATCTCAGCATGATTCGTCATCCCAGTACAAACATCCTCGTACCTAGGCTCATCCACGAACCCCTGACTAAACCCAACCTCCGTCTTCGTAACTCCAGGTACTCTCTGAAACGCCAGCTCCGCCCCCCAGAAACACCCCGCCCCAAATTGCGCGAACTGTTTCCCCGCCTGCGGAAGGTCCGTGTCCGGACCCTGCGCGATCCCCGCACGCGGCGAATCGGGTGAGAAAGACGAGGTTTTGTTCATGAACCCAAGTTTTCCAAGCCAGCTCATGGGGCGAATCAAAAAATTGGAAGAAGAATTTGTTGGGAATGAGATGGAGGAGGAAGAAGATAGTTTGGAAGGAAAGAGGGAGAAACGGGAGGAGAGAGAAAGTGGGCGAGAAATTAAAGAAGAGTGAGAAATGACAGGCATTGTGTGCTTTTGGTTATTCTTGAAGAAGAAGGTAACGTGTGATTTGGAAAGTTGGAATACGCGAGGGTACTTTGGTAACTACTGGAGATGATTTTGCGGATTGGGCGGAGACAAGTGTGTGGATGAGTTGGTTAAGAGGATGGGACGCTGATGAACACAAAATTCGATTCTCTAGATAATTTTTTACGTGGGTTTGAGTTGCACACCAAAACAAATACGAAGAGGAAGTTCACTAGAAATTTGCGATGAGCATCGGAGAGTTGGACGAAATAACCGGTCTACATTGTCCAATCCTACAAAATGCTAAATCATGTTCAGTCTATCTACATTGTCAGAGCAGCTCAACGGCTAGTTTACAGGGTTACGTAATAACCAATCAAAGGTGATCGTTCTGCTTTGGCCATTCAATTTCATACATCAAAAGTCCGTTATTTTCAGTCCACTCATACTATGAAAATATCCTTCGAAAGTTTTAACGTGTGCACTGAATATGAATCAAACTATTTCACAATGGTATTTGAATCAATACTTATCATGATTCATAATATCCAAACAACGAAGATTCATCTGTAAATTTTGAGGACGTGTGTATCGAACTCATAACAATAATTCATGAATATACACAATGTGTTAAATGCCTACCCTCGTTGTTAGATTAATCATGACACTTTGATTCTTTTGACAGGACCACCGTACTAGGTTTAAATTACAATTTATCTTGTAGACCTTCATATACAGACGAAAATCAATAATTCAACAATATTATCAATGACCATTAGCTCAACCGGTTAGTGATACAACGTTTTAAACTTTGCTTCTATAGACAATGACTTTGAACCTCTGAGACGTGAAAATGAGTGATCTATCTGAATAAAATACCACTTTTACTATAAAAAAATCAATAATATTGTTGGATAACTTTTTTCTTGAATTTAGGAGTTAATGTTTACAAATCTTAGACTCAAGTCACCTAAATTAATATTTTGGTAACCTTACCGCATTGTTGGTGTACTTTGTAAGTTAACTTTTTATCCAACTTATATTCTACCAGAATGATGCAAATTGTGATACTGGCTTTTAGCTTAACAAGAAAAGGAGGTTATCGCGAATTTAAAAAACTATCACAAGTTTAAAGGCGACACATGTATTAAAGCATATGGCTATTGCATCTATAGAACAATGAAATCGCAATTATAAAAAGGCCACGCTATCACAGTTATGAACTAAGAGAGCAAACACATGTATTGGGATCAAGCCCGGGCCGGGGGGAAGCCCGCCAAGCTTATGGGTTGGGGCAACCCCCCGATTAAGGGCAACATAAAAGCACTAATGCTGTTTATATAGCACGTATAGAAAAACTAGGAGAAAATAATAAGCTAATGTTGTGTCTTAGTGGTTACTGTCTTGATGTGGGTACTGATTGGCCTAGGTTCAAATGTTGGTGGCAACGGTTTTTTATTTCGTTCAGATGAGTCCAATATTAAAATAAGTAACACTGGGCAAGGGAAATAATTTATAGATAAGGTTGCCGCAAGTATAAGACATATGATTGTTGCAAGATGAAGGATTATAAAAGTAGTAAATGCAAGACTTTCGTAGTTATATGAATAATGAATGTTGTGGCAAGATTAAAAGTAATCTCATAGTATGTACAAAAGAGCATACACAATTTGCCACATGTCAACATTTGATTGTCCAAACTTCCTAACTAATTTTCCCCATAATCCAATATTATGATTGGAGGTTTTTGTATTTTCACAGACTACCATGTGGCACTCTTAGACTAAGCCACTCATCGTTTAAACATGTCAACTTCTTATTGTTCCATCTCGCCACTTCTTTGTAAGTATAAAGCATTCTAATTTTTCACATCTCCATATGTCAACGATGAAAAAGTTAGTGGTATGCCCTAAAGGCAATTATGTAATTTGTTGCATATATCTAATTCTATAATCAATCTTGTTCATAATAATGGTGTTTGTTTGCTCTCATATATTTTTTATATCGTGATATAATTAATTAAATAATTAATTTAAAGTATATAATAATAAAATCCTTAAACAAAATGATCTGCAATTATAGTCGCAAATAGTTGCAAACATGAGCAATTAATCATAAAATAAAATGACATTTTATTTAAATATTCCTATTCAGGATGTTTTGTGAAGAGAATATTGATTCATCCGTTGAAACCAGAGTGTGTGACTGTTTTTACCAAAATTGGGCACAACACTCTTCGAAAGTATTCGAAGAGATAAAAATAAAGAGTAGAAATGTATAAAAGAGAATTATCTAACAAACACTTCAAAAACAGATGAGAAAAATACACAGAAACACAGAGTTTTAGAGTGCTTCGGCGTATGGCCTACATCCACTATGAAATTAATGATTTTATTGATATTCACTTGCTGATTACAACTGATTACAGCGGATTACAGTGATGAATTTCGAGTACAACAGCAGCCTTGAAGTGCAACAGTGGTTTCGGTAGAGTCTGGACGTCAAAGAGCCAAAAGATCATTTTTCTATAGGCTCTACGGTGCTATTTGAAGGCGTAGGATGCAAATATCTTGCTCAAATCTCGGAAGATCTCTTCTGGTACGTGGGTGGGCCCACGCGATCGATCTCATGCGATTTCGACTCGATCAGTGATCGATACGAACGAATTTCGTATCGATCAAATTTGACCCAATCGAGTCGAAACTTGGCATGAACATTCTTTATGTCGTACATAAGTTCCTGTGAAAATTTCATAGCATTTGAACTTGTAGAAGGTGAGATATGATCGATGCAAATTGGAGTTTTTCGGTCACGTTCCCCTTCGTATCGATACTGTTCGTATCGATCATTTCGACTCGATGTTGAGTACGTACCTGCGAGTTGGTGTAGCGCTTGATTTTTGGATCACTCCACCTTCGTTGCCGAGTTAACCGAGTCATCCCAAGGCTTTCGCCTTGTTCGTATCGACCTGGTTGAGCCCCACTTCGTATTGACCCAGTTCGCCTCTGCTCGTATCAATCGTAACTACTCTGCATTGTTCGTATTGATGGATACGACTACTCCATTCGTATTGACCACTAGCCGATCGATACCAAGTAGTGGCTTTGTTTGGTTTTTAGAGGCACGGAGTGAAATTCGCTGATCGATGCAAATAGGTTGGAGATCATGGATACGAAAAAGGTCGCTTCCCATGGATACGAAGTATGTGAATCTGGATGGATACGGATTGGATGTTCATTGATCGATACGAACAAGTTGGGAATGATTGATTGATACGAAACCATGTACGCCTGATAGATACGAGCAAGTTCAATACGAAGGAGGCTGTCTTCGGATGGATACGAAGTGGACTTCCATGTTGTAGTTGATGGACGCGAAGTAGGCAACAGCCGATCGATACGAAGTGTACTCGTATGCTGATGGATACGAACATGATCGATACGAATAGACGGTTGTAAAGTGATGGACGTGGTAGTGCTGATTTCCTTGGTTTTTATCGATCATATCTTGAGCATACGAACTCGGATTGGCTTGGGATTTGGAACGTTGGATTTCATAACTTCGCTTGTCACGTCTTGTCAATTGTAACTTGATCCGGACGCGGACAAAATTTATCGACATCCATAGTGAATATGTGCATACTCGATATTCAGGATGAGCGGTCTTTGGTTTTCAGTCAATTCCTTGATATCCCGGCCTTGCCAACAGGCGGGATAATATTTGCCCCCCAAAGTACATCTTGTGTGAACATGATGTGCTTTGAAAAGCTGCCATTTTCACTCTGAATAGTTCCATCTAACTTGTTAAGCTGCCATCTTTACTCTGAATAGTTCCATCTAACTTGTTAAACCGTTATCGTATTCTCGTTGGAAGTTGCAATCTTTGATTGATCCATAGATAAATAAATTATGAACTGTAGACTACCAGCTGTTGTACTGTGTTCCGTTGTAACTGATTGTTGTATGATACTGATTAGCTGTATGTAGTTGTAATTGTTTATCAGGTGGGCATTCGACCTGTGAAATTTTAAAATTGAAAATTAGTCTGACATACATGCATATACGTTAACCTGACTCTTTTTGACGTTTGCACATTCACAAGTCGTTGTCAGTTTTCTTGTATCGAATTATGTATTGATCCTCTCCTCAATCGATATGAAATTCGAGTTGTAACAACGCTTGAGGGTTGCTTTGAAATGTCCCTTCGTATCGATCCTCTCCTGGATCGATGTAAAAGGACGAAAGATTGTTCTCGCTTCAATGCAACTCGCATTGATGGATACGAAATAGACACTTTGTATCGATGGATACGAGCTTTCACGAGCTGTGTGTCGATGGACACGAACAGTATAGTTCGCATCGATGCACCTCAGACAGAGACGAAAACAGTGGATACGAACAAATGTTTCATATTGATGGAATCCGATGATTCAAAAAAAATTTGTTGCAAACTTCGTATCGGTAAAGATCGAGTCGATGGATACGAACTTCTGTAGGCTTCAAAGCAAGGGACATAAAGTCTCCTTTTCGTATTGGCAAATCTCTGATGGGTTCGAACGACTCGAAGAAGTTCCCGTGTTTGGATGGATACGAACAAGCTTCTCGCATCAATGACATCGGAGACTATTCTAACCGGTCATTCTAACTGGGAGACGAATGGTCGTTTCTTTAGTATAAATAGGCTCGGTACTTAGCCATTTTTCACTTTCTTGTTTCCATCTAGCCTTGCCTTCGTATCGCTTCGAATAGAGAGAATTAAAACTACTCTTCGCCCCAAGCCATTCAGTCCACGCAACTGCTTAAACTAGGTAAATCAACGAACAAAATTAACATAAAAATGATGAGACTTTAATCCTCTTATCCTTTCATTTGTTCTCGCGACTGACACTGGTGAAGGGAATGCCATAGATGGTCAGAGCGAGGTGGAAATAGCACTTTGAGTTGATTGGAGAAGATTAAGAGCAAATGGACGCTCGGCTCTGACTTTGTATCTATGGTAGATGGGAAGAAAAAGAACCATTCGTATCGATTAGGAGTGTGGAGTTCGTACAGATCTAGAACTAACAGGTAGAAAGAGGATATTTGTATCGATCGGAGTTGGGGAACTTCGTATCGTTTTAAATCCACCGACATGAAGTATGGACAATGCAATTGATATGAAACAGAATTACGCGACCGATACGTACTCTCTACGGGTAATCGATACGGGAGAAGGCTACGCCATCGATATGAAGTCGTTGCCAAACGATCAATAAAAAAGTAACAGCTTTCGACCGATACGAAGCTTATCTTCCTTTGATTGATACGAAGTAGATTTTTGATGACCGTATCCAAGTTTTGAACCTTGATGGATACGAGCTTTGTACATACTCAAACATTTGACTCCGACGAGCTTTTGCCCTGCATAACTGGACTTAGCTGCTTTACCGCACACTTGACTGCCTTTCGAAGTTCGTCGATGGAACTGTAACTTTAAATTTTTTTAATAACTTCAGATCGGTTTCTAAAATCCGAATGGCACGGTTGTGATGGTCAGCGATGACGGTCACTCCAGTTGAATTTTAAAGTCTCATCGTTTGCTAATTTATCATACTTTGTAGAATTTTTCAAGTAACATGCAGCACTGCCCTTGCACATTCACACACTTCACATTGGGGGATACACGGGCTTATTATCGTCTAATGATGGTTTTTCATAAGTTAGTTATTTATGGAGTCTATAAGCTCACAGCCGTAAGAAATTCAGAGTTCACTTCTCTTAATAATCGAGATACCGGCCATTGCGACCGAAGTCATAGATCTAGTTTCGGATGAGCTATCAGGCGCTACTTTTATCAGTAATCCATAACCTTCTGTACCATCCAACATTTTCGAAGACATGCTGGGACCGATATGCCTAAGGCATGGCTTGTCATTAGACGGTGTGCTATTACGGACCAAATGATAGACCGCATTTTCCACCGGAGGGGTTTACTGCTTTCAATCGCCATGCATGTACAGCTGGAACACTTCCTCTATTTAACCAATACATTAGGGAAGTGCTATCTTTCTTTGGAATTGCTCCATCACAGCTACATCCGAACGGATACGCTTTGCTGAACAGCTTATTCATTGTACTTATGAAGCATCTTTTTCGACCACCGACCCCGATAGAGATCAGATACTTATTCAACGTCAAGAGTATGGGAGATAGTCCCTCATTCACATTCCTAGAATCAGTCAGGAATTGTCAAATTGTCATCGGCTCCTGGACCAGGCTGAGTTATTTTAAAACGGAGTGGTTTTATGTCTGATGCCCCTCAAGATTCGCCAGCCGATGGTTATTCAGACGTAAGTGCTACGATCTCTTCAAGTAGTTAACGAGATAATCATAGCTGATACCAAAACTTATATCTTCTTTCCTTTACAGCTATAATCCCATGACCCGAAGACACACACTTTAGAGAGATAGTTCGTGTCCTTCAAGAAGTGCCCGAATGAGATGAGGGAAATAGAGTCGGTGCTAATAGACCGAAACTTGAAGATAGTTGGGCTAATTGAGCGAAATCAGAGTATAAGGCTCAAAGGAACATTGAGGGTAGTCCCGACTAGATGGGTGAAGCATAAGACACCCACGGTTGTTATAATTGAAGAAGGTGATGATGTAGATACACCCACTGACGACGAACCCATTGCAGGGCCTTCCTACGCCTTTTAAGATTCTGAGGGAAGGAGAAAAGGAAAGGCCACAGCCCATAAGCATTCTAAGTCTGGAAGATGGAAATCTGTGATCATGTCCCTCTCTATTTCTGGTATTAGAATTTCAGAGGCTCCTCCCGTGCAAGAGGAGAACCTTTTCGAAGGGATCGCCGATATCCCAATTCCGGATTATGTGTCACTCCAACACAACGTCGGATTGGGGAAGCTTCAAAGTGCCTTAGACTTAAGTGAATCTCTTCCCACAAGTGTGGCCGACATTTTCGGTTGGTCGGGGGATTGCACATACATACACACTTCACGACACTACACGATTTTTGATCGCAAGCTGTTTATTTCAAGAGATTACTAATTTTGCTTCTCTTACTTTGTAGGCACAATGACTGGGCGAGATTCTATGCTTGGAAGCCTCCGTTCAGCGCACCAGTCATCGAGTTCATACTATAAGTCCCGTAGAAGGGAAGATGATAGAAACCGCAACCGTGGTTATTCCAGTCAGGAATACCATGAAAGAGATAGGAATAGGGATAGGAACCTAGAGCAGAGGTATCGATCTCGATCGCGCTCTCCATCTCCTGGAATCCCTACACACCCCTCGAACTATGGAAAACAAACCGTAGAGCCTCCACGCCATAAACCATCTTCCCAAACCTCTAGGCCTGAATCACACCGTCGCAGACACGAGTTCGAAACTCCCGTTGCCACTGAACAGGCTATTATTAATCCCACCGAAGAAAGGGCTATTAGAATCGCACAACTGAAGAAGGATTTCCCAAACATTTGTTTTGATGGCTACATCTTTCCTCCTCGCTTAAAGAGAATTCCAGCAGAAGCGAAGAATACGATGCATGATTACATTCATGACATCTATACTCAGTATAAATAGTGGTCAAAAGCCATAGAGAAAGCGTCGAAGCTGGCCTTTGAGCGGGCAACCACCATAGAGAAATTAGAAAACGTGCTTAATCAGAAGGATCGAATCATCCAAGTGCTCATTGATGGAGCCGAATCCTCTAGAAAGTTAGAAATAGAGGCCATTCAAAAGGCCGACGAGGCGAACTTGGCCATGGAGAGGATGAGGCAGACACACTATGCCCTGGTGGAGGAGATGGTCCATCGGAACTCCACCGTCACTGCCGAACGGGATGCGGCTCTCAAAGAGCTTAATGAGCTTAAAGCCAAATTCTTCGAAATTACGAAGGAAAAGGATGACGCAAATTGCGTAGCCCAAGAGGCATGCGAGCAGGCGGTAGTGCTCCGGGGTAAACGGGATGCGGTAGTGGCTAAAGTCTATGTGGTGGAGACCGAGGTCGAGGAGAGGGTCCGAACGGCAAAGTCCAGGCTAGATCCTAATATCGAATATCTCTTCATCACTTATAATGCTAATGTGCTAAAGCATAGGAACCTAGCCTGGATCAAAAATTATTCGTTACATCTTTACAATGCCTAGGGGCCGATTGGTTGAGGAGGAGAAGGCGGTGCATCCAGATGAATCAATCGACGAGTTTGAGCTTGAGAATCGTATGCTGAATGAAGATTAAAGAAAGATTCTCCACGAGTCGATGATTTCACACGAAAAGGAGAAGCTCCGCGCCCAACACTCGGAGGGTGGAGAAGGTTCAGGTGTTGGGCATCACGATGCAAGTCTTGAGATTCCTACGCTAAACCAACCTGACTCTGCACCAGCGGTTGATCCCCAATCCGTCCCTGCTTACAATCGAAACAACCGCAGTTATCTCTGGCTAGAGAGCACACTTTTGAAGTCGTTTAGCCATCCATGAGCCAAACTGAGGAAGGTATTCTGAACATTCCTCATATGTGTTCAAAATAAGGAGCTTGATTTGAAGCGTTTACTAACAGTCTGTCTTTTTTCTCTATCCAGTAACCGGAGTTATATCGACAGTGCCTCCTGCAACTCAAGAATCGCATCAAGCGTAGGAGGCCATCATTACTGAGGCAACCACCACAACAACGACTGCACCAATTGATGGAACGCAGGGGTGCACACTCTCTTTTGATGAACAGAAGATGGAGGAACTTCTCAATCATCACAGTGACCCTTTTGCGGACCTACCATTTGTTATGGGTGGAAATGCACCTGCTACTGGATCTTTAATGTCGACTATCGATGTTCCCAACGAGGCTCAAGCAATTTGCGAGGAAGAGATATTGGCCGAAATCAACGCTGAAATGGAGGCAGCGGCTCTTGGTGGTAGTTCTGGAGGTGGAATGGCGGCACCTGGCCCGGCTCCGCTGAAAATGATATCACTCGGTGGTACAGTTATCGATACCATCGTGTCTATCCCGCCTCCTGTAATGGATCTGGCCCCTCCAACTCTACCTTTAGGAAGTATTCCTATTCATTTGAGCTCGGAGGAGGCAGTGGACACAATGCCACCCACTGGAGATCAACCGTCGAAAGGCAAAGGCTCGAAGAGGAAAATCACTAGCAGCTCCAGCGGATCCATGCCAAAGAAGAAGCCAAGGAAGAAGAAAGAGAAGATAGCCTTGTTGGCTCATTTTTGAGTAGATAGGAATTTTCTTTTAGCTTTTGTAGGCCATGTATAGATGCAGGTTCAGCCCTTGCTAGTAGGAATTTTGAAAATAACTTATACATGAATTTCTTCCATGGATATTTGAAATGAAACTCTTTTTTGGCTTCAACTCAACTATTGTTTATTTTTCTTAAGTGTTCTAGTATTTGAATTCCAGTTCAGTGCACTTGCGAAGTTCCAACCTTTGAGTCGAGTTTGTTTTTATTTGTCTAGTCCGGAAGTCACGGACACGAGTCATGACCGGGGATTAAGTTGAACTTTGATGTTGCATTGCATTAGCCAATGGTTGATACTTAAGTTCTACCCTCAATTTTGGGGATGAGTTGTAAAGATCGGCCAGCGATTGCACTTTGCCTTCATTTTGTTGAGCTTAACATCATTGAATCGATGCTGAAACAAGTGAGAGTCAAGTGGTCGAATCACACTCGCTCACTTATCAATGATCACATTCGCACTCCAGGGATTTGCATTTGTACGTCGACGGTCGATAATGCTTGTTTAAGTTTTAAGTATGTGTCCACGCTCTAGGGACTTAAGTTAGTTTACGAGTGGTCATTCACACCCGAGTTATGTTTACACTCTGACCACACTCTGGGGATTCAGAGGTATTCACGGTCGATACTCTGGTTTGCACTTAGGGAATCCGAAGATAGTCGACGTTTGTACTCCAGTTCGCACCAAGAACTTGAAGTTGGTCGATGTTTATACTCCAACTCACACTCCAGGAATTTGGAGTCGATGTTTATACTCCGACTTGCACTTTAGGAATTCGGAGTTGGTGTTTATACTCCGACTCGTACTCTGGGAATTCAGAGTTGGTGTTTATAATCCGACTCGCACTCTAGGAATTCAGAATTGGCCGACAGATGGTCAGTCAAATCTGTTTAGGCTTTTAGGATTTCGTTCACACTCTAGGAACAATGGATTTATCTGGATCATGGATAGTCGATTCACATCCACCCTGAGTTAACAAGTGAGGTCATTAGATGGACGGGTCCATCCTCCTCGAACTTGGTTAGGATACGGTTGAAGTCGTTAGGTGGACGGATCCACCCTCTTCGAAATCGCATTCGTAAGTTTATACTCCAGCTCGCACTCCGGGGGACTAGAGTTAGTTAAAGGATTGTCATGTGTCAATTCTTCTTTAGCTTCCGTGTGACAACTTGCTCCCGAGCTCGGGTTTCACTTAGTGAGTGGTCGGTCGTATAACAGTAGCTCTTCGTGCGTCGTGATGGTTGTATATCACATTCAATAAATCACAGCTCTGGCTCGAAGAGTTGGCATTTTATTGCTAAAATGAGAAAATACGGAAAAGTCGGTTACCTTATTACGAATTCAAATTTCGAAATGCAGAAACAAATTGCAGATGAAAAATAGACTAAAATAAATAAAGCCTATTATGTGTAGTAGCGATGGAGACTCTTGCTGTTCCAGGCTCTTGGCAAAGTAAGACGTCATCGATCAATAACTTGAATATGCCATCTCCAAGCTTTCGTTTGATTACATAAGGTCCTTCCCACGTTGATTTCATGTGCGAAGGAACCGGGTAGTTTCTCTTGAGGATGAGATCTCTGAGTTCAAAGGTTCGAGGTCGGACCTTGGCATTGTATAATCGGGAGACTCAACTTCGGTACGTGGCTGCCCTCAAATCAGCCTCTTCGCGCTTCTCATCCAACAAATCCAAGGATTCAGCAAGTAGTATGGCATTTGATTTTGGATCATAATAAGTCACAGGATGAGAAGTTACTTCCGTCTCGACTAGAATAATGGCTTCTGAACCATAGGATAGAGAGAATGGAGTGTGCCCAGTTGCAGACTTGTGGGTTGTCCGGTAAGCCCATAAAGCCATAGGAAGTTCATCAACCCACTTGCCCTCGGCCTTTTCCAATCGTTTCTTTAGAATATACTTGATAACCTTACTAACAACTTCAACCTGCCCATTCGCTCGAGTGTGTGCAACTGCAGAGAATTTCTTTTGAATGTGGAATCGTTGGTAGAAATCCTTGAATTCAACACTGTCAAACTGGGTTCCGTTATCAGTGATGATGGTATGCGAGAGACCAAATCGGCAAATAATATTGCGAACTACAAAGTTGATCAACTTCTTCGTCATGATTGTAGCAAGAGGTTCAGCTTTGGCCCACCTAGTAAAGTAATCAACTACGATGATGGCGTACTTCACACCACCTTTGGCTAGAGGTAGAGAGCCAATGATATCGATGCCCCATACTGCAAACGGCCATGGACTGACAAATTGGGTTATCTCAATAGGTAGGGCTCTACGAATTCGAGCATGCTTTTGACATTTATCACATTTCCTGGCATAATCTACAACATCGCGGTTTATAGTCGGCCAATAATATCCGTATCGGAGTACTTTCCTAGCGAGAGCTTGCCCTCCGGTGTGATCGCCAAATTCTCCTTCGTGTACACCATCTAACACTCTCTTAATTTCATCATGAGCGATACATCGGAGTAGAGAAACGGAATACCCTCTTCTATATATGACTCCATTCTGAATAGTGAACCGCAAAGCTTTTCGAAGAATCTGTCTCTTCTCACTCCTGCGCTTAGGTAGCGTTCCATGCTCATGGTAATTTTGGAACAGAGTCATCCACGACTCCTTATGGGGAGTAATTTTAAATATCCAGTCTATCTCCATCTGATCAATGCATGGGGAAGATAATGTTTCCACAGGAACGAGTCCCATTTTCTATGCTTCGCCCGTACTTGCTAACTTTGCCAATGAATCAGCCTTTTGATTGCGCTCATGGGGTATGTAGAAGATGACATAATAGTCAAACTGATTAAGTATCTCCTGGACTCGAGCTAGATAAGCAGCCAGTCTTCCATCCTTTGCCTGATATTCACCCCAAACTTGACATACAACTAATTATGAATCACAATAAATTTCCACAGCAATAATTCTCAAATCTCGGGCGAGTTTCAATCTGGCAAGCAAGGCTTCATATTCAGCTTCATTATTGGTCGCACGAAAATCAAATTTTAGAGCATAACATATGGACCGACCTTCGTGGGTTTTAAGTACCACTCTAGCACCCAAGAACTGGTCGTTTGATGCACCATCAGTATGCAGCTTCCCGATATACTCAGGAGATTCACTGGTTTCGGGCATGTCCTCTAGGATGGTAAATTCAGCTATGAAATCCGCTAGGACTTGTCCTTGAATAGCTCGCCTCAGAGTGTAAGTAATATCAAATTGGCTCAGTTCAATGTTCCATTTGAGTAACCTACCAGACGTCTCAGGCCGCGTAAGGACCTATCGTAATGGCTGATCGATGTAAACAGTGATAGAATGAGCTTGGAAATACGAACGGAGCTTCCTTGAGGCAATAAAGAGACAATAATCCAACTTCTCTAGCTTTGGATAATTTCTCTCAGCTTTGGTTAGTCGTTTACTAACATAGTAGACCGAATCTGCACTCGGTCATCCTCCCGAACTGAGGCAGCACTGATTACGTTTTCTGATATCGCCAAGTAAAGGTACAATTGCTCATGATCGATGGGCTTTGAAAAAATCAGCGGTGTGGAAAGATGTTGAATTAGTGCTCGGAATGCGCCCTCGCATTCCGTAGTCCATTCAAAATTCTGTTTCCCTTTTTGAATCAAATCAAAGAAAGGAATGCATTTGTCGGTGGACTTTGAAATGAACCCGCTCAATGCTGTTACCTTCCCGTTGAGGCTTTGGACTTGCTTAAGGTTCTTGGAGTTTCAAGATTTCTGATTGCCCAGATCTTTTGGGATTTGCTTTGATTCCTCGAGCGTTGACGATAAACCCAAGGAATTTTTCAGATGCGACCCAAAGTGACATTTCAATGGATTGAGCTTCATACTGTATTCTTGAAGGATGTTGAACATCGATTCCAAGTCTTTAATATAATCAATGGAGAATCGTGACTTCACCAGCATGTCATCGACATATACTTCCATAATCATTCCAATCTGGTTAGCGAACATTCGATTAACTAGTCATTGGTATGTTGCCCCGGCGTTCTTAATTCCGAAGGGCATGAATTTGTAGCACTATCTTGGTCGGGTAAGTATATGGGTATCTAGTTGTAACCGGAATAAGCATCCATAAAAGGTAGTAATTCGTGTCGAGTTGTTGAATCTACGAGCTGATCAATTGGGGGAAGTGCAAAACTGTCTTTCGTGCAAGCTTTGTTCAGATCTGAGTAATCAACACACATCCTCCATTTCCCATTTGGCTTTCAGACAAGCACGGGATTGGATACCCACTCCGGGTATTAGGCATCTCGAATAAACCCATTCGATTTCAACTTATCGACCTCTTCTTTAAGGGCGCAGATCCATCTGGATCCATAGCATGCCTTTTCTGTTTGACCGGGATATACCGTGGGTCAATATTCAAAGAGTGGCTCGTGATGTCTGATGAGATCCCACACATCTCAGAATACGTCCAAGCGAATACATCGAGGTTTGCCCGGAGAAATTCAACCAATTCCTTCTGTGCCTGTTGGCTTAACTGAGATCCAATCTTTACCATCTTTGAATCGTCATCATCGTCGATCGGGACATCGATTGTCAGTTCGGTCGGGGAAGCTTGACTATCTTTAGTTTCATCTTCACTTTCAGTATCTCTCGGGTCAAGATCCCTTTGGAATTGGTTAGGGTGTCCGGGCCTGGGTCCAGGCACCAATTGTCAATTATTAGCAAAACAAACGTAGAGAGATTCCTCTACGCCCTTTCCTTTCTCCTTTCACTGCACCCCGCGCAGCTCAGCAACATAACAGGCTCGTCCAGCAGCCTGATCTCTTTGAACGACTCCAACTCCATGATCAGTGAGAAACTTTAGAGTCAAACATCATGGGGCAATGGCTGCCCTGAATTCAGCTAGGGCCGGTGGGCCTAAGAAAGCATTATAAGGGGAGTCTATGTCCAACACGACAAACTGCAATATCCGGACTCTCCGACATTCCCCAACTCCCAACTCCACTGGTAGTTCCACTACTCCAGTGGGTATAGTAGTGCTTCCATTAAAACTATGAATTCGAGACTGGCAAGGTTTCAAGTCTTTAGCTTCCATTTTCATTTGATCATATGCTCTCTTAAGCAAAATATTCATAGAGCTTCCACTGTTAATCAAGATCCTCTTTATCCAAGAAGGACCTACTTGAGCTGATATGACCAGTGGATCGATAGTGGGGGCTTCGACCGTACTAGCGTCTCTATTTTGGAATAAAATGTCGTCGGTCATCGTCTTCTGTTGTTTGGTCGGAGCCCCGTCATCACAACTACTACAACACTCGAAGTCCGCATGCCTAATAGAGCTGGCATACGACTCCATTTCCCTCTAGCTTTGGTCTGCTGGATAAGGACCACCAACCCGCCAGTAAGAGCGGGTTCCTCCTGTCTCGCCTGATTAGGTACTTTATTTTGATTCGATGGGCCCGCACCTCCAGACTACGGCGCCCGCACAAACTGTTCTAACTTCCTCTCTCTAATCAACTTCTCAATGAGGTCTTGCAAATGATGACACTCATTTGTATTATGGCCGTAACTTTCGTGAAATCTACAAAAATTTCCTGTTTGGATCTGCCTCTTCGATGATGGCTTCGGAGCAGGCTTCTTGTACTGGATAGTATTACAGGTTTGTAGATATACATTCTCCAGCGACGTATTCATAAGAGTGTAATTATCGAACATAGGAGCTCTACGTCATGGACCACGGTTCTGATCCTGCTTTCTATTTTGATTCTCATCGCCTTTCTACTGAGTCTGTTTATTCTGAATATTCAATTGCACTTCCCTAGAGCTCTCCCCGGACTCTTTAACTACAACATTACTCTGGATCCCTTTATTGCATGGCCCTATGTCATCTTGCTTCCTAGACTGTTTTGCATCCTCCTTCTCAAGAACTGGGCTGCCATGGAATAGAAATGGTCCAATGATGCAGGTCGTTTTCCGGTCAACCAATTACCGAATCCAGAATCGGGGTCAATCCCCTTAGTCAGTGCCATAAGAATGGAGTTATCATTTGGGTTGCTGATCTCAGCACATGCAGCATGGAATCTTTCTAAATAACGTTGGAGTGTCTCTCCAGGAGCTTGAGTGACACAAGATAAAGTGTTAACATCCTTTGGCCTTGCGACATGCATCCAAAATTGCTCAACAAACTTGGTCGCTAGTTGGTCAAAACAAGAAATAGATCGAGGTGGCAAACGAGTGAACCATATTGTAACTATGCCTCCTAGAGTGATCGAGAAGCTTCGATATTTAATTGCATTGTTATCCCGCATGGCATTCATCAACCACTCATACTTTAGTATGTGTTGATTGGGATCAGAACTTCCTTCATAGACTGGTAAGCCCGGCATCCTAAATTGTCAAGGGGGTTCAGCATAGAGTATTTCATCTGTAAAGGGAGTATGACTCGAGAGTCACCAGTCATCATTTGTGAGGCCTTGACTCTCTCGAATCATCCGACGGATCATTGTGGGGATGTCGGGCACCTATACGTTTTGCGCACGCTGGGCCAAGGTGTGGTCGGGTTCCACAATGCAAGGTTGGACCGGTCGCGGTCGACGATCTGTATCTCGCCTCCTTGGCTCAAAGTTCTCTGGAATGTAGGGTTCGGAAGTATGTCCATGTTGACGATGGTTCGGATCTGACTCATTCAGGGCATCAACTCCTGGTTCAATAGCAGCGGTGGTAGCATGATTGTCTGTGGTGTAGTGAGGAACAGTACCTCCCTGGGAGGAGGGTCAAGTCTGGTAGCTGGTTGACGGGCCAACTCTGGGTTGCCCAATGTTCAGTGCAGGTTGATGTCCGGTAGCTTGACTGTAACTCCCATCTAGCCGTGGACGCGTAGATCTGTGTTGGTAGTTGGATGAGGCTGAACTCTCTGTGGACGAGTAGGAGGTATGATCCCTCCTGGATCTCCTATGCCTTTGGTGGTTTAGCTGACTAGTTAATTCTGTGTTGGTGCGAAGTTGTCCAGTAAGTTGCTGTCGACTTTGTGTCAACTCTTAAAGTAGCATAAACTCTCGTCTAGTGACAGGGCCTGACGGGTCTGACGGTCCGGCAGCATTCTGGTTGGATGGAGGCAATTGCACGAGATTCTGTTTAAGTCGTCCATCTTGATCTACAGCTGTAGAGGCTGTCCTTGTGTTAACCATGGTGGATGGTGAAGTCCTTTCCTAGATTCGATGCAAATCCAAATAGGTTGGAAGGATTCTAAACTTGAGATCTGGATCTTCTTCTTAGATTTGTGCAATCCAGTATTGACATTAGATCCAAAGAGCAGGAGAAAAACTATGTTTTCTCAGTGAAAGCACCAAAATGTTTGTACCAAAATTGGACACAACACTCTTCGGTAGTATTTGAAGAGATAAAAATGAAGAATAGAAATGTAAAAAGAGGATTATCTAACAAACACTTGAAAAACAGATGAGAAAAACACATAGAAACACAAGTTTTAGAGTGGTTCGGCGTATGGCTTACGTCCAGTATGAAAATAATGATTTTTTTGATATTCACTTGTTGATTACAACTGATTATAGTGGATTACGGTGATGAATTTCGAGTACAACAGCAGCCTTGAAGTGCAACAATGGTTTCGGCAGAGTCTGGATGTCAAAGAGCCAAAAGATCCTTTTTCTGTAGGCTTTGGGATGCTATTTATAGGCGTAGGATGAAAATATCTTGCTCCGATCTCGAGAGACCTCTTCTGGCACGTGAGTGGGACCACACGATCGATCCCACGCATTTTTGACTCGATCCGTGATTAATACGAACGAATTTCGTATCGGTCAAGATTTGACCCAATCGAGTCGAAACTTGGCATGAACATTCTTTATGTCATACGTAAGCTCCTGTGAAAATTTCTTAGCATTCGAACTTGTAGATCTTGAGATATGATCGGTGCAAATTGGATTTTTTCGATCACGTTCCCCTTCGTATCGATACTGTTTGTATTGATCATTTTGACTCGATGTTAAGCATGTGCCTGTGAGTTGACGTGACGCTTGATTTTTGGATCGCTCCACCTTCGATGTTGAGTTGATCAAGTCATCCTAAGACTTTCACCTTGTTCGTATCGACCTGGTTGAGCCCCACTTCCTATCGACCCAGTTTGCCTCTGCTTGTATCGACCGTAACTACTCTGCCTTGTTCGTATCGATGGATACGACTACTCCGTTCGTATTGACCACTAGTCGATCGATACCAAGTAGTGGCTTCGTTTGGTTTTTAGGGGCATGGAGTGAAATTCGCTGATCGGTGCGAATAGGTTGGAGACCATGGATACGAAGAAGGTCGCTTCCCGTGGATACGAAGTATGTGAATCTGGATGGATACGAATTGGATGTTCGTTTATTGATATGAACAAGATGGGAATGATTGATCGTTACGAAACCATGTACGTCTGATGGATATGAACAAGTTCGATACGAAGGAGGCTGTCTTCGGATGGATACGAAGTGGACTTCCATGTTGTAGTTGATGGACGTGAAGTAGGCAGCAGCCGATCGATACGAAATATACTCGTATGCCGATGGATACGAACAAGATCGACATGAATAGACGGTTGCGAAGTGATGGACGTTGTTGTGCTAATTTCCTTGGTTTGTATCCATCATATCTTAAGCATACGAACTCAGATTGACTTGAGATTTGGAATGTTGGCTTTTATAGCTTCGCTTGTCATGTTTTGTCAATTATAGCTTGATCCTGACTCGGACTAAATTTATCGGTATCCATAATGAACCTATGCATACTCGATATTCGGGATGAGCGATCTTTGGTTTTCAGTCAATTCCTTGATATCTCGGCCTTGCCAAAAGGCGGGATAACAGTAAAGCCCTCCAAATATCAAACAGTGTATTACTCATGGATGTTGTGCGCAACAAGGTGTTATGTACTTGTACTCATTGGATAAATATAAAATGACACATCTAAGAGATACCTATTGGTTGATAACAACTAGGTCAACCAAGAAATCACAGGATGTCGATGTTACATGGCTCCCTCTGTAGAATATGCTAGTATATGATTTTTATTTGATGATAATGAATATATATACATATATTCGTTTAAATGTATTTGTTATTGTACTATTTTATCTTTCACATAATTAAATAAATATTTGTTGGATAAAATAAATAACACAGAATTCAAATTCAAACAAATATTTTATTCAAACAAATATTTTATTATAAATTCAAATAGTGCAAATTTGAGATCTCACTATATTTATACATTTTTCAATTATGATATACAATTTCAAACTACGACACAATTTTCACTATACAATTTTTACATACATTTTACACCTCCCTACATAATTCTCTCTCATTCGTATTTGATCTTTAACTATATTCCAGCTTGTATCCCGCATCTGAATTATGTGCAAAATAAACACTGATGCGGTAAAATTGAAAAAGAAATATTTTTGAAGTGTACAGTAAAGTGTGTGTTAGAAAATATTGTTTGCCTCAGTTATTTGGGTTGTTCTTCATAATTTTTCTTTTAATTCATCATACACGAACAACTTGTGACATGCACAGTGTATCACTGTACATGCCACAAGGCCATGCACACCGATATACACTTATTTGTTAAAATCGCAGGGACAGGTGAGCACAAGGTCAAACCCAAGCCGAGGCTGGATTCAACTCAGGTGAAATACAAAACAAAAATATAATGGTCAAGTACAAGAGTCAATGGTCAGCCAACATGAATAAAAGTTCAATACAATGGCCAGACTCAAATGTACACAAACAACCCACAATACAAGAAGATAACTACACAAAGACTTCAGACCAAACCAGACCTCATATAGCACAAAGAAACAAGACTCAAAATACAACCAGGGTCAATATCAAACCACCTTACATATATATACATATGTATTCACACATGTATACATATATATGCAGTGATGCACAACTGAACAGTAAGGCAACCATGTACAAAGTAACTGAAAACAAGTGCACAACAACTAAACATGAAGACCACCAGTGCAATACAAAGGCCAGACTCCAAAATTCAAATAGGATGAAACTCAAACCAGACACGGTTCAAATACAAGGCCACATAAACACACACACCATAGAATATAAGTGTGAAGACATGAACCCACACATGCATAGGTGACTCGAAGAAACTACAGCAACCACTCAAACACTAACCAGAATTTATATGGCACCAGGCAAATAACTCGATAAACCAAACTTCAAGTGCAAAGAAACATGGAGACTCAACACAAGTGAACCCAGACCAACTATAGTGCAACAGACTCTAAATTCTACTCAATACAAATGCACAAGGACAAGAAAGCACCAAGTTTACTCAACTCAAATGCAAGGCCAACCATAGAACATATTCAGAATTCGAAGCTACAAGAAGCCTAGACCAACATGAAGACTTAAATTACATCAATATGGAACCAGATCACTAAATGTATCAAAACCAGTTCGAGTTCAACCAAATCAACTTCAATATGAACCACGCAAATAGTGCACAGTGATATGCAATAAGCAATAATATGACAGTGAAGTAATTACATGTATCATAATGCAACATGTTTAGATTACTAGTACAAGGCAGTGTTCAAAAATGGTAATTAACAGTAGCAGTTCGAACCAGTTAAAGTGAAAGGAATACAAAGAAATGAACAAGGTAGAAGTTCAAATAATGTCACAGAAGAATTTAACACAATAACAAGACAAACAAAGTCATGGTTCGAAAAGAAATGGTCAGAAGCCGTAAGTCATGAACAGAGCGAATTCAAACTCACGGGGCAACGCAAATACCAATAAGTCAGTGAATTGAACATGCCAATATATTATCCCAAAACTTCAAATGCCGAAGTCAAAGGAGAAAATAATGGAACCGACTCAACAAATTTGAATTCATGGATTAACTCATATACGATGAACAAGTCAGCAAATAACAAAACCATACAGTCAGTAATTGAATGGCCAAGCAAGTGTTTGAAGAATTCAAATACAAATATAGGGAATGATAATATAGGGTTTCTTCCCCTATAAATCAAACCCGAGTTCATCATCGGCATTCATTGGAGTTCGAAACAAAAAATTCAAAAAACATACTTTGAACAAAACCAATAACTCCAATCAAGTTCGAAAGCAAGACGAGTTCAAGCATATCAAACAGAGAAATCAAAGCAAAATTCACGTACCAATTTCTATTCAGTCGAACTCAACAAAAACTATAGCAACCGCAAGTAAATCGAAGCCAGGATCGATTAACAAAGCTGAGATGAATTCATCACTTAATCGATCACAACATCAAGGTGGCAGCTTCAATTTCAAAGCCATAGTTTCAAAGGGGAACAAAGGAACCAGTCGAAGCCCTTTCATAAAGAAAAAGTGGCGTCCACGAGCGAAAATATAAAAGGGGAAGACATCGTATTTTATTTTACTTGGGCTGGCCTTTATTTTATATTGGGTTGAGATATTTATAAATTAGGGTTTTGTTTTGTTTTGTTTTCAGTTGTAATTTTCTTTTTTAAACTGTGTAACTTTCTAGTCATGTGACCAGGTTACAAGCTACGGTAGTGTAGTTCAAGAATTCGCAACTCAATGGCTGAGTTATGGTAGGGTTTTGAGCGTAGAGTTAGATTAGTCATTAGCGGGTGTCGCAAGTTTACGTGTGAAAGCATCAGACTACTTAATTTCTAGTAGAAACCTTGGGGGTAGCACGTAGGTAGGGTTTTTCCGATGTTTGCGCCAAAATTGGTCACAAACACCAAGTATCGTGAAAGCACCAACTATGAATACAAATCAGCAATATTCCAAACAAAAGTCTCAGATCTAAGTAAACAACGAGCAATAATCCAAAAACAACAAATAGAAACACGAGATTTATAGTGGTTCGGCTATCTTCGGCCTACGTCCACTTCAAAGTTTTATCTTTTATTGATTATCCTTGCTGGTTACAGATGATTACAGCGATTACAACGAAGTAATTTGAGTAGAACAGTGATGGTAAGGTGTAGAATTGAATCCGGCAGAGTCTGGACATCGAACAGCCAAAAGATCCTTTTTCTGTAGGCTTCAGGGGGCTATTTATAGGCGTAGGAGGCTGATATCACACTCAAACTTCGAGAGACTCCTTCTGGCACGTGAGTAGGCCCACGCGACCGACCCCACCAAGTTTCGACTCGATCTGTGATCGATACGAATTGATTTTGTATCGATCAAAAAAAGATCAAATCGAGCTGAAACTTGGCAAGAGCATTCTTTACCTTATATGCAAGCTGCTGTGAAAATTTCGTTGCATTTGGATTAGCGGTTTAGGAGATATGGTCAATACGGACTTGGCCTGCCCGGTGGCTGTTCGGTTCGAATCCATTGATTCGAATCGATCACTTCGACCCGATGATAACGCACGTGAGCAAGTTGACGTGGCACGCACTCTTTGTGTCGGTCTGCTTTTCACTCCGGTTTGATCGAGTCACTCCGAGCATTTCTCCGCGTTCGCCTCCATAACTAACGCGTCATCTCTGGCCTGTTTGACTCGATAGATACGAACAAGTAACTATTCATGGATTCAAACAAGAACTCCTGATGGATACGAAGTGGTCACCGCCTGATGGATGCGAAGTCATCTGATGGGTTCGAGACAGATGGATATGAAGGAATTGTATCCCTGACCGATATGAAGACGATGGATTCGAATGGAAGCTCATCCATGGATACAGACCGTATCTAGCTGGATGGATACGAAACAAGACATAACCGATCGATACGAAGCGCATGCCCTATTGATAGATACGAACTTGATCGGTGCGACCCGAGGTTCCTCGATGGTTTCGAACTCCATCGATGCGAAGTTGATGGATACGAATTGAGACATGATGATGAATACGGATTCCATTGATATGAAGTTAATGTTGTCTGATGGATACGAAAATGGAATTATCACCTTCAATTTGCATCGATCATAACTTGAGCATACGAACTCGGATTTACTTGAAATTTGGAATGCGGGCTTTTGTGGTTTTGCTTGTCATATCTTGTCAATTGCAGCCCGATCCGGATTTGGAAAAAATTGATCGATATCCATGGTTATCCTGCAATGCATGGTTGATATTCATGACTTGTTATTATCGATTTTTAGTTAATTTTTGGGTATCTCAGCTTTGCCAAAAGGTGGGATAACACTTTGCCCCCCAAAACATGCCTTTTGGTAAAAGGTGTGTTTTGATCAGTCTCAAATCGAATGCAGCGAGTTCATGTTTTATTCAAAGCTTACAGCATTTTCAATCAAGTTCATAGCTGTTCGAAGCCAAACCATTATCCATCTCTTCCCGTGGAAATTAAGAATGAAATTCTACAGTCTCTTCGGACTATCGGTGGTCACTCCGAACCCTTGCCAAGCCTATTCCAGACTTAGCGATTGAATAGAAAGATCCCATTGCACTCCGGCGTTGCTTTCTATCCCTTGTACTCTGGCCCCAGCTAGGGCATATAGCGATGTCTTGGTTGTTCTAAACCGATCATAGCCTCTCCGGGCTCTTGCTAGATCCCATTCTGTCACTCTCCGGTGAAGGGGAAGCAGCGTTAAGTGAGTCGATCCTTCGCTCTTCGACGAAGCAACTCACTTCATGCACTCCGGTTCAGTGTATCTGAATATTAAGTAATGTCATGGCCTAAATCGTGGGCCGATCACAGCCTCTCCGGGCTCTTATCGAATCCCGATCTAATCACTCTCCGGTGAATGAGAAACGACGTTATGTGAGTCGGTCCCGTCGCTCTCCTGCGAAGCAACTCACTTCTTGCACTCCGGACCCTGCCTCTCCGGGTAGGATCATAAAGCGATCATTTTTATGTTGGTATTTAATATTCATCCTTTAACTCTCCGGTCAAAGGTTTATTTCAAGAAATTCAAGTTTATTTATTAAATTCAAGTCCTGGATGTTCAATCTCAAACATCAGGAGAAAACTAAACATTGCCTCTCCGGGCAGATCGATCTATTTCCATCTCAGAGCATGCCTAGGGATCTCTCCGGTTCCCATACATGAGTGAGTGGAATAGCCATTTATTTTTAAAATCAAATCTAAGAAAACTAATCGACCAAAGTCCAAATCCTGAACTTGGCCCTTGCCATCATAATCAATTGATGACGAGTCGTGATCCCCATCCAGGATTAGTTCTGTTAGGTGGAGGCGGCAGTTGTTCAGGTCTTACGGCCGCCGTTCGTTCTCTGATATACTGTGGCAATCTACCACTCCTAGCATGTTCTTCCACCTCATCTTTTAGGTGGCGGCATTTGTTGGTAGTGTTCCCATCCAGCTCGTGGAATAGGCAATATTTTCCAGTTCTACGCTCCCACTCTGTAGGATCTCTCCTCGGTGGTTTTCGATAGGGGAGTTACCCTCGAGTTTCAGTGTAAATCCTTTATAGACTTGCCGTCAGATCTGTGTATTGTCTGAATCTAGGCTCTCGGAATTTCTTCTGTTTACCAGGACCATCACATCTATCGTCCCGCTTTCTCTTTCCTTTGTCCGCTCCGGACTGTTCCCTGGCGATTCCTTCGCCCTGCACAGCATTTATTTCTCGCCTTTCGGCTCGTGATTCTTCCAGTCGAATGAATATCTCAGCTTCGTGATAAAACTCTCCCAAATCTTGCGAGGGATCTCTTGCCATAGAATCTTTAAACTCAGTGCCTTCCGCGACTCCAGCCACCGTCGCCATCAAAATCATCGATGGATCCGGGCGATCGACCGAAGCCACTGTTGCGTTGAATCTCAATAGAAAATCTCTTATGGACTCTCCGGTCCTCTGCTTTATTGAAGCCAAAGTCATCACACTCTTGGGTCGCATCACGTGGACCCTAAACTAACTCATGAAGCAATCTACAAGCTCGCTGCATGTTCTGATTGATCCAGTCTCCAGCTGTCTAAACCAAAGCGCAGCCAAATCTGACAAGTATAGAGGGAAGCATCGAGCCATCACTTCCTCGGATTCCCCCAGCACTTCCATGTGCCTGATGTATCTGGTAATATGCATCGTTGGGTCAGACTTCCCGTCATAAGGATCCAGCATAGGCAGTTTAAACTTTGGAGGGTTCCTTGGATTTATGATATTCGGAGTGAATAGACTCCGACTGACTTCTTCTTATCCTCCACTTGAGAGTCCTCCTCTCATGATTCGTCGCACTAGACCAATCATTCTTTCATCTCCATCCGGGGGCTGCCCCCTTGTCAAGTTTCTATCCTACCCCCAAGTCTCGAAGGGAATTCTGGTACACACTCTTCATGTGGCTCAGTAACATTAGCATTGACTCCAGCCTGCTGAGCTTCATCTATAGGTCTTCTGGTGTCTGATCCTGAGGGTCTGCCCCCAAGTACTTGTTGATTGCCTTCAAGTCCTGCATTACGGTCTTGAACCTGACCTTCATTGGTTTCCGCAATCTTGACTCCTTGTCCTGCACTTACAGCCGCTGTAGGTTGTCCAAGGTTCTGCGCACTCGCTACTCTCATCTGTTCAAAGAAATTCTACAGCATCTCCTGTTGACTCTTCATCATTCTTTCATGCATTAAATTAGTCATAGCCTCCATCTCATCCCTGGTGATGTAGATTGAAGCTTGTCCTTCTCCGGCTCCAGAGGATGCTTCTTGACTTCCTTTCTATTAGCTTCTCTCAGCTCTTTGACTTTTGCTTGTTTGTCGAGTCATTTTCTCTAAGTCTGAATTCTTCAAGCTTTTCAAATCTGAACTTCAATCCGATGTAGCGGGTGCTAGTTCTTCTCAGTGAAAGCACCAAAGTGTTTGCGCCAAAATTGGTCACAAACCCCAAGTATCGTGAAAGCACCAACTATGAATACAAATCAGCAATATTCCAAACAAAAGTCTCAGATCTAAGTAAACGACGAGCAATAATCCAGAAACAACAAACAGGAACACGAGATTTATAATGGTTCGGCTATCTCCGGCCTACGTCCACTTCAAAATTTTATCTTTTATTGATTATCCTTGCTGGTTACAGATGATTACAGCGATTATAATGAAGTAATTTGAGTAGAACAGTGATGGTAAGGTGTAGAATTGAATCCGGCAGAGTCTGGATGTCGAATAGCCAAAAGATCCTTTTTCTATAGGCTTCAGGGGCTATTTATAGGCGTAGGAGGCTGATATCGCGCTCAAACTTTGGGAGACTACTTCTGGCACATGAGTGGGCCCACGCGACCGACCCTACCAAGTTTCGACTCGATCTGTGATCGATAATTGATTTCGTATCAATAAAAAAATGATCCAAGCGAGCTGAAACTTAGCAGGAGCATTCTTTACCTTATATGCAAGCTGCTATGAAAATTTCGTTGCATTTGGATCAGTGGTTTAGGAGATGTGGTCGATACGAACTTGGGCTGCTCAGTAGCTGTTCAGTTCGAATCCATTGATTCGAATCGATCACTTCAACTCGATGATAATGCGCGTGAGCAAGCTGACGTGGCATGCGCTCTTCTTGTCGATCTGCTTTTCACTTCGGTTTGATCGAGTCACTCCGAGAATTTCACCGCGTTCGCCTCAATAACTAACGCATTATCTCTGGCCTGTTTGACTCGATAGATACGAACAAGTAACTATTCATGGATTCGAACAAGAACTCCTGATGGATACGAAGTGGTCACCACCTTATGGATGCGAAGTCATCTGATGGGTTCGATACAGATGGATACGAAGGAATTGTATCCCTGACCGATACGAAGACGATGGATTCGAATGGAAGCTCATCCATGGATACAGACCATGTCTAGCTGGATGGATACGAAACAGGACATAGCCGATCGATACGAAGTGCATGCCCTGTTGATGGATACGAACTTGATCGGTGCGACCCGAGGTTCCTCAATGGATTCGAACTCCATCGATGCGAAGTTGATGGATACGAATTGAGACGTGATGATGGATACGGATTCCATCGATACGAAGTTAATGTTGTCTGATGGATATGAAAATGGAGTTATCACCTTCAATTTGCATCGATCATAACTTGAGCATATGAACTCGGATTTACTTGAAATTTGGAATGCGGGCTTTTATGGTTTTGCTTGTCATGTCTTGTCAATTGCAGCCCGATCCGGACTTGGACAAAATTCATCGATATCCATGGTTATCCTGCAATGCGTGGTTGATATTCATGACTTGTTATTATCGATTTTTAGTTAATTTTTGGGTATCTCAGCTTTGCTAAAAGGTGGGATAACAACCGAAGCTAAGTAAAATTATGTGTGATCTCTTCTGCATTATTTACTATTATTGTTCTTATTTCTGCATTAATTTTTATTATTATTACTATCACTCTATTCACCCTACCTCTAGGGTGAAAATGATCCTACAATGGTATCAGAGCTAAGAACAGAAACCATTTTTTGTTTTAAAATTTTGATTTTTCAAAAATCAATTTTTGTTTTAATAGTTTGATTTTTTAAATGGCTTCTTTTGATAATGCTTTTAATGAGGGCCGGTCCATAGTTAGACTACCCATGTTTAATAGTGAATATGCTTATTGGAAAAATAGAATGAATTTTTTTTGAAAACCATAGATGCATATGCATGGAATATTGTTGAGATGGTATATAGGACACCAACTATAGTGGTAGATAATCAAGAAATTGAAAAATCGATAGATTAATGGACAGACCTTGAAAATAAACTGCAGAATGCTAATGCTAAAGCTATGAATTTGATTATTTGTTCATTAGATCAAATCGAATTTAATAATGTCTCACATTATCTAACTACGTAGGAAATTTAGCTCACACTTGAAGCGACTTACGAAGGAACCTGCCAAGTCAAAGAATCTCGCCTTGCCATGCTTAGTAGCGAATATGAGAACTTCACAATGGCCAAGGATGAAAATGACAAAGAGATGTATGGACAACTTTCTAATCTCGTATACAAATCAAAAGCTCTCAAAAAACCATACATAGAAATGGAAATAGTCCGAAAAATCCTCAAAGTCCATCCACGAAATTTTGAAGCAAAAGTTACTGCCATTCAAGAATCTAAGGATTTGATACAAGTTAAAGTTGAAGAACTCATTGGAAATCTCACCACTTATGAGCTAAAAATGAAATTCAAGGAGGAACGTGAAGGAGGTGATACTTGAAAGAAATCACTAACTCTCAGAGGAACAACTAAAAGTGAAGATGATGATGATGCAGCAGAACTGGCGCTGATAATAAAGAAATTCAAAAGGTGGAATCTCAAGTATGGAAATCCAGCTCTAAATCAATAACTAAAAAGCAAAATAGTCAATGTTCTAGACAACTCAGAAGAGCAGGAGATCATCTGTCACAACTGCAATAAACCCAGTCATATCATGCCAAATTGTCCTCAAAATCGATTTAGCCAAGGAAAGAAACCGAAAAGGAGAAATTTTGCAGCTACTTGGGATGAAACTGATGGAGCTGATAAAAGCATTGGCAGTGAGAGTGAAAATAGAAATCTATGTCTTCAACGAGAAACAACTGACAATGATGATGACGAGCTAAGCGAGGTATCAAAACTTACTCATTCAGAATTACTTATATATTTTCATAAGTAAATGGCTGTTTTGAAAGACATAGGGAGAAGCATGCTAAAATTGTATCACAAAGAGATGGTTTGACAGAACTAAAATAAACAGTTTGATCAATTGGTTAAAAACTATCGAAATAATAGCCCTAAGTGTGATTAGTGCCCATCATTTGAAGAAGAGATTAAAAAAATCAAAAATTAAAATTAAATCACTTGAAAATGAAATTCTGATTTTGAAAGAAAGTGAAAATACTATGAGAAAAAATTCTATCAAAAAGTGCACTTTATTATTAAATAAAAATGAATCTAACAAAACACAAGTCTAACAATTGTCTACAACTTTAAGAAAATTCTTCAGAGGAGAAAAATCACTAAATATGCTGTTAGGGAAACAAAATGTTAATACTGTTAGACAAGGACTTGGGTATATTCAATCTGAAATAGTTAGAAGTGAAACTAATCAAGTCAATTCCAAGTGCACGATTTGTGGAAAAATGGGTCACAATCACAACAATTGGTGGTATAGACCCAAACACATAAAAACCATTCCAATTTGGATTCCTAAAGGCACGAATGTTAAATCCCTTAAAATCAAACAAATCTGGGTACCGAAAGGAACAAATATAGATTGCTTTGGTTCTACGCAAACTTTTTTTCAAAATTGTTCATCACCAACAATCATGGACCTATAAAAACAAATAGGTCACAAAAATCTATTCGGGTAGATATGGTGGCATGCTAAGGAATAACAAGAGTGGTACCTGGATTCTGGTTGTTCCAGGCGCACGACGGGCAACAAATCAAAGTTTTTTTAGCCTAAAGAATTACAAAGGTGGCAATGTCAAAATGAGCCAAACGATGTATTATTGAAAATCTGCACTATAATCTGATTTCAATTAGCCAGTGATCAACTGAGGAAAATTTTGAGCAACATAGTTAAATTTAACAAGGATGAAAAAGGTAAGGTAGTCGATCAAAAAGAAACATCAAGGTATGATTGATCACTTCTTCATCTTACTGCTTCTAGACATTATGTTTGCTTACTGTGTACATGATTTCAATCACATCCAAATGAATCTCATTTTAAATGCTATAAAATGATTATAAGGTATTTGTTGCACATTTCACGGTTTGGTCTATGATATCTATCTAATGATGGCTTTGAGTCAAAGGGGAATTCAAATGCAGATTACGTTGGTATTCTAGATGATAAAAAAAATTACCAATGGAGTGGGTTTTATGTAGAGACATTCATTAGTTGCATCACACTACCAAAGAAATTATCTGCATAATTTTCATTCTAATTGATGTTCAATTGGCATATTTTTTTTCATAAAACCCCTTTTAGAAAATAGTTTTTGTTTCAAATTAGGCATTTTAGAAATTTAATTTTATATTTATTTTTGGATTTGATCTTAAATGAATACATTAACTAATCTGACTCCCTACTGATTATCGAAAAGATAAATAGTGATTAAAAAAGTGATAAGTGTTGATATTAATCATATATTATGGCTTGAGATAGTATATGTAGTAAATTTCTTTAAAAATTTAAACAAAATTTGTAATAACTTTGATTGGTAAAAATTCCATTACCATCTCTATTTCTATCATATTTCTAATGATCATTACTCATTAAAATATATTATGTCAAAATGTGGTAGTTTAAACGGGAAATTATTCATTTTTTAATTTAATTAGCAATAAAAACATCCAAAGTATTAACTCTCATTTCAAAGTCATCGCGGTTATGCATGGGTGAATTACTTGGAATCTTTGATTATGTGCTTTCATGCTCGTTTAAAAGTTCCTCACAGTTATGCATGTATGGAACACATATCAAAACTGATTATTAAATAGACGAGTTGATTCGAATACCATTTAAAAGTCCTCATGGTTATGCATGGTTAGAAGATAGTTGAAATTCATTTTTTTTATAAAAATTGGGAATACTACTAATCTCATTTAAAAGTCCTGGCGGTTATGTGTGGTTAGTATGTATTCAAATTCCTGTCATAAATATACTACAAATGGACATAACTATATGATTTTACTTGTCGACATCACCCCTATCACTCTAAAGTGAATATGCGCCTAATAGAGTATTTATGATTTTTATTTGATTTTTTATTGAAATTTAATATTCATACTCGATTAGGTATTATTGTTGTATAAATATCTATCATTTTGTCTCTATTTTTCTAACACTATTACTTTTTTGCTGATAATAAAAGAGGGAGAGAGAAGTTAAGATTTAGGCAAATAAGTCAAGTTATATATTTTATTTGCATATTCCCATCTGTGTTCATTTGCATATTTTTTATTTATTTTCATGCATATGTAAAGGGGGAGCTTTGTTGTAGAGGGAGCATTCAAATAGGGGGAGAAAATGAAATTCATCAAGGTCACATATATTTAATCGATGTTATCCCGTATTTTGGCAAGGCCGTGACACCAAGGAATTGACTAGAAACTAAGGACAGTTCGTCCCGAAGATCGGTTATACACAGGTTCACTATGGATGTTGGTAAATTTTTTTCAAGTCCAGATCAAGCTATAATTGATAAGATATGATAAGAAAAGCTATGAAATCCTATGTTCCAAATTTCTAGTCAATCGGAGGTCGTATGCTCAAGATATGATCAATGCAATTCAAACAGTCACCTTGTTCGTATCCATCGAACAACCGGAGAAAAACCCAAATTCGGGTCGCTTTGGTTCGAATCGATCGAATGCGCACGGTTTTGTATCGATCAGGAGAGTCGTATCCTTCATGTCCATCGGTTGTCTGTTGTTCGTATCCATCAATGAGCATCACTTCGTATCCATAAACAACGGTCTTCTTCGCACCTATAATCTCCAGCCTGTTCACATTGATCAACTGACTCCACTTCGTGTCCATCAAAGCCAAGCAAAGCCACTACTTTGTATCAATCGGCCAATGATCAATATGAACAAAGCAGTTGCCATCGATACGAACAGAGCAGAGTGGTTGCCATCGATACGAACAGAGTAACTGCAATCGATACGAATAGAACAGTTGCGATCGATACGAACAAGGCTCGACTGGGTCAATACGAACGAGGCACAAACATTTGGAAGACTCGTTTGAATCGGCATGGACTTCGGATCGATCTAGAAAACAAACGCCACGTCAACTGGCATCACTTGTAGAATCATCGAGTCGGAATCATCGAGTCGAAGTCATCGATACGAATATTATCGATATGAAGAGAACGACAACCGAAAAGCCCAAACTTGCATTGATCATAACTCACAATCTACAAGTCCAAACGCCACCAAATTTTCACAGGAGCTTACGTACGACCTATAGAATGTTCATGCTAAATTTTGACTCGATTGGATCAAATCTTGATCGATATGAAATTCGTTCGTATCGATCACGGACTGAGTGTAAATGGCATGGGATCGATTGTGTAGGCCCACTCACATGCCAGAAGAGGTCTTCCAAGATTTGAGTGAGATATTTACATCCTACCCCTATAAATAGCATCCCAAAGTCTACAAAAATAGGACCTTTTAGCTCTCCTACGTCCAGACTCTGCTAAAACCATTTTTGTACTCAAAGATCACTGTTATACTCGAAATCTACTACTGTAATCCACTGTAACCAGTTGTAATCAGCAAACAAACATCAATAAAATCATCAATTTCATAGTGGATGTAGGCAATACGCTGAACCACCCTAAATCTCTATGTTTCTGTATGTTTTTCTTATCTATTTTTGAAGTGTTTGTTAGATAATCCTCTTTTTACATTTACTCTCTTCAAATACTTCTGAAGAGCATTGTGTCCAATTTTGGTACATACAATAGAGTCAAAATCTTAATATATGTTTGTTATCATCAAAAGGGGGAGATTGTTGAATATGCTAGTATATGATTTTTGTTTGATGATAATAAACATATATATATATATATATATTCGTTTAAATGTATTGGTTATTGTACTATTTTATATTTCACATAATTAAATAAATATTTGTTGGAAATAAATAACACAGAATTCAAATTCAAATAAGTATTTTATTTAAACAAATAATTTATTACAAATTCAAATAGTAGTAAGTTGAGCTCTCACTACATTTATACATTTTTCAATTACGATAAACAATTTCAAACTACAACACAATTTTCACTATACAATTTTTACATACATTTTACACCTCACTACATAATTCACTCTCACTCGTATTTGATCTTCAACTCTAATCCAGATTGTATCCCGCATCTGAATTATCCGCAAAATAAACACTAACGTGGTAAAATTGAAAAAGAAATATTTTTGCAATGTACAATGAAGTGTGTGTTTGAAAATATTATTTTCCTCAGTTATTTGGGTTGTTCCTCATCATTTTTCTTTTTATTCATCATACACGAACCACTTGTGACATGCACAGTGTATCACTGTACATGCCACAAGGCCGTGCACACCGATATACATTTGCTTGTTAAAATCGTAGGGACAAGTGAGCACAAAGTCAAACCTAAGCCGAGGCTGGATTCAACTCAGGTGCTATACAAAACAAAAATAGAACGGTCAAGTACAAGAGTCAATAGTCAACCAACATGAATAAAAGTTCAATACAATTGCCGGACTCAAATGTACACAAACACCCCAAACATGAACCAGTACAATAAGATAACTACACAAAGACTTCAAACCAAACTAGATCTCATATAACATAAAGCAACAAGACTCAAAATACAACCAGATTCAATATCAAACCACCATACGTATATATACATATGTATACACACATGTATACATATATATGTAGTGACACACAACTGAACAGTAAGGCGACCATGTACAAAGCAACTGAAAACAAGTGCACAACATCTAAACATGAAGACCACCAGTGCATTACAAAGACCAGACTCCAAAATGAAAATGGGATGCAACATAAACAATACAAGTTCAAATACAAGGCCACATGAACACACACACCCCCCCATAGAATACAAGTGTAAAGACATGAACCCACACATGCACAGGTGGCTCAAAGAAACTGCAGCCACCACTCGAACACTAACTAGAAGTTATATGGCACCAGTGAAAATAACTCAACAAACCAAACTTCAAGTGTAAAGAAACATGAAGACTCAACACAAGTGAACCCAGACTAACTACAATGCAACAGACTCCAAATTCACCTCAATAAAAATGCACAGGACAAGAAAGCACCAAATTTACTCAACTCAAGTGCAAGGCCAACCACATAACAGATTTAGAACTCAAAGCTACAAGAATCCTAGACCAACATGAAGACTTAAATTACATCAATATGGAACCATATCACTAATTGTATCAAATCCAGTTCGAGTTCATCCAAATCAACTTCAACATGAACCATGCAAATAGTCCATAGTGATCTGCAATAAGCAATAATATGACGGTGAAGTAATTACATGTATCACAATGCAACATGTTTAGATTACTAGTACAAGGCAGTGTTCAAAAATGGTAATTAACAGTAGTAGTTCGAACCAGTTAAAGTGAAAGGAATACAAAAAAAATGAACAAGGTAGCAGTTTAAATAATGTCATAGAAGAATTCAACACAATAACAAGACAAACAAACAAAGTCATAGTTCGAAAAGAAATGGCCAGAAGCCGTGAGTCATGAACGGAGTGAATTCAAACATATGAGGCAACGGAAATACTAATAAGTCAGTGAATTGAACAAGCCAATATATTCTCAAAAGTTCAAATGCCAAAGTCAAAGGAGCAAATAATGGGACCGACTCAACAAATTCGAATTCATGGATTAACTCGTATACGATGAACAAGTCAGCAAATAACAAAACCATACGATCGGTAATCGAACGGCCAAGCAAGTTTTTGAAGAATTCAAATACAAATATAGGAAACGATAATATAGGGTTTCATCCCCTATAAATCAAACCTAAATTCACCATCGGCATTCACTGGAGTATGAAACAGAAAATGCAAAAATCATATTTTGAACAAAACCAATAACTCTAATCAAGTTTGAAAGCAAGTCGAGTTCAAGCACATCAAACAGAGAAATCAAAGCAAAATTCACATACAATTTCTATTCAGTCGAACTAGACAAAAATTGTAGCAACCACAAGCAAATCGAAGCCAAGATCAATTAACAAAGTTGAGTTGAATTCGTCACTCAATCGATCACAACATCAAGGCAACGGTTTTAATTTCAAAGCCCCAGTTTCAAAGAGGAACGAAGGAACCAGCTGAAGCCATTTCACAGAGAAAAAGAGGCGGCCATGAGCAAAAATGTAAAAGGGGAAGACATCATATTTTATTTTACTTGGGCCGGCCTTTATTTTATATTGGGCCAGGCTATTTATAAATTAGTGTTTTTTTTGCTTTGTTTAGTTTTATTTTCAGTTTTAATTTTCTTTTTTAAACTGTGTAACTTTCTAGTCTTGTGACTAGGTTACGAGCTACGGTGGTGTAGTTCGAGAATTCGCAACTCAGCGGCTGAGTTGTGGCAGTGTTTTAAGCATAGGCTTAGATTAGTCATTAGCAGGTGTCACAAGTTTACGTGCGTAAGTGTCCAACTACTTAATTTCTAGTAGAAACCTTTAGGGCAGCACGTAGGCAGGGTTTTGCCGAAGCTGGGTAAATTTATGTGTGATCTCTTCTGCATTACTTACTGTTATTGTTTCTATTTCCACGTTAATTTTAATTATTATTAGTACCACCCTATTCACCCCTGTTATAGGGTGAAAACGATCCTATACCCTCTACTTGAAAATACCGCAAAACTTCGATGTGAATACTCCATTTTTTATTACAGTTAAATCATGGCTTGGTGATCCATCAAGCAACAGTAGTTGGGTCTAATTTAAAGCATTGTAAGTGAAGCACCATTCTAGAGAATTCGTCCTCTCGGTTGTATGAAGTTAGCATCACGGTCAAGTCAAAGTCAAAATCTCTGCTCAGAGTACCGTGTTTAATAATAAATGTTATTGTTGAACCAACGACCTTGTTTATGGGCCAAGTAAGTTGAATACGGATGATATTGAAATTTTGACTAAAGCTAGCTGCCATAAATCCTAAATTGATATTGTATTGAAGAAAACAATGCATGTAAATAATCATTGCTAAAGGTACCGCTTAAGAAAATGTGAAATTGGATTTTTCGAAAAAATCAGTAAACAATGATTTCGGCAAAACTGTCACGCTGCTAGCTAAAGGGACATGTGAACATTAATAACTGAATTGTTTAAAATCAACAGCTGGCTAAATTCACACGTTTGAAGTCTTACAACGGTATTCGTGAATTCACCTAAAAACTGCACGATTTAATTAATTTATATAATGTTATAGATTAGCTAAAGGGAAATTTTGGCAAACATCCTTATAAGTATAAAAAATTAGCATTAGGGCCCTCCCAATTTTCTTTTATAAATTACATTCCTATTTTTTTTAAAGGTGAAATTCATGGGGTATTTGGGTAATTTTACTAACCTAAGCATGCGCTCTTATGGTATTCGTCCATAACTCATAACCACCGTAATATACGTCGAAGTAGTAATTTTTAAATTTGAAAATGATAGATGTGAAAAAGAAAGAAATTAAAAAAGAGGGATATATAAAATAGCTTCTTAAAAGGAAAGATGTAAAACAAATAAGTTTGTAAAAGAGGAATGCGTCCCTAGTCTCCATCTAATTAAATTAATCAATATTTAATAATATTAATTATTATTAATTCATTTGATGTTTTGGGTGTTTTTATTAATTATTTAAATGAATATATAAAAGTTATATTTGCACATTTAAATGAGAAATAATCACTTAAAAAGTTCGGAAATTTTGCACCATAAAGATGCCAAAATAAGTCATCCATACGTGAAAAGAGAAATGGATGGAGTAATTGGAAACTAAGGAGAAATTAAAAAGGGAAGTTTTAATTAAAGGAATTGAAAAGTTCTATTATCCTAAGTAAAATAAATATCGTGATTTAATTTTCTTTAGTTGTTTTCTTTCTCCTCTTCTCTTAAATCCATGGTTGCATCTTTTTTCTTCCTATTCTAAATTAAATTGACTTTAAAAAAATCAAAACATCAAATAAAACTGATAGATACATGTTTCATCCATCTCTTAAAAAGATTGAATGTTGATTGCAAGAACCAAATCAAATTGTTAGTATTTTGTCAGATCTGTATGGTATGATCTTAATTTGATTTGTTTTCTTGGATGTAATATACTTATCACAATTTTATATGTACACCTTGATTTAAATTAATAGTAATCTAAACAACTTATTAAATGATATGATCCATTTTAATTTGAAAAAGTAAAACCAAAATTTATTTATGTATAGAACTATGTTTTAAGGACTTTATGTTTTAATATTACCTATAAATTTTTTCTAAATATATCATATGATTTAATGGTTTAAACGTTTCTGCTTGAATTTTTAATTAATCTGAAAATGCAGAGTTTATTTGACATCTTATTTAATTTGATATGTGCAATTTTGGTTTTATAAACTTTTAATTATTGAAAGATAAAAAAATTATTATTTGGCTGAAATTTTATTTATATACATATACATATGTATGTATGTATACATATATAAATTTCGTACAGGACATGTACATATTAACAATGCTATTGTTTGTTGTTTTTATTTTTACCAAATAAACAAATTATCATCACATACCATTTTGTATGACAGTTAAATGTAGTATCAATTGAATGTTTGCAAAAGAGGAAGATGGAATCAATTGATGATGCTACATTTATCTCTTTCCTTTTAGATCTTGATGTATTTATATCTAGATGTGATTTTATGTTTGTTTCGATCTTTAAACACCAAGTAATTAAGTTCATTATATGTTTCAGACGTATGTCACACTATGTAGAAATATGAATATATTTGATATATTCATACTTATTCAAATGTCATACTTAATTAACGTAGATTTAATTAATTGTGAATAGTACAATATTAGTAAAATATTATTTATTTAAACCAACAAGAATGGATCTACCATTACACATTAGATTTCAAATGTCATCCGCTGTAAAACAAACAGAGTTCCTTTAATGGAATTAGAGCCCGAATGATCTATATAGCCTAATTATTCAATAATTATGACTAAATAATTAAACTTATTTTTTTTGGCAAAGCCAGCGAGGTTGACTGGACCCCTACCAGATTTATTGCAAACTAAAAATAAAAGATAAATACAAGCATAGAAACAAGTTAAAAAAAAGTAAAAAACAACATGAGAGAAACAACTAGATAGCCCATGCTTGGAGTATGCCAATAGGGTACTGCCTATTACTCCTCTGAAGTTGCATGTAAACCCTATTCCTCACTTCAAACCAGAGAGTATCATATGTTTTCGACAAATTCTCAAAAATTCTTGCATTCCTTTCTCTCCATATCACATCAAAATAGATTTTCAAGCAAACAACCATTACATGAACCTCATCATTCCTCCTAGCAACAACTGTATGAATTATTTCCCAAGTAGAGACTGAATTGGCAGTATTTAGAACAAACCCTGAGATGCTACTGATACTACACATCAATACAAGTAGGGCAGAGCATTCAAAGAAGAGATTATCAACAGTTTCATCACACATATCACAGAAAACACAAGAGGTGCACACAATCATACCAAACCTGTCCAATACATCCCTAGTCATCAAAGCATGACTAACAACCTTCCACATCATCAAATTCTCTCTAGGCACAGAATCTTTAGTCCATAAAACATTGTACCACCTAGCAGCTGGCAGAGGGGATGAACCAGATAAGAACTTGTACACAGTGGCAACAGTGTGTATCTTCCGTTCCCAAGATACAGAACAAGAATGATCAGCACACTTGAATAAAGTCATAACTTCCCTCCACAATTGCCTAATCATCTGATTGCTATTGTTAGGCAGCTGCATATTGCCTTGAAATAAAAAATCAGTTGCCTTAGCATTACAATGTATACCAGTTTGCTGAATTAGGGGAAACTCACAAACTTTAGATAGGATCAGACCCTTCTTAACCCATGGATCATGCCAAAAACTAACTGATAAGTTGGGTTGCAAATGATATTGTACCATAGGTAAGTAAACATCCCTTAACTTCAGCAAATTCCTCCAATTCGAGCTGCAGTTTTGAGGAGTATCCATACACCAGAAATGCCTTCTCATAATATTGTACTGCCACATCCACCTGACCTATATACTGTCTTTCTTAAGAATTAGGTCATCAAAATGTTTGCTGAAAGCAGCAATCTTCCACTTCCTAACATTGATAATACCAAGACCACCAAGCTTCAAAGTGGTTTCAAATAAGGAAAAGGAGCAAGGAATTAACTTATTGTTGTGAACACTCCCAGTCCAGAAGTACCTATTCATGGCAGACCTAACCAACAGTAAGAGCTTGGTAGGTAAGATAAAAGAACGTGCCCAATATACAATGGAAGGAAAAACAACAGCTTTGATAAGCACAAGCCTTCCACATTGTGAAATGTGCCTGTTGCACCAATGTGACATGACCTTAGTAATTTTATTATATAGGATTAAACAATCAGCAAAGGCAATTATTTTAGTGATTAATGGAAGGCCAAGATAACTCATATCAGATGCCATACAAGAAAAGCCAAAAAACTGATAAAGAGCAGCAGCATGATCATCAGACACTCCAGCAGCAAGCATGGAAGATTTAGATTTGTTAATTGTGAGGCCAATCATGAGATAGAAAGACTGTAAAGCCTTCATCAACCCAGTGATAGAAGAGAACTCAGGCTTAGTGAGCAACATAACATCATCTGCAAACATAATAGAAGTTATATGGAGATTGGAGCACTTTGGGTGAAACTTGATGATCTTGTGAGAATAATTATATTTGAGAATCACGGTTAGCACTTCCATGACCAGAAGAAAAAGATAAGAAGAAATAGGATATCCCTGACGAATTCCTTTCTTACTTCTGAAAAAACCAACAGGCCTTCCATTAATTACAACAGAGAAAGATGGTGTGGATATGCAAACATACACCCAAGACACAAATATTTTTGGAAAACCCATCTTTGCCATAATTCTAACAATAGAAGCCCAATGAATTGAGTCATAAGCTTTGGATAAATCAATTTTCATAGCAGCTGCAGGAGTAATATTGCCTCTACAATAACCATTTAACAACTCCTGAGCAAGCATCACATTGTCAAGTATATTCCTAGATCGAATGATAGCAGCTTGGTTGTTTGAGACAATAGTAGGCAAGACAGAAGCTAGACGAGATGCAAGAATTTTGGAAATACACTTGTACACCACATTACAACAAGAAATAGTTTTGAAAGAGGTTACACTTGATGGAGGAGAGACTTTAGGAATTAAGGCAATATTTGTGGAATTGACTTCCCTAAGCATTTTGCATTTGTTAAAAAAGTTATGTACAGCTTGGCAGAACTCATGACCAAGAACTCCCCATGTAGATTTGAAGAAGGTAACATTTAGACCATCAGGACAACCAGCAGAGTGCTGGTTCAAAGAAAAGAGGGTGGATTTGATTTCTTCATCAGTGACAGGCTTGACAAGAGAAGCATTTTCAAACTGGGATATGCATGGCAAGTCAAGAGTTGATATAAGGTCTAAGTCAGGACAGAACTCCTCATCATTGCCAAGAAGTTTAGTGAAATAATCAATAATTGCTTTGTCAACAGTTTCAGGGGTTGTAAATAATGTGCCTTGCTCATCAAAAATACAAAAAATATTCTCATTGGCATGCTTTACCTTTAAAGAGTCATGAAAGAATTTAGAATTCCTGTCACCATCCTCAAACCATTTGGTTCTCAATTGCTGCCATTTCATACTAGCTTCCAGGAGGAGAGCATCATTAACTGCCTTAAAAAGTCTTCCTTCCTCTTCAGCAGCAATAATATCATCAGGAAGCTCCATCATTTTGTCTTGGCATAGCTTCAGTTGATCCATCAAGTTGGAAGATAACAAGCTTCCAGAACCAAAGGTGATAGCAGCCCATGACTTAATCTCATGCTTGATTCTTTTTAACTTCCTATAAAACTTGAACATTGGATCACCAAAACAATTAAAATTAGCATTTACCTGAGACACTATAGCATGAAATTGGTCATGCTTAACCCAAGCATTAAAAAATTTAAAACTTCTATTTTCTCTTCTTAAATGAGAACCAAAAGACAATATCAAGGGGGAATGGTCAGACATGATAGGTTGTGGAAGATAAACAGACAAGGAAGGCCAGATATGAAGAGCTTGAATATTACAAAATGCATGATCTATAGTTGTGAACGTTCTCACACCACTGCGGCTACGATTATTCCAAGAGAATTTAGCCCCACTATTATTAACCAAAATAAGGTCAGAATCAAAGATAGCAAGATTTAAGGGAGCAATATGAACTGGAAGTAAGGGAGAACCACCACATTTGTCTCCCTGATTAAAACAAGAGTTGAAATCCCCCATGGCAACCCAAGGATGTGAAAATTATCTTAAAGGAGGTAAAGATTTAAAAAAATGATTCCTGGAAGTTGCAGAATTATCCGCATAAACAAAAGTAATGTAAAATGGTGTAAGGAGTTGAAGAGCAAAAGCATGAAAATGAATCGATTGGCGAGATTGCAGAACAGGAGAAAGAGTTAAGATAGTGGGATCATAAAGAACAAGGATTCTACCATAAGAAGCAGATTCAAGATTATGGTGGAACACCCATTGAGAATTGATATATCTAGCAGCTTTAGAGGATAAGGTTTGATTAAGCTTAGTTTCAAGAAGGCCAACCATACATAAGTTATGCTTAAGAATAAGACTTTTCACCTGATCTAGTTTCAAGTTGCCATGGGCACCTCTGATATTCCAAGCTGCAATATTTTTATTCATTGATAGGGTTTGGGAAATTTGATAGATTTCTTTTCTTTGCAGAAAGAGCCCTTGTTTCAATTTTCCTACAAATCATAGTCTTTGGGGAGGGATGCACAGAAATGGAAGGATTAGAGGAAGATGGTTCAGGTGTTGGTTCAGAAGAAGGTAAAGGAGAGGGAGAGGTTATAGGCCATCCAGGTAAGTCAATTGAAAAGTTATATTGTGTAGATTGTGCAGAATGTTCATTCACAGCACTGGTATGCATGGAAGAAATTAATTCCATGACTTGAGATTCAAAAGTAGAGCACCATTTTCTATCAATGTCTGAAACAAGGATATCACCATTTTCATGCACAACAGCAGTAACAGTGGAATTACCATGTTCATACACAAAAGCATTTATTTCTCTCTTATCATTAATACTACAAGGAGATTTTCCTTTCATATCCAGAGCATGCACCACATCATTTGTTTTATTTTTAATTTCTTTGCTTCCAGAGACATGGCCATCTATGTTGCAACCCTTAAATAGGGAAGAGTTCAAAGCATTAACCTCACAATACACATCGGTTTGTATTTCACCTTCTTCCACTTCAACATCTTCTGATAGGGATTGCTCATCAGCTTGTAGCAAGGAATACTTGTTAGTGGTGTCAACACTGCATACTTGGTCAGAACAGTGCATGGGATTCCCCACATCAAGTTTATTCATATTTCCCTCATTAACATTTAAAGCATTCTTTTCTTTTCCACTTGGCATTTTAAAATCAGTAACTTCCACTTCTTCACGCATATTACCTTTTTTTCCCCTATTATTATTAACTTTTTGCCAAACTTGCTTAATTGAGACCTCCTTAACTACTTTTTTCATTGGTTTTTCTCTATTCTGTCCCATCTCACTAATGTTTAAGTGCATGGAATTTTGACATATATTAGCATTACCTTCACTAGTTACTTTCTTGCATTCAGTCAGCAAATGGCAAAATTCTTTACATAAGGTATAAATAGCAGGCTTCCACAAATAATCTACTTTAACAATCTGCTCAGATCCATCAAGTAATTTGACAGAGAAATTATCAGGAAGTTCATGACATGGAGATACCTCAACTAAACATTTGGCAAAAGATATACGTTCAAAATTTTCAGTTGATGCATCCATACATAGAAGCTTTCCGACCCTTGAAGCAAGCCAATTAATACCAAGAGGCGACCAGACATACAAGGGAATATTAGATAATTTGATCCAAACAGGAACTGATTTGATACTGCTACAACTGTTACCAATATTTTCATCCCAAGGCTTAACAATAAACAGTTTATTCTTCATCACAACTGGATCAGATTCTGCAATCTTAATCCCGTCTTCATAGTTAGAAAACGTAAATAAGAATAGAAACCCATCAAATTTAACAGTGATCGTTCCTTTCAGTTTCCATACCTTCTTCAAGAAGTTCAAGACATAGGTGTATGGCAATGGATTATCAAGGAAAAAACCCACTAAGTATTCTTTCCACATAGCACTTCCAGCTTGTATGACTTCATCAGAAGGAACAATGGACTCTCCTTTGAAAACAAGATGGATATCATGAGGTACATATTTACCAGCATTACTAGGTTTAGCCTTGAACAGGGAGTTCCAGGCAAAGGGAGTGGACGAAAGCGTGGGCAGAGTTGGGGAAGTGAGGATCGGAGTTGAAACATTGGGAAGAGCAGATGATGTAGCAGCAATAACATGACTAGGGGAGAGCAAAGGATTATCGTCAGACAGGGAGGGGTTGGATGTGACAGAAAGAGGAACATGGATGGAAGAGGAAGGGCAATGCTGAAGCAAGGAGGAAGGACGAGATGGTGCATAGGGAAGCTGACAAGGTGGAAGTCTCTCATCAGTCAGGGAAGGTAAGGTAGTGTCAGAAGGAGGGACAAGGATGGGAGAGGAAGGACAGGGTTGGTGCACAGAAGAAGGACAAGTAGGAGCGGCGGGAAAGGGAATTGAATTTGGGGGGTCCCCATTAAAGGAGAGAAATTAATTGAGAGGTAAATAGAAGAATGTCTAGACTTAAGGAAAATAATTAAATATTCTTCCCACCTTGATTACCAACCTCGTCAAACGGTGGATTAAGTCCAAAAAGTTAGTCTAGATGTAAGTCCCAAAATCAATTTTAGGTGTAACGACTCAGAATTTCAGTCATTTGATTTTGAAATATTTAATTTATTTTAAATATTGAAAAGTTAATTTTATAAGTTAAACAGTTCAAATTTCAAATATTAGGGGTTATTTGAATATTGGAATTGTTTAAATAATTAAATCTTGAATTTAATATGAAAATAATAATTTCTAAAGCTGATTTAAATTCTATTGAATAAGAATCAAGATAATGAACTTTCGAATTTAAAAGTTGATAAGCTGATTTAATAACAATTTGTTTTTAATTGACGGATGAAAATAGCCTTCCGGGGCATTGTCTCAGATTTCGATGAAACCTGTGTCATTGGATCCGTAATAGTAAATTATAGTATGCCGTCAAATTTCACGGTGATCAAACGTATCATTTGGTCATGTGAGTTCGAAATGCGTAGAAATTAATTAAAGGAATTTAATTTAATATAACTCGATTTTGAAAAGTTAACTTCTATATATGATGGAACTGGGTCCTGATATATATACTATTGTGTTTGCACCAAAATTGGACACAACACTCTTCGGATGTGATTGAAGAGATTGAAGTAAAGAAAGAAATGGAAAAAGAGGCTAATCTAACAATCACGCCAATAAAAGCACGCAAAAATAGAAAAAGGTAAGAAATTATAGTGGTTCGGTGTTGTAGCCTGCGTCCATTTTGAATTGTTTTGCTGTTTATTGATGATTCTCAATTGATTACAACTGTACAAAGCACTAGCACTTAAGTTACAATAGAGTTGTGGCAGAGTAACGGCGTAGAAGAACCAAAGGTCCATTTTCTGTAGGCATAGGGGTGCTATTTATAGGAGTAGGTCTGGAAATATCTGCCCTAAAACTCGGAATACCCCTTTCCACATGTAGGTGGGCCCACCAAATCGATCTGGGGTCATTTGGGATCGATCCTGGTAGATCCAAGTACATTTCGTACCGATCAAGATTGGCCCCATTTGAGCTGCGATCGATCATGGTGGTTCTTCAGGTGATATGAAAGCTTCTGTGAAAATTTGGAGGCATTTGGACCTGTAATTTTTGAGTTATGATCAATCCAAGATTGGATTTGCAAGTTGGCTGAAGCATGTGTATCGATGCTTTCATATTGATCAATTTCGCATCGATGACGTGGAGCGAGAACATCGTGGAGATTCATATTTCACTCTTGTTGTCCGCTTCCCTTGGTCAGACTACTTCTCTCATATCGATCCAATATGGTTCCATTCATATCGATGCTCATATGTTACTCCGTATCGAAGCCGAAGTCCTTCCTTCGTATCGATTGCTCGCTGTTGGCTTCATATCGATGAAAGTGTTGGTTTTGTATCGATCGATTGGCTGATCGATATGAAATGCGAAGATGTAGGATCGATACGAAAGTGTTAGGTGTCGATCAAATGAACTCTGAGTGATGTCAGTACTTGATGGATATGAAGGAAATGGACGTAGGTTGATACGAACTTGATGGATACAAACTGATTTCTTCCACATGAATCTTGATCGATCCATAACTTGAGCATACGAACTTCGATCGACCTGAAATTTAGAATTTTACCTTTCATAGTGTTGATTATAGCCTGATTCGGACTCAGTCCAAATTTTTCAGTATCCATAGTGGACCTGTATATAACCGATTTTCGAGACAAATTATCTTAAGTTTCTAGTCAAGTCCTTGGTGTCACGGACTTTCCAAAAGGCGAGATGACATTTGCCTCCCAAAGTACGTCCTGTATGAACATGACGTGCTTTAAAAAGCTGCATTCTTTATTCTGAAAAGGTTCTATCTGATTCGTTGAATAGTTATCATCTTTTCGTTTAGAGATATAACCATTGATTGATTTTCAGCAATATAAATGTTGAATTATGGACTGCCAATGATCATGTAGTGTTATGTTGTAACTGAAGGCCGAGTGCTAGCAATTTGTTGTTTATTGTTTTGGTTATCACCAAGTAAACGTTAAGCATTCAATTCCTGTTAACTTTGAAAATCAAATGTTAGTTTAGCATACATGCACATATCTAACCTGACTCCCATTCACGCTTACACGTTCACGGGTCGTTGTCAAGTTTTTTTTTTCAATCGAGTTTCTTATGATCCTCTCTTGAATTGATGTGAAATTCGAGTTGTAACAACGATGATGGTTGCTTTGATCCATCCCTTCATATCAATCCTCTCCTGGATCAATCCGAGATGAATGAATGTAGATTTCGTATCGGTGGCTATCGATACGAAATAGATAGTCCTTAGGATTGCCTCGTATCGATGGACATGAGGTTTTGAGTCTTCGAACAGATGGATGCGAAATTGATGTGTTGTATGGATGGAGTTGAGTGGCTCAAATATGATCATGTAGTGACTTTCATATCGATGGGTTTCACATCGATGGATACGAAGTAGATGGCTAGTCACTGATGGATACGAAATGCCAATGGTTATGAACTAATTGGACTGCCTTATGCAAATGGATACAAAACTATGTCTTTGTATCGATGGAAGTCATGATCATTTTGGTAGAGCAACTGGGATATAAAACATCTTCCTCTTGGTTATGAAGGCGTATAAATACCTTTTGTACTTAGACAAATTTCGCACTTGCTTTTGCTTTTACCTTCCACTTCGTATCGATAAGAAACACGAGAAAAAGAACTGCATAAGTCTTCATCTCCAAAAATTTTAGCTTTTAATCCCTAAACCAATTCATTCGAACTAGGTAAATGATCGATTAAAAGCTGTTAAAACAAAAAGACTTGGGTCTCGACGCCGTTTTATCCAAGGTTACGGCCAACTCCGGCGTCGCCGATGTCGGAATTGAACTAGGATGAGGTCGAGGAGGTAGTAGTGGAACTTTGGAGGCTTGGCGAAGGAGAAGAATGATCGATGGAGATGAGGAAGTCAGTGGAAGAAGAATCTTTTGCTTTAAACTCGTATCGATACGAGCAAGTTGGAGATGGATGAAGATGGCTTTTCGTATCGATGGTGGATGGTGGAGGCTGCTTCGCATCGAACTGGAAATCATGGGAGCTCGTATCGATCTGGAGCGATCGATATGAAGTCAAAGTTTTGATCGATACGAAGCACTGTGATGTATGGATATATCGATATGAAGTCAAACCTTTAAGGAATGATCCAAGTTGGGCCTTGATGGATATGAAACATAGCCTTCTGCATACTCGAACATTTGACTCCGGCGAGCTTCAGCCTTGCATATCTAGACTTAACAATTAAACTACATACTTGACTATTCTTCGAAGCTCGTCAATGGAACTGTAATTTGACAAAAATAACTAATATTAACATGGACCGTTCTTCGAAGTCAGGATGACATGGTTGAGACGGTCAGCGATGACAGTCAGTCTAGTCGATTCTAAGTCTCATCATTTTACCATCTTTCGAACTTGTAGAAATTTAAAGTATTTTGTAACACTACATTACACAACATGATGACTCACTTTATATCGAGGGGTACATGGGTTTCTTGCCATCTAACAATGGTTTTTACTGAGTTCAATAACTATGGATCCTAGAAGCTTAGGGTAGTAGGAAGTTCAGAGTTCTCCACTTCCTATTATAGAAATACCAGAAATCGCAGCTAATGTAATAAGTCCTACTCAAGATGAACTGCCGGGTGCATTATTAGTTTTGAATCCATAGGACTCACTTCGTTCCAAAATCTCTAAAGATATGCTAGGAAGAATCTGTCTCAGGCATGGATTATCTCTGGAAGATGTTCTATTACCGGGGCTAGAAGTTAGAGCCTACAATCCTCCAGAGGGGTTTGCAGCTTAAAAAGATTTACGTGCGTAGCCGTAATGTTGCCCTCATTCAATCAATTTATTCAGGATGTGCCGTTCTTTTTTAGGATTGCCCCTTCTCAATTGCATTCGAACGGATATGCTCTTCTTAACAGCTTGTATATTATCTTTATGGAGCATCTTTTCTGACCCCCGACCATCGAGAAAATCAAATACTTGTTCAATACCAAGAGTCGTGGGGATAATCCTTTGTTTACCTTCCTTGAAGTGGTCAAGAACTGCTAAGTAGTGGCGGGTGCTAGGAGTAAATTGAGTTACTTCAAGACTGAATGGTTCTTCGATCGATGTCTACCAAGATTTGCTAGATGGTGGCTAGTTAGATGTAAGTGCTTTAACTTCTTCGTCAATTAATTTGATAATATAAGTTGATTCTGAGCCTAATACTGCATTTCTTTTATAGCTTCAATTCCCCAGCCCGAAGGAGCGCAATTCAAAGAGATAGTAAGGACTCTCCAATCGGTGCCAGCTAAACTTAGAGAAATCGATGAGGTTCTTACTAATGAAAACTTGATCGTCATGGGGCTTATAAAGAGAGGCCAAAGCATTAGATTAACAGAAGTTCCCAAAGTGGCTTCGGTAAGGCAAAGACGAAGGAGAGCTCCTGGAGTTATAATCGCTGAACTGGGCGATGACGAGAATGCGGCAGCTAGACATGAGCCCACGGTTGTGCCTCCGTGGGGCCTTCAATCACCAGAATCAAAAAGAAAAAGGCAAGGCTCTTGCTCACAAATCCAAAAGGCGCAAGACCATTGTAATGTCTTTGTTCGTTGTGACTGCTATAAGTCCGAAGACTTCTTTTCCGCAAATGGAAAGTTCATTGAGAGGATTATCAGTCATCCCTATTCCAGACGTGTATCTTCGTTCCATGATCTTAGATTAGAGGGACTCCCTTCCCCACTGTAAACTGGCACAGGCTTAACTTCTTTTGACATAGGAGAGTCAACTCCTGCGAGAAAGGCTACCAAAATAGGTCGGCTGGGAGGTTGCACATGCATACACGCACTTCACAACACCGCACAATTTCTAATAACATGTTTTCAAATCTCCAGAGATGATTAATTCTGCTTCTCTTTTCATTTTACAAACACGATGGTGAGGCAAGGGTCTATGCTTAACAATCTTTACTCCAAACGCCATTCTTCCATCTCTTACTCTGAATTTCATAGGTGAGAAAGTGAAAGAGACTACATTCATAGCCACCACTCCAGCCAAGAGAATGAGCGTTATGATAGGGAGAAGGAAAGGTCACATCAAAGTAGGCGTCGCTCCCGGTCGCGATCGCCACCACCTAAAGGTTCTTTAAAACCATCCGACTCTGGTTGGAAATCTTCTAAAACTGCACACCCAGTAGCACCTCCTCGTACTTTGAAATCTGGCGATCAATGCCGTAGAATTAAAACGAAAACTCCTGTCGTTACAAAGCAAGCCTCTATCGAGCCCATAGGGAAGGGAGCCATCCGAATTGCTAAGTTAAAGAAAGATTTTCCAACTATCTATTTTGATGGCTTGCAATTTCCTCCAAACTTGAAAAGAATTCCCAACGACATAGAAAGACTGGTGTAGGATTACGTGCATGATGCATACAGCCAGTACAGCGATTGGGTTAACACGGCTGAGAGAGTTTCTACGGTATCTTTTGAGCGGGCTAAGACAATTGAGAAATTGGAGGCCGACTATAATCAGAAAGACAGAATAATAGAAGTTATTAATAATGAAGCCAAATCTTCAAGGAAATTGGAGATGGAGGCCGATAAGAGAGCTGATGAGGCTAGACAGTCCATGGAAAACACGCAAAAAAATCACATGCAACTGGTGTAGGAGATAGGCCACCACAACACTGTCATTACTCATGAAAGGGACTCTGCATGAAAAGTGGTTGAGGAGCCGAGGGCGAAGCTAGCCGAGGCCATCAAGGAAAAACACGAGGCCAATAAAGCCACCTAGAAGGCATGTGAATAGGCAGTGAGACTTAAGGAGGATAGGGATGAAGTGAATCTGAAGATCGAGGAAGTCGATGCCATGATGGGTAGGGAAATTAAAGCGGTGGAGGCTAGGATGGAGAATGAATTTGAAGATCTCCTGGTCACGTACAATGCCAACGTCTTAAGAAACCGCAACTTAAACTTGCTTGGCAAAGATTACCCATTCCAATTATAGAGAGCCTGGAGTCGCTTGGTAGAGGACGAGAAGGTGATCCGCAATGCTGCAACTATCGATGAGTTCGAACTAGAAGCTCAAATGCTTGTCGGAGATGAACCAAAAGTCCTCCACAATACAATCGTCACTCTTGAAAAAGAAAAGTTGGTTGCTAAGTATTCAGACGCTGGAGAAGAATCTGGAGTTGAGCATCATGAAGTAGGTTTCAAAGCGCTCCCAGTCTCTCAATCTGAGCCTACTTCATCTATCGATCCTCTAGTCGTCCCAAGATATGACCCTTATAGGCTGCACCTTTCTTCGATACCCGAGCGCGGCTCGGAAGGCACGTCAGCTTAGCACGGGAGTCAACCCGAGGAAGGTATTCTAGACACTTCATCCATTCATCCAAATGTAGGAGCACTCTCAGAAAACGTTACTAATATTTTCTCCTGCCTTTATTCAGCTCTAGATTCTACATCAATCGATCCTCTTGAAACTCAAGAAATTCATCACGAGCAGGAGGCAATAATGACGGAGGCTACAACTACAACGGTCTCCACATCAACTGGGGAGATGCATGAAAGCAGCTGCGATCTTGATGATCAATTGATGGAAGCACACCTCAGCCATCAAAGAGACCTAAGCATCATAATGCCTTTCAACATAGATGAAGATGTGATAATTATGGGCTTCTCTGGCCTGACCAGTAGCATCCCAATGGGCATTCGAGCAGACCGAGCTGAGTAAATACTGGAGGAGATCAAGGCTGAGATAGAGCAAGCCGAGCAGGCTCGTAAAGCTGGCGGTGGCATGGTGGGTCTCGGTACGGTCCCGATACTTGTTGTTTCTCCGGGCGGCACTATCATTAATACCAGCTCAGCTCCTTCTAACATCAAGAGAGCCACCATTCCTCTAGTTCTGCATATAGAGGACATTCCAATCCCTGTGAAATCTAAGGAAAAGACTGCTCTAATACCCCCGGCAGAAGACAAGCCAGCTGGAGCATGCTAGGGAGGGAAAGGCTCAAAGAGACATCCGAGCGGCAGCTCGAGCGGGTCTACGCCGAAGAAAAGCAGGAAAGATAAAAAATCAAAGGCTTAGACTTTCACTTTTGCTACTACTTTTTTGTAGATAGCTTGGAATAGGACTTCCTTTTGCTTTTGTAGGCCATGTATAGGTGCGGGTTTGGCCCCCTGCTTATAGGAATTCATCAAATAGATTTTGTACTTATTTTTTCAAAGAATAGTTGAAATATAATTTCCTTTTTTTTAGCACAACTCCTGTTCATTTGTTTAAGTGTTTCAGCACTCGCATTTCCATTCAATGTACTTGTGAGGCTTTAGTTTTTGAGTCGAACTTGAGTCTGGTCGCTAAATCCTGAAGTCATGGCTTCGGGTCGTAATCAAACGTTGAGTCGAATCCCAACGTTGCGCTGTCTCGATCAATGGCTGGTACCTGAGTTATGCCCCCAGTCCTGGGAAGAATTGAAGTAGTCAGTCGGCGGTCATCTTTTGCCTTTGCTAATTTTAATTTAACTAAGTCGGAACAAAGTTAAAGTGAAATGAGTTTGAGTGGTCGGATCACACTCGCTCATCTGCTAGTATTTGCATCCACACTTTGGTGGGGATTGAACTTGTATGCCGGCTGTTGGCCATGCCTGCTTATCGTTGAGAATCATATCTGTGCTCCGGGGTCATGAGCTATTTTACGGGCGATCAGCCACACCTATTTAATGTTTGGAATCGTATCCGTGCTCCAGGGAAATCAGTTAATCTACGGGCTGTCGGTCATGCCTGTTTAATGCTTATACTCTGGTCCGTGCTCTCCGGGTTAGAGTTAGTGATGGATGGTCAGTCACACTCATATAACGTTTAGGATTATATCTGCACTCTAGGGACATAAGTAGTTTCACGGGTAGTCGATCACACCCATTTAGGTTTTATACCCCGGTCCGCACTCTCGGGACCAAAGCTAGTTAATGGGTGGTCAGGCACACCCATTTGGTTTTTATACTCCAGTCCACGCTCTCGGGACCAAAGTTGATCGATGGGTGGTCAGTCACACCCATTTGATGTTTATACTTTAGTTCGCACTCCAGAAATCTGGAGTCGGTAGATAGACCGTCAGTCACATCTGTTTAAGTATAAGGATCTCATTCGCACTTCAGAAATAAAGAGTTGATCAAGGTTGTGGATGGTCAGATCACATCCACCTTGATTTGGCAAGCAAAGTCGTAGATGATGGATCCATCCTCTTCGAACTTGGAAGAATGAAGGTGAGATTGTGGATGGACGGATCTATCCTCCTCGAGCTCGGATTTTGGAGTTTTATATTTCAGCTTGCACTCTAGGAGCTGTAGTTCGTTAGAGGACTGTCGTGTTTCAATCCTTCTTGACTTTACTGTTGCTTGCCCCCGAGCTCGGGATTTCACTTAGCGAGTGACCGGTCAGATTATGATCACTCTCTATTTGAATGAGTCCCACCATATGATGGGACTTAGCTCTTCGTACATCGTGACGGTTGCATGATGCATTTCAAGAAATTGCCACTCTGGCTTGTTGAGTTTACATTTTATTACTGGAATAGAAAGTACGGAAATGTCAGTTGCCTTATTACAAGTTCAAATTAAAAAAAATGCATACAAAAATTTCAAAGGAAAAGTAGAGTAAATTAATAAAAGCTAGTTATGTGTAATAGCGATGGAGACTCTCGCTGTTCCATGCTCCCGGTAAAGTGAGACCGTCAATAGTTGATAGATTAACTGTGCCGTCTCCAAGTCTCCGTTCAATGACATACGGTCCTTCCCATGTCGGTTTCATGTGTGAAGGGACTGGATAAATTCTCTTAAGTACGAGATCGCCAACTTCGAAGGTTGTGGGTTGGACCTTAGCGTTGTATAATCGTGTGACTCGACTACGGTGTGCGGCTACCCTCAAATCAGCCTCTTCACGCTTCTCATCCAGTAAATCCAGTGATTCTACAAGTAGGATGGCGTTCATATTTGGGTCGTAGTAAGTCACACGGTGAGAAGGTACTTCTAATTCAATTGGAATAACGGCTTTAGATCCGTAGGAAAGTGCAATTGGAGTATGGCCGGTCGCAGACTTGTGGATAGTTCGACATTCCCATAGGGACATGGAAAGTTCATCGACCCACTTGCCTCCAGCCTTCTCCAGTTGTTTCTTCAGAATGGACTCGATAACTTTGTTGACATGTTTAATTTGTCCATTTGCTTGAGGATGAGCTACTGCTGAGAACTTCTTCTGGATGTGGTAGCGCTGATAGAAATCTTTAAACTCGACACTATCGAATTGGGTCCCAGTATCAGTTACATTGGTGTATGGGAGAAAAAGCGACAGACGATCTTATGCACAACAAAGTTAATTACTTCTTCATCGTGATAGTGGCAAGGGTTCAGCTTCCGCCCATTTAGTAAAGTAGTCAATTTCAACAATGGCGTACTTCACACTACCCTTGGCTAAAGGTAGAGACCCTATTATATCAATACCCCATGTGGCGAATGGCCTTGGACTGACCATCTGAGTAATTTTTGTAGACGGGGCTTTTGGAATTCTGGCATTTTTCTGGCACCTGTCACATTTCTTGGCATAATCTGATGCATCTTGGTTCACTATTGGCCTATAATATCCATATATGAGTATCTTTTTAGCAAGGACTTGCCCCTAGTGTGATCGCCACACCCTTCTTCATGCACATCGTGTAACACTCGTTTGATCTCGTCGTGGGCGATACACTAGAGTAAAGGAATATAATATCCCCTCCTATACAGGACTCCATCTTGGATAATAAATCGCGAAGCCTTTCAGAGAACCTGTCTTTTCTCACTTCTGTGCTCGAGTAAAGCTCTGTGCTCAAGATAGTTTCTAAATGGAGTCATCCATGACTCCTTCTCGAGCGTTGCCTTGTACACCTAGTCTGTCTCTATTTGAACGATAGTCAGAGCAGTAAGTGTCTCGACGAGGACGAGTCTCGTCTATTGTGCTTCGCCGGTATTGGTTAGTTTCCCTAAAGAATCGGCTTTCTGATTGTGCTCTCGATGTATACAATAAATAGCATAATAGTCGAACTGATTCAACACTTCTTGAACCCGAGTAAGGTAGGTAGCCAATCTCCGGTCTCTGGCTTTATACTCTCCTCGAACCTGACATACGACCAATTGCGAATCACAATAAAATCTCCACAGCAATAACCCTTAATTCTTTTGCATGTCTTAGTCCAGCAAGAAAGCTTCGTACTTGGCTTTTTCATTAGTTGCGTGGTAGTCAAACTTCAAAGCGTAGCATATGGATCGACCTTCTGGGGTTTCAAGTACCACTCCCACGACCGAGCAACGGTCGTTTGATGCACCATCAGTGTATAGTTTCCATGTACGCTAAGGAGATTCGCTAGCTTCGGGCAAATCCTCTAGTATGGTGAATTCAGCCATGATATCCGCTAGAGCTTGTCCTTGAATGGCTCGCCTCGGTGTATAAGCAATGTCAAATTGACTCAGCTCGATATTCCACTGAAGTAGTCTACCAGACGTCTCAGGTCGTGTAAGGACCCATCGTAATGGTTGGTCGGTGTAAATAGTGATTGAATTAGCCTGGAAATATGGATGGAGCTTTCTCGGGGTTATGATAAGACAATAAGCTAGCTTTTCCACCTTCCGGTAGTTTCTTTCTGCCCCTATTATCCTTTTGCTGATATAATAGACCGGTTGTTGAATTTGATCCTCTTCTCAAATTAACGCGGCACTGATTGTATTTGTTGAAACTGCCAAATAGACATATAATCTCCCGTGATCAACCGGCTTCGATAATATAGAAGGTGTTGTCATATGTTGAACTAGTGCTTGGAATGAACCTTCACACTCCTTTGTCCATTTGAAATTTTGATTTCCTTTTCTAACCAGATCGAAGAAAGGAATGCACTTGTCGGTGGATCGGGAAATAAATTTACACAAGAATGTCACCTTCCCATTGAGGCCTTGCAACTGCTTTATGGTTCTAGGAGTTTCAAGATTTCGAATCTCCCAGATTATCTCGGAATTGGATTCAATTCCTCTGGCATTAATGATGAATCCAAGGAACTTTCCTGATGAAACTTCGAAATGACACTTCAATGGATTGAGCTTCATTCTATACTGTCGGAGTATGTTAAACATCATCTTCAAATCACCAACATGGTTGATGGGCAATCGCGGCTTCACAAGCATATCATCCACATACACCTCCATGGTTTTTTCGATCAGGTTAGCGAAGATTCGATTAACGAGCCTCTGATAAGTTGCTCCAGCGTTTTTAAATCCAAACGGCATCACTTTGTAGCGATAGAGTCCCAGATAGTGATGAAGCTAGTATGTTCCTGGTTTGGATGGTGCACCGGGAGTTGATTGTAGCCAGAGTATGCGTCCATGAAGGATAAGAGCTCATGTCCAGCTGTTGAATCCATAGGTTGATCAATTCTGTGAAGAGGAAAACTGTCTTTAGAGCAAACTTTATTCAAGTCTGAGTAGTCCACGCATTTTTGCCATTTTCCGTTTGACTTTTTGACTAGCACTGGATAAGATACCCACTTTGGATATAAAGCAACACGAATGAACCCACTTAACTTAAGTTTATTTACTTCTTCCTTCAGGGCGGCAGATCTCTCTGGATCCATACCGCACCATTTTTGTTTGACCGGGACATGCCGCGGGTCAATATTTAATGCATGGCTCGCGATGTCCGACGAGATCCCACATGTGTCTGAATGAGTCCAGGCAAACACATCAAGGTTTGCCCAAAGAAAACCAACCAATTCATATGTCATCTGGAGGCTAAGTTGAGATCCGACCTTTACCATTTTCGAATCGTTGTCATCGTGGATCGAAACATCGACCATCAACTTCGCCGGGAAAGCCTAGCGGTCTTTGTCTTCCTCCTCATCATTATTGTCTCTGGGATCGAGTTCCTTAAGGAACAGGTTGTGGTTTCCAGGCCAAGGCCCACGCATTAACTATCAATTTTATGAAAAGAGAATGCAGAGATATTCCTCTACACCCTTTCCTTTCTCCTTGCGCTGTGCATCCCCCAGCTCAGCAACATAACAGGCGTGTCCAACCGCCTGATCACCATGTACAACTCCAACCCCGTTATTAGTAGGGAACTTTAGAGTTAAACACCACAGGGCAATTGCTACCCTGAATTCTGCGAGGGCCGGTCGGCCTAAAAAAGCTGTGTGGGCGGAATGAATGTCTAACACAATGAACTACAACATGCAGACCCTCCGGAGATCACCAATACCTAACTCAACGGGCAACTCCACTATTCCAACGGGTATAGTCATGCTTCCGTTAAAACCATGAATTCATTGACACGGTTTCAAGTCTTTCGCTTCCATCCTTTTTTGGTCATAAGCGTGTTTAAAAAGAATGTTCATAGAGCTTCTACTGTCAACCAAGATCCTCTTCATCCAAGAAGGACCTATCTGGGCTGAAATGACCAGTGGATCAATAGTGGGGGACTCAACTCTATCAGCATCTCAATTCTTGAAAATGATGTCGTCTGCCATCGTCCTCTGTTGTTTTGTCGGGGCCCTACCATCATAAATACTACATCATTCAAAGTCCACATGCCCAATCGAACTGGCATATGACTCTATTTCCTTCCAGCTCCGATCAACCGGATGAGGTCCACCACTCACAGCGTTTATTACCAACCTCCTTCCAGCACACGTGGGTTCTTCAGGCCTAACTTGGCCTTGACTTTGATTTGGATTGGATGGGCCCGCACCTCCATCCTGTGGAGCCTGAACAAACTTCTCTAACTTCCTTTCTCTAATCAACTTGTCGATGATGTCTTGCAAATGATTGAACTCATTAGTATTATGGCTGTAACAATCGTGCAATCTATAGAATTTCTCGGTTTGAATTTGTTTCTTAGATGATGGTTTTGAAGCTGGCTTCTTGTACTGTCGGGTATTACAGGTCTGAAGGTAAACATTTTCCAACGATGTGTTTAGGGGAGTACATCGGTCGAACATGGGAGCTATGCGTCTCCATTCGCAATTTTGGTCGCTCTTCTTTCCCTGACCTCCATTATCGTTCTGTTGACCTTGCTTATTCTGAATATTCAATTGCACTTTACCAGAATTCTCACCGGTCTGCTTCATAGCAATATTACTTTAAATGCCTTCACCATTGGGCCCCACTTCGTCCAGCTTCCTAGATCGTCTAGCGTCTTCTCTCCTCAGAAACTAGGCTGCCTTAACATAGAAACGATCCAACGAAGCAGGGGGGTTTCCCAGCCAACCAATCACCAAACTCGAAATCGGATTGATCCCTTTAGTCAATGCCATCAGAATAGAATAATCATTGGGGTTACTGACCTCTGCATGCGTAGCATGCAACCTTTCCAGATAACATCTAAGAGTCTCTCTTGGAGTTTGAGAACACCGGAGAAGGTGTTGACATCCCTTGGTCTAGTGGCATGAATACGGAACTGCACGACAAACTTAGTAGCTAATTGATCAAAAAAAGAGATGGATCTGGGTGGTAATCGAGTGAACCACATAGTTGCAATGCCTCCCAAAGAGAAAGGAAAACTTCTACTCTTAACCGCATCATCAGCTCGAGTTCATGAACTATTCATATTTGAAGATATGTTGGTAAGGATCTGAATTTCCTTCATACACCAGCAAAGTCGGCATCCTAAATCGATGGGGTATCTCTGCATAAAGAATGTCATTGGTGAATGGAGTGTGACTTCGAGAGATTCCCCAATCTTCATTCGTAAGGCCTTGACTTTCTCTAATCATCTAGCATATCATGGTTGGAATGTCAGGCATCTAGATGTTTGGGGCCAAGACATGGTTGGGTTCCATGTTGCGGGGACCGTTCGGTCGTTGTCTACAGTCCATTCCTCGCCTCCTTGGCTCTCGATCTTTAGGGAAGTGAGGATCCTGAGCGCGAGCATGTTGACGAAGGGCTGGATCCTGTTGTTTCTAGATCTTGGCTTCCAGATCTATAGCGGCAGCAGCTGAGTGGACATGAGTGGTGTGATAAGGTAGTGCCCCTCCTCGGGAGGAGGGTCCAGCTTGGTGCCTTGTAGAGGGACCAATCCCGGCCTTTTCGAGTTTTACAGCATATTGATGCCCAAAGCCTTCTGCATAGTTTCCATCCTACCGACGGAGTGTAGATCTGTGATTGAAGTCAGATGAAGCCGAGATTTCGGTCAAGGAATGAGAGACATGATCCCTTCTAGATCTCCTCCGCCTTTCTTCGTTCAACTTTTGCGAGCTCCGTGTTGGCATGGATCTTTTGAGTGTGCTCCTAACAGCTTTGAGTAAGCTCTTGCATGAGGGTTTGGAACTCCTCTCCAGTCATGGGACCTTGTGGATCTGGAGCTCCAGTTAAGGTCTGGCCTGCTGTGGTTAGCTGTATGGGATTTTGCCCATCCCTTCCTTCTAGATCTGTAGCATTTGAAGAAGTTCTGGTAGTACGCACCACGATCAATGTAGTTCTTTCTTAGATCTGGAGTAATCTGAATAGAATGGTAGGAACTAATGGAATATAGATCTGGATCTCTTCCTTAGATTTTAGCAATCCAACAATGGCGGAGGATCCACTAAATCGGAGAAAAGCAGCGTTCTCTCAATGAAAGCACCAAAGTGTTTATACCAAAATTGGACACAACACTCTTCGAATGTGATTGAAGAGATTAAAGTAAAGAAAGTAAATGGAAAAGGAAGCTAATTTAACAATCACACCAATAAAAGCAGGTAGAAGTAGACAAAGACAAGAAATTATAGAGGTTCAACGGTGTAGCCTACGTCCACTTTGAATTATTTTGCTGTTTATTGATGATTCTCAACTGATTACAACAATACAAAGCAATAACACTCAAGTTACAATGGAGTTGCGGTAAAGTAACGACATACAAGAACCAAAAGTCCTTTTTCTATAGGCATATGGATCCTATTTGTAGAGTAGGTCTAGAATTATCTGCCCTAAAACTCGGAATACCACTTTTCTCACGTGGGTGGGCCCACCATAATGATCTGGGGCCATTTGGGATCGATCGATCCAAGAACGTTTCGTATCGATCAAGATTGGACCCATTTGAGCTGTGTCGATCATGGTGGTTCTTCAGGTGATATGCAAGCTTGTGTGAAAATTTGGAGTCATTTAGACCTGTAATTTTTGAGTTATGGTCGATCCAAAATTGGATTTGCACGTTGGCTGAAGCATGGGTATCGATGCTTTCGTATCGATCGATTTCACATTGATGACGTAGAGCGAGAACTTCATGGAGATCCATGTTTCGCGCTTGTCGACCACTTCCCTTAGTCAGACTACTTCTCTCGTATCGATCCAATGTGGTTCCTTTTGTATCGATGCTCATATGTTGCTTCATATCGAAGCCGAAGTCCTTCCTTCATATCGATTGTTGGCTGTTGGCTTCGTCTCAATGAAAGTGTTAGTTTCGTATCGATCTATTGGCTGATCGATAAGAGATGCGAGGTTGTGGGATTGATACAAAAGTGTTAGGTGTCGATCAAATGAACTCTGAGTGATGTCGGTACTTGATGGATACGAAGGAAAAGGATGTAGGGTGATGGATACGAACTTGATGGATACAAACTAATTTCTTCAACATGAATCTTGATCGATCCATAACTTGAGCATATGAACTTCGATTGACCTAAAATTTAGAATGTTGTAGCTTTGTTTATCGTAACATGCTGATTGTAGCCCGATCCGAACTCAAACCAAATTTTCCAGTATCCATAGTGGACCTGTGTATAACCGATCTTTGGGACGAATTGTCATAAGTTTCTAGTCAGGTCCTTGGTGTCATGACCTTGCAAAAGGCAGGATAACATATTGTAATCGAAATTGGGGCATAACATATAGAACACGGGCGGCACGCTTCGTTGGAGTTCGAAAAATTTAACGCTTGAATAATGCCGCGAAAATTTTCTATATAAGGCCATCATATTTCTTCATTTGCAAAACCCAAGCCCTAATTAGCTTCAGCCACCACTAAAACAAGAGCTTTGTCCAACAATCCACGTCGATCGGCACCACTGCAATCGTTTTCAGCCTTCAACTTCCAAATGAAACTTATAGGGCTCCACTAGGGGAAGCTATTCAATGGTTGGATCGAGCCATAATGGAGCATGGCGGTGGCAATTCCTCTTCTACGTCGGCGAAGACAGATTTTGGTTTCAATCGAGCAACGACGAATGGGGGGGCATGAGGGTTGGCGCATGCTAGGATGTCGGCGGCGGTCTTCGGTAGTACGAACAACGATGAGATAGAAGCGGTATAGGTCAATGTCGCAATTTTAAATCACGTTTTATACCTGGAACGAGTGTGCACAAGAGTTTGAGATGGAAGGTAAATAAAAATTAAAGTTTAAAGTTGATTACTTTATGTTAATTGGAATACAAATAATCATAATGTTCATAATTTCATGTCTAATTCATACAGGTCCAAAATGAACGTGACAAATTGCGTTGCAGTCATATCAATGAATCCTATAGTATGGAGTCAGATTGGATGGATTTGGAGCTAGTAGGAATTTGGATTAAATTTGGATGGCTGTTCAATTTTAATTCAAACCAGAGCGTTTTGGCGAAAACTGGAATCAAAGTGGGTTGACTCACCTCTTTAGACCACTTATATATTTATATGTGTATAACTTATTTATTGATTGTTTGTGGACTATTAGGATGATTTACTACTTTATTTGTTGGCTAGGATATATTCCCACCCTTAGAGCGGATTAGACCCTATTACGTTCCCATGTAAGAGTAGATGACCCGTTGTGTACGATCCTGCCTCGAAGCGGTTGATTTATATTATATGTTTATATACTGTTTGTGAAGCAGGAGGATGGCCTGGAGGGATCTGTTATCCCACTTTTTGGCAAAGCTGAGATACCCAAAAATTAACTGAAAATCGATAATAACAAGTCATGAATATCAACTATACATTGCAGGATAACCATGGATATCGATGAATTTTGTCCGAGTCCGGATCGGGCTGCAATTGATAAGACATGACAAGCAAAGCCATGGAAGCCTATGTTCTAGATTTCAAGTCAATCCGAGTTCATATGCTCAAGATACGATCGATGCAAGTTGATGGTAAAAGTCACATTTTCGTATCCATCAAGCAGCATGAACTTCGTATCGATGGAATCTGTATCCATCATCATGTCACATTTCGTATCCATCAACTTCGCATCGATCGAGTTCGTATCCATCAGTGAACCACCGTTCAATTCGATCCAGTTCGTATCCATCACCCAATTCGCATCGGTTGATTCCCATGGGTTCGCATCGATCAGGTCAGCAATGTTCGAATCCATCGAGATCGTATCGATGGACTTCGTACCCATCGACAGCTAGTACGATTCGTATCGATTGGCCAAATGTCCGCTTTGTATCCATCATGGAGACCTCTCTTCGAATCCATCTGGGCAGAGCAATTCGTATCCATCAGGTTACCTTACTTCGTATCCATCAAAAGAATCCGGTTCGCATCGATTGACTTCGTGTCCATTAAGGAGCTATGTGGCTTGTATCCATCGAGTCAACAAACGTGGGTGACGTGTCAAATTCGATATGAACAAGGCAAGAATTATGGAGACGACACGGTCAACTCGGAGCTAAGAGTGGATCGGAACGAGGAATGCGCCCACGTCATTGCTTCATCACGTGCGCGATCGATTCGAAATTGATCGATTCGAATGGATGGGTTCGAAACAAATAGCTAACCGAAACATTCCAACTCATATCGATCATATCTCCCAAATCATAGATCCAAATGCAATGAAATTTTCACAGCTGCTTCCATACATTGTAAAGAACAATCCTGCCAAGTTTCAGCTCGATTAGATCATTTTTTGATGGACACGAAATCAATTCGTATCGATCACAGATCGAGTCGAAACTTGGTGGGGTCGGTCGCGTGGGCCCACTCACATGCCAGAAGAAGTCTCCCGAAGTTTGAGCGCGATCTCAGCCTCCTACGCCTATAAATAGGTCCCTGAAGCCTATAGAAAAAGGATCTTCGACTACTCAACGCCCAGACTCTGCCGGATTCATTTCTACACTTCAATACAACTATTGTACTCAAAATCCTCCATTGCTACTACTGTAATCATTTGTAACCAGCAAGGATAATTAATAAAAGATAAAACTTTGAAGTGGACGTAGGCCGGAGATAGCCGTACCACTATAAATCTTGTGTCTCTGTTCATTATTCCTGAATTGTTGCTTGTTGTTACTTAGATCTGTGATTAATACTGCTGATTTATATTCGTACTTTGGTGCTTTCACGATACTTGGGGTTTGTGACCATTTTTGGCACAAACACTTTGGTGCTTTCACTGAGAAGAACTAGCACCCGCTACATCGGATTGAAGTTCAGATTTGAAAAGCTTGAAGAATTCAGACTTAGAGAAAATGGCTAGACAAAACAGTAGAAGACAAAGGGCTGAGAGAAGCCAAAAAGGAGGAAGCCAGGAGGCATCCTCTGGAGCTGCAGAAGGACAAGCTTCGATCTACATCACTCGGGATGAGATGGAGGCTATGGCTAATTTGATGTATGAAAGAATGATGAAAAGCCAACATGAGATGCTGCAGAATTTCTTTGAACAGATGAGAGCAACAAACATGCAGAACCTTAGGCGAACTACAGCGGCTGCAAGTGCAGGACAAAGAGTCAGGATTGAGGAAGCCAATGAAGGTCAGGTTCAAGACCGTAGTGCAGGACCTGAAGGCAATCAACAAGGACTTGGGGGCAGACCCTCAGGATCAGACACTGGAGGAAGACCTATAGATGAAGCTCAGCAGGTTGGAGTCAATGCCACTGTTACTGAGCCACATGAAGAATATGTACCGGAGTTCCCTTCGAGACTTGGGGGCAGGATAGAAACATGACAAGGGGCAGCCCCCGGATGGAGATGAAAGAATGATTGGTCTAGTGCAACAAATCATGAGAGGAGGATTGTCGGGTGGAGTATTAGAAGAAGTCAGTCGGAGTCCGTTCACTCCGTATATCAAAAATGCAAGGAACCCTCCAAAGTTTAAACTACCTATGCTGGATCCATATGACAGGAAGTCGGACCCAACGATGCATATTACATGATACATCAGGCACATGGAAGTGTTGGGGGCATCCGAGGAAGTAATGGCTCGATGCTTCCCTCTATACTTGTTAGATTTAACTGCGCTTTGGTTTAGGCAGCTGGGGGCTGGATCAATCAAAACATGGGGCGAGCTTGTAGATTGCTTCATAAGACAGTTCAGGGTCCACGTGACACGACCTAAGAGTGTGATGACTCTAGCTTCAATCAAGCAAAGGACCGGGGAGTCCATAAAATATTTCTTATTATGATTCAATGCAATGGTGGCTTCTGTAGATCGCCCGGATCCATCGATGATTTTGATGGCGGCGGTGGCAGGAGTTGGGGAAGGCACCGAATTCAAAGATTCTATGGAAAGAGATCCACCACAAGATCTTGGAGAATTTTATCATGAAACTGAAAGATTCATTCAGCTGGAAGAGTCACGAGCCGAAAGGCGAGAAATAAATGTTGTGTAGGACGAAGGAACCGCCAGGGAACAGTCCGGAGTGGACAAAGGAAAGAGAAAGCAGGACGATAGACGTGATGGTCCTGATAAATGGAAGAAATTCCGAGAACCCAGATTCAGACAATACACGGATCTGACGGAGAGTCTAAAAAGAATTTACACGGAAACTCGGGGGCAACTCCCCTATCGAAAACCACCCAGAAGAGATCCTAATGAGCGGAAGCGTAGAACTGGGAAATATTGCCCATTCCATGAGCTAGATGGGCATACTACCGATGAATGTCGTCACCTAAATGATGAGGTGGAAGAACATGCCAGGAGTGATAGATTGCCACATATATCATAGAGCGAACGGCGGTCGTAAGACTTGAACAACTGCCGCCTCCACCTAACAGAACTGATCCTAGATCGGGATCACGACTCATCATCAATTGATTATGATGGCAAGGGCCAAGTTCAGGATTCGGACTTTGGTCGATTTGTTTTCTTAGATTTGATTTTAAAAATAAATGGCTATTCCACTTACTCATGTACGGGAACTGGAGAGATCCCTAGGCATGCTCTGAGATGGAAATAGACCAATCTGCCTGGAGAGGCAATGTTTAGTTTTCTCCTGATGTTTGAGATTGAACATCCAGGACTTGAATTTAATAAATAAACTTGAATTTCTTGAAATAAGCCTTTGACCGGAGAGTTAAAGGGTAAATGTTAAATACCAACATGAAAATGATCGCTTTATGACCCTACCCGGAGAGGCGGGGTCCGGAGTGCAAGAAGTGAGTTGCTTCGTAGGAGAGCGACAGGATCGACTCACTTAACGTCATTTCTCATTCACCGGAGAGTGATTGGATCGGGATTCAATAAGAGCCCAGAGAGGCTGTGATCAGCCCACGATTTAGGCCATGACATCGCTTAATGTTCAGATACACTGAACCGAAGTGCAAGAAGTGAGTTGCTTCGCCGGAGAGCGACAGGATCAACTCACTTAACGCTGTCTCCCCTTCACCGGAGAGTGACAGGATGGGATCCAACAAGAGCCTGGAGAGGCTATGATCGGTTTAGAACAACCGAGACATCGCTATATGCTATAGCTGGGGCTGGAGTGCAAGGGATAAAGAGCAACGTCGGAGTGTAATAGGGTCTTTCTATTCGATCGCTAAGTCTGGAATGGGCTTAGCAAGGGTCCGGAGTGACCACCGATAGTCCGGAGAGACCGTAGAATTCTTGACTTCCACAGGAATAAATTGATAACGATTTGGCTTTGAATAGCCATGGACTTGATTGAAAATGCTATAAGCTCTAAGTAAAACATGAACTCACTGCATTCAGTTTGAGACTGATCAAAACACACCTTTTACCAAAAAGGCATGTTTTGGGGGGCAAAGTGTTATCCCACTTTTTGGCAAAGCTGAGATACCCAAAAATTAACTGAAAATCTATAATAACAAGTCATGAATATCAACTATACATTGCAGGATAACCATGGATATCGATGAATTTTGGCCGAGTCCGGATCGGGCTGCAATTGATAAGACATGACAAGCAAAGCCATGGAAGCCTGTGTTCCAGATTTCAAGTCAATCCAAGTTCATATGCTCAAGATACGATCGATGCAAGTTGATGGTAAAAGTCACATTTTCATATCCATCAAGCAGCATGAACGTCGTATCGATGGAATCCGTATCCATCATCACATCACATTTTGTATCCGTCAACTTCGCATCGATCGAGTTCGTATCCATCAGTGAACCACCGTTCGACTCAATCCGGTTCGTATCCATCACCCACTTCGCATCGGTTGATTCCCATGGGTTCACATCGATCATGTCATCAATGTTCGAATCCATCGAGATCGTATCGATGGACTTCGTACCCATCGACAGCTAGTAAGATTCATATCGATTGGCCAAATGTCCGCTTCGTATCCATCATGGAGACCTCTCTTCGAATCCATCTGGGCAGAGCAATTCGTATCCATCAGGTTACCTTACTTCGTATCCATCAAAAGACTCCGGTTCGCATCGATTGACTTCGTGTCCATTAAGGAGCTATGTGGCTCGTATCCATCGAGTCAACAAACCTGGGCGACGTGTCAAATTCGATACGAATAAGGCGAGAATTATGGAGACGACATGGTCAACTTGGAGCTAAGAGTGGATCGAAACGAGGAATGCGCCCACGTCACTGCTTCATCACGTGCGCGATCGATTCGAAATTGATCGATTCGAATGGATGGGTTCGAAACAAACAGCTAACCGAAACATTCCAACTCGTATCGATCATATCTCCCAAACCACAGATCCAAATGCAATGAAATTTTCACAGCTGCTTCCATACATGCTAAAGAACAATCCTGCCAAGTTTTAGCTCGATTGGATCATTTTTTGATGGATACGAAATCGTTTCGTATCGATCGCAGATCGAGTCGAAACTTGGTAGGTTCGGTCGCGTGGGCCCACTCACGTGCCAGAAGAAGTCTCCCGAAGTTTGAGCGCGATCTCAGCCTCCTACGCATATAAATAGCTCCCTGAAGCCTACACAAAAAGGATCTTCGACTACTCAACCCCAGACTCTGCCGGATTCATTTCTACACTTCAATACAACTATTGTGCTCGAAATCCTCTACTGCTACTGCTGTAATCATCTGTAACCAGCAAGGATAATCAATAAAAGATAAAACTTTAAAATGGACGTAGGCTGGAGATAGCCGAACCACTATAAATCTTATGTCTCTGTTCATCATTCCTGAATTGTTGCTTGCTGTTACTTAAATCTATGATTAATACTGCTGATTTATATTCATACTTTGGTGCTTTCACGATACTTGGGGTTTGTGACCATTTTTGACGCAAACAGGATCCAACTGGATTCCTCACACCGTCGATTTGTTTTTCAAATATTTTGATATATAATGCGTTGGATGCCATAACTGATGACATGGATGATTTTTCTCTATTTAGTGCTACAGAATACTGTGCCATATTTTTAGTATTTTGACATAATATAAAATGAAAATTTATTTTTTAAAAGGATTTTAAGTGATTTTGAATATATATATATTTTAATAATAATTCTTGAATTACTAAGAGAAGCAATTTATTTTAAATAATGTAAAAGGTATGATTTTTAGATATTATAAATTTATATTTTTATAAAAAGAATTTAAATAAAGATTTTTGAACTATAATAAATATTTTTGAAATCTTAAAAATAAGTCCATCTTTTATACTAAAGGAATATGTTTCAAAAAGAGATAGGAATATTTTGGTATAAGTATTTACTAACCTTTTTATATAAAGTGATGCGTTTGTGTGTGTGTATACATATATTAAGATTTATTTATAAACGTGGAAGCTTATAAATGTGGTAATGTATAAAAGTGACATTTTACAAATAAACTAAAGATTTGTGAAATCGTATTTTGTTAATAACATGATAGATTTATAAACGGTGTTTATAAATAACGCAAAACTTTTATCATTGGATAAAGTGGGAAATAAATCACAATTATGGATTTATAATAATACGTGGGATGTTGTTTTAGAAAAATAGTTGATTCTATTTTGGGAATTGAAAGTGAGGATAGATTTGGAGATGTTAAACGATATGTTATATAATAGAAAGAGATTTATAAGTACAGTTTTATAAATATGAAAATGATTATGTTAAAAATTTGAGTATGGATTTTAATCAAGGAAATATATTTATGTTTTTAAAAGTTGTTTGCTAATATTAATATTGTTTTAAAGTTTTTATCAATATTTTGAAAAGATAATTATTTAAATTATTATTATGGTTTGAAATTAATTATAATTATTTATCAACAAAGTTTTGGAAATTAACTATTATTATTTATATTAATATTAAAGATAAGTTATAATTATTTATTAGGAATGTTTTGAAATTATTAATTATTATTTTTAAGATGTTTTGAAGTTAATTATTTATTATTTATAAAGTTTATTACTATATAATAGTGCTTTAAAGTTAATGATTAAAAATTATTTGCAAATGTTTTCGAGATTTATAAATAGGGTTTTATAAATAGATATGGGTTTTATAAGAGGAATATTATAGCACGGTTTGAAAAAACTTAAAGGAAGATCAGTTAAAGGGTAAAAAGAGTTTTATAAATGGTCTTAGATATTTATAAAAGAGTTTTAGAAATGGTTTTATAAATTTATAGAAATAGTTTATAAATGGTGTTCTGGATTTATAAAGGGTTTATAAATGATTTTAGGAATGTATGAAAGGTAGTTTTATAAATAATTTCAGAGATTAATGAATGGGGTTATAAATGGGTTTAGAGATTTATAAAGGAATATATAAATTATCTAGAATCGTGTGAAGTGGGAATCTTCCTCCCTTCTATGAATATACTTATATCGTTAAGATAAGTATATAGACTTTTCAAAGTATAAAACTATAGGGGTTTATGGGTATATGTACGTAAAGATGTTTTGAGATGAGTATTTGGAAAGCGATTTTAATTAATGAAAAGATTAATTAAAGAGGCGTAGTGTTGCTTGGTGATTAACCAGTGTTACTTCCTTTGGAAATTTAATCTTTGGTTGGATTGTTTGTTTATTTGATAGTTAAATAGCCGACTATCAAATGTTAGCCAATTTATAAACTAATTTAGTTGGATCGAAGAGACCGAGATCATATATATTATCCGAAAACCACTTCGAACCATCTTAAGCTTTTCGAATTGGAATATCTTGAAGATAATCTAAATGGAGATTTTGAAGTGCAAGGGCTACTTGCTACTAATCCTGAGGGTGAATCCTAAAATGGATGTAGTAGAAGTGGTGCCTTCGGTTTCATTCAGTCTCAGAACAAACTCGTATGGATGAATGCTGGCATTGTATTGTTACCTGGAGGGCAGTGTTAGCATTCCAAGTAGGAAGTGCTATATAATACGTAAGACGTAGCCTTAAGCCTCATCAACTGGGAATGACTAAAAAAGGAGGGATGTAGTTGGGCTAAGTGGGTCGCTCCCAAGTAAGGTACGATCATCACTATCTAGAGTCGATTTTATTTGTCATTTGTATGCTTCGAGGACCATTAATGGAGGGGTGATTATATTCGTACTACTATTCAAGTGGTAGGCCTATCCTGTGTTGGGATGGGATCTGAGCGAGGTCATCGGTGTTGTTTTATCTAGAGATGCGTCGTGATGGGCAGTACCCTAGTAGCCCAGCCATTGTATGGATTCCACTTTCCAAAATATGCCTTTATGGTTTTAGTTGTATACCTATTATGTTGTAATTAATGTAACAATTTCGACTATGATTAATAAGCAATTGTAACTTAGACATTACTATAATATTAGTGAATTTCATATGAAAAGTTTTGGTTATCGTAAGGTAAAAACTCATCCATGTTTATGTGCGCCATAGTCTTACGAGATCCTTTATTTTGAAAAAAGTTTGATAACTTTAAAAATCCATCTTGGTGAGTTGTCTCATGCTGGTTTACCAGACCGACTCGGGTATTATTTTGTTATAATGCTCAGGTCACACCAAGCATATTTACATAATTCTTTGGATGCATTGGAGCATAGGAGACGAGCTGGAGGTCTTCATGATGTATTCTCATATTTGTTTATTTTTCCGTTGCATTGTTGTTGAAATTATTAGTATTGTGAGGACAGGTTGTTATATATGTCCAAGATGATGATTGATTATTCGTATACTCTGATTTAATGTATGTATATAACAGTTCCTCTTTTGTAAAGATTATTGATATTATATTATATATTGTTACGTTGATATTGTGAGATTCTATTTTTTTAAGTTCCCTTTTCTCTTCCTTTTCTTTTCTCGTCTTCTTTTATTCTTCTTTCTTCTTTCTCTCCCATAACTATCGTTTTCCATTCTATTTGGGTTGGACATGTTTGGTTTATTGTCAACTTGAATTGTGCGGATTTGTAGGTCGTTACATTAGGCCTTAAGCTAATTTTCAAATTAAAGTTTGAAAATTAAAATTTATATTCTAAATTTAGAAATTAATCTTAAAGTATAAAAAGGAATTTTATAAAATTCATAAAATATTTTGAAAATTTTGAAAATTATTTTGAGATATTAGATAATTAATTTTAAAATTATGATATTTTAATTAGTATGATATATTAAGTTAAATATTTAAAAAGGTTTAATTAATTAAAAACATATATCATCGATATATTTATGTAACTATATTTGTTACACTTGTATATTTATTTTAAAATATTTAAGATATGTAAATTGATAATTTTCAATTAATTAAAGTATTTAATAAAACTGTTTAATTAAATCAAGTGATTTATTGGATTAATAATTAATTAAAAGTTAATCAATTAATATGTAGATATATATATAGACACACACATATATTGACGTGTATAGATATAAACAAAACTATAAATGTTATAGTTGCTTATTATCCTAAATGGTTTGAGATAAATAAAATAAAATTTGAATAAATTATCTAATTAGATTAAGAATTAAAAATTACTTAAATATGTTTTAATTTATAAGAAGTATAAGTTAATTAAATATGATTTAATTAACAAGAACCAAGATCAATTAAATATGATTTAGCTAAACTTAATTAAATATGATTTTATCAAAAAGATACATATATACATTATTTAAGTTATAAAAATTATAATTATATAATTATATATGTATATACAATATTTAAGTTAAACACTAAAATAAACTAAAAACATATTTTTGGAATTCATACATATGTAAAATACGTATGTCTTGACTTCAGATGTATTTGATACTTGAATCACGAGGGCATTTCATAAGAAATACATTATTCCTTAAATTGATATTACTTTAATGTATATACTAAAGATTATGAATATCAAATATATAAAATTTCCTCTACCATTTATATAGTAATAGATTACTTGCATATTCACTTGTTATTAAGCAAACTCGACTTAAGGATGTTATTTGTAGTACTATTAATATATTGCCTAGACAAGGTAAGATACATGCATATATTTGTTGAGAAAACTCAAGGTATGTGCACTATACTTAGGTCATCGTGAAATTGTGGAACCGAGTGAATAATCTCTTTCGATTTATTGAGCTAACTAAAGATCAATATTAAGATTAGGGTAAAGACAGTGGTTAGGAGTTGTACATGATACAACTGATAAAGAGTTATTCGTCGCTTATGGGCCCATAATTTATTGAGCAAACTCGATGTAGGAATCTCAAGGCAAGCGAGTCCTAACACTCGCTAAAGAAGTCTAAAGATTTCTGCATTTCTCTTATGATTTTGAGTAATATAAAAATCTAGTAGGAGCCTTATTAAAAAAATAAAATTAAAGCAAATGCTCAAGAGTAGATGTAAATAAGCATAGTTTGGATGAAGAGAGTAAACCATCACCTCTACTTCATGAAGAAACATCAGACTTGAGAATTGTATTAAATTTAGTAAGAAACATAATATGAAATAAGAATAAGAAATTTGTTTTCTTTAAAAGATATTTCCATGAGTTTAAGATATTTGATCTAGAACTCCGATTGTAAACTAATTACTGTAGATGACATGAATAGCCATAATAAGTATTTGATAGAGCTTCGTGTTTCATGCACTGTTATTGTATGGCAAAAATAGTATGGGCTTACCATATAACATTTATTACTAGATGCATCTTAACATCGTTTTCGCATATATCCAAATATTATTTATGAAATAATAATTGTCTTTTGGTATTTACTGAAAATAAATATAGTTTTATTTTGTTTTGAATATTATGAATATTTGTTTTAAAATAAATCTATAATGGCTTTTATTTTCATAACATTAATCCATGCATTATGGATAGGAAATATAGTAGTATCAAAAAATTTAACAATTATTTGGAATTATTGACTAAGTCATGTCGAGAAATAATTCTTTGGTCGTATGAGTTTGAATCAAATGATACTATTGAATTGTATCTCAAACGATTATAGGCAAAGCACCTAATCAGTGGAAGCGACAAAGGAGTTAATGAACTCTTTGAATTGATACATATAGATGTATGTAGTCTATGGTCTATTGATACCAAAATGAATCCACTTACTTCATTAAATTCACCGATGATTTGTCACAAACATGATGTGTATTTGGTACATAGGTAATATAATTTTAATAAGTTCATATATTTTAAAATGAAAGTAGAAAATTTAACATGCAATAGAAATAAAATATTTGATTTGATTGAATAAGAGAGTATATTGGAAAGAGTTCCAAAAGTACCTAAAAGAGAATAAAATTTTATTTCAAAGACATTCCACCCTGTGATACGTAAGGATTTAACGTATTGGACTTTGCTAGACAAAGTACAATTGATGTTGAGAGATATTGAATTAACTTCTTTCTATAATGTACTTAAGAGTAATTACAAATGTTAAATTTAATTTCTTCTAAAGCACTGTTTTTGAAATCATATAAGATATGAAATAACATGAAACCCCCAGATGTCCTAGGTCAAAAAGTTAACAGGTTATGTGAGTCAAGATGCTTCATGTAAAATTTTATCGTAATGGATCTTGTGTGAACCGCCCCAAAGGAGTTTGGGACTGGCCTACAATGGTTGACTAATTTATGTTACGAACATAAGTTTCATAAACTGAAAATCAAATTACTTTTATGTAAGTATTAGGATCTAAACATTCTAATGTGGAAACTGATCATATATAATGAAAAGAAATCAACTGAGCTAAAATAGACACGACTCATTAGAATATCTAATACGAATGCTCACACATAAGAGAAACTATGAATTTCATATCAATGTTGAGAAAAGGAATTGTAAGTAGCGACATTTTATCAATTGCCAACAAGTCGTACTGAATAGAAACTCTAATATATGGCATGATGCTTAAATTCGAAGAAATTCCAACTACATTATCAAATGTATTTTGATAGTTGTACCCAAAAGGATATGATCCATCAGTCGTAAATGAGCCTTTGGAAGGAAGACCGATGTAGTTGGAATATAGTAAGCAATGTTGATAAAAATCATGTTGTAAATTTAGATTCCTAAAATTAGCATAATAGATTTATCAGTTCTCAAAATTATCAAGTAATATGACTTTGTATTTGGTACATATTTTTTCAATTAGAAATTCCAAATAATGATTCAAAATATACTATATCTACATATGATAACCAAAATGTTATGATGTCGGGAGTGATAGTTGAGTTGATCGAAGAACTAAAACGATGGTATCGACCAATAAGCATCAAAATTAAGCCAATATTTTGATAGAGAAATTAAGTAGTTTGATCTTAAGTCAAAATGCATAGTAAGCGTGTACTATAAGAAAGAATATTAAAAAATTCTAGAATATCTCAAAGACTATAAGTAAGAATGTTGAGATTGTTCCAAATAATATATATACAGACAACATATTAAAATGTTTAATATAGAAAGAATGAGATGGATTCCTTATGCATTGGTAATAGGAATTATCATATGTGTCATAGTATCTACTATATTGCAATTTGATTATGTAAATGGTACATTGAGCGAATATCAAATCTAAATTAAAATTTCTAAATGGTAGTTATGACTGTTCTCAAGTATTTATGAAATACTAGAGAATTGTTTATAGAAACCGTAAAATCCCCATGAAAGAGAGTTTGGACTCGAACTTCATAAGTGATATCAAATATAGTTTGTCAATCCTAAATTCATATTCAACCTTAAATAAGGAGGTTTGAGTTAGAAACGTTCCAAACAAGCATGCCGGCTGATTCAATTGAAAGGCTAAGTGCATCGCCTTGAATACCCCCACAATGAAAGCAATGTTAATATAATTGCACAAATTTATAACTGAGCTAGGTTGATTGAAAATGTTGAGAATCCTATGTCGGGATACAAATCATAAAAGAAACTAGGGAAAGTAAAAGGCCTAAACACATACTCCGAAAGTTCCACATACTAAAGGCAGTTTATCCAGGATGACGAGATGTTGGTTGGTAGAGTGGACAGTGATACAATACAACAGATCTGTTCACTAAGGGAGTAGCTTGATCTGTTCTGAATTGATCAAAGAAAGGGATTAAGATTCCATAGTTGACCTCAAATGCAAGTGGGAGATTGAAAGAGCTAGTGGTATACCATGAGGACAATTGTGTAATTTGTTACATATATCTAATTCTACAATCAATCTTGTTTGTAGTAATAGTGTTTGTTTTCTAATGTACACTTTATAATATTGTGTATGATTAATTAAATAATTAATTCAAAGTATATTATGAAAATTATTAAATTAAATGTTATGGAACTGTAGTTGCAGATAGTTGCAACCGTGAGTAACTAATCATAAAATAAAATGGCATTTTGTTTTAAATATTCCTGGTCAGGATTTTTCGAGAAATGATATTGATTCATCCATTGAGACTCTAGTGCTTAATGCTCTTAAAATGTTGAATAATATATTATTCATGATTGTTGGGAGCACCAAGGGATTACGTGTTATTAGATAACTATAGAGGCTCGTCCAACAGTTTCCTGTTGGTTAATAACAACTAGGTCAATGTTCAAATAGGAAATCTCAAGGTAATGATGTTACATAGTTCCATCTACTTGATAATATCATGGAACTTCATTGTGAATACTCAACTTTGGTTGTAGTTAAATCATGGCATGAAGATCCATCTAGCGACTATAGTTGGGTCTGAGTTGAAGCATTGGAGAGAATTCATCCCCTGGTTGTATTATGTTAATGACATGGCCAACTATAGTCAACTTAAAGTCAAAATCTCTGATCATATTAGCATAGTTAATAATAAATGTTATTATTGAACAAAGGACTTTTTAATGGACTAACTTAGTTGAAAAAGGATGACAATTGATTTTTAACCAATCTATAAATCCTAAAGCGATACAGTGTTGATAAAGATAATGTGTGTAAATAGTCATTGCTAAAAGTACCATTTAAGAAAATTTGAAATTAAATTTTACCAAAAAGATCTGTAAGCAATAAACCTGGCTAATTGTCACAACACTAATTAAGATGCCCTGTGAACATCAATATTTGAATTGTTTAGAATTAATCATTAACTAGATTCACATATCTAGGTCTCACAACTGTATTTGTGAATTCTCTAAAAACCACATGGTTTAATAATTTATAAAATATTATAAATAAATTAAATTAATCAATATTTGAGAAATATTAATTATTATTAAATTATTTGATATCTTTAATGTTGTTAGTAATTATTTGAATGCATTTATGAAATATATATTTGCACTTACCAATATACTCTATCATATACTTTTAAACGGGGTTTAAATGAGAAATAATTAATTAAAGAGTTTGGAAATTTTGCACCATAAAGATGACAATATGGTCGACCAATGGGAAAAAGAAACGGGTAAAGTAATTGAAAATCAAGGAGAAATTAATCATGGAAGTTTTAATTAAAAGAATTGGAAAGGTTCCATTCTTCCAATTAAAACAAATCTCTTGATTTGATTTCCTTCAGTTGTTTTCTTTCTCCTCTTCTCTTCCATCCATGGCCTTATTATTTATTCCTCTACTAAACAAAATGAACTCCAAACAAATCAAAATAGAAAATACAATTAATAGTGACATGGTTACTTGCGAAGATTGGGTGTTAATTTAAAGAATCTAAGGAGAGATTTCTAAATCAAAGTATCATTATTTGGCCAAATATGTAAGGTATGTTCCAAATTTGATTTATTTTCTTGGATGTAATATGCTTATCACAATTTACATTTACATATTCTTACCTCAACTTGATTTATAATAAGTAACACAATTTAAACAACATGTTAAATGATATGATCTTCTTTAAAAAAATAAAATAAAACTAAAATTTGTATGTGCATAAAACTATGTTTTAGGTTATGAATTTGTGTTTCAATATTACTTATAATAATATTCTAAATATATTATAAAATTTAATTATTTAAATGTTATCTGCCTGAACTTTTAACCAGTCCTATAAAATAGAGTTTATCAATGTCTTATTTAATTTGATGTATGCAATTTTGGTTTTATAATATTTCCAATTTTTTAATTTTTTTAATTATTTAGGCTTAATCACACACACACACACAAATGTATGTGTGAGTATGTATGCAATAACCTAGAATTTTGGACATTTGAATTTGAATATTTAATTAATTTTAAATATTGAGATATTATTTTTATAATTCAAACAGCGTAGAATTTCAAGTATAAGAGTTATTTAAATATTGGAATAGTGATTTGAACATCAAAATTGTTTAAATGATTGAATCTTGAATTTAAGTTAATAAATGGGTTTCAAAAGCTTATTTAAATTCAATTTAAATAAGAAGTGGTTGATGTAAATTTTAAACTTAGAATTAAAAAAGACTAAAATTTATTAAAATGGTTTTAATAATAATTCCTTTAATTAACGAAAGAAATTATCATTCCGGGGCACTGTCTTGGATTTTGACGAAACCAGTGCCATGGATCCAAAATAGCAAATTGTTGAATGCCGTCATGCTTCGTGACGATCGGATATAGTGTGTGGTCATGCGAGCTCGAAATGTATAGAAATCAATAATAGGAATTTAATATAATATAATTTGATTTGAAAAGCTAACTTCTGTATATGATGGAATTGGGTCCCGATACTAGTTCTATTATGTTCGGAATATAGATATTTAGTATAGAGTGTCAGGCTTCATCCTCCTTTTGGAGTTTGCGATTTTGAAGGGTGAATAACGTTTGAAATTTTTTCTAAAAAAGGACCCTTGCTTTCTCTCATTTGCTAAAAACCTAAAAATGAAACCCTAGCCGCTAGTTTTCTATCATCCACATCCAACGACCCATGATGATCACGGACACCAGAGGCGTTTCCAAGCCTCGACCTCAACGAGGGAAATGTGTGGCACGGTATGGTGAAGAAGATGGACCATTGGATTGGCAATCAACATGGCATGGCAGCAGCAATCCCTAGATGATCCGTGTTCAGGTTTTCTCATTTGCGGGGGAGCTAGGAGCGGTGAGGGTCGGCGAGGCCGAGGTCGATGGGGACGTCGGAGGAAGGGCTTTCATTGGTGATGACATAGCAGTCGACGATGGCCGAAGGCAGCGGTGTGGGGTGCAAAATCAAATATCGACCTTTGTTGTTGAATGATAGGTGGAAGGTGATTAATGTTTAAATTTTAATTAAAGTTAATATAAATTAATTATCTCAAACATTTTAATCCGTTTCTCGTCCATATGAGACCAGATTGGGATGTCAGTTGCATTAGGCTCGTAGCAATAATATCTATGCAATCGCGTTGGATTTGTCAAATTCGAAGCTTGTAGAATTTCAAGCTAAAATCAAACACTGCTCTATTGTAGTCGAAACCATAACGCTGCCCTATTTTAGTCGAAACCAGAACGATTTGGCAACAACCAGAATTTTTGTGAGTTGACTCACCTCTCTGAGCCCACTTATATTTTATATAAGTATAGATGTTTTTATGATGCTTGTTTATTCCTTGTTTGGACGACTTACTGTTTTATCAGTTGGCTTGGATTTATTCCCGCCCTTGAGCGGATGACCTTTTACATGTATCTGCTTAGTAGGGATGACCCATATTATATGATTATATAGGACATGTTGGAGGGATCCAATTGGAATCCTCACTAATGTTGATTATATATATAAGCTGTGATGAAGGAGACATGTTAGAGGGATCTAATGGGATTCCTCACACTCTTGATTTTACACTTTATATATTGTGAAATATGATTTGTTGGATGCCATATTTGTTGATAAAGAGAAGTTTTATAAAATAGAAAGGAGATTTATAAACATAGTTTTATAAATATGGAAATGATTTATGTTGAGATTTGAATATGAATTTTTATAAGAGGAAATACATTCACATTTTAAAAGTTAAAATAATCTTTTGAAGGAATGTTTTGAAGGTGACATTTTCAGATGGAGTTAAATGGTTTTAAAAAGTGATTTAGAATGCAATAAGTGATGAACACATAGATTTCAACATTTATTGTTGCGATAGACCTTTTTGAGAAAGTGAGGAAGGCATATACTATAACACTGTTGGAATACTAATTTAACTATTTTGTGAAGTATATTAAATAGAGATTTTAGAACTGTGTTATAATGGTTTTAAAACCTAATGAATAATTCCATCTTTTATTACAAAGGATATACAGTTTAAAAATGATATAAATAGTTTGAAACAAATATTTCAGAATGGTTTATACAAAAGATTTATAAAAGTAATATTTTATAAATAAAGTAATAGATTTATAAATGGTGTTTTATAAATATTAAAAATGGATTTGTAATTGATATTTGGTAAATAGATTTATAAATGGGATTTTATAAATAAATAAGATTTGAAAAGGAATGGATTTATAAATAGAACTTTATACTAAATAGATTTTATAAAGTGAAGTTTTATAAAATAGAAAGGAGATTTATAGACATAGTTTTATAAATATGAAAATGATTTATGTTGAGATTTGAATATGGATTTTTATAAGAGGAAATACATTCACATTTTAAAAGTTTAAAATAATATTTTAAAGGAATGTTTTGAAGGTGATATTTTCGGATGGAGTTAAATAGTTTTAAAAAGTGATTTAAAATATACTAAGTGACGAAGCCATAGATTTCAACATTTATTGTTGTGAAAGAGGTTTTCGCGAAAGTGAGGAAGGCAAAGACTATAACACTATTGTTATAGTAAGTGATTTCCAAAAGGAAGTGTTTTATATAGCATATGGGATTTATATAAATATAAATAGTCGACTCCCTATACTAAGGGTTGTCATGACGATGTTTTATGCAACATTCGTTTTGACCTAATAAAATGTGTTTTGGCATTCCAATGTGAAATACACAAATTGGCTCGTATGATCGTACTAAGTTCTTGGTGGTATAGGAAGCATCGCTTCTTATACGTAACACCAGTCCCAAGGCAGATGATCTCAGGAGTTGCACAAGTATAGAAATTAATTTAGTGTGTCTCAAAAATGGTAGTGTTAATAATATACTTATATCGTTGAAATAAGTATATGGAAATGTTTTTCGAATACCAAAAAATTAAATTGGTTTTAAGAATATATCTTTTCATAGATATTTTGGGTAAATATTTGAAAGATGATTTAATTTATAAAAGATTAATTAAATATGCCTAGTAACTACTTGTATGCTAGATTGTAAATTTGGCCATTTTTGGTTTCTTAACTTGATGTGGGAACTGATTAGTTGTGCACTTAGTACGAGGCCAACCGAGTAGGCTTGATTATTGTTTGGTGTTAAGAATGATGATTCGAGTATGGCAGAGTGACTAGTACTCCAATCTACCGAGCTTCCTTCTTGGTCGAAGGATGGCAAGTTAAGAGTTGGAAACATGAAAAGTCTACGAGACTTGGTTTCTATATGGGGTTGAGTGCCTCTTAACGATTGTTGGTCCAGAGAAACCGGGATCGGATTTATCCGAAAACCACTTCAGACAAACGTATGCGTTTGAAAGTGCAGATTTGTTGAAGATGATGATTTTTGAAGACGAATACCTTCATGATGTAGGGTTTCTTGCCACTAGCCTCGCGATTCCATATTATATATATATATATGGTGGCATTAGTGCTTTATTCTGAAAATCTTCGATGCAAGGACAGCTTGCTACTAATCCTAGGGTTGATTCTTGACAGGAGATAGTAATAGAGTGCCTTCGGTTTGTCCTGTTCCTGGACAACTTGTATGGATGAATGTTTAACATTACATTTCTAAGAACCGCGTATAATGGTTTTTATAAACATACATCTGTTTGGTGTTGTAGGAGGTTACCCCTCTTGCACTTAACACCCTTCTTTGAGACGCATGAACTTGGGGGTTGTACGTTTGTGGAAATCAATTAGTGTGTTGTTGGAAATGGCAATGTGGCATTCAAAGTGGATTTGTCATGTGAAAGGTAAAACGTTACCTTAAGCCTCGCACATCGGGAATGACAAAAATATGGTAGATTTAGCAGGGCTAAGTAGGTCACTCCCATTAGGATATAGTCATCACCTTTCTAGATTACCCTCTATATTTTGGGTTTCTTGTGTACACTGTGGCCATGGATAGGTCGGGAATGGCCATGGTGATGACATATTTCGTACTATCTATGGTAGATGTAGGCCGGTTCTGTGTCGGTAGAGGTTAGAACCTCGGTACATTCTTCTAGAGATGTATTGTCGGAAGGTAGTTCCTTAACTTGTCATTGTTGGAAATCCATTCTCCAATATGCACCTTTATGGTTTAGATTTTCGAGCCTAGTATGCTAGAATTTAATTAATTTAATAATTTCGGCTATGATTAATATGTATTTGTATCCTTGACAGTATTATAATATCAGAAGATTTGATATGAAATATTTTGGTCATCGTAAGGTAAAAACCCATCCGTGTTAATGTGCGGCATGGCTTACGAGATACCATTGTTTTGAAAGGTTTTTCTAACTTTAAAAATCTAATTGAGATGTGTTTTCTCATGCTGATTTACCAGACTGATCCAAAAGTTATTCCCTTCCAATGCTCGGGTCAGACTGTGTATATTTATAGAGTTGATTCAGATGCTTTTTGGAGGAGCTTGGAGTAAGAGGCTTCATTGATAGCTAGTTCTTATCTTATTTCCATCGTATTAGTTGTTTAAAATTACCAATATTTGTGAGGATAGGTCGTTATAACTATCAGGGCTGATGATTAGTAATTTGTTGTTGTACTCTGATGGATGTATGTATATTACGGTTTTTTTTCCTTTTGTAAAGATCATTGTTATATTATATATTGTTCCATTGCGTAGTGAGATTCTGTGATTGTTTAGTTCTCTTCTTCTTCTTCTTCTCTTCTTCTCTTTTTTATTTCCCTTCATTATCCATCTTTTCATTCAATTTGAGTTGGACATGTTAAGTACGGAATTGTGGGTTGTTATAGTTGGTATCGAAGCTTAGATTTAGCAAACACCTAGGCTTTGGTGGGGTAGACTCATTATAGATAGGGTTAGTAATACCCTAGAATGAGTAACTCATTAGAGATAGGATTAGTAATACCCTAGAATGAGTTTGAGTGTGTATGTATGTATATGTGTGTATACATATACATACATACATACATACATACATATATATATGAGTGCATATTTGTTAGTAATATAAAAATGTTATATATTGCATTGATTGATCTGTTAAGTAGCTTATGGATTCTAGTTAATACGAGTAATTAACGTTATTGATAGGGACCTCTAAACACTTGAACATAACGATTCGACATAGTATTGTTTCGAAATTGGGTAAATGAAATAATTTTACCTTTATTATATTTTATATGTAAAGGAATATTTTTTCAGAAATTGTTATAGTTATATACGGCGTGTTTGGTTGTTAGAGAATGATAATATTAGATTTTTATCATTTATTGTTTGCGCTTTAATAAATGTTTTTTACTATTATAATCTAAAAATAGATAAACCTTTGCGAAATGTTTTAAGGAAATGAATTATATAAGTATGATTTATAAATAGGGTTATAAATTAAAATGGATTTAAACTAAGAATTTGAAAATTTAAATCTTGGTGTTTTTGGAAATTTTTTTTCAGAGTTTTGGAAGGAATAATAATGATATTATTTTGGAATTATTTTTGACTAAAAATATTTTTAAAAGGATTTTAAAAGAGATAGAAACCACTGAACTCACTTCAGTCACTGGAAAATAATTCTGGTGATCACTATAGCATCATCAGTATTTATTTTCAAGTTTCTAAATGACGGATTGCTACCAGTGATTTGCTATTAAAGTTTTGTTTTGGAAAACAAATATTTTTTAAATTAAAAGTATGATTTAATATATATGCCATCACTGCTGTATGGCTTTGAGCATTGCCTTGACCATCCATGCTTATACCTGACTTTTTTTTATTTCTTTGTATTGCTGTTTGCATTTTGTTATTTCTATGTGGATCTTTTGCATTTTGGAGTCAGTCTTGGTTCCTTGTTCCATTTATTTTTAGCATTTGAATTTGTTTCTCGTTGTTTGAATGTTGATATGGTTTTGGTTGATTTGGTCGAGACTCTATGCACTTGAGTTGAATCTAGCCTTTGGCTTGGGTTTGACCTTGTGCTCACCTGTCCCTGTAGTTTTATCAAGTGTATATCGGTGTACACGGCCTTGTGATATGTACAGTGATACACTGTGCATGTTTCAAGCCGTTCGTGTAAGATGAATTCAAAAGAAATAAATGACGAACAACCCAAATAACTGAGGCAAATAACATTTTCAAAAAGACACACTTTTATTGTACACTACAAAATATTTCTTTCTCAATCTTACTGCGTCAGTATTTATTTTGCAGATAATTCAGATGCTGGATTCAAGCTAGAATAGAGTTGAAGATAAATACAAGCGTTTGAGTGATATGTAGTGAGGTCAACATTGTAAATTGAAATTTGTGATGTAATCGAAATTGTAATGTAACTGAAATTGAATTGAAATTAAAATTGTGTATATATAGTGAGTGCTCAAATTTGTACTATTCAAAATTGTAATAAAATATTTGTTTGAATAAAATATTTGTTTGAATTTAAATTTTGTATTATTTATTTTATTCAACAAATGTTTATTTAATTATGTAAAAATAGTACAATAACAAATACATTTATGAATATATATATATATATTTATTTATTATCATCAAACAAAAATCATGTACTCACATATTCAACATCGGATTGTTTGAGTTGGATATGTGTGGATTATTGTCAATTTAAACCATTCGAAATGTGGGTCGTCACAGTTGGTATCGGAGCTTTGGTTTTGCGATAACCTTAGCTTTGTGGGGTTTGACTCATTAGAGATAGGGTAGTAATACCCTAGAATGAGTTTGTTTGAGTATATATACATAAGCACGCATACTTGTTGGTGTTATAAAACATTTTATATTGTGTTTACTTATCCGTTGAGTTGTTTATGAATTTTGGTCGGTGCCTGGGATGCCATGTTATCGGTAGGTGCTTCTAAACAGTTAAACGAGGCAAGTTGACATAATATTGTTTTAAGATAGGGTAAATGAAATAATTTACTTAAAATATATTATATATATATATAATAATAAATTTGCAAAGGTTGTTTTAATATTTAGTTGTATCTTTTTGAGATAATTATAATTTGAATAACTTTGTGTAAAAGAAGAAACATCTGTATAAAATGGTTATAAACTTAAGAAATGAATTAAAGAAATAAGTTGATGAAATGAATTATAATTTGAAAGTTAATTTAAGAAATTTAAATGAATGTGATTGTGATAAAAAGAAAATTTATTAGTATAAATCTGAGTTCGAAAATAAAATTTACTTAACTAAAATTATTAATATGAATTTGAATTAATTAAATGAACCAGTGAAGTGAATCAATGGATTAATATGAACTTAAGTTATGAAACAAGTTGCATTTTATAAAATATTATAATAAATTTAAATGGTTTTATGAAATGATTTATAAGTGATATTAGAATTAAATAGAATATATAAGTGGTAATAAAATAAAATTTAACTTAGACAAGGTTAAATGAAATGATTTATAAAATAAATTGATATGGGATGTTATTAAACATAAAATGAGACAATTGAAATTTAATAAATGGAAATTTGAATAAATTGAACGTAAATGAAATAGATGTAAATAAACTGGAGCAAACCAATTAAATGTTAATAAAAATTGGATGTTAATAAGAAATGAAGTTTATAAATTCACTATGGATATATGATAATGTAAATTGATGTAATTATGATCTAATTGAATGAATATTAATGGTTGAATGATTTCTTTTATTGTAAATCGTTGTTATTACTGTTTTTGATTACATATTAGTGTTATAGTTATGTATTTGTGCTCGTGTTTGTGGTTTGGTTTCAGAATTTATGTTATATAGTCTATTTAACTCACACATGTTCTATATCTTATTATAAGCGACTCATATTCCAAATTGAGTTGAGATAAGTACATACGAAGACCATTTGGACGTATAAGGGGATTTAACTTTCTTTTGATTGATTACTATGAGAGAACTCACTCGTATTAATAATAATAATAAGGTACATATCTCGGATTGCCTACCGCACTTTTATATTTGTTCCCTATGAGACGCCTCATCATTCAGGTGAGATGTATATTTGATATATTTGTGATATATATTTTGTTGTAAAAAATTTCCGATGGAGCCATGCAAAGGAGACGCTGCCAAAATTTTCCGTAAATCCAGGTGTTAGAAAAATATTGAGATTCTAAAATTTTATATCTTGTTTTATAAATAAGTTTAATTTCCAAAAAATTGATATCGGAGTGGCATAGTAGAAGCATAATAAAGGTTTGTAAATGAGATTGTAGTGTTTATAAGTTAATTATTTTGAATAAAATATATCAAATGTTAAATTCTCTACTTAACCCCTTTTCAAGGACAAAAAGTTTTGAGTGCAAAAGAATGCAACAACCCGTATTTTTAACTATTTTAAATAATTAAATTTAATTATTGAATAAAAATGGTTAGAAATAAAAATTTAATGAATTATTAGTGTAGTTATTGAGTATGAACTTTAATAAAACTTTGAAATAACAAATTTCAAAGATTTTGGAAAACAAATATTAGAATGAAATTCTATGTATTGAATGTGTTTATAATCAATAGTTGGAATTGAATAATAAATGTTGAATTAATTAGATGAAAATAAATAATTGTTTGACAACTAAAATTCATGTGAAATGTGATATTGGGATATACTGAAATTCTAATATTGGAATTCATCGAATTGGATTATTGTAATATTTTAAACAAATAGTGTAGATGTTGTTTGCTATTTGAAATTATATTATAAGTTAAAATTTAAAAGTTAAATAACTTTTATTTTAATTATAGCATTGTATTTAATAATTAAAATTGTTTAAATTTAATATTGGGATTTATTTAAATAATTAAATTCCGATTAAATATGAATGAAAATGATGCCGAAAGTTGATTTAAATTTTATTTAAACTAGAATGAAGATTGTTAACTTTTAAAATTGAATATAAAAGTGAATAAATAGAAAATAGAAATTTTATATTTTAATTAACGAGTAAAAATAGCCATTTTGACCACTATCTCGGATTTCGATGAAACCAGTTTCATTGGATCCATAATAGTGAATTATTATAAGATTTCATGTTAAGTAGCGGTCGAACTTGTCGTTCGGCCGTGCAAGTTTAAAACGCATAGAAATTAATTTAAGAATTTTATTAAAATAATTTGATTTTGAAATGCTATCTTTTGAATATGATAAAATAGGCTCCTGAAATTAGTTACATTGTGTTCGAAATGGGGGTATAACAAGCAGAAAGACAGGAGGCACGCTTTGTTTGGAGTTCGGAATATTCACGGATATATCGGGTCAGAAATTTATACAGAAGACCATGTATACTTTTATTTTGCGTATCAAAATCCCAATGTAGCCACTCTAGTTCAAAACCAATTAATGGCCGAAAATCATCGTTTCTCTCCTCATTATCACTCATTCCGTTCATCGAAATTGTTTGGCCCCAAAAGGGAAAATGTAGAGCTCGACGAGCTCTACACATCCAGTGGTTGGATTGTGCTAACTCGACTCAGAAATGCCAGAACTTGCTCATGTTCTTCAGTAGGGTTTTGGGTTTTAGCTCGCGATTGGCAGTGGAGGGAAGGGGGAGGCTGCTGGCTGTGGTAGCTCTGGCGACGGCGAAAGCAATGACAGTCTCCGATCAACGTCTGGTCGTCTCGAGTGGCATGCGCTCGTAATGAATTTTAGTTGTGTGTGTGTTTCGTTTGCCTGGAGTTGTTCACACTGAGGTTAACAAGTGAGAAGGAGGTAATGTTGTTTAAAATTTAATTTTTTTTTTTAATTTTCATTTAATTACATCGATGTTTAAAATCGCGTAACTGTTGCATACGAGGTCCGTCTCGAGTGAGACGAGTCACATTGCGACCATAGCGACATCGTCTATAGCATGGAATCGAACTGGATTTTATTTGAAGCAGGAGAATTTTAAGTTTCAAATAAAGGTAAGTGTTTTATACACTCACAAATGACTAAATAATTGTTATGTTAGTTAAATTGATATCATGAAGTAATTAAATTTTGTTGACAGTTGTTTGGTAAATTTAACTGACATTTAAATTGAAATGATAGGAATTTGAATTGATGGTTCAAATTTGAATTGGGAATTAAGTTGCTAGTTAAATTCCTGATTATTGACTACTGGTTAATTGTGGTGATATGTTGACTGATTTGGATGTTGCTTGTGATGAATGTCTATTGGTTGATGGATTGGATGATTGGTTGTTTATTTGTTTATCTGTATATCCTGTTGTCACCCTATAAATTATTAGACAACATATAAAACTACAAACTGAATTATTTCGAATAAATTAAGAAGTAGGTTGAAATGATATATACCTATGACACTTCGATTTGGATTGAAATGATATATATTCATCCTTGAAATTAAAATCGAAATGACTGATCACTTAGCCATAGGATAGAAAATTATATACGTACACATGGTTAGTTAAATTAAATGATTTTAGAATTTTTGGATTTGAATTTATTCAAATGATTTCGTTTAATAAAAATAAAATGGAATTGAAATATGGAAATTTAATCAATTTCAAACAAGAGTTTTGAAATGTGAAATTAAAATTTGTTAAACGAAATTGTTTAAAAAGGAAATTTGAGATTTTGAGGTTATAAAGAATTTCGGAAATTGATTTGTTTTAGAAGATTTGAACCTTTATTCGAACTTTAAAATATCGCTAAGTAAAAATAATTTAAATTGATACTTCAAATTTGGGCTAAGAACTGAATTATTTTAAAGATTTGAATCCAAAATTTGAACTTTAAAATTAAATTTGATTTAAATGATTTAAATTGATATTTTGAAATCGAACTCGAAATTGGTATAAACTAAAATGGTCTAAAATTGAGAATTGAATTGAAATTAATTCAAATTGGAATTGAAAGCGAAATTAAATTAATTTGAAATCGAAATTTATTGAAATTGGAATCGAAGTTAATTTGAATTGAAATCAAAGTTGAGTCGATTTGAGTTGAATTGAGATTGGAAATGATTTGAATTTGAAGATTTTGAATTGAATCAGTTTGACTTTGAAACCATTTTCAAATAAATTATTTTAGAATAGACTGTTTAAAAATCTATCCGTTAAAATATTCAAATGATTTTGATTTTTTCCAAGCTATTTTAATATATAAACCATTTTCAATACTCAAACTATTTTATATAAAACTATTTTAACTTTTTAAACTATTTAAAACTATTCAAACTGTTTTCTAAAAGTTCAAACTGGTCAAGGTTGGAATGTTTATATTTAAATTGTTGGTTTAAATACGAATTGAGTTAAAATGAAGTTATAACCTAAGTTGAATTCAAAATAGAAATTCGAATGAAATGATATTTTCAAATGAAAATGACATTTGAAATAAATATGATACTTTGAAGTAAATATGATGATTTTGAAATGAAAAGGTTTTTGAAGAGAATACGATATTTTGACATCAAGTATGAATCATTTTCGAAATGTACAAGTAACAACCAGTGTGTAACATGACCTTTTTTTTTGAAGAGACCGGGACCAATTATTGACATACTCTCTACCAGTATTGGAACCACTTTAACAACTATATATGTAGAGGAGATTCCAGAATGAAGTGGTTGGATTTGGCGTATGTTTGCTGGATTTGAGGATAGAGAGCGATGATGAATAGCCCCGACACTTTGTGTCAATTTGAAATGACTAAAACAGGACGGCTTGATCAAGGCCAAGTGGGCTAGTTACCCCTAGTAGACACCCATTCATTTTCTTATAGACTCGGTCCATACTATTACTTTGTTGTTGATTTCAATTGGTGCACCTTGATTAGGACAACCTCCCTTTGACTCGATACGGGATGGGTGGATGCGGTGGGCGGTCGTGTCTATGACGCGTTACCACCAGCCTTGCGACTTGAACTGGTAATATCCTACCTTGGACATTACCTCACATGCCTTGTCATACTTTTATCCCTATACGAGACCACTACGATTTTGGTTTAGTCTTGTCGTAGAACGGCGCATCCCTATCTTCGGAAGTGCTACTGGGGTGTTATATGCAAACTGTACGAATGCTTAAAAACATGTTAAGGGGGATTAATGTAAAGCTTTAACGCCGAAAAATATATTTATTTTATCGATTAGACATTTTATATATAACGTATTCTACTATATATATAAATATTTTGATGGATCCTTAAGAGATGGAAAATCCCGTAACATCTCTTGAGTTATTGCACGCACGTTATACAATTGATAGGAGATGTGAAACCCCGTAAACATCTCTGGCACTATTACACTCCTGTTATATGTGATACTGATTTGACCCACATAAAGATATTTTAATCCTGACTCGAGTGTTTTGTCTTTTCATTACACTCGGGTCAGCCCTGGGTTTTCATCATATCGAGGACTATTTTCTGGAGACGAAGACGAAGATTTGGTATATTATTATTACTAGTATTATTTCACCACATTGTTGTTCTGCTGCACTGTTGTATTCTATTATTCTATTGTATGTATAACTCTGATAGATGATCTATAAATTATAATCAAATGTATAGTATAAACATTTTCATGCACTGTTTATTTGATTATTATATTTTTTTCATTCCGCTGTGAGATCCCGAATTTGTTTCCTTCTTTTCTTATTTTTATTAATTTACCCCATTGGTTATCTATGTTTTGGATTATTTGACTTGGACATGTGTGGATTATTGTCAATTTAAACTTTTCGAGGTGTGGGTCGTCATAATTTGGATGATTCAAATGGACTATCTCACATTATACAGTGATTATATGATTTTATGATATTGTATTAGAGCATTGCTATGTGTTTGCCCGATTCACTCGATGATTTCAGTTTCTACGATGATATTTTGTTGTATGAATGATTCACCATTTTGATGTAGTATTCTTGATTTATGTTGAATTATTTATATGGGTAATGACATTTTATACTAGGTTTTGTGATGTTTTACGATATATGATATTTGAGTTTTATGAGATAACATTATTATATTATTACCCAGTTTATACCAAGTACCATATATTTATTGACATTAATATGTTGTCATTGTATAACATTGAGTTGTATATAGATTTATGCATTAGATGTTTTGATGTTATTGTATATTTGATGTATTATTAGAATGATGTATACATTCTTATTATGTATTATCCTTGCGTTTGACTTTGCGTTCTCCTTGTCATTATTTATCTATTGTGTATTGTTTTATCATGGAGACATACATGTTTTTTTCTTTGTACGTAGACCGTGTACATCTATGGTGAGTTTTATATGATTTGAGATATATACCGGTGTTAATCCAAGGGAATATTCATGTGTGTATCCTATATCGCCTTATTCTTCGTATTATTCAATAGTATTACTATGTAATACTCTTGGGTAGTATGGTTATAGAGGTGGGGGTGTTACAAGCACCATTAGAGAAACTAAAAGATTTCTATGTTTTTCTTAGACCTTTAAAAAACATAAAATCTAGTGGGACCCTTAGTAGAAAAATGAATTAAAATACATTTAACCTTTCTAATATTGTAAGAATATATGCTATATAGTTAAAATTATCTACTAAGAGAAATTTGTGCAACTAATGTAATTGTTTATTGGTTAAAATATACAAATGAACTAAATTAAAATAGACATAGAAATATAAAAATACCTACCAATAACTCTTTTGGCATTTTGTCACCACAAGACGGATGTAAGAGCCAATTTACACAATCCCTATAATATTTATGTCTCAGTCGCTTAAGCGTTTATTTGTCCAAGACTGAACATTGTCTTTTATGAGTTTTGAACACTTAAGAAACACAAAATATGGATATTTGATCCATATTCGATCACACATAAGTGTTATATGACGAATGGTCGCGATTTTTAATGTATGAATTTTTGGTAAAATTAGTTCATTTGAAACATGCATGTAAACTATAATGCAAGATGGTGTATTCAATACGACTGATTACCATAAGGAGCTTATTATGTTAGATAAAACATTAGACCAAGAGCTATAAGTTGTACTTAGGAATTCAGTCATTGAAATGTAAGTTTTCTCAGCTTAAATAAAGTTCAACTTGTTCAATTTCCTTAAATACTTTTGATAACCATATGCACTTTCATAAAGAGTTTGTTACGGTCTTGTAGCAATGGTTTCCTTTTGAATGGTTTAATCGTTTAAGAAGAAAGGAAAATGCATAGAGTGGATATAACTTGGACATGGTTGGGATGAAGAGACTAAATAGTCACTTTTGCTTCATGAGGAGACATTGGAAACAAGAATGTATAAATAATCCAATATACTTAATACAAAATTCGAACTGTGTTTTCTATTTTGAATGAATTTTATACAGAAAATTTTAATCTACGAAGTTATTTCTTCAAGTTTAAGATATATGGTCTGTAATTCTCAAATGTAAACTAGTTACAGTATATGAAACAAAAATTCATATTAAGTTGTTGAATGGAGCTTCGTATTTCGTACGTTAATGAAGTAATTACGGTAATAGTAAGTGCATACCATATAACACTTCTTAGTGGCCGTATCAAGTTACGAAAAATTGTTTTCGTAATTATACAAAATATTGTTATGAAATAATAAATGTTATGAGTATTGACTGAAAATAATATAGTTTTATTTTAATATGAATATTATGAATATTTATTTTAAAAAATCTATAATAATGGTATTTATAGCAAAAATGATGCACTAGGAAATACAGAAGTATTTGCAATTTTTACAATTATTTTAGAATTACGGACTCAGCTATACCTTTGACGAATAATTCAATAATTGTATCATTATGAATCATAGGGTATGTTATATCTCAGAAGATTAAGGGGAAAACACCCATTTAGTGGAAGCGACAAAATAGTTGGTAAACTCTTCAGATTGCTATAGATGGATGTATGCAGTCGAAGGCCAAATACTACCAAAACATATCCATTTACTTTGTTAAATTCACATATGAATTATCGTAAAAGTGAACATGTGTATTGGATATATGAGTAGTGTGTTTATGGTAAGTTCATTGAATATAAAATGAAAATAGAAAACATATCATGCAAAGAAAATTAATATGTGATTTGATCGAATATGTGTGTATATTGGAAAGGATTTCCGTAATGCACCTAAAACTAACAAGATTATATATCAAAAGTTACTCCTCTTTATGAGACATAATGATGTATCGATAAGGAGTAATTGGGTTTTGTTGGATAAAGTACGGTTGATGAATTGTGAAGTTGGGTTGACTAATTTCTGTAAGATCGTGTGCTTAAGAGTAAGCACGTAAGGTTAAAAACTAATTTCATCTAAGACAAAATTTACAGATCATATAAGAAATTTTTTGTAAGAAATTCCTACATATCCTAGGTCACGTAGTTCGCAAGTTGTGTGAATTGAGAGGTTACATGTAATATTAGCTTATAAGGGACCTTGTATGGATCACCCTAAGGGAGTTTTATGTCAAGCAATATTGACTGACTAATTTATGTTATTAGCATAAGCTTTATAAACTAAAAACTGAATTCATTTTATACGTGTATAAAGGTATTTTATAATATGTTTATGAATACCTATTTTATTGCATGAAGAGATGATTAATGTCTCGAGAAAGACCAATTTTACAACAAAGCAATTAATTTTAGAAATTATTGGTAATAAATTGGATTTGGATATGATCCAAAGACAAAACTAATTAAGAAGGATGAATCGCAAAGCCTAAATGGATATAACACATTAGCAAGTGTAAGAATTCTCGCACATTAAAAAGAAACTATGAGTTTCTTATGGATGTCAAGAAGTAGAATTTTCTCAATTATCAATAAGCTGTCAAGAGTATTAACTTTGCCATATGGCATGATGCGCAAATCCAAAATGGATTCCAAGTACACTATTAAAATATGATTTTGATAGTTGTATCCGAAGGGATATGATCATTGATGACCGCTCTACAACTTTGATACCCGATATTCTTGTATATGTGATGTAGCGATGTCTGATCAATATAGACGATTGTCAAGTGGTAAAATAGTCAAACTCAATTATATATCCTGCCATATATCTCGAAATGCAGGGATAAAATATATTAATCAAACAGACGAGACAGAAATATAACTTTATGAACCATCACAAATCAGATCACATGTCCAATATAGTTATACAAAACAGTAATATAATTTATAAAACCAATAAATAAAATCTAAATACTTTCTCTGTAATAAACAAGCACCGATAAAGCTCAATAATATTGCACAATGAAAATAGTAATAAGCTCCAAAAAACAGTATAGATAAGCGCCAACCTCCAACTTGTTCGTTGAACAGCTCTATGCGCTATCTCCGACCTACTATCTAGTCTAATCATTTAAGAGCACTTGAAATAATAATAAATAAAGCATAAAACATTGAGTCGGACAACAGTCTAGTGTGAGCGATAAAAAATCTCAAGATAATATAAAACTTGATTAGTAAAAATGAGACACCGAGTATGGAGAATCAAACTCGTAACGACCCATATTTTACGTATCTAAGGATCATAAAATAATCCTATTTAATTCATTCGAGGTCATATTATTCTTATATTTTGGAATATAATTCTTAGGGATGTTTTACACGTCCATGATTTTTCCCAAATTTCAATGTGACCATTTTGCCCTTAGAAATCTTATTTCGGCCATAACTATAGATAGGAGCCGAATTAGATGTTCTAACCTGGTTTATTGCTTTGGGATGGTGATTTTCCACTCTGTAAAGTGGCAATATAGGAAAATCGGATATGCGGTTAAGAAGTTATAGTAGTTTTAAGTTTTGTAAACTACTAGCCAGAATTAGAAAGGGGACTAATGGGTCAATTAACAAGCCCATTAGTCCAATCTGGTTTGGCTATAAATATAAGGTGAGAGAGACCATTTGAAACCTTTGTCTCTCATTTCATATCAGGCTCAAAACCTACCTCCTCTTTAATTCTCCATTCTTTGTATAGATTTCATCCCCAATCGTCTCTAATCTCAAATTAGAGGCTAGATCTTCATTGAAGGCTTAGTCTTGTCGATTGGATCAAACTACATCCATTTTGCTACTACATGGATTAGGTCTCTTCTCATTTCATAGGTTTGATTGGTTTGGTGAGTGGTTACGATCTCTCGCTAGTCTATGATGGATATGTTGTAATTAGGTGATATAAGTTAGGATTGTCAAATTAAACTATAAATAGATTTGACATAGATAATTGCAGATTTAGAAACCCTAACTCAACCTAATTAAAACATTTAATACGGATTAAATCATTGGCTAGTGTCATTTATGCGTATATGGCTATGTAATTCTATGATTTAGATTGGATCTATGCTTGTTTATGATCATTGATTTAATTGGATGACTTTAATGTTTATGGTTGAATGTAAAATGAATGATTTGCTATGTTTGATTCATTGTTGTGATTGAATTTCTTTCTATGCTTGACTTCTTTGTTGTGTTGTGTATGTTTAGGACTTAGATTAGCGATCGGAGCATATCAAGAGCAAAGTTTGTTGGAATTGCATGAAACTTGGAGGATAGGTTCTAGAGCACGCAAGGAAGACGCCCTGAAAATTTCACGATGATTGGTGCACAAAATTTGGATCGGTACCGATCCAAATTTTGTGCACCAATCATCGTGAGATCCAGGGGGATGGTAGAGTATGAGTTCCAATGATGCATTATGAAGTTGGATCAGAGGATATGCCAAGTATTGATGACATGATGGATCATCTATGTTGGATCGGTTATGGAGCATAGATGGAAGGACCAAGAGGCTAAGAGGGAATGCTAAGGGACTATGGCATCTTGAGGAAGTGTACTGGAGGCTAGAAGTGAGAGGGATCCAAACTTGGTTAAGTATTCGGATCGGCATCAATCCGATTGAATCGGATCGGTGCCAATCCAAATTATTAGCTTCAATTGATGTGAGATCCAAGTGGACACTCTGGAGTTGTAATGGATCACGCTAGAAGTTGTGGCTTGCTGATTGGTTCTATGATTTGTTATTATGGCATGATGAAGTTTTAACTCTTCGATCGGAAATTGGGATAGGATCTTGATTGAAGGAGTAGATTGACAGCTCGGGATGGAATGAGGCTGTAAGATAATAGACTGGGATGAGTTGTAGGCTCATGCCCAAAAATGGATTGGAGTTTTGGAAAGCTCTAAAGTTTTGATGGTGCCAAGGAAATGGATTAGGAGTTGTAGGCACCCGAGAGCTGGTAGCACCAGTCATGCACTCTGGACTGGAAGGGTTTAGGTCAGGTGGTACAGAGGTATCATAAGAGTCAACCGTGCAGGGTTTTTAGCCGGTGAGTATGGTGAACACCATTGAGAATCGAGATCTCCATTAGTCTTTAGCAAGGCAAGGACGAAGCTATACGAGTTATCATATGTTCAAGGCTTTAGAAGATGATAACTAAGTTTTGGATTCTATGGTTTCTATGATTACTATGTCTGCTTTTGGGCCGGCTATCATCTATAGGAATGCTGGTGAAGGGATTGGATATAGGGTCAATGGATGAGACTGCTTAGATTCTTTTATCATTATCTGTTGTAGTATCCTATTGTCGTTTATTTGGAGTGGCATATTATATCTTATTATTATGTGCTGACTGTTTGGTTGCAGGGGTATGGTTTTTTGTACCCATCTATTACCATATTTTCCAGTATTGCTTTTGATAGTCATCTACCGATCACAATAGATTGTTGTTTGACCTAAGGTTTTATGTTTCATTTTATCATCTTGGGCACTCTTAAATGAGAAGACTTGATGATAGGTTTGGAGTCGTAGTTACTGTATTATATAGCTATGTAATTCTATGATTTAGGTTGGATCTATGCTTGTTTATGATCATTGATTTAATCGGATGACTTGAATATTTATGATTGAATTAAAATGAATGATTTGCTATGTTTGATTCACTATAGTGATTGAATTGCTTGCTATGCTTGATTTGTTTACTAGTGTTGTGCATGTTTAGGACTTAGATTAGCGATCGGAGCATACCGAGAGCAAATTTTATTGGAATCGCATGAAACTTAGAGGATAAGCTCTGGAGCACGCAAGGAAGACGACGTAAAAATTTCATGATGATTGGAGCAAAGTATTTGGATCGGTACCGATCCGATCCAATAGGATCTGTACCGATCCGAATTTTGTGTACCAATCAATGTGAGATCTAGGGGGATGGTAGAGCATGGGTTCCAATGATGCTCTATGAAGTTGGATTGGAGGATAGGCCAAGTATTGATGACATTATGGATCATCTATGTTGGATCGGCTATGGAGCACAAATGGAAGGACCAAGAGGCTAAGAGGAAAAGCTAGGGGACTATGGCATCTTGAGGAAGTGTACTAGAGGTTGGAAGTGAGAGGGAACCAAAATTGGCTAAGTATTCGGATTGATACCGATCCAAATTATTAGCTTTAATTGATGTGAGATCCGAGGTGGAGACTTTGGAGTTGTAATGGATCATGTTGGAAGTTGTGGCTCGTCGATTTCTTCTACGGTTTAGCAGTTATGACATGATGAAGTTTTAGATCTACCATCGAAAACTCGGATAGGAGCATGATCGAAGGAGTAGATTGACAGCTCAGGATGGAATGAGGCTATAAGATAATAGACTGGGATCAGTATTAGGCTCATGCCCCAAAATGGATTGGAGTTGTGGGAAGCTTTGAAGTTTTTGTAGTGCCGAGGAAATGATTGGAGTTGTGGGCACTCGAGGGCTTGTAGCGTCAGTCATGTACTCTGGACCGGCAGGGTCCAGGTCAGGTGGTAGAGAGGTATCACAAGAGACAACCATGTAGGGTTTTTAACCAGTGAATATGGTGAACACAATCGAGAACCAAGATTTCCATTAGACTCTAGCAAAGCAAGGATGAAGCAACAAATTTATCATATGTTTAAGGCTTTAGAAGATGATAGCTAGGTTTTGGATTTTATGCTTGCTATGATTGCTATGTCTGCTTTTGGGTAGGCTATCATCTATAGGAATGCTAACAAAGGGATTGGGAATAGGGCCAATGGAGGAGGTTGCTTAGATTCTTCTATCCTGTTCTGTTACAGTATCCTATTTTCGTTTATTTTGAGTGGCATATTACATCTTATTATTATATGCTAACTATTTTGTTGTAGGGACATGTCAGGTATGGTTTTATGTACCCATCTAGTACCCTATTTTCTAGTATAGCTTTTGATAGTCATTTACCGCTCACACTAGACTATTGTCTGGCCCAATGTTTTATGTTTCATTTTACCATCTTGGGTACTCTTAAATGAGAAGACTAGATGACAGGTTTGGAGTCGTAGTTGCTGTACGAAGATGAGCTTGGAGGAGCTATGGCGTATTACTCTATATTTTTAGTTTCCATTGTTTGTAGTTATATACTCTAAGGGTTGTACTGAGGAAATGTTGCATTGAAATATTATGATATTTGTACCATAACTCATGAGGTTCTAGTAGAGATGTTATCTTTCATTTGTTATGGCTCACTATATTTCTATTGTATATTTTCTTATTATATTTATCCATGCACTGTGAGATATGCATCGAGTTTTCTACTTCAAATTTTAACCTTGATGATTGTTCCATATCAGCTTGGTACGTTTACAATTCTCTTTTAGGTCATTTGGTGCTGGCGGTATGGGGCGGTCGTCGCATTTGGTATGAGAGCTTTGGTTACGAGTTAACCGAAGCAATTCGAGAGTATACGCTAAAGGAGGGAGCGTACTTGTTAATGAAGATGGTAGGCTATATAATGGTATTATATAGTATATTACGCACTTAAGTACAATTATAGCTTTTCTTGAATGAGGCTAATCATTCTTATTACAGATAAGAATGAATTGAAACGCAAGAAACGCTGTTAGGAATAACTCTGCTTTAGGAGTGGAAAAGGAAGTGGGATCGGGAGTAGCTACACCCGATTTTTAAACCATGTTCGATGTAATGATGGCTTCGCCGATGAGAAGAGCCCAAACTACTCCTGGTGTGGCTTTAGATGGTCATGCTCCTATGCAAGTGCCTAGAGTTGACTTTGCCAAGCTTTGCAAGGATTATTCTACTCTTGGAGAAAAGCCATTCTTGGGGATAGAATCAGCTACTAAATTGCAAGATTGGATGGATACTTATGAGTGCATTTTCAAGGATATGGAGGTGGAAGATGCTATAAAAAGGAAGCTTGCTACAAGACAACTACAGGGCCGAGCTATGAGTTGGTGGAATGTTATACCATTACTACTCTAGAAGATCAAATTTCTTAAGATGAGTTCAAAGCTATATTTGAAGAGAAGTTTATTCCATTGGCTCAGGAATCAGTGCTCTGCAAGAAGTTTCCTAAATTGAAGCAAGGAGAGATGTCTATTTCTAAATATATGGCGGAGTTTGATGCTTTGTCGAGGTATAGGATGTCTTTTATTGATACACCTTTGAGAAAGAATGAGAAATTTATCACTGAATTGGACGACTACTTGGGAGAGAAGCTAGTGGACCATATCGAAGTGTCTTTTGAGAAGCTTGTTGAGAAATCCCTTAGACATAAGAGTTTGTACCCGAAGAGTAAAACTATTGTTGTGGTTGTTGCTGAAAAGGAGGAACCAAAACCACAACAAGGTGGTGGGGGTAAGAAGAAATGGAATGGAAGGGGAAGCATCAACAACAACATGGAAAAAGGAGCCAGAAGAAGAATAAGGGTGAGGTTGTCTGTCGCAATTGTAGTGAGAAAGGTCACTATGCTAATGAATGTAAGGTGGCTAAAAGTGCTTCGACTGTGATAAGCCTAGGCAAATGAAGAGGAATTGTATAGAAATGCCTAAGGATAAGCAGATCTTCAAGGCATATGCTTTGGATGCTGTTCCAACTTCATCTTGTGCTCTTACTGCTATGGATAAAGAGAAAGGAGGTGTGGTGCAAGGTATGCTTTCCATCTGAGATATTTTTGTTAGACTTCTTTTTGATATTGGTTCTTCGCATTCTTTTATCCATGGTGAGCTAGCATGAAGACTGGGTTCAAAACCCAAGATAGTAGACCGACCTTTGACCGTGACGAAACATGTTGGAGGATCTACTAGTCTTTGTATGATTTGTCATGATTTAGTGTTATTGAGTCATGGATGTTCTTTTATTTGTGATTTCTTTGTTCTTAATTTTGTTGGGTTCGGGATTATTTTGGAAATGGACTGGCTTAAGAGGTATGCGGCTGTAGTGGATTGCGAGAAGCTAGAGGTGACAATTGGGAATATAGAAGGGCGAACGATAGTGATATGCTGCTTATCAGAGGATGGGGAATTAGTCGGCTTTCTTTATTCGCTTAAGATTTCACAGGAAGGATTGTCATCTATGCCTATCGCTAGAGAGTATCCTAATGTCTTCAAGGAAGTCATAGGATTGCCACCAAATAGGGAAATCGAGTTTCGAATCGACTTAGTGGATGGAGCCAGACCCATAGTTATGCCTTTGAGATGTATGGCACTCAGAGAGCAGAAAGAGTTGGTGGTGTAAGTGGATGATCTGCTGAAGAAAGGATTCATTCAAAGAAGCATAACCGAATGGGGTGAACCTATTTTATTCGCAACGAAGGTGGATGGTTCTCTGAGTCTATGTGTGGATTATCGTGAGTTGAACAAGGTTACAAAGAAAAATAAGTATTCGCTTCCATGAATTGATGACCTGTTTGATCAGCTGCACGGGGCAAAGGTGTTTTCTTAGATGGATTTGGCAATAGGATTTCACCAGTTGAGAGTGACTAAAGAAAGTGTGCCTATTACTATATTCCGGACACCGTTAGGTATCTACGAGTAGTTGGTGATGCCTTTTGGAGTGACCAACGCTCCGACATTCTTTTTGGATCTTACGAACAGAGTCTTCAGAGATCATTTGAACAAGTTCGTACTTATGTTCGCGGATGACATCCTGATTTATTCTAGAACCGAGGAAGTGCACGAGACACACTTGAGGATTGTGCTTAAGATTTTGTACAAGCACAAGTTGAGAGCTAAGTTCTCTAAATGTCACTTTTTGAAGGAAGAAGTGAGATTCTTGGGACGTGTTGTGTCAGGACAAGGTGTTGCGGTGGATCTCGCAAAGGTGGTAGTGATCCAGGATTGGAACCAACCCAAGAATTCTATGATGTGAGAAGTTTCCTTGGATTGGCAAAATATTATAGACGCTACATAAAGGACTTTTCAAAGATTGCAGCACCATTGACCAACTGACCTAGAAGAATCAAACTTTCACTTGGGATGCAAGATGTGGGCATGCATTTGTAACTTTGAAGGATAGTTTAACGAGTGCGTCTGTTTGGTTATTACGGGTGGAAATGAAGAGATGATAGCATACACTGATGCTTGTGGTACTGGTCTTGGAGCTGCGTTGATGTAGAAAAGGAGAGTTGTCGCTTATGCTAGTCGATAGCAAAAACCGCATGAAAGGAATTATCTGACTCATGACTTGGAGCTAGCGGCGATTGTATTTGCTTTGAAGATGTGGAGGCACTATTTGTTGGTAGAAAGATTTAAGCTATTCATAGACCATGAATTATTGAAGTATCTTTTCTCTCAAAAGGATCTTAACCTTCAGTACTAACGATGGTTGGAGTTCCAAGCTTCTTATGACTTTGATATTTCCTAATCTCCAGGGAAAGGTAAAACAATGGCAGATGCATTGAGTAGAAGACATGCTGAATTTGGAGCCATGTTTTCAGAATGGAAACATATGGAGTATATAGCTAGATTTGATTTCAGGCACGTTGTGAGCTCGAGCTTGAGATGCAAGCAAGTTTATCAATCAGACTTACTCTCATTGAAAGGATTAGTACTAGTCAGAAGCAAGACGCTAAGCTAGTAGAGATCATGGAAATGATTGAAATGGGAGTAGAATCTGAAGATTTGAGATAGTATGAGATTGACCGAGATGGTTGGCTTCGTAAGGATAAGGGATTGGTTGTTCCAGATATTGATGGATTACGAGATGAAGTACAAAAGAAATGCCATCATTTCAAATTAACCATTTACCCCAGTGGTAATAAAATGTACATGGATATGAAGAGTACTTAGTATTGGGAAGGAATGAAGAAGGATGTGGGAAGTTTCATCTCAAAGTGTTTGAATTGCCAATTAGTGTAGGCTGAGCAGAAGAAGCCTATTGGATTGTTATAACCACTAGATATTCCTAAATGGAAATGAGAACATATATCTATGGATTTTATAGATGGATTGCCAAGGACTAGAGCAGGATATGATAGTATTTGGGTAGTGGTGGATCGTCTGACCAAGAGTGCAAGATTTATACCTATCAAGTCTACTAGAGCGACATCCAAGTTGGCAGAATTATATGTTAAGTGGATTGTTCAATTTCATGGTGCGCCAAAGAGTATTGTAAGCGATAGAGACCCATTATTTACTAGTGAATTCTGGAAGAGCTTACAAGAGATTTTAGGAACCGAGCTGCATTTAAGTACAGCTTATCACCCACAAATGGATAGCCAGACCGAGAAAGTGAATCAGATTTTGGAAGATCTTCTTCATGCATGCATTATAGATTTTGGAAGGTCTTGGAATGATCACTTGCATCTAGTCAAGTTTGCATATAACAATAGTTATCAGTCGAGTATTTGCATGACACCATATGAAGCGTTATATGGACGACCTTGTAATTCGACTTCATGTTGGTGGGAAGCAAGTGAGAAGTTGACACTCGGACCAGAGATGATTAGAGAGACTTCTAAAAAGATAGAGATCATTTGGCAATGAATGAAGACTGCTCAAGATCATCAAAAGAGTTATGCAGATGAGAGAATAAGAGATTTGAAATTCTCAGTTGGACACATGGTATTTGTTAAGGTTTCTCCTTTGAAGAATATTGTTCCGTTCGGTAGGAAAGGAAAGTTAGCACTCAGATTTGTTGAACCATTTTCGATTATCGAGAGAATTGGGAAATTAGCTTATAGGGTAGATCTACCTTCGAAGATGACGGGTTTGGACAATGTTTTTCATATCTCATATCTACGGAAGTTTGTGCATGACTCGGGTATTGTGGTAGCACCAGATCAACTAGAAAAGATAGAGGTTGTGCTAGAAGTTTCAAGACCTTGTAAGCCACTTCTTGTCATTGGGAATGACACAAAACAACTTAGGAGGAAGATAGTTAAGCTAGTTAAGGTGCAACTGAGTGAGGATGATAACAATTTACATGGGAGACCGAAGAGAGTATGAGGACTGCCTATCCAGAAATCTTTAAGTTGTAAGACCCATAGGTCCTATCTACTTGCACCATTATATCTTATACTATTAGAATTTCGCATGCTAGGATAGGTTTTGCTTGCTATTATTGATTTGGCTACTTAGTTGGATTGTTAGATGGTTTATAATGGATGGTAGGTATGTGGGATAACCTTGGTTGCTTATGTTTTTTTAGTTGTTTCGGGGGTGAAATTTCTAAAGGGGGAGGGTGTAACGACCCATATTTTACATATCAAAGGATAGTAAAAAAATTCAATTTAATTAATTTAAGGTCGTATCATTCTAATTTTTTGAAATGTGATTCTTAGGGATGTTTTACACGTCCATGAGTTTTTTCGAATTTTTATGTTACCATTTTGCCCTTGAAGATCTTATTTCAGCCATAACTTTTGATAGGAGCCAAAATTAGATGTTCTAACCAGGTTTATCGCTTCAGGATGGTGGTTTTCCATTCTATAGAGTGATCATATAGGAAAATCAGATAAGTAGTTAAGAAGCTATAGTAGTTTTGTAAACTGTTGGCTAGAATTAGAAAGGGAATTGATGAGTCAGTTAGCAAGCCCATTAGTCTAATCTGGTTTGGCTATGCATATGAGGTGAGAGAGACCATTTAAAACTTTTGTCTCTCATTTCATATCAGCCTCAAAACCTACCTCCTCTCTAATTCTCCATTCTTTGTATAGGTTTTATCCCAAATTGTTTCCAATCTCAAATTAGAGGCAATATCTTCATCGAAGGGTTCGCTCTCGTTGATTGGATCACATCTACATCCAATTTGCTACTATTGAATCGGTTCTCCCCTCATTTTCATAGGTTTGATTGGTTTGGTGAGTGGTTATGATCCCTCATTAGTCTATGATGGATAATATATTTTAACTAGGTGATTATAAGTTAGGATTGTCAAACTAAACTATAAATTGATTAGATATAGGTAACTTTAGATTTGGAAACCCTAGGTCAACCTGATTAAAACATGTAATATGGATTAAATCATTGGCTAGTGTTATTTATGCGTATATGGCTATGTAATTCTATGATTTTGATTGGATCTATTCTAGTTTATGATCACTGATTTAATTGGATGACTTTAATGTTTATGATTGAATGTAAAATGAATGATTTTCTATGTTTTATTCAAATTCGTGATTGAATTGCTTGTGTTCGGCGACGGAAATTCTATCGGTTTAGAAAACCGTCGAACGAATTTAAATTAAAAATAACCGCAAGCGCACGGTGTACGAATGTAGCACGTGGCGAATACGGGTCGATCCACAGGGAATTGATGATTTTAAAATTCTATTCAATCAAATTAAACCAAAGTCGAGTGAAAGTTAAGCTAGAGAATTAGAGAACTAACTAAAAGAAAAGATAAGCAAATATAAGAGTTAAGTGACAATTTAGGAAATAAATCCACTCTCTAGATCACATAAATCAACAAAATGAAGTTATGATCTCTCTTTTCTTGTCATTAGTGAATTAGTTGATGTGCTTATCATAAGTATGGTATATTTGTGCTATTAATTAGCTCAATATAAACCATCAAACTATAACACAACTACTAATACACTTTTAAATCTCATAAAATATGACAACAAAGTTGAAAGCAAAATCTATTTTAAGCATGGCCTATTAACTATTAATTAGAAATAGATGAAGAGGCAATTTGTGTTTTGTTTATTTAAGCATAGCCTATTTGTTATGAACAACATAGACTATCAAATGCAAAGCTAAACAACATCATTAAACCACTTCAATCGTTCTCATTAAGCAAAAAAAGAGAGCATAAACATCAAATTAAGTTGAAGCTACATGATTAGAGAGCTTCATTACCCACAAATTGAAGGGGTTTAGCCTCTCATATTTGTCATCATATGAACAAATATAGCAAGCAACATTGAATAAAAAGAAGAAGGAAAAGAGAGAAAAATGAAAGGAAAAATTATTCTACTTGCATAAAAGAGAAGAGATCTACACTACAACATGAAAGTAAATGAACATGAAAAGGAAAGAGCATGTATTAAATTGCATAAAATAAAAAAGATTACATAAAATAAAAATGGCTAAGTAGCCATGAAAAGAGAAAGAGGAGCTTTCATTTTATTTTTGATCTAAACTAAACTAAAGAGAAGGAGGCCTAAGAGAGACTAAGAGAAGAGATTAGATTACATGAAACATAAGGGGTATATATACAAGTTTTAAAACCCTAATTCACTTTTTGGGGAATGCCCAAAATGCCCCTTAGGAAGTGTGGAGGCCAAGTAATCATTAACATGTCTTAATCCCCCATTAAGTGTACGTGAAACCATTAACTCCATAAGCATGTGCATTAGCCTTTAATTTGTACATTAAGGTAGGTGGGTTGGTGGGGTCCTCCATGATCTTCACTTTGAATTATTTCCATCTTCATTCCTTTATATCCATTTTGTGCATGCATGTTTCTTCATGAACCCACTAATATGAGAAGCTAAATTCCTACAAAATATTATAGAAATTTCCAATTAAATTCTCTCAAATTAATATACGCGCACAAATGGCCATTTTGCCCTTATATGAAGATGAATATGTGAAAATTTGGAATTAATATGAATTTTGGTTAAAACAAGTTAAAATACCCAATATGATCATTTATTTAATTTAAATAGAATAAATATGGTGGTAAAAATATGCACATTTACGTGCACATCAGCTTGCTATGCTTGATTCGTTTGCTAGTGTTGTGCATGTTTAGGACTAGATTGGTGATCGAGCATATCAGGAGTAAAGTTCGTCGGAATTACATGAAACATGGATGATAGGTTCTGGAGCACGCAAGGAAGACATACTAAAAATTTCACGACGATTGGGGCAAAGTATTTTGATCGGCATCGAATCGAATTTTGTGCACCAATCAACGTGAGATCCAAGAGGATGGTAGAGCATGGGTTCCAGTGATGCTCTATGAAGTTGGATTGGAGGATAGGTCAAGTATTGAGGACATGATGGATCATCTATATTAGATCGACTATGGAGCATAGATGGAAGGACCAAGAGGCTAAGAGGGAAAGCTAGGGGTCTATGGCATCGAGAGGGAGAGTACTAGAGGCTAGAAGCGAGAGGGAGCCAAAATCGGCTAAGTATTTGGATCGGTACCGACCCGATCCGATCCAATTGGATCGGTACCGATCCAAATTATTGGCTCTAATTAATGTAGATCAGGAGTGAAGACTCTAGGGTTGTTATGGATCATGCTGGAAGTTGTGGCTCGTTGATTGCTTCTACAATTTGGCTGTAATGGCATGATGAAGTTTTATCAATTGAAAACTAGGATAGGAGTAGGATAAAAGGAGTAGATTGACAACTTGAGATGGAACAAGGCCGTAATATAATAGACTGGGATGAGTTATAGGCTTGCGCCTGGAAATGGATTGGAGTTATGGGAAGCTCTGAAGATTTGGTAGTACCAAGGAACCGTTGATGACTCGAAGTGTTCTGGTTGTGTTTAAAGTAACGGTACTATATGCAGAGGCACTTGAGTGCTGGTAGCGCCAGTCTTGTACTGTAGATCGACAGGGTCTAGGTCAGGTTGTATGGTGGTATCACAAGAGACAACCGTGTGGGGTTTTAACCAATGAGTACGGTGAACACGATCGAAAACCGAGGTTTCCATTAGTCTTTGACAAAGCAAGGACGAAGCCATACGAGTTATCATATGTTCAAGGCTTTAGAAAATGATAGCTAGGTTTTGGATTCTATGCTTGCTGTGATTGGTATGTCTACTTTTGGGTAGGCTATCATATCTAGGAACGCTGGAGAAGGTATTGGAAATAGGGCCAATGAAGGAGGCTACTTAGATTCTTCTATCCTATTCTGTTACAGTATCCTATTTTTGTTTATTTGGAGTGGCATAGTATATCTTATTATTATGTACTAATTCTTTGGTTGCAGCGTTAGTTTTATGTACCTGCCTAGCACCATATTTTCCAATATAGCTTTTGATAGTCATTTACCGCTTACACCAGACCGTTGTCTGACCTAAGGTTTTATGTTTCCTCTTATCATCTTGGGTACTCTTAAATGAATAGACTAGATGACAGGTTTGGAGTCGTAATTGCTATACGAAGACGAGCTTGGAGGAGCTATGGCATATTACTCTATATTTCTAGTTTTCGATGTTTGTTATTATATACTCTAAGGGATGTAATGAAGAAATGTTGTACTAAGATATTATGATATTTATACCATAACTCATGATTCCCTAGTAGAGATGTCATCTTTCATTTGTTATGGCTTACTATATTTCTGTTGTATATTTTCTATATTATATTTTATTCATACGCTGTGAGATATGAAACAGGTTTTCTACTTTAAATTTCAACCTTGATGATCGCCCCATATCATCTTAGCATGTTTACAGCGCTCTTTTAGGTCATTTGGTGCGAGTGGTATGGGACGGTTGTCACAACACCCAACATATCTGTGCATCCAACAATTTAGAACATAACACCATATATGTTATACTATCGTCATCATACATGCATACTACACTAAGTATAATATAGGTGTCGGGGTAACAAACACAGTATACCAACATCATGAAACTTCCATAAAAGAGGCAGAGTAATCACACCACCCATAGAAACCATAGCAAACATACAACGACATCTATCACTAAGGTCTCATTTCACTTCTACCATCACCAAGGTCTCATATCACCCGACCCCACCAAGGTCTCACATCACCACCAAAATTCCTCGTAATCTCCGGTAACTCTTATTACCATCCTCAAGGTCGATGACACCCCACATCGTTATTGGATTCGATGTGTATTCAAATGACATCACTAGGATACTGCCATCACCAAGGTAGACTAGACCATCACTAAGGTCCAGGGTACAAAGGTGAGCGTCCTCACATACTTCTTTCCTCAAGAAACACACATCACATCAAGAGTTACCAGTTATCTCTTATACACACGACTCGACACTATGTCCCACCACATCATTTCACTGGTTGAATGTGCCCCTTCCGACTATCACCAAGCCCATAAACACTTCTCATCCGAAGTACTCAACCAAGATGATATGTACAATTATCACCTGAAGTACTCAACCAAAACGATTCATCTATCAATAGGTCAAGTCCAAAACATCCTATACATATATCACTAGTTGTAAAGTCATATCATTGAAGCTCCAAAGCCATCAGTTCGATGCATCATGTCATCGCTTCAGCATCAAAAATCTCTTGGCATAAAGACATAATGTCACAACTAAGCATCGAATGAATGAACATGGCATAGTACCCAATGTCAATGTCTCGAATCCTTCCACCCATCATATGGTCATCACTGACCATATTCAGGTCGTCGCTGACCTGCTCACTTCGCCAAACATTGGCTAAGTTTAACCAACTAAAATCCTCTCGGCAGCTCGCTATCTCCCCAAAGCGTACTTCTATGTAGACCCAAGCCTTCAATCACCTAGCCCGAAGCCAAATCTTAGTGCCCAGAAACTAGTCCGTAGCAACCTTGTTGGGGGTAGACCTCTTAGTATCATCTCTTTCCTTGAAGTCCAATCTTCACCATCGCGAAGTAATCTAGCCTAACTCTCAAAGTTACAATACCACCACTCCAAACCTCTTAGTGCCAACCCTTAGTGAATTTTCACTAAGGCCAAACCTCTTGGTGGTAACCCCTGACCCAAAGAGCCAATGCTTAAACCTTGAAGTCGGCATGCCTTGGACCCAAAGTTCACTCCACCATTCCCTAAAGTAGTCTTCACCACCAACCTGATTTTTCACCACCACTGACCTGATATAAAACAACCCTAAAACTTCATCTCCTCTTCCCCAAACACCATGCGACCAAGACTATAACCTTCATAGGCTTTCACAAATAATTCACATCAATTTCATCACTTTTCTAACACTTTTTCTCATCAAATCATTCAAATGACAAGCACTCCCAAATCCATCCAAAAAATACAAGCAAACGACTTTATACAAACATTACATAGCATCCAAATATCATATATAACAATATAAAAACATTTCAAACATTTATTTTGTCCTAGAAAATGATGACCTGGTTTAACATCCAATAATGAGTTAAAATCAAAATTATATTTTTATAACTATTTTAAAAGTGTTACTAAAGTTAGTGTAACAACTCCCACCTTAATAGGCCCGAATTACAACTACATCGAAATCCAAGTTCATTAGGGTGCAGATCGTTGGTGTTGGTAACTCGAAATAAACATAAGTATATCAAAGCTATCTATATAAACTTACAGCGAAATAGAAAATATAATAAAACATATATACTAACTAAGGCTACTACTTAGAAATCAATATCGTTCCTTGGATATTCAGTTGCCTTGTCCGTGGCAAGTATGAATGAGAAAACTTCTCCATCTACCATTCCCATCTTGCACTGGTACCTCATCCCTCTAAATTTATCACATGGGTTGTAATGAGGAGGAGGTTATAACAATGTTCTACCAATTGAAAAATGACATAATTTACCAATAACACTAGCTTATGTCGATTGATTTCCGCTAAAGTGTTATGTCTAGTATTCACATCTTATATGTTTAATTCCATATACATGTATGATATATCCAACTTTATCCAAGGTATAACTATATATAAACTTGTGTGTGTGTGTGTGTATGAGCGTTGCATTACCCAAAAAGAAACCACAACGACTTCATATTTCTTAAATAGGGAGGAGGTAGACCCTATGACCATTTAATACCTCAACCCGTAAGTAAGCCTTTCGTAATGTACACGCTAGTCAACTGACCATTGGCTACAAAAGCCGATGACCCCTAGATACGACTTTATAATTTAATTAACCGTATTACTAATGTATCTTAGAGACTTACCTAAGGGATAACTAGCCCATCTTCGAAAAAAAATAACTAATTAAACTTTAAGGTTTTTATGTATCCCATACAGATTCTACAATATTAGGAAGCAAAGTCTATCAGGGCATAACCTACTTTGCTAATGAATGCTCGAGACGGTTCGAAGCCTAAGCCTATATGCCAGCCCTACTTCTAAATACCGATTTATCCATAATACTGACATATCCCTCGACCCCTACAGGCCAAATCCCATTTAGACTTACCTAATATAAGTCGTGGTAAACGCCCACTCCAATTACGTAATACCTCTTGTTAGAAATGAACCAGACCCATTTCCTTGTTAGGTATTGTCATATGTTATTTAAGACTTATGACATGAAGAAGGGCGGACCCAATTCAGTACCTCCCACTTTGAAGTGAACCCCTTGACATCCCAAAAGGTACCGAGCTATTTAAATCTTCAAATCTAAAGTGAACCCTTGGTATATTTCCCCTATCTATACGCGAACGTATATACCTTCCTCACTAGTCCTATGGTTAGAGATGTTATATGTGTATACACTAAAACAATTTGGACTTTTAATAGCATTTAAAAAACGCTATTAAAGGATTTGCGTTTTTATAAACGCTGTATATCAACTTGTTGTTATAAATCTGTGACTTACGATGGCAAAACCAAAAATGCTATAAATGAGTTTTTTTAATAGCGTTAGGAAAATGCTGTAAAATGTTTTAATGGCATTTTTGCATACGCTATAAAAAACATGTTACAAATAGGAAGGATTATTAGACAGCAAGAATAAAACACTATAAAAAATTTCTAACAATAGTGTTTTTACCAACACAATCAAAACTTACTTAACAATAGCAATTTTGGTTTGCTATCATTAGTTACATATTATCGCTCTTTAAAATAGCCGTCGTTACCTTTTATAGCATTTTTACTACTATCATCTTATTGCTTAAGACTTTCTATGCTTCTTTTTGACGTTTTAATGCATATATGTATGATGAATTTAAATATCATTAAGATCGCATTTGATTACCAATAGGTTATATGTAAACAAATAAAATTACACTAAGACAACGTGTGTTCATTATATTTCATAACTATGTATGAACGTTACAAATACAAGTAAACAAAACTAATATTATACGCGAGCAATCTTACCAAAACGATACATAGTGTAACATACGCGGTTTTGTCGGGATCCGAAGGTCGGCATTCTCACGTCCACTGTATCAAATGCTGCATAATCGAATGCCGGAAAACCAAATTGTTAGGGTTAAAAAGAAGAGGTAGAAGAAAAAGATAGAAGAAATAAGGAAACAGAACAGAAACAATATCAGAGTCTCACAGTCGCAGCGGAACAACATATAATAGATAAATGAATAATCTTTAAATCAAAAATTATATCAGTTATTACATTACATCACATCATCATCAGAATATACAGCAACAATATACAACACAACAAAACAATGGACAGTTATACAAACATGTCCCTACAAGTGAATTTACAGCGGAAAGATAATATCATATACAAGTAATACGTCTCGCCATCCAGCTCGCCACTTGAGCTCCAAAGCATTTCTGAATCCAAAATGACCTGATGACCTGACTTAAGGCTGCCCGTGTGGAAAATTATGGGCACCCAGAGTTTAGGAAGAGAACAATAAACTCCAGGTCAGTCATTGGACTGGTGTGAGAACTCAAAACAGTTATTTATCTTTTAAAACCACAACGATAGAAGTGGAAAATGTCTGTAATGCTTTTGGAAAATGAAACTACCATAAGGTCTCCCCGCACACACACAATGCAAACGCAGAAATGGAGGATATTTCTCCTTATGATAGTCAAAGATGCTTAATACGCAAAACAAATCATTTTTGATATTATTATTAGTGTATAGTGATGAAAGCATTTCGAAAATAGAATATAAATCTTAGCCAACATACGACCATTATCGTATGTCTACTATAGCTACCATGTTCAATAGCAGGTTACCGCCACATTCCATGGTAGGTTATACAACTAAAACCGTACAAGGCTCGTATTGTTTCTTTGGATTTCCAACAAATGGTCAGGCTAAGGAACTTCCTACTGCCACATGGGATCGCCTCTGGCGGGATGTCCCGAGAACCTAACCGGATCTCTGCCAACACAAGGCCGGGTTACCTCTGTAACTAGGTAACTACTACTCGAGTAAGCCACTCTCTGGTCCTTTGGGACTTTATCCGAGGGCCCTCTATCACCAAGCAACAACCACACAGAAAATGAGATTGGAGCAACCACAAAGGTTAAGCATCAGGGCTCCATACCTGACACCACCCTTTTCCAGAAGGAAATGACATACCCTAAAGGGAGCGACCCTCATAACCTTGCCGCATATTCCTGTTTTGACCATTTCCGGGGTTTGAGGTCTGACGAAGTCTCGTCCATAAAGCTACGCTTTTTCACAAAGCCACTCTTTGATCAACAAATGATAAATAAATAATCATCACACAACAACACTCAGCATGCCACATTACCAAATTAGGAATATATCGCTGATAACCTTCAACTACAAAACCTTTGAGCTCGTATGTCTCAAAGAAGGGTGTTAATTAAGAGAATAAATTCTCCGCCACCAACAGAAATGTATTTGAAAGAAATCTGCTTTATATCTCAAAATGTAATGTCATACACGTAACCATACAAGTCTGTTCCGGGCTCGAACAGAACCGAAGGCACTTCAAAAGAAGCCCTTGCAATCCGGGTATTCACAATCCCGATCGAATTTCCCATCACAAAGGAAATCTCTATACCGTAGCTAACGGTGCATAGACAATCGATAGGTCATCCTATCGTTTTCACAAATACCCGGTCTTCAACACCGGTCTTCGATGCTATCCATTACGTCGTATCACTATTCGGAATGGGTAGTCCGAATAACGAGCGCGATAATTTAAAAAATAAGTGTAGCATTCAATTTCAACCAATTCACAACGAATAGCCATTTAAGGGTCAATATTGATAGTCGGTTATTTAACTATCAATCAATATTCACAACATCACCCGATTTCAAATAATTTCCCAAATTATTTATTTTCCAAAATATCTTTATAAGATATAATTTCCACACTTCACCCATTTGAAAACAAATTTCAAATCAAATTTCACCTTTACAACTTTTATTTTGAAAATGGTTCATTTAAACCAATTAAATAAATCCTTACCAATTTATTAAATTTACGTTCCAAATCCATAAATTTATTTCCACACTTTTAAAAATAAATCAATGTTTGTTTTTAAAACAAATTTTCCTTATAAATTTCCATTGTGAATTTACATTCCCAAATATTCACTTTTTATATGATTCTTCAAATCGATTTCAATTATTCACTTTCAATTTATCTTTAAAAGATAAAATCTCAAAATATTCACTTCATACTGGAAAACATTTCCATACTTATTCAATAAAAAGTAATTCACCCATCTATTAATTTTAAACATTTGGAAATATTCAATATACTTAAATCCAAATTAAGTATATATTTTATTCTTTAAGGAAAACTCCTCTTAAACACATTTATTTGAGTCAAAATGAATGTTGCGTAAAACATCGTTACAATAACCCAAAATCACTAGTATAGGGATTCGAAATTAAGATAGATATATAAACCCCAATATTATACAAAACTTTTCTTTTCGGAAATCATTTATTATAACAACAGTGTTATAGTCCACCATTCCCTTTTATTTCTCGAAAATGTCTATTTGAACAATGAATGTTGAAATCTATGGTTTCGATACTTAATACATTTTAAAACATCCTTAAATCGTTTTAAATTCTATTTAAAATATCACTTTTCTAAATTATTTCTTTAATATACTATTCACTGTCCAAAATCGTGAATATACTTCGTTAACCAAATTCAATTTCTACATATTTTATTTAAAGGATTATCCACTGTCCAAAATCGTGAATGTATTTCCTTTAATGAGCTATAATAATTAAACTTATCAAAATAAGTCGATTTCGGATTTATAAACAACGTTTATAAATTCCATTCATACTTTATAACAACTTTAACTCATAAAATCACTTTGTTAACAAATTCTATCCATATTCCATTTACACGCCAAAATCCAATTTATAAGTTAATTACTTATAAATCTTTTGTTTTACAAAATCTATTCATTTTATAACTTCACAATTTATAAATCTATAGATTTCATTCACTTATGAAATCCATTTATATTTCATTTTAACACTTACAAAAAATCGTTTTATAATTCCATTATTTTAATTTATAAATATCAATTTTATAAATCTTTTATATAAATCATTTATAATAATTCAAAAATCCCAATTTAAACCATTTTAAAAATTAATCAACTACTTATTTCAGAAATCACATTTCGGTTATATTTTACAAAAATCATAATTTTTATAACATAAAAATTTCAACGTTTATTTATTTAAAATGAATCAATTCCAAAATTAAATTTTTATCATGAATTCTCAACTTAAATTTTCAAAAATCCAATTTTATTTATTTTCGGCATCTAACGATACCAAAAATATATGTGGCTAAAATTTGGCCTTTAACGATTTCAATCACAAAGATAATCATGCAGATTATAAATAGATCAATAAATAGATCAACACACAACATTGAAACAAATTCAAATGTTTGAGGAATCCAGTTGGATCCTTCCAACCTGTTTCCCTGCATCCAAAGATGTTAGCACAATACCAATTCCGTTTCAAGACGGAATATCGCGGTATATGTTTTTAATAAATAACATCCGCTTAATATACGACGTATAGGGTCTATTTCAATACAACAGATAATAACTATCATCTAATCACACAATCAAGCAATTTTAAATCTAACTATTTAAAATTTAAATCGAAACAATTTGATTGAGTGAGAAGTTCTCACCTTGAGTTTTCGATAACAGCTGTAGTGTTTTATTTCGAATAAAATTAAACGTGCGTTTAATTTTACCAGAAATTATCACTAACTCCAAATGGCTCCAAACCAGCTCCATTGCGTAGTGCTCGAGAAAACGAAGTCAACACAACTTGTTTCGTCAATTTCCGACCTCGTATCACAAAGTTATAGCTTTTTAAACATTGAACGAATTTAAATGTAGACAAATCAATTTCTTTTTTTTTATTTGGAAACCCTACTATGAAATCTCGGTCGTTGCTTCCATTTGCTAAATCGTGGCTGCACCTCCCTTTTCTTCCTAGGTTCAAGAAATCGCGACCGGAACCCATTATCACGTTCGAAAATCTTTGAGGACAAGCCACCAACTTCGACCCATACATCGATCAACCACCTGCATATGGAAGCCCACTGCGAGCAAGATCTTCTCTGCCAGAGGCCGGCCATGCTCGGTCACGTATATGGTCTCGAAAATCGTGCCATACGTATGGCATTCATCACCCAATTGCCGACTATCCACGCTTCTAAAATCGATCATAACCGTTGGATCTGTAGATCTCAACGAGCTCTACAATATTGTAGTTGATGATTTCTTGTAATTGTTAAAGGATTTGAAGAAATCTGGGGAAGAACGAAGAACAATTTCGGCCATTAAAGATAGCTAGGGCCGGCTGAAGAAAGAGTGAGGGTTTCTTTTGCAAATGTGAAAGTTGAGGTGCTTTTATAGAAAATCCAACGAAAAGCACTATTCACTCGATTTCCCGAACTCCAAATCTCGCGAGGTGACCGACGTTTCTAGGGTTTACCCCGCGTTCCGGACACAATGGAATATGTTTCGGAAGCTAATTTGGACATTTGTATGAGTTACGGCAATAAACGATCGATTTTAAATTAAATCGATTAAACCAATTTCTATGCGTTTTGGCTTGCCCCGGACAAACCGTAAATCCGATTGACACGAAATTTAAAACTTTACAATAATATAACATTACGGATACGATGAAACTGGTTTCGTCGAAATCCGAGACTGTTTGAAAAATGGCTATTTTCACTAGTCAATTAAATATTAAAAATATTCAATTTTCACAAATTAACTTTTAATTTGATTTTAAAAGTTCACAAACATTGTTCTAACTCCAATATGATTTAATATAACTTTATAAATCATTTTTAATCACATTAAACCCAATTTCTAATTATTTCTGTAATTTCCAATATTAAATTATCGATTTAATTATCCAATTAAATCCAGATATTCGAAAAATAAATTATTCGACTTATAAATTTTACTTGTTGATATTCAAAATCAATTAAATATCTGAATTTCAAATGACAGAAATTCTGGGTCGTTACACATAGAAATATTCAAAAACAAAAGATACACACAACACTATGTATTACTTCAAATCAGCTTGTTGATACTTGCTAGCAGCAAATGTATTAGTTAACTGTAAAGAAAAAGTTCAATAATTTGTCGTAATAGACATAATTGGCAACAATTGTCTTTTTTTACTGCAGTGAACTTTGAACTTCCTTTTTGCAACATGATGTTCAACTATACATCAAAAACACCTTGTATCCCGTTAAAATCGACTATTTCATTAACGTGACTGCAGTTAAAGTGCTAAAAAACTGAACACTACTTGATCATTAGGATAATAAACAACTTTGAAAGAAAGTGATTAGCATATAACTGACAAATGTGTGTGCGTCCCATTAACAATGATAATAGTTGAAGTTAAGCAAACAAGAGTTATAGGTTAAGACTTCAGATTGCAGTGCCCTACTACTTTATCTATTTGTATCAGTTAAAATGACACTGCAAAAAAGAAATGTAGGCCTGGACAGGTTTTTGAAACGTAAATTGTGTTTACATTTTAGGCTAAATCTTCTACCTCATGTGAACACTCTAAAGACAGTGCAACCTTATGACGGTCAATTAATGGAAGAATTAATACACATGTCAATTTGTAATTTGTGTAGTTTCTCCTATTCATTGAAACAAATTACCAAAAAAGAATCACTTTGCAGTTTGAAGTTTTAAAGCCTGGTAATGAGGGTTTGGACTTTGGATTTAAATGTTAAGATCAATTTTATATGTATACTTCTACATGTAACCAGGAGAAGTCATTATCTGATGTAAATGTTTAAGATGTATCATAAAATTATGTGCATCCTGCTTATTATTTTATAAATGAATGCATACTTACAAACAACAAATTAATTCAAGCATAATCAATGATGGTTTCATAAAATTTTCTCTAGTATACCTTCACAATCCTCCCCAACATAACTAGCATCCTCTGCATAATCAACATCCATCTCATTTATTAGTCATAACGGAAACTTTGTTAATTTAATTAAATTTTTATATAAAAAAATTAATTTTTTTTATCAAACTTGGAAATTTTTTACAAATTTAATTCATTAAGTCGGATGTTTATAAAACTAGATTAAATTTTATAATAATTAGTTAAGTTTTATTAGCTTGTTATTTTTATAAACTTGATTTGTTTTTAAAAATTATTTAAAGTTTATAAACGTCGTTATTTTTTAAGACTTGCTTAATTTGTATAAAACTTAGTTAAATTTTATAGAAATTAGTTAATTTTTATAAATTAGGTTGATTTTTATAAATTTATTTAACTTTTATAAAATTTTGATAACTTTGCTAAATTTTTACAAACTTAATTACTATTTTATAAATTTTCTTACCATTTACAAAATTTTGTCAATATTTAGATAATTATTTAATTTATGTACAACTTGTTTCAACTTATTTAAATTTTTGTACAACTTAGTTAAATTTTATAAATTTATTTTTTATTTTTTAAAACATAGTTAAGGTAGAAAATTATTTACCTTTCATAAAACTTGGTTAACGTAGTTAATTTTTATAATTTATCTAACTTAGTTTAATCTAACAATAATTATATAATTTTTTATAAAACATAGTTAGCTTTTTATAAAACTTGGTTAAATTTTACAATCTTAATTAATTTAATCAGATGTTTATAAAACTTGGCAAATTTTATAAAACTTAGTTAAATTTTATTAACTTTGTTATTTTTATAAATTTAGTTTATTTTGAAAACATAAACTTGCTTAATTTCTATAAAACTTAGTTAGCTTCTATAAAAATTAGTTATTTTCTTATAAATTAGGTTAATTTTTATAAATTTATTTAATTTTCATAAAACTTAGATAACTTTATTAATGTTATATTTTGTTTTAAATACTCTACCCAACAATTGCATGTCGATTGTTATAAACTTATTAATTTTTATAAAACCTAGAAATTTTATAAACTTATTTAATTTTAAGAAACTTAGTTAGTTTAGTTAATTAGTATAAAACTTAATTAATTTTATAAAAATTAATTAACTTAGTTAGATATCATGTTCAATCTCAAAAGATTTCATTCAAAGAGATAAAGGAAGTAGCATCTAAGTACAGACTACATAGTTCTTAGCATAAGACTGGAAGTAACTGGATAACATTTTACTTTCAATGTATTCTATTGTTGAGTGTCTTTTCTATCAATCCAATTCCTTCTAAAAGATTTGATAATGTCGTATATTCACCTTTTCCGTACTTGAAAAAATTCAATATAGGATAAGAAAAGCTAAACATGACATGTTTGCAACGTACATCTTTAACCAACCATCGTCTGATAATTGAAACACCTACGATAAGTATATATAGACTTCATTTTATCGTATAAAAATCATCGTGGCAATTGGTTTATTTTCAAACAACATTTGATCTATTATGATTCAAATGGTTGTAACTTCTATGAAGAAAAAATGTATTATAAACGTACCTTCTGTATCCCTTTATCTATGTCAGGGTCTTTACACTCTTCCTGGTTACTCTTTTATCTTTGAAAAATATTGTTGCATTTATCTTTGAAAAATGTAATTATGGTCAAGTATCCTAAAACTTGTATATTAGAAATAAAATAATGCTTACCGTAAATAATTGTCAGCAAGGACAGGAAAAGCATAAATCACGTTGTATGAAATTATGGCTGCATTTTGGTTTAGAAGAAGACTAAATTATGTTTGCAGTCTCACATTTGCATGCAAATGTGCCTAGCTTTTTATGAAATTATAGCTACATCTTGGCTTATGGAAGAAGACCACATTATACATTTGTATTCTAGTGTTTTATTTTAAATATATCTTACAAAACATATGTGAAAATAAAAGCTAATTTAGAAAGTTGTGGTAATACATGTTTATTTTTGACCTTTTTCTACAATTTGGACGAATGAAACTCAATTTAAAACGTTTTATTAAGAAGAACATTATACTGTATTTTTTATTAATGAGATGCAACTCATGTTCTATGATTATAATGTTGCTTTTTTATGTAATGAACATAAAGAAGTAACTTGGTATGAAATATTTTCTTTTCATCTCAAGTCTCAGCTTTGATGAAAGCCTTGTTATTCTTGCTAAAAATGTAATGGGGTCGTCAAGGAAAATGCCGACAGGAAACCTATTATTCACATTGAACACATGCAACATTCAAGATAAAAAAAATTCTAATCATCCTACACTAAGTTTATTTATTTTGTTTATGCATGATAATAGAATTGGAAGATGCAAAGTGCAAAATGTCAAGGTAGTGAAACAAGGAATCAATTAGGTGTCTGTTGATAACATTTGTTATTTTAAATACATCTCAATGTAACTAATGTAAGTATATTTTATGCTCAATTTGCATAACATGTAAACTGCCATGCACGAAATTAGTTCTTATTCATATAAAATCGGTTCTGGTATCAAAGCCAGTTCTTGAAGTCAGGAAAACTGCTGTGAACGAAATCAAGCTCTTCTTAGTTCTTATGCTTTTTTTAACAGAAATACATCTTTTCATATATAAACTCAACAAAAAGCTGTCAACAAGCATGACAGGTGACCGAGAAAAAGGAAAGGAATACAAAACCGAGAAACCACATCAGAAGAACATCGAAACAACCAACAAGGGAAACTAGTAGACACGAGCGAGCAAAGGCAAAGGACCTTTGGCACCAGGCACACAGCACACCCGATGAGCTCATGGAAACCCTCCGCCCATCCAATATCGTAATCGAGCTCCGGCAAGGCCACCGCCCGATGACGATGTTGAGTGACCACCGTGCAAAGAAACAGAAATCCCAACAGGCGACCCTCCAAAACAGAAGAAAGAAATGGCCAACACCCCAACAACTGTAATACCGACAGTTGGAAAAGAGTAGCGGCATTCCTTTAAGAAAGCCCCAATCATAAGAAGTACTGAGAAACAAAAACCACCCTAGAAAAGCCAGAGCCTGAAAGCAATAGTCACACAGTAAGAAAACAAAACGGGGGGGAAGACGGTCAGGGAGGAGACTAGTAAGCCAGATCCACTAGTCTCCGGAGCGGCAATCATCCAATTCCCGCTCTATAAGAAGTCTGAGAACAGGAGATAGATAAAAGGTTCACTAAGCGACCATAACGAGTATTGACCGAACCTCTGAAAGTTCGGCCACGAAACGCCAAGAAAACATCATCTCTAACCCGCCGAATAACGGAGAGGGGATCCATAGGAATCTCGTCAAAAATTGCCTTATTCCGCGCACACCAGATGTGCCAGCAAATCAGACAGGGAATCAAGCGAAAGATGATAGAGCGAAGAGATCTACCAGAACTATCAAACCACCAAGAGGATAGAAAATCATACGACGAGGAGATGGAGCCACGGATACCCAATAAATTACCGAAATAATTCCAGTGGGATCTGGCACACCAGCCAACGAAAAGCAAATGATCCACCGATTCTGTTTCCCCGTTGCCGTAGCATCTACAACGGGAAACAAATGGAATGCCAATCTGCTGAATGTTCTCATCAACCGGTAACCCATAATGGAAGGTTCGCCACATGAGGAGAGAGACTTTTGGTGGGATTCGAACGTCCCAAATGTATGAAAAAAAAGGAAGGACTGGAGAGGGGTTTCTAGATGAGCTCCAGGCCTTAAGAATAGAGAACGGACCGTCATCCCAACCGGAGTGGCCATTATGAGAATCAACGAGCAATTTGACCGATTGCATATGCTTCCAAGTCTCACTGGCGTAAGATGGAGAACTGGCATAGCCAGAAGACGCCAGTCTCCGGTACTTAGCATGAAGGAACTTCGCCCATAAGGAGTCGTTAGTTCCAAACCTGTACCACAACTTGCAAGTGAAAGCCGAACAGATGTCCTTCGGATTACGCAATCCTAACCCACCCTCACTCTTAGGCCGGCAGATAACATCCCAAGACACCCAGTGATGTCGGCGATTGTCACCCTTCGATCCCCAGAAGAAAGAGGATGCCAAAGATTGGAACGATCGAAAAAAGGAGGAAGTTGGGGTCATAGCGGCGAAAATATGAGTACCCATAGAGCTCAAAACCGATTGGATGAGCACTAATCTTCCTGCTTGAGACAGAAGAGACGCATTCCAACGGATAATCTTTCCCCTTACTTTGTCCGTAAGAGGATCGAAAAGGGCGTTAAGTTTCCTTCCTCTGTAGAGAACTATTCCCAAATAAGGAAGGGGAAGGGAAGCTGCCCTGAACCCGGTAAAAGATTCGACCCAAGACACTCTCAAAAGGTCCATGTCCTTCGCGTGGACGAAGCAACTCTTCGCAGAGTTAACCAATTGGCCCGAACACCTCTCGTACAGATGAATGAACCGAATAAGTCGGCGAACAGAGGACCGATTTCCGTTGGAGAAAATGACAATGTCATCCGCGAATGACAGAGAGGAGACGAGCGGACACCCACTCGGAAGTCCAAAATGCTGAATTTGACCAAAAATCGTTAATGTGTGGATGCCACGAATGAAAGTCTCGGTCGCAATAACGAAAAGAGAAGGGGATAGAGGATCGCCTTGACGGATACCTCTACCAGCTTTGAAAAAACCATTGGCCGATCCGTTAATGAGAACAGAATACCAACAGTTGGAAATGAGCCTCCACACCAAATCGATAAGGGTTTCAGGAAAACCGAAGGCACGAAGAACCTTGATGATGAAAAACCAGGACATACGATCGTAGGCCTTTTCCATATCCAGTTTGAAAATAATGTTAGAACCTCTGACCTTACGGTCAATCCGAGAAACAAGTTCTTGGGCTAAAAGGACGTTATAAGTGATCAAACGACCTTTTACAAACCTGCCTGAGAGGAAGAGATAATGCGAGCAAGGTACGGAGCCAAACGAGTGGCTAGGACCTTAGAAATTACTTTGTTGGCGAAATTACACAGGCTGATTGGACGGAACTCCGAGCACACCCGAGGATTATCGCACTTTGGAATAAGAACCAAGTTAGTGGATGACCAACTAATGGGAAGAGCGCCTCCGCAAAAGAAATGCTGAATAGCCAGACATAAATCAGATTGGATGATATGCCAGGTACTACGAAAGAAGGACCCATTAAACCATCCGGCCCACAGGCACTATCCTTGCTAAGAGCAAAGACACAGGCACGAATCTCATCTGACGAAGGCGGGGAAGCTAAACCTTCACTTCCCGCAGAAGGAACAAGCCGAGGAATGAAAGACAGGATGTCCGAAACTGGATCAGACACAGAAGGAGAACCCAGGTAAGATTGAAAATGAGAAACTAAAACCTCTATGACTTCAGACGGAGTCGAAGCCACAGATTGGTCCGTCCTCAAAATCTCACGAATAGAAAGCAAATTAGCTTTCTTACGAATAGAAGAATGAAAGAATTTGGAATTCGTATCACCTTCGACTACCCACTTGATCCTCGCCTTTTGACGGAGGTATGAGTTTTCAATACGAAGTTCCGAAGAGAAAGCCAATTGAGCGCAAGCCCAATTCTCCTTGTTTTCGGCTGAGGGACTCTCGTCGAACAAAGATTCGGCAAGAATCAGGGACTCTTCAGCCGCTCGCACACGATCGAAAATATTCCGGAAAACAAGGGAATTCCACGTATTTAGGCAAACCTTAAGACACTTCAGTTTCCGAGAGAATGCCCCCATGGGGAGCAGCCACTAGGGGAGTGGACCACGATTCCTCAACCACCTGTAAAAAACTATGGTGGGAACTCCACATACTAAGGTAGCGGAAAGAAGAAGGTCCCGACAAAGACCGCGAAGCGCACCGTAATACTAGAGGCGCATGATCAGAACAAGAGCGATGAAGATGAGAGATAGAAAAAGTAAAAGGGAGGTTAAACCAATCAGCAGACCCAAATATCCTATCCAACCTGGAGAGGATCCGATTCGGACCTTCCTGATTGTTAGACCAAGTAAATGCAGAGCCAACGAAAGGAATTTCAGATAACCCGGATCTCACAATGAAAGAATTGAAATCAGAAACCGATTGCCGATTGACGGCCACCCCTCCTGATTTTTTAGCCTGACTAGCGACAACATTGAAATCACCACCCACCACTGAAATCGAGCAACCGAAGTCAGCAAGTGACATAATGTCATCCCAGAGAGATAATCTATCTATCCGGTCACACTTGGCGTACACCGCCGAAAGAAGGAACGGTTGCGGGAAAAAGGAAGAGGAGCACAAGACAGATAAAAGTTGAGACGAGTCAAAAATAGAGCGAACAACGCATTCTTTGGACCAAAGAATCCAAATCTTACCCGGAACATTCGATATAGAACCTCCAAAACCAAGCGACAGAACCGCCTTGGAAATCTCACCAGGACCCACAAAAGGTTCTAAAATAGCCACCACGCCAATGGAATGCTTACGGACCATCCGCTTAAGCCTAGCAGAAGATGCTTCATTGCCAATACCACGAATATTCCAGAAGAGAAAGTTCGTCATGAAGACAACACCTACCAGAGAGAAAGACACAAGCCTAGAGAGACAACACAGACGCAAATCAGATACGATACAAGGAGGATAGGGCAGATCTACCGATCTGCTCAGTCGCCGCTATAGAGCGAGTACGGATAGTGCGGGGGATGACGGAAGCGCCACGCGAACACCATCGAGAGGATCTACGCATAGGCTGACGCAAAGGCTCGGACGCCGAAGAAGCATCTAAACTCTCCTTCGAATCGGACAGAGAAGAAAAGGATCTGGAGGGATCAGAGTTCTCGGTAAGATGAGAGAGCCGCTCATTTATCAAAGCAGTTTCCTCTACACTAAGCATCGGAATGACGATCGATAAGGCACAAGAAGAAGAAGGAAGAGAGCAACGGGAAGAGCAACAAATAGGCGAAGAATCAGGAGAAAACGAAACAGATAGAGGATAACGAAAGTATGTGGGGGAGCTAATAATACGCATCCCACGATGTTGTAGGAACCTAACCCATGCCGGACTGCCACTAGTGAGACAGCCCCGCGAGACAGGTGAGGTTCGCAAGGTGGCCCTAGCAGAAATATCACCCGATCGGGTCGCAACTGACTGGTAATATTCCAGGCTGCCCACATAGTGGACCACATCAGGGTACACTATGCAATCAGGACTGGAACACCACCTGAGCCAATCGACCCAGGCAGGGTAATCTCTCCGTAGAGGCCAATGGGGACCAACCAGTAGAGGAAGACGATAATAAGCCAATAACGACACTGACCAGGCCTCGCTATGGCTCATAACAAAAATCCAACAGAGGGATCCACACTGTCCGCTCCAAATGGAGAACACAATGCCTAAAGGACCTGACACGCCACCAAACAACTCCAGGGTAGCAATATCAGGGAGCACACGCCGAAGCGCGTCAAGGCTCAAAACCACAAAGAACAAGCCAACAGACACAAACCGACAAGTTAACATAATCCCAAAATCAACGACCAATTGAAAATGCACAATCGAGATACTCACCTTACCGGCCAACAAAACACTTACCTGCTTCTGCGCGACGAGGGGATTAACAGAGCAACCCACCAAAATCTGCTCGCGCAACAAAACACCCCACAAATAGGGTCGAGGAGATCGAACAGATAGACAAAGACGAAAAACCCTACCAATAACAATCGCACTGGAACCCACAGCCAAACCGCCACGACTAACCCAAAAGTCACGAAACACCAACGAAGGTATAGGGGGGAAGCATCGCAACCAGCCTGGATGGGGTGTCAGAGTCCCCTACGATGCAAACATCAAGAACACCGTCGAAACCATCACCACAATCACATAAATCCGAGCCCACCACCAGCGGAGCTACGGATTCCAATGCCAAAATTCCAGTACCATCCCAAGAACCATAAAACGATGAATAAGGAACCGGGGAGGGAAGCACCGCATCCTGAGTGGAAGGGGTGGTGAAATCCCTTTCGACCAAAATATCCAATCCAAAGCCAAAATCACAGAAAACCGAGCCCACCACCAGCGTCTCCTCCCTACGAGGCAAAACCTCACAAGCAGGCGAAAAATTAACCGACGGAGCGAAGTGGGTGATGAAATCCCCTTCGTCCAAAACATCAGAACCATAGATAGAGCCACAACTCACCGTACCCACCACCAGCGGCTCCTCCCCACAAGGCAGAATCTCACAATGGTCAGAGAAAGCTAACAACGGTTCGAAAAGGGTGGTGAAGTCCCTCTTCGAAGCAACTGTGGAAACATCAGAATGAGACGACACCACCCAATCAACGTCGAATTGATAAATACGCCTACAGGGAGGAGGACGGCACAACAAGCCACCATCAGAGATCGACAGCAACTCCATAAAACAATTCTCGACCCACAAATAACGGGATCTGGTAAGATCCCCAAAAGAGGCCAGGGAATAAACCCTAATCTCAACAGAGTAAGCACCAATGAATACCACAGACAGAGGACCGGAGGCCACCGCAAGAATGGCATCTCCAATAGCTGCGAAAGAAGGGCAGTGGCGAATGAAAGAACCGGAGAGAACGAACTCTCCATCGCCACCCAAATACGGCAACATAACCGACAAACAAGCAACACTAAAATGCAGCGACGGTGATAGCAGCCTCTGGGAGAAAGCGAATTAAGAAGGAGAAAAGAAGCAGTAATAGAAAATATCGGAATCGCTATAGAGAGACGGCCATTAAAATAGCCGTTGTTTTATAATAAAATTTGTTAATCTATAGTAAAGAATTCAAATTCCTCTTCATCTACAAGCAAAAGCAGAAAGAAAATAAAAGAAAAAAGGAAAAGTACAACGAAGAATATAAAGTATTTTATTGCTAATGATGAATACAATGTTGTTTGTTTATATTTTTCCTCCATGATTTCCTTTCACATGAAGCCAGTATCTTCAAGATTAGGTCTGTCAAACGGATTGGGTCGGGTCAAAATGAATTGGGTCGAGTTTGACCTAATTCATTTGTGACCCATTCTTTTTTATCCATTTATGACCCAACCCATTTATGATCCAACCCACTTAATAAGAGGGCTATCCATTTAACCCATTTAAAAATTTAAATTCAATTTGACTAATAAAAAACAAATAAATATAAAATAATTCTAATTTTTATGTTTTGAGTTTAGAAAAAAAATAAAAATAAATTTTTATTTTTATTTTTAATCAAAATTCAAATATGGGGATGCAGTAGCTTATTATTTTCTAAGTACAACTGTCAGTCCCCATGAAAACTACAGTGTAGTTTGTTATTTTTAAGTACAATTGTCAATCTCCATGAAAAACTACAATGTATGTTCAAAATTCTTATTTTACAAATTTATATTAAAATTTAATGTTTTTAATAAATGGGTAAATGGGTTACCCATTTATAGCCTTTTTAAAAATAGGTCAACCCAACCCATAACCCATTTAATAATATTCATAAATGGGTTAACCCAACCCATTTATAAGTAGGGTAAATCAGTTGGGTTAATGGGTTGGGTCATATTTTGAGAGGTCTATTCAAGATCTTACATCATATGAATATCTCACACTCACTCAAAAGACAGTCTTCCTTCATTCGCACACGCTTGCATTACTCCCACACTCGTGAATACATGCAGTGCAATTATATGAACTCATGCATGAAAACACCCACCAGTACACACGTGCCATATATATTCTTATACACGCTTAAATACACACATACTCACATCACACAAATGAAATTAATGTATGTTATTTAAACTTCCATTACCAGACTCAGTAAAACATTGATGCCTTTAACAAGTCTTTGTTCATCATCTTCTTCCTAAATGACATCAGATTATTATAATATAACTCTAATATGTATAAATTCTTATTCTCAAGACATGCACCCTCCATATATGTTTCACTTTATCATTGATATTTATTTTATTTTCATAATAAATTGATAGCTGATACGCAAAGACACAGGTGCGTAAGTGCCTGATGGTTTTCGGTCGCATATGTGTCTGATACCCAAGATTGAACGTCAATTAAGGTTCACCTGATACCACAACGTGAAAACAACAAAGGGACACATTTTCATTCATCCAAATACACTACTAGAAAATGGTTAAATAGCGACAAGGGGCGACGGCTTCCGACGGATAGGCCTACGATGGCCATCGGAAGCCGTCGGAAAATCGCGTAATACAGGCTCCAGCCGAGCCTCTTCTTCCTCATTTCACAAAACCAAAAACCTAATTAAAATTCTCAAATTCACTCCCCAAGCCTCCAATCGCTAATTTCGTATTTTTGCATCCTCTCCGGCTACGAATTCAACCTCTCTTGCTTTCTTGCTCAGGTATAATCTCTTATTTTCGCAAAAAATTCAATTATTACCTATTTTTAGATTTGCATAAGTTGATAAATTAGGGCTAATTGATAGTTGAAATTGTTTCCAATAGTGTTATTATTGTTTCTAGCATTCCATGGTATACCTATTTCATCTTTTATCGTGAAATTATGAAAAACATGTATAATTTGTGGTTGTTCGTGTATATATAAATCATTGTGTATGCCTTAATTTTACGATTGTATATGTGTGTAGTGCTGCTATCATTGTATTGTGTTAGTTGGAATAAAATAAAATGAATGCATGAGCTAGAAGTATTATATTGTGCATATATTGACTTATGCAACAAAATAAATGCATAAGTCTAAATTATAATTGTATGTATTGAAAAATGACAAAAATGTTAAACCAGCCTTAAGTTGATGTAATACGTCGAATAAATGTGTCAAATTAAAATATATTTTTGTAAATGTGAACAGTTAGTAAAACTGTATTTTTTGTAAAATGCGCACATTTAATTAACTAATGTCCCTTAGAGAGTTTTTAGCCCCGTTTGACGAGTGTTGTACATGATCGTTATATAAATAGTCGATTTTTTCAAAAAACGACCATTTATATTCATCTGGTACAATGTTTGTTGGATTTATCCTTGTATTGGACAAGTTATGAACACAGTAAACATTTACATTTTGTATACTACTTCGTCTCAAATGGTTCATAAAATTTCGGCTTAACTTTTCTTTTTTGTTTCCAGCGTACACGTATTTGTGTACAATGTAGGGAGCAAAAGGGAAATGCTGCCGAAATTTTGTTGAATGTTTGAGACGAAGTAATATACGAAATATAAATGCTTACTGAGTTTGTAATGGGAAGTAGGATGCCTGACCATGGAAAAAATATCTTTTTGTACAAAAATTTTGTATCGGTACGTTAAAAAATAAAATGTGTCATATTTGAAAATATTTTTTAATTTGCGAAATAGTTCTTTAAATTCAAATATTATACGACCATGAAAATAATCTTTTTCGAATTTGTATTCTTGAAAATAAATATTAAATTTTGAACTTGTGACTCATTTTCTCAAATAGGAAAAATGATTGATTATTTTGTTGATCGGAGGAGATGAATGTACCAAAGAAAAGACTGAGAGGTTCAATAAAAGAAGATTTTTATAATGGCATAAATGTATTTGTTGAATTCGCTTTAAGTAATAACGGAAACGATCCAGAAATTTGTTGTCCGTGTAGTAGATGTAGACATTTGAAGTATCTGTTACCAGATATAGTGAAAGTTCATTTATGCCAAAACAATTTCATACCCGTGTATTATGTTTGGGATCGGCATGGAGAAGTTGAAGCAAAAACTTCTGTAGAGTCTGAAAGTGTCGTTAACGAAGTAGTTACGACGACCCTTATAGAAAATATGGTAGAAGATGCAGCACGATCAATATTTCATATGGTTGAAGTCGACGACGAAGATGGAAATGTTAAAGAACCTAATATTGAAGCAAAAAAATTTATGATTTGCTAGTGCTGCTAAGAAACCTATTTGGGATGGTTGTAAAAGCTGTACTCAGCTGTCAGTAATCACAGAATACATTGCGATGAAGTCAAAATACAACATCACTTAAGTTGGGTTTACGGCTGTTGTACAAGCTGCAAAAAGGCATATGCCGCCCGATAATCTAATGTGTGAAAATCACTATGAAGTTACAAAACTTATGTCGGCTTTTGGTTTACCTTATCAGAATACATGTTTAAAAGGTTGCATGTTGTTTTGGAAAGAAGATGCAAACCTTAAAAATTGTAAAATTTGTAATCAGGAGAGATACGAACCAAGAAAAAAGAAGGAGAAGGAAGTTCCGTACAAGCGTACGCGTTACTTACCCATCACTTCGAGGCTTCAAAGATTATATGCATCCTCTGTAACTGCATATAATATGAGATGACATAGTGTGAGAACGGAGGAAGAAGGTACGTTGACATATCCAGCCGATGGAGAAGCATGGAAGTATTTCGATAAAACATATCCAAATTTTGCAGCGGAGAGTCGAAATGTAAGATTAGGATTATGTACGGATGGTTTTTCTCCATTTTCTCAATTTGGTTCTAAATATTCATCCTGGCCCATTATCGTCACACCGTATAATTTACCTCCATGGATGTGTATGAAAACGCAATATATGTTTCTTACTGTTGTCGTTTCTGGCCACGATGATCCGACACAAGGAATTGATGTATATTTACAACCGTTGATTGATGAGTTAAAAATACTATGGAACGAAGGAGTAGAAACATATGATGTGTCCAAGAAGAAATTTTTTCATATGTTTGCTTCTTTATTGTGGACTATAAGTGATTTTCCTGCCTATGCAATGCTTTCAGGATGGAGTACTACCGGTCGTCTAGCATGTCCATATTACATGGATGAAACACGAGCGTTTTCTTTACCTCATGGTAAGAAAATTTCATGGTTTGACTATCATCGATATTTTCTCCATGTAAATCATCCCTTCGAAGGAGAAAGAAAATCTTTTTAGCTAATAGAGTAGACACCAGACAACCACCGACGATATGGTCAAACAAAGACATATATGAACTTGTTAGGGACTATCCAAAGATATATGAAACTAGAGTGCAAACAGAAATTGAAGGCAAATCGATTGTTCATAACTTGTGCAAAAAAACTATTTATTGGGAGTTGCCGTATTGGAAACATCTTCTGCTTCGTCGTAATATAGACGTGATGCACAATGAGAAAAATGTATTCGATAATGTTTTTAACACGATTTTGAATGTGAAAGGGAAGATGAAGAATGATTTGAAATCAAGACGCGATATAGAAGAATTATGCAAACGTCCTAAGCTTTATATGAAACCAAATGACAGTAAAAAACCCAAAGCATGTTACGAATTAGATAATAATTAAGTTAAAGTTGTGTTAAAATAGGTGGAAGGGTTAAGATTTCCTGATGGGATATCATCAAATCTTTATAGATGTGTTGACTTTAAAAAGGTAGATTGGGTGGAATGAAAAGCCGTGACTGTCACATAATGATGAAAAAATTATTTTCCGTTATGTTCAAAGAACTACTACCGTTAAAGTTTGGAAGGTAGTAACGAAGCTTAGTTTGTTTTACAAAGAGCTTTGTTCGACTACTTTAAAAGTGCAACGTTTACGTAAACTTGAAGTAGATATTCCTATATTGCTCTACAAATTAGAGAAAATATTTCCGCCAAGTTTTTTTAATGTAATGGAACATTACATGTTCATCTTCCATCTGAAGCACGATTTCGAGGTCCTATCCAATATGGATGGATGTATCCATTTGAGAGGTATGTAATATGTTATCATGTAATTTAATTGCATTTGAAAGATGAAGTTAATGCAAATTAATTTTGCATAGATATCTAAATCATCTGAAGAAAAAAGTGAGGCAAAACGCATGAGTTGAAGGTTCGATATGTAAATCTTACATCGAAGAAGAAGCTTCGTTCTTTTTCTCTCACTATTTCAGTAACCACGTGAATATATCATTTGAAGGTGTTCCTCGTAATGACGAAGGCGATGAACAAGAGTCCTCTCAAGCAATGTTATCTATTTTTAGACAACATGGTCGGTCTTTTGGAAAATGTGTAGAAATATGGCTAGACGATAGAGATCTTCATGTAGCACACACTTATATTCTTCTAAATTATGTCGAGGTTGCACCGTTTGTTAGGTAATCTGAAATAATAATTTGTGTTTTATTCTTTTCTATAATGCATGCGCGTGTATAACCTAATGTAATAATTTGTTTATATATACAATTTTTATGAACGTGAACATCCGAACGGAGCTCTCAGTAAAGAATTTTGCGGTTGGTTTTCAAATTACGTTTATGAGCTGAGAAATTATGCTGTTGACGAAGGGTTGAAACATCTTGCGATGGAACCAAAAAGAGTGGTCAAGACACATCCAATATATTTCGTCAATGGATATAAATTTAACACCAAAGAATACGGTGCAGAAAAATTAATGAATAATACTGGTGTATTTTTTAAAGGTAATGACGATCCAGAAAATCACATAAATGATTTTTATGGCGTTCTAACACAAATTTTGCAACTGACATATTTCTCAAGACCCGCGGAGGAGGTGTTTCTATTTAGATGCTATTGGTTTAACAATGCTCCAGGTTCTGCAATTAATGTGCACAAGAATTATAATCTTATTGAAATAAAGCATACATCGCGCTATTACAAGTACGATCCTTTTGTACTAGCCAAACAAGCATTACAAGCTTATTATGCTCCTTATCCGTCTCTAAAAAGAGATAAAGCAGATTGGTCTACAGTTTTTAAAACAAAGGCTAGATTTATATTCGATAGGAAGAATATTCCAAACAAACAAGCTTATCAGGCAGATCTTGAGGAAAATAATGAAATAATAATTACAGACGATCATACAGATTTTGGTCCTTTGATCGATGAATCAAATATTTTGGTAGAAGCGTTTGACAGTATAGAGGAAAATAACAAAGAAAACGAGACTGAATCTAAATCAGAAGACGATGATGATTGATAAAAATACGAATCTGATTTTTTTTACAATTGATGTAACTATGTTGAATTCTTGATGTATTATGAAATTGATGTAACTATGAAACCAAACATGTATGTTTACCATTGTTTACATGTTTTATGCCATTTCCATTTGTCATTTATTTAGCAATTTTTATTAAAAATGCAATGTACTCTTCTTATCGTCGGAACATGAGACCCATTATGAATCAGGTATAATACACTTCCATTTCTATTTCCATTTCAGTCACTAATTTAGCAATTTATACCGTTGATGTCATTTACATATGAAATATATTTCATTATCATGTTATTATTCTCTTCTGGAATGATGTGTATAATGTCACGGGTTTATCATAATGTCATTTAGAGGTAAGAGCTCTTTCCGATCTTCAGGAGGCGATGGCAGTGGTCCATCACAAGCATCACAGCATCATGTAGTTTCTGAAAGTGTGTGTAGGATCGTGTAATATGGAATATACTTAAATCTAAATGTGGAAACAGATGATAATAGCAAAGTAAATGGAAATAAGTAAAATAGAACAAGCACACCAGGAATTTTTATACTGGTTCGAACTTCCCGTTCTACGTCCAGTCCTAAGCTCCTTCTGGAATTTCAACTATAATAACCCTCACTTAACCCGGAGGAACAAGTATATACAGTCTGAGCAGCAGAACAGATACCTGAGCAACTGAACATGATTTTCGCCTCAACAGTAGAAGAGGACTTCACTAGTATAAAATAACATCTGACACTGTGTGTTCTTGATAACACTGATTTGTCACTGATAGTACAAACGTCCTATAATCAAATCCTCAAGTATATGAAGTGTATGTGAAGATTTGAAGAGAAGATAATGCTAAGAATCGAAGATTATGAAAGTTATTTGTAGATTCAAAGTAGTAAAAACGTATGTTCACTATTTGAATGCAAATATTAAAGCACAAGCAGAATATTAGAGAGTTAGAATGAAAATCAGTGAATATGAAATGTTTGGGAGTATCTATATATAATAATTGAAGAGTTACTGCCATTGGTGAAGGGTTCTGATGAAGAGGAGCACCTATTTCCGTTCATAGAAGAGTTGCGTCCTTTAAGAGAAGAAGATGTCTTTTCGAAAATATGGCAGTTGGTCTCGGGTCAGTCGACTTGTCGTTTATGGTCAGTCGACTGACTATGCAAAAGATTTAAAAAATAAACACTATGTATATGTACACAGTCAGTCAACTGTATGGTTATAGCCAGTCGACTGGCTGTGACATATTTACATAGTATGCTTCTGTTTTGATTTTTATGTGAAATATGAAGTGCGGACTACTGAGGATAGATTTTAACAAATTTCTAAGACTCAATCATACATACTAGACAGTGAAAGCATAGATTAAAAGTCTTGATGTATCCATAGTCCGTTGATTATTTCTTTTTGTCGTGAATTCACTTTTTCTTCTAACTTGCTTTGTCAGAATCAAAACTAGTGATTCAACATTATCTTCCTTTTTGATTGATGACAAACCTGTATATAAAAGTCCTAGAGAACAAATATAAAAACTCCCCCTGAATATATGATATTTCTTGTACCTGCATAAAAATGATTAGGACAATTCTTCTCCCCCTTTGTCATCGACAAAAAGGAGATATAGAAAAAATAATTTCAATATAAAGTGCAGAAATAAATATCAAAGTGAGACTATTTAGTAAAAGTCTCAAAAGATAAGTTTCAATATGTTTAAATTGACGGAAAGTTATAGATAATCAAATAATTCATACCCAACTCACTCACCAAAAGACCTACTCATCAAGATCCCAATTGTATTCTCCCTTTGGTGCGGGCTCCTTTCCTGGTCTAGAAGCGTCTTGGGCACCACTGCCTGCTCCACTAGTGTCGCTACTAGTATGCTCCTTGGATGTAGACCATGTAAATCGAGGTGCGGGGCATTTTCCTTGGGCGACAAACGTGGCAGCAGTTGAAGAAGAAATGATAATGCATCCCGTAATGTACAAAAGAAACCTTTGATTTTATTGAGCTCCTTATCCATTTTCTTGAGTCTAGAATCCAAAATAAGTTGACTGCAGGAGAGAATTTCTGTGGATTCACGGGTGCTGGAGGAAGTAGCTAAGCGAATATCGCCTTCTTCTTGTTGCGCTACCGGTTCTCTAATTGTAGGACCTCCAGATTGTTGTTGTTGAGCCTGTTGTTGCTTCCAATCTTCAAATAAAGTAATAGGTGGTGGATGTGTTGGTAGCTTCATGAAACGACCTGCCATCCATCTCCATAGAATGACGCATCATTAATAAGAAAGAAAGGGATAGAAAAGAGAAAGAAAGAGAAGAAAGAAGAAACAACACATCAGAGTCTAAACAGCGGAACGAATAAATTATATTAATAACATAAATTATTACATAGTTTACACTTATCATCAGAGTTACATAGATAATACAACATATACTAGACAGTTATAAACACCTGTCTAGTTATACAACTCAATACAGCTCAGAGACAACACAGAACACACAGCGGAATACTATATATCTAACTCGGAAGCCTCCTGCTCCATTGCTCCTCCACAATTTGTCAAAGCTAACCTGATATACCTTGGCTACTCGTAAAAATTTGAGTTCCAAAGAGTTTAAGAAAAACAGAATAAACTTCGGGTCAGACAAGGGTCTGGTGTGAGTAACGGGTTAAGGTTGCTTAATTTTCAAAACCTTTTGAAAAGAAAAGTATCACGTAAGACTTCCCACACATAAACATGGAAAAGGTTTTTACCTTACGCTAACCAAAACATTTGATAAGAAATCTGGTGATATTATAATAGGTCTAGGATTTTCAAATAAAAATGAAATAGCCGAAATTGTTACATGATTAAATTCCATCTACTAGCTACAAAAGTGGGTAATACAATCAAAATCGTTGGCACTTATTGGATTTTGGATTCCATACAATGGCAGGGCTACTGGGGTACTGCCCGTCACAGTACGTAGCCTAGATCACCGTATCGAGGAGTACGCCCGCTCCCCTGCAACACAAGGCCGGACCCATTCCTTACTGAACAGTTTCGAACAAGGCAACCCCGATAGGTGGAGCTCAACAACTGTCCACACAGCCGAAATAAAAGGGACCTCTAGACAGGAGTAAATCTCACTCTCAAGTGGGGGCTACCCACGAAGCCTTGCTGCACCTTCCATGTTTTAGCCATTCCGGTCGATGAGGCTTGAGGCTATGATTACCTTTAGTGAACACATCACTTAGAATGCTCATCGTCCACCTGACGATGTTCTAAAAGCATTCAATCCATACAAGTTCGTTCCGGGTTCAAACGAAACCGAAGGCATTATCTCGTTACACTCATTTTGGAATCACCCTCAGAGTTAATGACGATAACCCTTGCACTCTGAATCTCCATCTCGAATCTATAAGAACTAATTCCGTCAAACTCATCACGGAATCACCCCCAGAGTTATACTGACGTATAGTCCTACACCTCGAGTCTTCACAAAGCTCCATTTTGATTCACGATCTAACGTTATTCTAGATCGATGTGGTTTTCGGATATCCAAATATGGAAACCCGATCCTGGTCTTATCGAAATCCAAAGCGTGTCTTTTAGGTCCAAGTTGTTTTAAGGTTTAAAACAAATTATATTATCTATATACACACAGATAGATAACTCACAAATCACAATTGATAATCAACACTATCAAATAAACAGGTAACCCACATTATCAATATCAAAAAAAGATAATCCATATATTACCATCACAATCGATAATCTATGTTATCATCACAATGCAACCAAGCATTCATACCACACACATTACTCCTCTCATTTCTGAGATCACAAAGCATCCAAGACAATCAATGTCATCCATTCATACATAAGCAATGATTTATCTCATCACAATATAAGTAGTTTAAAATGAATTAAATTAACTATCTCCATCTCTAATTAATTTAAAGTGAATGAAATTAATTATGTCATCCTTAATTAATTTAAAATAAAATAAATTAATTACTTCACTAATATAAATCTTGCTTACTCAATCATTTAATTGATTACAATCAATTAATCATTCATTATTAATCACCTTAATTTATCACCTTGATTAATTACCCTTAATTACATTCATGTAATTATCCTTAATTAATTTCACAAATTAATTGTTTTCAACCAATAACAGTAATTAACCTTTAATTACTTTAATTAATTAATTAACTATAATTAATTACCTTAATCCTTAATTAATTATATTAATTAATTTCCTTTAATTATTTATCATTGATTAGTTAATCATAATTAATCATCTTTAATTACATCATTAATTATAATAATTAGTGATCCTTAATTGTATTTAATAAAATTATCTTCCTAAATTAATTACCTTGAGTAATTAACTCATAATTATTAATCATCCTAGATTAATTACATTCAGTAATTAACTAACTTAATTACTTAATTAAACCAAATTAATTATTCCTTAATTAATTTCTTAATTAATCCCTTGATTAATTATTAAGTAATTTAAATCCAAATTACTTCATTCTTAAACATCTTCAATTAATTACAATTTGTAATTATCAATCAATTACTTCAACAAGTAATTTCCCAAATCATTTATTACATACAGTGATTATCTTTAAAACCCAAGTGTTTAAAATTAATTGAACTTAATTAATTAAATTAAACAATCACATTAAACTAAATTAATTACATTAAGTAATTAATTTCTTAATTACTTCATCAATTAATTATTCTCAACAATTCACAATTGATTAATATTAAATTAATTAATCTAATTAATTATAAAACTTAATCACATTAATTAATTATTTAAATATATTGGTTAATGACCTTCATTAACCATTCTCTAATTATTTTCATTAAGTAATTAATTGAGATTATTTACAAATTTAATTATCTTTAATCATCCATTAACTAAAGTCTAATTATTTAATTAATTAACCTTGATTAAAGCTTATTTACATAATTAATAACTCATTAATCATTAATTAATAATCTAATTAATGATCTTAATTTTAAATTGATTAACCCCTAAATCAATATTCATTAAATCTTATTAATTAATTAAATTAATTAATTAATTATTTCTTAATTACCCTTTTAATAAAGTAATTCAAACATTAATTCTTAACTTAATTTTAAGTTAATACATTCCTTAATTATGTTTTAAAATTAATTTATTTAAAACAAGTACTTTAGAAATTACTTTTAAATTTCATTTCAAATACAAAATTTAAAAGGAATAAATTTTAAACTTAGCCAAAGTTTAAACAAATTTAAAACTTTTAAATTGCAAGACAAACAGGTGGTTTGTTTTTAGATATGAAATTCAGCAAAGTTTTTGAAACTTATTCCATTTCAAAATTCAATAAATTTAAATCTACAACTTGTTTAAATCTTTAAATTTAAATCTTCCCTAAATTTTAAAACTGAAGTTCTAGTTCAACTTAAGATTTCCAGATTTAAATAAAATTTTAAATCTTGCTCATATCTTAACAACTTCATTTTTTAAAAGGTTTAAACTATTTTCACTTATAAAGTAGTTAAACAAATTTAAAGTTTAAAACTTTATTTTAATTTAAAATCTAAGATTTTAAATTTATCTTGGATTTCAAAAATTTAACTTTGAATTAAAATTTTTTGTTAAACTTTTCTTTACATCAAAATGCCCAGGTTTACAAAATTTAAACCCAAAAGCTTCAGGTTTGTCAAACCTGTAGAACAATGAAAAACCCGAGACTCCCCAAAACTTCTTCGAGAAATTCCATCCTTCGCTTCGGGTCAAAACTCGAATAACTCAAGTTCAATCCCGAGTTCAAAACAGCACCCTACAAAAATAATTCCCCTAAACTTCAACTGCATGGTGCACGTTCACCGTGGCTCCGGCCATTCACCATCGCTTCTACCCACCAGTGATCACCTCCAAACTCGAACATGAACACCAGAAACCACCACAGTAGCACAAATCGAAAATGAGCTAACTACCAAACCTGGCAATAGCAAATTTAGGTTTTATTCAAAACCTGTCAACGACGAGAATGTGCCTCTCCGACCATCAGCAGGTCAACGACTTCGACCATGGCTTCAACTACGATCAAACTACCTATATCCAAAATATCTAAACACTCGGTCATTTATACAAATCGAAAAGTTCGATTCATCAAACCATCCTAAAACTAGGGTTTAAAGGTAAAATCCCAAATCTGTAATCACTCTGACAAATTTTATCATTATTCAATATTTTTCCTAACAACTCCTATTCCTACACAATCACCCAGAAGTAACTCAAGATTTCCAAATTCAAAAATCATCTGATTTTGCTACAAATTCAATAACAGCTAAAACCCCAACTGCAACTTCATCTATCACTTTAAAATCCTAATTCTTGATCTAAAAATCAAGTTATAGTTAATGCTTTATATTTATGAAACTGCATTACAAGTTTAACCTATTTTAATTTTAGTTAAAATTATCTTAAACTGATGTTCCTTGTGTTTTCCAGAGACAAACACTTATAGTTTTTTTTTTATTTTACTTACTTAAATTTTAAGCATTGACTTGGGAAAATCAAACAGCATTGCTTTATAAATTTCCATATATCAGGAACTAAATTAAAGGATAAAGATTGTATCACAATTTGCTTGAACAACAGAAACAATAGAGAATTACTGCATGCAAACAAATACATATCACAGCAAACTTTTGTCATCACACAGACAATGTTTATTTATATTAAACATTCTAGCATGCAACCTTTTTAAAATTTTAAAAACTTAAAAGTTACCCACCTGTAAATAGAGAGGAAACAGAGCTTTCCAGATTTGAAAAAAAAGAAACCTTGAATTTTGCTGAAGACTAATTGTTCTTGGCTTTTTGATAAAACTTGAGTTACTTTTACTTCATGCTTTTAAAAGCTGAGTTGCTTGCGCTTAGATTTGCATGCAGGCTAATTGGTCTTGAACTTGCTTTAGATCTCAAGTTTTAAAGATGCAGTTGCATGCTTTTGGAGTTTGTAGTTGCAGGATGATTTCAGGATGATGAGATTGAAGAGCTACAGTTTTTGTATGATTTGTATTTTGAGTTTGAGTGTGATTCTGGTTTTGAAGAAAGTACAAACAGATTTTGATTTGGTTTTTGAGGAGATTTTTACAAGTTTTGTTTTCTGTTTGAAGATTAATTTTGTAGATTTTCATGTTTGAACAAACTTGAAAATGCAGGCTTGATATATGAGAGGTTTACTGCTTTGATTTTGAAGAAGAACAGTATTGAAAAAAAATGCAAGTAAGATTTTGATTGAGGAAGAGTTTCAGAATTTTGTTTTGAGAAGAAAACTTTCAGATTTGAACATTAGAAGAAAAAAAATGAGAGTGAAGAAACATGTTTTTATACAAATATGAATGATTTATTTAAAAATTAAAAGAAAAGAAAAAAAATCAAAAATAAGAAGACACTTGTCTTAAACAAAACATTTGTCAAATTAAGTAGATTTATTGTTTACATTTGTCAATTTGGAATTGTTATCCTTTACCACTTGTCCTTTTATTTAAAAGTAATTTGTATATAATTCATTAGTTAACATGTATTAAGTCAAATTAATTTGTTAGTTAATATTTAAATATGTATATAAACTTTTAAAAGAACTAAAAACAATTTATACTTATAAATGAAGCTTATACATATGGAAATTAAAACAATTTAAAATTTATACTTTGGAATTTAAATTCAAATTAAATCCATAATCTAATATTAAAAATCAAATTATGAATACAAATCAAAATTTGAAATAACAATAGTTATTTTTAACCAAAAATCTATTTGTAACACAATACATTGTTAATATTGTATTTAAAATGTCTCATTATTAAATTAAAACCATTTTAAAGGAAACTATATTTTTATTAAAAAATTATCTATTTAATTAACCTATAAAACTCCTTTCTCAATTTAATTAAATTTAAAACTCAAGCTAAAATATTTTAAAACATTTAAATACTTTTCCTTATCAATATTAAAATCGTATATTTATTTATTATATAGTTTTGAAAACTTAATATTTAATTAAATCAAAATTTCCAAATTATTAATATATGTATTAGAATTTTAAATCATGTTTTATTTATTAATTTAAACCACGATCATTTATTTTATAACTTTGAAAAGCTATTATTAAATAAAAACAAATTCTCAAATTACTAAAAATATTAGAATTAGAAAAATATGCTTTACTTATTAAAATTAAAACAATACAAATCTATTTACAATATAAACTATATACAGGTAAATAGGCATAAGGAAGAAGTTGCAAAAAAAATTAGTCTCAGGGACAACAAGTTTGTTTTTTAGGCTGAAGGACACTATTTAGTGTAAACTGAAAATGATAGTTACATCTATCATTTTGTGATTTACACTAAAAAGTGTCCTTCAGCCTAAAAAAACAAACTTCTTGTCTCTGAAACTAAATTTTTCTCTAATTTTTTCCTCAAGCCTAAAAACCCCAACTATATATTTATGTTATAAATAGAAATTCATTTATTATTTTTAAAAGATAAATTAACCAACTGAATATTTATTAAAGAAGAATTTTTAAATCAATTTGAATTATGATTAACAAAAATATCGATATCAATTCAATTTTAATACAGATTATTAAATTGATATTGTTAAAAATTCCAGGATATTACAATCTTTCCCCCTTAAAAGAATTTTGTCCTCGAAATTTAAAACAAAGATAATTTAATAATCTCATTAAATTTTAATTTTAAAACACAAGCATATATTAAACATATGCTAACAACCAATCAAACAAACCTAATTATCCAGACAAAATTCTGGATAAAATTCCTTCGAGTTTCCCCAGGTGTGTATATATATATATATATATATATATATATATATCTCGGGATACTCGCTCTACAGAAATCAAACAATCAATACTATGAAGCTACAAAGCTCCTATCCAAATATATCTACAACACTAGACAAGATATCAAACTACAGACGAGTCTGACTCAACAACCAAAACTCCCAAACTGCTGGTTCCCCAACCAGAGATAGATCATACACGTATTCCCTCAAAGATACGTGAAACTCTTCGAATCCCAGTTATCCAAACTGGCAATTCAATCCTGTAGATCAATCACTTAACCTCCAAGATTACAAAAAAGATTCAAAACTCTTCAGAGCTAGCTTTCTAGCCTTACTCAACTTATAGATCCTTTTTGATTGGAGAAAACTTATCCAAAATTAAATCTCCGACTCCGGAATCCAAATTCCTTCGTCTCTTATCCACAAAGCTCTCCAAACGATCCTGGGCTGCCTACACCCTTACTGATCAGCTCATCCCTTGCTGATGCTTCTAGAAACAAACTAGACCAATCAACTCAACAAAATGATCTCCTCAAGATCAACCAGAATTAAATCCTACTCTACTCCTCAACATCAGAAGACAACAACTTCTTCTGTCTAGAAAAGAAAAGCAGATACACTTCCAAACTGCTTCCGCTGCTCAACTCGGATCCGAAGTAGAAGAGAATGCTGAAGAAGAACACGAGCACAACTCAACAATACACCCCAGAGATATGGTTCAACAGATTCATAAGAAACTCAGAAATTTCCCCAAAACTCTGAGCTGCTACATTAAACACTACCTCTAGAACCCATACTTCTACTAAGCTGAACCACCAGCACCCCTCTTGGAGACCCAGACGATAAGGGAACTCAATCTCCAGATGCGAACTAACCTATGACTTCTAGAAGACATCCAGAAAAAATCAGATAACCCAAGAGATCACTCAAACAATCGCAAGTCACTTTTGCGATCAACCCCAAACCAAATCCAAGGGAAACTGTTCTCCCTTTACCAAACATAACAGCTTACTCTTCACTAGCCAATCCATCCAAAAACGGGTCCACTCTGCTACTTCTGGACTCCACTTCAGAAAACTGCTAAGCCAGAAGATCTCCTGCCAACACACAGAACACTACGAGCTGCACGGCTGCCACATATGCCAAAGAATCCTAATCCAAAGCTCTTCGAGAAACTCGGACTTCAAACCAAGCAGAAACTCCAGCTGAACACAGCCATAACACCTAAGCAGACTCACTTCCTTAAACTTGTTCCAAAGAATCATCTTCGAAAACATCCATAGTCACTGCATCTCATCACGCAGCTACTACTCCCTGATGTATCAAAATATCATCACTCTCTTCTGCTCAATCAACAGATCCAAATTCTACTCATCAACTTCATAAATGAACTCCGAACCTTAACAGGTTTCCTTCAGAGATCGATGAAATCCTTCATCACTACAGAACCCACTCGAGACGGTATTAGGTCTACAGTCTCGACAGATACACTTCCAACTTTAAAAATACAAACTCCTACTAATGATAGTCGTGTTACACACACCACTATCCCATCTACCCTTATAACTTATATTGGAAAACCCGAACAGGTAACCCAACAGATGGGTAGAGTAAATATATATATAGTAACATATAAAAATTACAAATACACTCTCTCAAGATAGACACCACTACAGAGCCTAGGTATTCACTCAACCTAATGCTCTGACACCACTGAAACGACCTGTCATCCGTCTCCATAGAATGACGCATCATTAATAAGAAAGAAAGGGATAGAAAAGAGAAAGAAAGAGAAGAAAGAAGAAACAACACATCAGAGTCTAAACAGCGGAACGAATAAATTATATTAATAACATAAATTATTACATAGTTTACACTTATCATCAGAGTTACACAGATAATACAACACATACTAGACAGTTATAAACACATGTCTAGTTATACAACTCAATACAGCTCAGAGACATCACAGAACACACAGCGGAATACTATATATCTAACGCAGAAGCCTCCTGCTCCATTTCTCCTCCACAATTCGTCAAAGCTAACCTGATATCCCTTAGCTACTCGTAAAAATTTGAGTACCCAAGAGTTTAAGAAAAACAGAATAAACTCCGGGTCATACATGGGTCTGGTGTGAGTAACAGGTTAAGGTTGCTCAATTTTCAAAACCTTTTGAAAAGAAAAGTATCACGTAAGACTTCCCAAACATAAACATGGAAAAGTTTTTACCTTACGCTAACTAAAACATTTGATAAGAAATCAGGTGATATTATAATAGGTCTAGGATTTTCAAATAAATATGAAATAGCCGAAATTGTTACATAATTAAATTCCAGCTACTAGCCACAAAAGTGGGTAATACAATCAAAACCGTTGGCACTTATTTGATTTTGAATTCTATACAATGGCAGGGCTACTGGGGTACCGCCCGTCACAGAACGTGGCCTAGATCACCGTACCGAGGAGTACGCCCTTTCTCCTGCAACACAAGGCCGGACCCATTCCTCACTGAACAGTTCCGAACAAGACAACCCCGACAGTTAGAGCTCAACAACTGTCCACACAGCCGAAATAAAAGGGACCTCTAGACAGGGGTAAATCTCACTCTCAAGTGGGGGCTACCCACGAAGCCTTGCTGCACCTCCCCTGTTTTAGCCATTCCCGGTTGATGAGGCTTGAGGCTACGATTACCTTTAGTGAACACATCACTTAGAATTCTCATCGTCCACCTGACGATGTTATGAAAGCATTCAATCCATACAAGTACGTTCCGGGTTCGAACGAAACTGAAGGCATTATCTCGTTACACTCATTTTGGAATCACCCTCATATTTAACGACGATAACCCTTGCACTTTGAATCTCTATCTCGAACCTATATGAACAAATTCCATCAAACTCATCACGGAATCACCCCCAGAGTTATACCGACGTATAGTCCTACACCTCGAGTCTTCACAAAGCTCCACTTTGATTCACGATCTAACGTTATTCTAGATCGATGTGGTTTTCGGATATCAAAATATGGAAACCCAATCCTGATCTCATCGAAATCCAAAGCGTGTCTTTTAGGTCCATGTTGTTTTAAGGTTTAAAACAAATTCAATTATCTATATATCACTATTGATAATCAACACTATCAAATAAACAGGTAATCCAGATTATCAATATCAAAAATAGATAATCCATATATTACCATCACAATAGATAATCTATGTTATCATCACAATGCAACCAAGCATTCATACCACACGCATTACTCATCTCATTTCTGAGATCACAAAGCATCCAAGACAATCAATGTCGTCCATTCATACATAAGCAATGATTTATCTCATCATAATATAATTAATTTAAAATGAATTAAATTTGTTACTTCACTAATATAAAACTTGCTTACTCAATCATTTAATTGATTACAATCATTTAATCATTCATTATTAATCACCTTAATTTATCACCTTGATTAATTACCCTTAATTACATTCATGTAATTATCCTTAATTAATTTCACAAATTAATTGTTTTCAACCAATAACAGTAATTAACCTTTAATTACTTTAATTAATTAATTAACTATAACTAATTAATTATATTAATTAATTTCCTTCAATTATTTATCATTGATTAATTAATCATAATTAATCATCTTTAATTACATCATTAATTATAATAATTAATGATCCTTAATTATATTTAATAAAATTATCTTCCTAAATTAATTACCTTGAGTAATTAACTCATAATTATTAATCATCCAAGATTAATTACATTCAGTAATTAACTAACTTAATTACTTAATTAAACCAAATTAGTTATTCCTTAATTAATTTCTTAATTAATCCATTGATTAATTATTAAGTAATTTAAATCCAAATTACTTCATTCTTAAACATCTTCAATTAATTACAATTTGTAATTATCAATCAATTACTTCAACACGTAATTTCCCAAATCATTTATTACATACAGTAATTATCTTTAAAACCCAAGTGTTTAAAATTAATTAAACTTAATTAATTAAATTAAACTAATCACATTAAACTAAATTAATTACATTAAGTAATTATTTTCTTAATTACTTCATCAAGTAATTATTCTCAACAATTCACAATTGATTATTATTAAATTAATTAATCTAATTAATTATAAAAATTAATCACATTAATTAATTATTTAAATATCCTAGTTATTGACCTTCTTTAACCATTCTCTAATTATTTTCATTAAGTAATTAACTAAGATTAATTACAAATTTAATTATCTTTAATCATCCATTAACTAAAGTCTAATTATTTAATTAATTAACCTTGATTAAAGCTTTATTACATAATTAATAACTCATTAAGATCATTAATTAATAATCTAATTAATGATCTTAATTTTAAATTGATTAACCCCTAAATCAATATTCATTATATCTTAATAATTAATTAATTAAATAAATTAATTATTTCTTAATTACCTTTTTAATAAATTAATTCAAACATTAATTCTTAACTTAATTTTAAGTTAAAACATTCCTTAATTATGTTTTAAAAACAAGTTTAAAACAAGTACTTTAGAAATTACTTTTAAATTTCATTTCAAATACAAAATTTAAAAGGAATAAATTTTAAACTTAACCAAAGTTTAAACAAATTTAAAACTTTTAAATTGCAAGACAAATAAATGGTTTGTTTTTAGATATGAAATTCAGTAAAATTTTTGAAACTAATTCCATTTCAAAATTAAATAAATTTAAATCTACAACTTGTTTAAATCTTCAAATTTAAATCTTCCTTAAATTTTAAAACTGAAGTTCTAGTTCAACTTTAGATTTCCAGATTTAAATAAAATTTTAAATCTTGCTCATATCTTAACAACTTCATTTTTTAAAAGGTTTAAACTACTTTTCCATATAAAGTAGTTAAACAAATTTAAAGTTTAAAACTTTATTTTAATTTAGAATCTGAGATTTTAAATTTATCTTGGATTTCAAAAATTCAACTTTGAATTTAAATTTTTTGTTAAACTTTTCTTTACATCAAAATGCCCAGGTTTAGAAAATTTAAACCCAAAAGCTTTAGGTTTGTCAAACCTGTAGAACAATGAAAAACCCGAGACTCCCCAAAACTTCTTCGAGAAATTCCATCCTTCGCTTCGGGTCAAAACTCGAATAACTCAAGTTCAATCCCGAGTTCAAAACTGCACCCTACAAAAATAATTCCCCTAAACTTCAACTGCACGGTGCACGTGCACCGTGGCTCCGGCCATCACCGGCCATTCACCATCGCTTCTACCTACCAGTGATCACCTCCACACTCGATCACGAACACCAGAAACCACCACAGTAGCACAAATCGAAAACGAGCTAACTACCAAACCTGGCAACAACAAATTTAGGTATTCTTCAAAACCTGTCAACGGCGAGAACGCGCCTCTCCGACCATTAGCAGGTCAACGATTTCGACCATGGCTTCAACTACGATCAAACTACCTATACCCAAAATATCTAAACACTCGGTCATTTGTACAAATCAAAAAGTTCGATTCCTCAAACCATCCTAAAACTAGGGTTTAAAGGTAAAATCCCAAATCTGTAATCACTCTGACAAATTTTATCATCATTCAATATTTTTCCTAACATCTCCTATTCCTACACAATCACCCAGAAGTAACTCAAGATTTCCAGATTCAAAATTCATCAGATTTTGCTAAAAATTCAATAACAGTTAAAACCCTAACTGCAACTTCATCTATCACTTTAAAATCCTAATTCTTGATCTAAAAATCAAGTTATAGTTAATGCTTTATATTTATGAAACTGCATTACAAGTTTAACCTATTTTAATTTTAGTTAAAATATCATGAACTGATGTTCCTTGTGTTTTCTAGAGACAAACACTCATTAATTTTTTTTATTTTACTTACTTAAATTTTAAGTATTGACTTAGGAAAATCAAACAACATTTCTTTATAAATTTCCTTATATCAAGAACTAAATTAAAGGATAAAGATTGTATCACAATTTGCTTGAACAATAGAAACAACAGAGAATTACTGCATGCAAACAAATACATATCACAACAAACTTTTGTCATCACACAGACAATGTTTATTTTTATTAAACATTTTAGCATGCAACCTTTTTAAAATTTTAAAAACTTAAAAGTTACCCACCTGTAAATAGAGAGGAAACAGAGCTTTCCAGATTTGAAAAAAAAGAAACCTTGAATTTTGCTGAAGACTAATTGTTCTTGGCTTTTTGATAAAACTTGAGTTACTTTTACTTCATGCTTTTAAAAGCTGAGTTGCTTGCGCTTAGATTTGCATGCAGGCTAATGGGTCTTGAACTTGCTTTAGATCTCAAGTTTTAAAGATGCAGTTGCATGCTTTTGGAGTTTGTAGTTGCAGGATGATTTCAGGATGATGAGATTGAAGAGCTACAGTTTTTTTATGATTTGTATTTTGAGTTTGAGTATGATTCTGGTTTTGAAGAAAGTACAAATAGATTTTGATTTAGTTTTTAAGGAGATTTTTACAAGTTTTGTTTTCTGTTTGAAGATTAATTTGAAAGTACGGTGTGTATACAATTATATGTGCTAATATAGTACACACGGATCGTGTAATATGGACTACAATATAAATGCGGAAATATATGATAATAGCATAGTAAATAAAAAAATAGAAAAATCACACCAGAGATTTTTATACTGGTTCGGAGCACCGTCCTACGTCCAGTCCCAGACTTCAATCTGGATTTTCACTATTAACTACCTCGCTTCACCCGGAGGAACAGGTTTACAACACCCGAACAACCGAACGGGATTTCACGCCTCTAATACACTGAGGACTTCAACACTTGCCTCTTACAACACAGAGGACTTCAACACAAGAACAAATACAATTGTTGTTGACAACTTGTGTTCTTGAAAACACGGATTTGTCACTAGTAGTACACCCTTCCAATAATCTTATCCTCAAAGTATGTGAATGATGTTTTGAAAAGATTAAGGAAAGTATATTACTTATTGAATCAAAAGATATGAAATAGTTTCAATGATTCAATAAATAATCGAGAGCTTTTAGAATGCAGGAGTATGTAGTAAGTTCAGAGATTAGATTAAAAAGCATATATAATCATGTTATGTTAATCAACGAATTAGATGAGTTTATATAGATAAGAATGATTGTAACTCTTTGTGAGCAGTTGCCATTAAGAGATATGATCTTTGGTGAAAGGTAAGAGATGCAACCTTTGGAGAAGAGAAGTGTCTTTTGGAAAAATTGCTTTCTGTTTAAAAACGGTCGACAGGTTAAAAAGTGACCAGTAGACAGGAATTTAAATATATATACGTTATGTGCATGTGTGCACGTTCAGTGTGCAAATTATGCAGGAACAGTCGACCGCCTATATTGTGACCGGTCGACCGGTCCCTGTAAAGTTGCACACTGAATGTGCAACTACATTCTAATCGTATATATATTAATTTTCTTGAAAATGCATGATTATTTGAGGATAGATTTTAACAAGTTTATCACTAATATAATATCAAATAATCAATCTACAATCTAGAGTACCATATGTAGCTCTTTATAGCCATAATGACCTTGTTTTGTCGATCGCCTTTAGTTATTTGTCAGAAATCAAAAGCTTCATAAAACTTGTGACTCAACATTCTCCCCCTTTTTGATTGATGACAATATATATCTGCAAATCTAAATCTCCCCCTGAGTATGTGATCTCTCTCTCTTTGAATTCTTATATATGTATGTTCCTGCAAGCAATTGTTAGCCCTTTCTCCCCCTTTGTCATCGACAAAAAGGAGTAACAGATACTAGAATAGTAGAATGAATATGATATGCATAGCAAAATAAATCATTAACACATCCTAAACATAACAGAGTATACTACAGATCATAATGTCAAATGAAAAACAAGAATAACGACACTATTTAGTACAAGTGTCGATGAATGGTTTTAAAGAGCTAAACCATAACAGAATCTAGGATGAAGCAGATCGTATCTCCTCTTCATCATCATCATCGTCGTCATCATCATCATCTTCTTCTTCTTCCTCATCATTGTTCCCTCTAGATGATTCTCCATGTCCATGACCACTCATACCTGTAGACTCGTCAGATGATGTCCAGGTGAAAACAGGAGCAGCAGGACGTTTTCCTGGGTCTTGTGCTTGAACAGAGGTGGATGTGGAACATGATATAGCATCCCATAGCATACCAAAGAATGACTTGACCTTATTGAAGCGCTTATCAATTTTAGAGTCCATGCGCTTGAGACGTGATTCAAGCAAAAATTGGTTACGCGCAATTGTTTCAAGTGATTCTTTTGTGGATGACTTTGATCTTAATAGTTTTACTTCATCGGAACGAGGACGAGAGGAAGTTACTCTTTGTTTTCTTGGTCCTCTTTGTTGCCATTCTTCAAAAGGCATAATCTCAAGATAAGGTGGAGGAAGCTTCATTCGTTTGATGGTTATGGAATCAATGCATTTTGGTTTTGAGGTTGCAGAATCAGGAGGATTGACCCCACAAGCTAACAAAAGTCGCATGATATATTCATTGTAGAAGAAATGAGGCCGTGTAGAGTTATTTACCTTGAGAATTTCATCAAAAAGCATGTGTACCCAATTGATTTGGATTTCACCATAAATAGCATAGAGTGCTTTGAAGTTTTCTTTATATACTGCATCATAATTTCCAAGTCTAGGAAAAAGAGAATGCATCAAAACACGATGAAGTAGTCTGGTTGTCGGTCGAAGTCCAATAGACTTAGTGCCATCACTATTGTCTTCTATGAACTGATGACTGGTACTATTTCGAGTGAAGACTTCGCAGAAGGTAGATGAAAACTCATCGCCTCGATTTGGTATACCAAGTATAGAGGCAATTCTAGCATGAGTAAGAAAAATTTGCTTGCCACAGACCACAGACCAGATGACGCCGTTTGGATTATCAGGTTGATACTCATCAAGATTCATGTTGGCGTAAAACAATTTGATCATCAAATGATTTATCTCCACACTATTTTCTGAAAAATCTATTAATGGAGTAATGTTGGAATTATTGGCTAACCTTCGAACGCCATAAGCCGTGAAATCATCAAATTTGATGAAAGAGCCTGGATGAAACTTGTAATTTGTCATCTGATTCCATCTTGTTACAGCAATTGGACTTTGAAGCCATTTTTTGTCGGAGATGCTAAGAGATGAAGTTTCAGAGGTTGCTCCTTTCTTGGATTTCTTTTGAGGAGGAGCCATTGTTGGAAGATTTGAGATTTGGGAATTGAAAATAGAAAACTAGGGTTTGTGATTTTGGGTAAAAGAACAGCTTGAGTCAAAAGAGAAAGAGGGTAGAGGGAAAAAAAGACGCATAGGTATATATAAAAACTGAAAATACGTCAACCGGTCGACCTATGAAACATGGCCGGTCGACCGTTTTTAACCAGAGAGCAAACGGTCGACCGGTTATATATGGGGCGGTCGACCGGTTTTGGCCTGCTGAGCAAATCATTTTATTTTGCAAGTTTTTATAATATATCAACCTATATATATTATATTTCATTCTTAATACAAAATATAACCGTTATTACACAAGAGATAGATAAAGATATAATAACTATATATAAATCTAATGAGAAAGTTCGTCATTAGAATTATCGTTGTTTCCTTCAATACGTTTTGACCATGGACTCCATTGTTTCTGAGCTCCTTCATTCTTCTCATAGTTCCGATCCCACGAGTTAGGACTTTTAGATGTTGATGGCCTAGACGGCATTGGTTCATGCACGTCATGCTTGTTGGAACCGCAGAAAAATGTTGCCAACTTTTCTAAAACGGATAATCGTGCCGATGTCCGTTGTTGCTCGTGATAAAGTTGACTTTGCCCGTAATGGAGCTGTCTCTGAAGGTCTATCTGATGTTTCTGGTAGTGGTGTATCTCATCGATTTGTGCTTTGGTACGAGGAGAATAGAACAGTGTCCTCTTCACTCGTTTTGAATTTGGAGTTTTATCAGACATACAAGAGTATTGATGATGACAACTTGGTTTTTGTTTTGGTGTTGTAGGAGAATAAAATTCCTCCGACTCAGAACTCGTCATAGAAATGTATGATTCTTGAGCACATTTATCACAAATGTGAGCCATAGTGTATGTTGTATAGAATATTATGGTTAGATAAAAAAAATGAACAAAATAAAAATTTTTGCAAGCTTATATACAAGTTTCTTATGTATAAACCTATGGATGTGAGTTAATGGAAAATTTTAACCAAGAAAACATAAGCAGAAATTTTATTTTTACTCTAAAAATAGCTCTCCTTTTAAAACTGAAATTATAAAATAAGAAAGGAAAGGACGATCACTAAAAGAAAAGAATAAAAAAAATGAGTAAAGAGAATTTAACCATTAAATAAAGCAGTGGCTTATATTTAATGTAAAAAAATAGTTTATGCAAAAGTTATGGTTAAAGGATAACTAAAAAGAAGACGTTCTTTAGAAATTACTTAGTCAAGATTTTTTCTTGAAATTAAACCAAGCTCTCTTCGTAATCTAATAAAATTAGATTCGAGCAGAGGCTTAGTAAAAATATCTGCTAATTGATTGTCAGTATGAACATATTCAAGACATATATTTCCTTTGTCAATATTATCTCGAAGGAAATGATGACGAATATCAATGTGTTTGGTTCTAGAGTGATTTACTGGATTTTTAGAGAGATTTATAGCACTAGTGTTATCACAGTATATAATAGAATTTGATAAATGAATATCAAAATCTTGAAGTGTTTGTTGCATATATAGTACTTGAGTACAAGCGAGAGCTGCTGATATATATTCAGCTTCACATGTTGATAGTGAAACACAATTCTGTTTCTTACTGAACCAAGAGACAAGTGATTTTCCAATAAAATGGCACGTACCACTTGTACTTTTTCTATCCGTTCGTGAGCCACCGAAATCAGCATCACTATATGATACTAATTCAAATGGACATTCTTTTGGATAAAAAAGACCGAAATCTTTGGTATTATTAAGATAACGAATTATACGTTTCACTGCTCGTAGATGTGATTCCTTTGGATCGGCTTGAAAACGAGCACATAAACAAACACTCATTATTATATCCGGACGACTAGCTGTAAGATAAAGAAGAGAACCAATCATGCTTCGATATAATTTCTGGTCAATATTCTTACCACTTTCATCTTTTTCAAGATGTGTAGTTGTACTTATAGGAGTTGGTTTACCAGATGTATTTTCTAATCCGAAGCGTTTGATAAGGTTTTCACAGTATTTTTCTTGATTGATAAAAATGCCGTTTGAAAGTTGCTTTATTTAAAGTCCAAGAAAATAAGATAGTTCTCCCATATGAGACATTTCGAATTCTTTGGTCATAATACTTGCAAATTCTTTGCAAAGTTTATCGTTTGTTGAACCAAAGATGATATCGTCTACATATATCTGGATAACTAGAATATCTTTTCGAGAATGTTTAATAAACAAAGTTTGATCGACTTTGCCTATTTGAAATCCTGAGCTAATAAGATAGCTACGTAGTCGTTCATACCAAGCACGAGGTGCTTGTTTTAAACCATACAGAGCTTTCTTAAGTTTTAACACATGGTCAGGATATTTTTCATGTACGAACAAAGGAGGTTGTTCGACATAGACATTCTCTTTGATAAATCCATTGAGAAAAGCACTTTTGACATCCATCTGATAAAGTTTGAAATTATGGTGACAAGCAAAAGATAATAGGATTCTAATAGCTTCTAGTCGAGCAACTGGTGCAAAAGTTTCTTCATAATCGATACCTTCTTCCTGATTATATCCTTGTGCTACTAATCTTGCTTTATTTTTGGTGATATTTCCTTGTTCGTCAGCCTTATTTTTATAGACCCATTTAGTACCGATTACTGACTGATCAGTTGGTCTTGGAACAAGTTCCCAAACGTCATTGCGCTCAAACTGATTTAGTTCTTCCTGCATGGCAATGATCCAGTAATCATCTGTAGCAGCTTCTTTTGGATTTTTAGGTTCGATATTTGAGAGAAAAGCGACATGACCCATTTGATTGAGTTGACTCCTTGTTCTGACATGTGATGTTATTTCACCGATTATATTTTGAGCCGGATGGTCTCTTAATATTCTTGGTGGTGATTGTAACTCACATATTTGAGGAATATTCTCAATAATTATTTCCGAGTCAGAATCAATATTTGTGATGAATTGATTGTCAGTTACTATTGATTCGTCATCATCTGATATAGTGTGGGGGTGCTGATAGATTTCATCAAAAGAGACATGAAGTGATTCTTCAATAGTTTTGGTTCGTTTATTAAATATCCGATAGGCCTTACTTCGTTCCGAATAACCGACAAATATTCCTTCATCGGCTTTTGGATCGAATTTGCCAAGCTGGTCTTTCGTATTTAAAATAAAGCACTTGGAACCAAAAACTTTGAAGTATGAGATTTTAGGCTTCCTTTTGTTAAATAATTCATAAGGAGTATTCTTGGTAAGAGGTCTTATGGATACACGATTTAAAACATAACAGGCAGTTGCCACAGCTTCCGCCCAAAAATGTTTTGGTAAGGTGGTTCCATTCAATAATGTTCTTGCACATTCTTGTAAAGTTCAGTTCTTCCATTCTACAACTCCGTTCTGTTGTGGAGTTCTGGGAAACGAAAAATTATGATATATACCTTTCTTTGTACAAAAATGTTCAAATTCATTATTTTCAAACTCTCCGCCATGATCACTTCTTATATTTTTAACTTTAATCCCTTTTGATTTTTGAATTCTTTTGACGAAAGATTTGAAATGATCGAAAGTGTCACTTTTATTTTTTAAGAAAATTGTCCATGTATAACGAGAGAAATCATCAACAATTACAAGCACATATTGACTGTGATTTATTGATTGAACCCTAGTAGGTCCAAATAAATCCATGTGTAGTAACTCAAGTGGTTGTAATGTTGATATGACTTTCTTGGATTTAAAAGATGATTTGGTCAATTTTCCTAATTGACATGCATCACAAATGTTGTTAACTTTAAAACTCATTTTGGGTAGTCCTCTAACTAGATTGTTTTTGGCTAGCTTGTCAATAGTTCTGAAGTTTATATGACAGAAGCGTTTGTTCCATAGCCATGGATCATTGTCATTAGCCACAAGACACATATCTGAATTATGATTAATATTCATATTCAGAATATATATATTTCTGTCTCTATAACCTTCGAAAACTAAATTATGGTCTTTATCTAAAATACTACACTTATTATTTGAAAATGAAATAATAAAACCCTTGTCACATAACTGACTAATACTAAGCAAATTGTGTTTTAAATTTCTAACTAGCATGACATTAGTAATAAGAGGTAAGTTAGATGTACCGCAATTGCTCACATCGCCTTTGCCGATGATATAGCCTTTTGAATTGTCTCCAAAAGTGACGGAGCCACCATCTGAATATGTAATATTTGTTAATAAACTCTTGTCTCCCGTCATGTGTTTTGAGCAACCACTGTCCAATATCCACTTTCCTCTTTTCTTAAGTGGGACCTGCAAAAAATAGAATTAAGTCCATGGTACCCACTTTTTATAGGGTCCTAAGAGTTAGGTCTTAGGAGTCCAAACCCATTTGGGTCCAGTATCCCCTTTATATATATAATTATTATTAAAATGCACAGTATTCATGAATTGCTGAATGTATTTGTTCCTAATCAAATTGTTATTTGTTTTAGGAACCCATATTTTGATAGTCTTGACTTTTTCTTTTGAAATTTCACAACTGGTTTTGGTTTGGAATATAATAAACTAAGATTTTTCTTAGCTTCAGTTTTTTGTACTTTCTTCTTCCGTTTATTTCCAAGATGTTTCTTGGTTTCTTGTTTGTTATATCCCAATCCTTGTTTGTCTGAAATAGATTGTGAACTTTCAATGATTTTTGTCAAATTTTCTCGACCTTTGTTAAAGTTAGAAACATTTTGAGTAATGTCATCAAACTTTGTTTGTAAGCTAGCTTTTTCTAGGTCTAGAATTTGGACTTTTGCTTTAAGCTCATGATTTTCAGTAGTGAGAGCATTATTTTTCTCTTTTTGAGTTTCTATGTCTTGACTCAAAAGAGATATTTGAGAGTCAACATTAGATGATGATTCTTGAATATTTTCAAGTTCCTCTTCTAATATTTTCTTCTCATCTTTTAACATATCTCGTTCAAGCTCTGCTCTACTTAAATCTACTTTGACTACTTTTAATTGACGTTTTATGTCTTTATATTTGACTATCAATTCAGCATTAATATCAAGTAATTCATCAAATGTAGGAATTTGTACCTCATCTTCTGTTGCCATAAAACAAACATTAGCTTGTTCATTCTCTGAATCACTTTCACTTTCTGATGAAGATGACTCTGAATCATCCCATGTTACTGAGAAAGCTCGTTTCTTAGATTTGTCCTTCTTATATTTGAATTTGTCATTTTCTGACTTCTTCTTTTGTTCTGGACAACCTTTCTGCACGTGTCCCTTTTTGTGGCAGTTGAAACATTCTATAGCAGATGAAGATGGTTTGTTTGATCCAGGTTTCCTTTTATTGTAACGACTGGCTTTTCGATATTTTAGGAATTTTTTAAATCCTTTCGCAATGAATGCCAAATATTCGTCTTCAGAATCTAATTCATTTTAACATGAAATGCTACATTTTTCTTTTCTTCTTTCTGTTCCTTTCTAGCCTGCAAATTTTCTTCATAGGACATTAAATTTCCTATCAATTCATCTGGCTTCATGACGGAAAGGTCATTAGCTTCTTCAATTGCTAATACTTTTCCTTCCCATTCACTAGTCAGAGAATGTAGGACTGTTGAAACAACATCGAAATCAGAATACTTTTGTCCTAAGCCAATAAGTGCATGGTGAATAGTTTGAAACCGTGAATACATGTCATTTATTGTCTCATTTGGTTTCATTTTGAAATTTTGAAATTGACTTTTCAGCATGGCTATTTTGGCTTGTCTAACCTTGTTAGTACCTTCATGAGTGATTTTTAGTGTTTGCCAAATTTGATATGCAGTAGTGCAGATACTAACACGGTTATATTCATTTTGGTCTAATGCACAGAACAACATATTTATTGCTCTTGCATTTACGGCTGCTGCCGTTTTCTCAGCTGCAGTCCATTCTGAATAATCAGTTGTTGGATTCACTATTTCTCTTTGAGTGGCATTCCAAGCATCATAGCTATTTGATTGCATAAAGAATGACATACGTGTTGCCCAATAACTATAGTTAAGACCATTGAAAAATGGAGGTCTCTGTGTTGATTGACCCTCCGTGTAAGTGGTGTTTTGAGTGCTAGTACTTACGTTATTTGCCATATTACTATAATATATCAAATAACTGTATTACGGTTATATGATGACCGAGCTCTGATACCAAATGAAAGTACGGTGTGTATACAACTATATGTGCTAATATAGTACACACGGATCGTGTAATATGGACTACAATATAAATGCGGAAATAGATGATAATAGCATAGTAAATAAAAAAATAGAAAAATCACACCAGAGATTTTTATACTGGTTCGGAGCACCATCCTACGTCCAGTCCCAGACTTCTATCTGGATTTTCACTATTAACTACCTCGCTTCACCCGGAGGAACAGGTTTACAACACTCGAACAACCGAACGGGATTTCACGCCTCTAATACACTGAGGACTTCAACACTTGCCTCTTACAACACAGAGGACTTCAACACAAGAACAAATACAATTGTTGTTGACAACTTGTGTTCTTGAAAACACGGATTTGTCACTAGTAGTACACCCTTCCTATAATCTTATCCTCAAAGTATGCGAATGATGTTTTGAAAAGATTAAGGAAAGTATATTACTTATTGAATCAAAAGATATGAAATAGTTTCAATGATTCAATAAATAATCGAGAGCTTTTAGAATGCAGGAGTATGTAGTAAGTTCAGAGATTAGATTAAAAAGCATATATAATCATGTTATGTTAATCAACGAATTAGATAAGTTTATATAGATAAGAATGATTGTAACTCTTTGTGAGCAGTTGCCATTAAGAGATATGATCTTTGGTGAAAGGTAAGAGATGCAACCTTTGGAGAAGAGAAGTGTCTTTTGGAAAAATTGCTTTCTGTTTAAAAACGGTCGACAGGTTAAAAAGTGACCAGTAGACAGAAATTTAAATATATATACGTTATGTGCATGTGTGCACGTTCAGTGTGCAAATTATGCAGGAATGATCGACCGCCTATATTGTGACCGGTCGACCGGTCCCTGTAAAGTTGCACACTGAATGTGCAACTACATTCTAATCGTATATATATTAATTTTCTTGAAAATGCATGATTATTTGAGGATAGATTTTAACAAGTTTATCACTAATATAATATCAAATAATCAATCTACAATCTAGAGTACCATATGTAGCTCTTTATAGCCATAATGACCTTGTTTTGTCGATCGCCTTTAGTTATTTGTCAGAAATCAAAAGCTTCATAAAACTTGTGACTCAACATAATTTTGCAGATTTGCATGTTTGAACAAACTTGAAAATGCAGGCTTGATATATGAGAGGTTTACTGCTTTGATTTTGAAGAAGAACAGTATTGAAAAAAATGCATGTAAGCTTTTGATTGAGGAAGAGTTTCAGAATTTTGTTTTGAGAAGAAAACTTTCAGATTTGGACATTAGAAGAAAAAAAAATGAGAGTAAAGAAACATGTTTTTATATAAGTATGAATGATTTATTTAAAAATTAAAAGAAAAGAAAAAAAATCAAAAATAAAAAGACACTTGTCTTAAACATAACATTTGTCAAATTGAGTAGATTTATTGTTTACATTTGTCAATTTGGAATTGTTATCCTTGAACACTTGTCCTTTTATTTAAAAGTAATTTGTATATAATTCATTAGTTAACATGTATTAAGTCAAATTAATTTGTTAGTTAATATTTAAATATGTATATAAACTTTTAAAAGAACTAAAAACAATTTGTACTTATAAATGAAGCTTATACATATGGAAATTAAAACAATTTAAAATTTATACTTTGGAATTTAAATTCAAATTAAATTGATAATCTAATATTAAAAATCAAATTATGAATACAAATCAAAATTTGAAATAACAATAGCTATTTTTAACCAAAAATCTGTTTGTTACACAATACATTGTTAATATTGTATTTAAAATGTCTCATTATTAAATTAAAACCATTCTAAAGGAAACTATATTTTTATTAAAAAAAATTATCTATTTAATTAAGCTATAAAACTCCTTTGTCAATTTAATTAAATTTAAAACTCAAGCTAAAACTATTTTAAAACATTTAAATACTTTTCCTTATCAATATTAAAATCATATATTTATTTATTATATAGTTTTGAAAACTTAATATTTAATTAAATCAAAATTTCCAAATTATTAATATATGTATTAGAATTTTAAATCATGTTTTATTTATTAATTTAAACCAAGATAATTTATTTTATAACTTTGAAAAGCTATTATTAAATAAAAACAAATTCTCAAATTACTAAAAATATTAGAATTAGAAAAATATGCTTTACTTATTAAAATTAAAACAATACAAATCTATTTACAATATAAACTATATATTTATGTTATAAATAGAAATTCATTATTATTTTTAAAAGATAAAATAACAAATTGAATATTTATTAAAGAAGAATTTTTAAATCAATTTGAATTATGATTAACAAAAATATCAATATCAATTCAATTTTAATACAGATTATTAAATTGATATTGTTAAAAATTCCGGGATATTACACTTCATAAGACTTATGGTCCTTATATTTATCATTCCGACAGTAGAGAATTCGGAATCCGGTTGACAAACACCCGCATCTAGAAGAAGTCACATAATATATTCTCCAAAATAGATTTCATGCATATTCCCATGTGTGAAAGTGAGAAATTCATCCATAATACGACGCAGCCAATTAACGCGTATATTTCCCCATATGGCATAAAAAGCTTTGAAGTTTTCCGGATATATTAATTCATATGATTTGGTTCGGGGGAGAATAGATCGCATAAGCATCTTATGTAAAATTCTTTCTTTAGGATGAAAAGGCTTAGAGCGCAATTCAATCATGTCGTCACCCATGAACATATGACTTATTCTATCTCTTTTTCTTGGATTGCATTCGACATCATTTAAATCTATTCCTTCATTCGGAGATTGAAGTATATGTGTCATTTTATCAAGGGAAAAGAAGACTTGTTGTGAGCTTTTAGATCTAGGAGGGGTCATTAATTTGGTGTTTTTTGAGGATTTTATGAAAAAAAAATGGGGGCTAGGATTTTGGAGGCAGTAAAAATGAAGAAGGTAAAGTGAATATATGGTGAAAAAAGGTTTAAAAAGACACAAGACAAGCCCGTTTTTGTACAGCCAGTCGACTGGTCGGGGTAGGTCAGTCGACTGGTTGATAACTCGAGAGTTTTTTACTCTGTAATCAGTCGACTGACCCATATGACTCAGTCGACTGGTTGACATCCTGAGAGATTTTTCACTCTGTAAACAGTCGACTGGTTTTAAATATCAGTCGAGTGACTATAGATATGAAATGCAGTGAAGCTTAAAACAGAATTTTATTAAAAAAGGCATAAACATAATTGAAATCCAAGTAAGCAAGAACAATAATATACAAGAAAAGATGATTATTTTGGAGTTTTTGGAGAGCATTCATGTGGTTCAACCTTGGTATTCTCAATATAAGGTTGCAAAGGAGACCAACAATTTTGGCGTTTCCAAGAGTTTGGAGATGCCGGAGGTTGATGTGGAGCTTGCTCCCATTGATTCCAGCCAGATGAATTTGGTTGATGAGATATTGAAGGTTCAACAACGTCATGCTTAGATCATTTTCCACAGAATTTAAGGGCAATTGATTATATAAGGCTAAGGCGACTGGAATTCATCCGTTGTTCATAATACATTTCTCTTTGTAGATTGATTTTCTCCTTTTGATAATGATGGATTTCACCAATTTTTTATTTTGCTTTTGGAGAAACAAATAGTGATTTTTGAGATTTCTTAGGTTTTAGAGAAAATCCAGTGTGATATAGACCCGGTTCATGTATAGGAGTAGGAGTTGGCAAGGATGGAGTAGAGCTACTGGAAGAATTATATCTACTAGAGGATGTTGGAGTAGCAAAGGACAATTTGGAGTTGGAGGAGTTGTAGGAGTCGTGAGAGGCCATTGAGAAACTTGAAGCTTAAAGTTTTTAAAAAAAAATTGTAAGATGATTAAAAAAATGAAAGGAATGCAGATTTATAGATAAATTTGAGCTGTGATTGAGTGGTTAGAGACAACAGAACATTAATAGCCAGAGAGGAAAAACCAATACAAGGAATGGATGAAAATTGATTGAAAGATGAATGGTTAAGAACGAATGAAGAATAAGACTCAGCAGGAAAACATACATAACACCACTGGTAAGATATTGAACTACCAGCTTGGAGACCCGAGTTTGAGCTCCAGCAACTATGTATTTAATTTTTTGAACGAAAATTTACAGAATAATTAAAACCAAACTTCTAGTTGAAATAAGAAATAATCATAGCTCAATTGGTAAGAAGCAATTGTAATAAAAATAAAGGAGAGGCCATGGGTTCAAGTCTCTCTAGAGTCATAATTTTTTTTAATTTAATTTAATAAAATTTGAGTGAGTGTTTTTATATATATATATATATATATATTATCAAGTTGTGTCATGAAAAAAATACAAATAGTATATATTATAAATTTTTAAAAGAGACAATTCCAAGTTCTCGTCCTAAATTAATGAAAGTGTTTTCATTTAAAGGTTTTGTAAAAATATCTGCCAATTGTTTATCAGAGGAAATAAATTCTAGATTTATCAAATCTTTTTCAATATTATCATGAAGAAAATGATGACGAATGTCAATGTGTTTTGTTCGTGAGTGATTAACGGTATTTTTAGATAAATTAATAGCACTACAATTATCACAGTAAATAGTTGACTTAGATAAATTAAAACCAAAATCTTGTAGTGTTTGTTGCATATAGATAACTTGAGCATATGCCATAGCTGCAGAAATATATTCTGCTTCACATGTCGATAATGAAACACGGTTTTTTTCTTACTAAACCAAGATACAAGAGACCGTCCAATGAAATGGTAAGTGCCACTTGTACTTTTTCTATCTTTCCGGCTTCCTCCAAAATCAGCGTCACTATAGGATACTAATTCAAAAGGGCATTCCTTTGGATAGAATAGTCCAAAGTCCTTGGTTTTGTTAAGATACCGTAGTATGCGTTTCACTGCTCGTAAATGTGATTCTTTGGGATCTGCTTGAAATCGTGCACACAAACACACACTCATCATTATGTCAAGTCTACTAGCTGTTAAATATAGTAACGATCCAATCTTACTTCGATTTAATTTTTGGTCAATACTTTTGCCACTTTCATCTTTATCAAGATGTATGGTTGTACTCATAGGAGTTGGTTTGGTAGAAGTATTTTCCATACCAAAGCGTTTAATTAGATTGTTATAGTACTTTTCTTGATTAATAAAAATACCATTTTATAGTTGTTTTATTTGTAAGCCAAGAAAATAATTTAACTTATCCATATGTGACATTTCAAATTCTTTAGTCATCATTTTAGAGAAATCTTGACAAAGTCTTTCATTTGTAGATCCAAAAATAATATCATCAACATATATTTGAACGATTAAAATATCATGTTTCTTTCTTTTGATAAAAAGAGTTTGATCAACCTTTCCAATTTCAAAACCAGAATCTATTAAATGTCTTTTAAGATGATCGTACCAAGCACGGGTGCTATTTTCAAACCATATAAAGCCTTTTTAAGCTTATAGACATGGTTAGGAAATTGTTCGTGTATGAATAATAGAGGTTGTTCAACATAAACATTTTCTTTTATAAAACCATTTAAAAAAGCATTTTTGACATGCATTTGATATAATTTAAAGTTATAAAAACATGCAAATGCTAGTAAGATTCATATTGCTTCTAGTCTAGCGATTGGAGCAAACGTTTCTTCATAGTCAATTCCTTCTTCTTGATTATATCCTTGAGCAACTAATCTAGTTTTATTTCTAGTAATATTTCCTTACTCATCTGCTTTATTTTTGAAAACCCATTTTGTACCAGTAACTAATTGATCACTAGGTCGTGGAACTTAATCCCAAACATTATTTCTTTCAAACTGGTTTAGTTCTTCTTGCATAGCGATTAACCAATTTTCACCGGTAGATGCTTCTTTAATATTTTTAGGTTCAATATTAGAAAGAAAAGCTATATGACCCATTTGATTTAATTGACTTCTTGTTCTAACGGATGAATTGAGTTCTCCAATAACATTAACAGAAGGATGATCTCTTAATATTCTAGGCGGAGATCTTAATTCATTGTTATTGTGATCAATGTTTTCATTATTTTCAACATTTGAAATTTATGTGTTTGTGATATTGTCAGGGAATTCTTCATTATCTCTTATACTTGGGATTTGTTTAAAATTTTCAGCGAAAGATACAAGAAGTGTTTCTCGATGATATTTGTTCTTTTATTATAAATTCGATAAGCTTTGCTTCGATCCGAATATCCTAAAAAGATTCCTTCATTAGATTTTGGATCGAATTTACCAAGCTGATCTTTTGAGTTTGAAACAAAACATTTTGAACCAAAAACTTTAAAATAAGAAATATTTGGTTTTCGTCAATTAAGAAGTTCATAAGGAGTATTCTTAGTTAGTGGTCGAATAGAAACATTATTCAACACATAACAAGTTGTTGCAACTGCTTCTGCTCATAAATGTTTTGGTAACGTACTTCCATTTAACAAAGTCCTTGCACATTCTTGTAAGGTTCTATTTTTATGTTCTACAACTCTATTTTGTTGTGGAGTTCAAGGAAATGAAAAATTATGGAATATTCCCTTTTTCTTACAAAAATGTTCAAAGGCTTCATTTTCGAGTTCACCTCCATGATCATTTCTTATGTTTTTGATTTTCAAACCTTTAAAATTTTGAATTCTTTTGACAAAAGTTTTGAAATTATTAAAGGTATCACTTTTATTTTTCATAAAGATAGTCCAAGTATATCTAGAAAAATCATTAACAATAACAAGCACATATCTACTATGATTAATGGATTGTACTTGTGTTAGTCCAAACAAATCTATATGTAGTAATTCAAGTGGTTGTAAAGTTGAAATGACCTTTTTAGATTTAAAAGGTGACTTAGTTAACTTTCCTAACTGACATGCATCACAAATATGATCAATTTTAAAATTCATTTTTGGTAGGCCTTTCACTAAATCATTTTTAGAGAGCTTGTTTATAGTTTCAAAGTCAATATGACAGAATCGTTTGTGCCATAACCAAGGATCATTTTCTTTGGCTATTAAACACATATCTGAATTATGGTTTATTTTCATATTCAGAACATAGATATTTCTGTCTCTATTTCCTTCAAAGATAAGATTTTGATCAAAAATACTACATTTGTTTTCAGAAAAAGTGATTTTGAATCCTTTGTCACATAATTGGTTGATACTAAGTAAATTATGTTTTAAATTTTTGACAAGTAAAACATTTGAAATAACAGGTAAATTTGAAATACCGTTGATTCTCACATCGCCTTTGCCGATGAAATAGCCTTTGGAGTTGTCTCCAAATGTGACGGAGCCTCCATCTGAGTAAGTAATATTGGGTAGCATATTTTTGTTTCCTGTCATATGTTTTGAGTAACCACTGTCGAGCATCCATTTTCCTCTTTTCTTGAGTAGGACCTACAAAAAATATGAGATAATATTGGTACCCACTTTTTCAATAGGGTCCTAAGAGTTAAATCTTAGGAAACCAAACCCAAGAGGGCTTAGTATCCCATTTAAAAATGTAATCTGTATTTTTATGAACAGTTTCAAAAAAAGTGTTTATATATTTTTTCCTAATCAAACTGTTGTTTGTTTTAGGAACCCAGATTTTTATGCATTTTGGGTTAGAATTCCTTTTTGTCTGTTCAATAGTAAGATTAATATTTCTCCTAATTTTCTTTCTAGGTGAAATTGTTATTTTATTAACATATCCTAATCATTTTCTACTTGAAACAGATTGAGAGCTATCAATAGTTTTAGATAAAGTTTCTCTTCCTTTATTAAAATTCGAAACATTTTTGGTGATGCTTTCTAAATTAGCCTTGAGACTACTATTATCCAACTCTATTAATTTTACCTTAATTTTTAGTTCATGATTTTCAGAAACAAGAGCATCATTCTTCTCTTTTTGAGTTTCAATTTCATGACTCAAAAGAGTAAGTTGAGAATTTATATTAGAGAATGATTCTTGTAATTTTTCAAGTTCTTCCTCTAGTATTTTCTTCTCATCTTTAAGCATATCTCTTTCGAATTCTGCTTTGTTCTGATGTTCACCAGTCTCCTTATATTTTCTTTTAAGATTTTTCAAATTATTAACTAGCTTTGAATTTATTTCTATCATATCATCAAAAGTAAAATCACTAACCTCGTTTTCAGTAGCCATGAAGCAGACATTTGCTTGCTCGTTTTCACTTTCACTACTTCTATCTGATGAAGAAGTATCTGAATCATCCCATGTTACGGAGAATGCTTTCTTTTTCTTATCTTTTCTTCTCTTGTTGAAGTATTTTTTCTTTAATACTGGACATTCTTTCTGGATATGACCTTTCTTATGGCAATTAAAGCATTCTAGAATTGAAGATGATGGTTTGTTTGGAAAGTCCCTTTTTCCATTATTTCTGTTGTTTTTCCTGAATTTCAAGAACTTTTTGAAATTTTTGGCAATAAATGCTAGATCTTCTTCATCCGAATCTTTATCTTTTTCTTCTTCAGCATGGAAAGCTATGTTCTTTTTGTCTTGTGCTTGTACTCGTTTTGCCTGCAAATTCATTTCATAGGACAATAGATTTTCTATTAACTCCTCAGGTTTTATGGCAGAGAGGTCATTAGCTTCTTCAATAGCCAAGACTTTTCTTTCCCATTCAACAGTTAATTCAAAAGCTTTTATATTAACAATCCAAACATACATATCATCCATACAATAGCTAAAAATCAAACAGTTTACCCTAACAACATCACTAGTTATCCGTGTATAAATCTGGATAAGCTTTCCTAAAACTATCAAAAGTTTCCCAGTTACAATCTCTGAGATCCTCACTCCACTGCACTTTGACGAGTTTCACCACTTTGCTCCTGAGTTGCTTCTCATACTTATCCACAATCCGAACTGGATTTCTGACCACAGTCAAATTGGGTTCCACTTCTAAATCTTCCTGAACTACTGGTTCTACAACCAGTGATGGGTCATGAACAAATTTCCTCAGATGCGATACATGAAATACATTGTGAATCCCAGATATCCGTTCTGGAAATTCAATTCTGTAAGCTACTGCTCCAATTCTTTCCAACACTCGGAATGGTCTAATATATCTTGGAGCAAGTTTTCCCGTCTTTTCGAATCTTATAGCACCCTTGATGGGGGAAACTTTTACAAAAACTAGATCTCCGATCTCGAATTCCAATGGTCTTCGTCTTTTATCATCATATTTCGTCTGACGATCCTGAGCAGCTTTCATCCTTTCCTTAATAAGCTCAACCTTCGCAGAAGCTTCTCGAATTAGATCGGGCCCGAGCACAAGGCGATCTTTCGATTCTATCCAACAAGATGAGGATCTACACGGTCTTCCATACAGAGCTTCATAAGGAGCCATCTTAATACTTGCTTGGTAACTATTATTATAAGAGAATTCCACTAAATGAAGATGGTCTTCCCACGATCCTCCAAAATCCAAAACGCAAGCCCGCAACATATCCTCAAGAATTCAATTGAGCCTCTCTGTATATCCGTCTGTCTGAGGATGATAGGCTGTACACAATTCCAAACTTGTTCACATTGCTGATTGCAGAGCCTCATAGAATTTTCTAGTGAAAATAGGATCACGGTCACTTACTATATTGACTGGAACACCATGCATTCTGACTATCTCCTTTAAGAAAATTTCTGCCAGAGAAGCTGCGGTACGAGTTTCCTTAACCGGTATAAAATGGGCACTTTTAGTTAAACGATCCACAATAACCCATATACCATCATTTCCTTTCCTGGTTCTAGGCAAACCGTCGATAAAATCCATCGAGATCATCTCCCACTTCCAATCAGGAATTTCCAAAGGCTGCAATAATCCAGCTGACTTCTGTTGATCACCTTTAACTTGTTGGCAGATGGCACAACTATTTACATACCTAGCAATATCTTTCTTCATGCGCGGCCACCAAAAGACTCTCTTCATATCTTTATACATCTTCGAGATTCCTGGGTGAATATTCAATTTGGAACGATGACTCTCAGACAACACCTCCTATTTCAGATCCCTATCATTCGAAACACAGATTCTCCCGTTAATCCTTAATGTTCCTTGACCATCAATTTCAAAACCGGGACACTGACCCTTCCTAACTCTTTTGATGATCCTTCTCAACATTTTATCAGATTCTTGCTTGCTTGAAATTCTTTCAATAAGAGATGGAACCACTTCCAGAAGAGAGTACTGCATTCCTACAAAGAGCATCAGCCACAACATCCGCCTTTCCCGGGGTGTACAGAATATCCAAATCATAGGATGCCAAAAATTCGACCCAACGCTGCTGTCTCAAATTAAGATCTTTTTGAGAGAAAAGATATTTCAACGGTTTGTGATCCATGAATAATTCGAATTTCTCTCCCAAAAGATAATGTCTTCAAATCTTCAAAGAAAAAACAATGACTAACAGTTCAAGATCGTGCGTAGCGTAGTTCTTCTCATGAGGCTTCAATTGCCGACTCGCATACGCAATTACCCTTCCATTCTGCATCAGAACTGCTTCCAATCCAACTATACAAGCGTCAGTATGAACCTCGAATTTGCTCTTCCCATCCGGAATAGCAAGCACTGGTGCACTAGTTAGCCTTGTCTTCAATTCCTGAAAAGCTTCTTCACACTGGGGTGTCCACTTGAATTTAGCTCCTTTCCTAGTCAGCTTAGTCAGATGCGAAGAAATCTTTGAATAATCCTTGATAAATTTCCTGCAGTAGCCAGCCAGCCCTAGAAAACTGCGAACTTCCATCGGTGTCTCCGGCTGTTTCCATTCCAGAATAGTTTCAACTTTCGCTGGGTCTACAGAGATACCTTCACCAGAAACAATGTGCCCTAAAAATTTGACTTTCGATTTCCAGAAATGGCACTTCGAGAACTTTGCCTTCAACACATGCTTCCTCAGAGTCTCCAATACAATTCTCAAATGCTCCCTGTGCTCTTCTTCCGATTTGGAGTAGACCAAGATATCATCAATGAATACCGGCACGAACTTATTCAATACATCCCTAAAGACTCGGTTCATCAAGTCAACAAAGTAGGCATGAGCGTTGGTTAACCCGAAAGGCATAACCAACCACTCATAGAAACAATTCGGTCCCCTAAATGCAGTCAAGGGAATACTGTCTTCAGCTACCCTCAACTGATGGAAACCTGAAGCTATATCTAGTTGAGAAAAGATAGAAGCACCATGCAATTGGTCAAAAAGATCATCGATGCGAGGAAGAGGATATTTATTACGGATAGTCACCTTGTTCAATTCTCTATAATCCACACAGAATCTTAGCGACCCATCTGATTTGGTTACAAACACCGCAGCAGAACCTCAATAAGAAAAACTGGGCCTAATCAACCCCTTCTCCAAAAGATCCTGAGTCTACTTAATTAATTCCTCTCTCTCCCTAGGAGCCATTCTCCTACTGGGCTGAATTACCGGCACTGCTCCTGGAATCAAATCAATACGAAACTCTATCTCTCGATGTGGTGGCAGACACTTAACTTCTTCAAATACATCAGCAAAATCTTGAACCACATCGATATCTGCTATCTCCGCTTGAGAAGTCTCAAATCCATGCAAAAGACTGCTCAAGTGAATTCCAGAATTATCACACGATACTCTGGCAATTCTACCCAGATCAGTTTCCAGCGAAACTGTTCTCTCATCACAATTCAAAACTGCTCTATACTTGTCAAGCCAATCCATTCCCAAAATAAGATCAAATCCCTTAAAATTCAACACATACGAGTCACAAGAGAAACTATGGGATAGATAAGAGATCTTCAAGTCCTTACAGATCGTATCTAATTTGGTCACCCCTCCTATAGGATTAGATACCAAGATAGGATAGTCTACAAAACTAGGGGTAAGAAAGAACTTCTCTATAGATTCCAGAGAAATAAAACTCAAGGAAGCACCCAAATCAAACAAAAATTTAATATACTTGCCATCTAAAAGTAAAGTACCTTCCAAAACTCCCTTGCCCTTAGAAGAAGAAGATGGATCGGCTTCCAGAGCAAAGACTTTATTCTAAGGCGCCCTCTGCAAAAGTGGACAATTCTTGTTCATGTGACCAGGCTGGTGACAATTGAAACACAACGATCTCTGAACCATAGCTGATCCTGGCCACTATAATGCGGTTGTTGTTACTGTGGCTGGAATCCTTTCCTAGGACATTTATTTGCCAAATGTCCTTCCTGTTGACAAATGTAGCATTTACGAGGTCCTTTGTTAATTACAGGCTTCTTCTTGCTCAGCTTTCTCCATTTGGGATCGAACTTCTGCTTATTTGGATTAGTGAAATTACCTCCTGAAGCTGCTACTGATGCCACTGATTTCTTACTCATCAAATTCTCATACCTCAAAGCCATATCAATCAAATCAACAAAAGATCCTTTCAAAAGCACCGTCATCTTTTCATGAAATTCAGGCCCCGATCCTTGCACAAAATTTTCATTCCTTTTTAGGGGAGTATCAATGAGTCCTGGTCCATAGCATGAAAGTTCATTGAGTTTGGTCTCATACTCAGAAATAGACATGCTGCCCTGCTTCAAATTCAGGAAATCCTGATACAATTGGGTTTTCCCTGCCGTTGGCATAAACTTCTCCTCAAATAGCTCCTTAAATCTGTCCCATGAAATGTCATCCTTAGAAATATTTGCTACTGTCGCATCCCACCAGGATGTTGCACCACCCTGCAATTGCCACGATGCCATTTCTCTCTTCCGTTCATCCGACAACTTCATGCTCTTAAAGATGCGCTCACAAGTGCGTAGCCGGGCTTGAACTTCAATTATTGATTCTGAACCTTTGAATGGTTGGCCTCCAAGATTGTTGAAGTCTTTGCATAAAGCTGCAAAACTAACTTGAGGCGGTACTGGATTTACAGCCTCACTAGCATTTTGACTCCGTCCATTATCCGTCGAAACACTGCCCCTAACTCTGCCTCTTCTTTCGGAACTCATGTTGGTCACCTGGACAGGTAACTCAACAAATTTAGATAGATATATATAATTATATGAAAATACAAATACACACTCTCAAGATAAATATTACTCAAGAGCCTAGGTACTCGCTCAACCTAGCGCTCTGATACCAGCTGTGACGACCCGCCTTTCTAACCCCATAAAGACGTATCATCATTAAGAAAGAAATGGATAGAAATAGAAAAGAATAGAAAGAGAGAATAACAACATCAGAATCTCACAGCGGAATGGAACAAATTATAATACATCACATAACTATTACATAGTTATACATACATCAGAGTTATACAATATCATACAACAGAACTGTCATATACATATATGTCCATACATACATCCAAAATACACTAACTACACAGCGGAACTATATATGTAGATACATACGTCTGGTCTTCTTCTCCAAAGCTCCTCCATGAAATCAATACTCCAAATACCTATCACTTGGCTACTCATAAAATTTGAGTACTAAAGAGTTTATGAAAAACGAAATATAGACTCCGGGTCAGACATGGGTCTGGTGTGAGTAAACGGGTTAAAATTGTTTAACTTTGAAAATCATTTGAAAATAAAGGTATCACGTAAGACTCCCCACACATAAATATGGGTAAGTTTTTACCTTACGCTAACCAAAACATTTTATAGGAAGTCCGATGATATTATAATAGTGTCTAGGGTTTCAAGTAAATAGAAAATAGCCGAAATTGTTACATCTATTAAATTCCAGCTACTAGCCACAAAAGTGGGTAATACAAATCAAAACCGTAGGGTCTCGTAGGGAAATGGGTTTCCAACAATGGCAGAGCTACTGGGGTACTGCTCGTCACAGTACGGGGCCTAGATCACCGTACCGAGGATCACTCCCGACACCCTACAACACAAGGTCGGAACCATTCCTTACTGAACAGTCTCGAACAAGATAACCCCGTAGTTGTGGCCAACAACTGCCCATACAGCTGAAATAAAGGGACATCTAGACAGGGGTATACCTCATCCTGCTTGGGCAAGACCCACCTAACCTTGCTGCATCTCCCATGTTTTAGCCATTCCCGGTTGATGAGGCTTGAGGCTGCGATTACCTTTAAAGAACATGTCTCTTAGAATGCTCGTCATCCGCCTGACGATGGGCTGAAAGCATTCAATCCATACAAGTTCATTCCGGGTTCGAACGAAACCGAAGGCATTATCTCGTTACACTCGTTTTGGAATCTCCCTCAGAGTTAACGAGAATAACCCTTGCATTCTGAATCACCATCTCGATCTCCAATTGATATGTCACGACCTATCGTTTAATTTTGATCGATGTGGTTTTCGGAATATCAAATTGATACCCGATCCCGGTCTCATCGGAATCCAAACGCCATTTTAAGGGCCAAGTTGTCTATTTAGTCTTAACAGTTTAATTCAATACTTAGAATTTACATAACAGTTATCACAGATTGATCATACACAGTCATCACAGATATATCCAGAATATATCATAACGTATCAAAGAATATCATCAAACAGATATCAGAGTCGATCAAACCAGAATCATCAGTTCATATCAATATAGTTTGATTAATTTTAACTTAAATTATCCTTATTACCAGTTTGATTAATCTCTAATTAATCAATTTATTAAATTATTAATTACTTCATTACTCATTTAATTGATTATTAATTCTTTTATTAATAGCCTTAATTATTACTTAATAGAACTCAATTACTTATTAATGATCAACTAATTACTTAGTTAATCATTAATTATCAATTTATTAATCATATAATCTTTAATTAATCATTTAATTAGTTAACTTTTATTCATTAATTAACTTAAGTAGTTAATTAAAATCTTAAGTTCAAATTGGTTTAACAACAAAATTATTAATGTAAATTTTCAATTACAAATTTATTTGAATTATTTATTTAATTACATGTATAAATTAATTACATCCTTAATTCCCTTACTTTAGATTAATTAAATAATTACATTACAACCCTCCTTTATAAGATTTAAATCAAAACTTAACTTAAACTTATCAATATTGTAAATTTTATTATTACTTAACTTTTCTTAGCAAAATAACTTAAAAGTTGTTTAAGTTTATCAGTTAGGAGAAGAACCCGAAGAGGGCACTTGATTACTTTGAGAAAATTTCGAGTACTTCCCTCCTTTTCCCCGCGTCACTCCCCTTCACTCTCTCCTTCTTTTACCTGTTTCTTTTCTCCTTTTTTTTTTTTATACAAGCTTAAGTTATAAAATTAAAACAACTGCAGTACCAAGCGAACACACGTGCGTTCCAGGTTAAAACACGAAGCAACATCCAAAAATTCTTGTGCAAAAACACGCGACGACCCCAATTCGAATCACGATCACCGATCGTCACCGTGCACGTGCACGGTGGTTCGCCGACCCTCCGGCAACCCCCACTACCTCCAACAAACCACAAAATCGCCCTCTTATTCGACAACAAAACCCAATTTTGCAAGAAAAATTCGAAATAAAAAAACGTCTGTAGCTCGAACCAGCTACACGAACGCACCGAACAAACTCCTCTCGGCCCACCAACGACGACATCTGACGCGATGCAACTCCAGCTATAACTCAGCCATGCACTCCTCTACCTTTACCCAAAACCATGTGCCACTCGATTCAAACACGGCGACAAAATTAAATTTTTACAGAACACAGTGAATTATGAACTCAAACCCTACTTTTATTTCAACCTCAAAATCCTTACATTCAAAAAATCTTTAAGCATTTTTCTTGTGTTAATACATCTGCAAGCTTGCATCATAACAAATTTCAACCATTAAAATTAATTGAATCAACAGATATTGACAAAAATGTAACTTTTATTCATATTCAAACTGCACCTACAATATTGACCTAAAAATCATCATTTCTATTTTAAAAATCCTAACTTTGTATCTAAACCAAGATATGGGATCAAATTTTCAAATTAAAACATTCGAATTTTAGCTATTGATTTATTTCTTACTTAAAACCTGTATAAACAGTTTTTAAAATTTACTGTCATGCTTTGAATTCATTTCCAGGTTATAATTTAAGTTTTAATCAACCTATTTGATTATAAATCTGGACTTAAGATGTTATATATATGAAGATGTATAAGTTTACTTCTTTGCTCGGGAAATTTTAAAAATACAGAAGATCATCACATTTTAACTTTCAGAAAGCATCTCAGAATTACATATTACAATATATAGCAAACACTAGATATATATGAACTAATTACCAAACTTAAGATTTAAAAATAGTTAGTTTACTCACTTAAAAATCTTTGAACAGAAAGCAAGATTGATGAAGAACTACAGATGAATTTCCTGAAAGCTTCCCTTTTGTTTTGCTGTTGAACTTATTTGAGTTGCAAGGCAATGATGTTTATTTTCCTTTCTTCTTTCCTTTTCAGGTCTGCTTTTAAGTTTCTAAATTATGTGAACTAAAATAGTATGATATATAAATAGAGAATGCTTTGAGTAGGTTATATCTGGATAGCCTTACATGTTTGACCAAACAAGAATTGTTGTGTTTGATATGCTATAAATGTGAAATGATATCGTAATTTCGGCTGAGAGATTTCTTGACAAATAGTTGTGCTAATTAAATGCTTGTGTCTTCAGATTAGATTACATCTATTTAATGTTTTCTGATTTTTTTAATATTTGTACTGGACAAAGATATTTTGAATATGTATAAAGACATTTTTGTTGTACATATGTGTGAATATTTGTCTTCTTTGCATACCAGATCTACATAGCAAACTTGTTATAGTTTTTGTTAAAAATTATGTATTGTACAAATGTATTTTATAGTTTATTGGTTTCCAAACTTATCTTATATATTCATGTATAGTTATTATAGTATTGTTAGCATAGTTTCTAAACTTTATTCTATTTGTAATTTAAATTTCAAACATTTATTTATAACCTATATTTGTATTTATACATTTTATATTTCTATATATGGCTTATGTTTATATTTATATTCTATACTTATGTTTTTAAATTTATGTGTAACATTGATAAGGTTGTTTATTATTTAAACATCATTACTTCAATTATATTTTATATGTATATTAGATCAAATATCAACAATATAGAATCTTTGATTTTAGTGAATAAGACAGAATTTGTTTTTAAATGGTTTTGAAACATTCTATTTTAAATTTTTAAATCAAATTTCTTTACAAAGCATATATAACTGATAAATGATCAAGATTCCATCAGTTTAAAAAAAATTGAAAAGCTTGTATTTCATTTGAATTAGATTAAATATTATTAAAATATGTTGCCAAAAATTCCGGGTCGTTACGGGTTTTCTGCCGTCAAAAAATGCCTTTTTCTTGTAGTGATACATACTAATTTCAATATCCAAGCATGCCTATACCTCTAAATGATAAAACAGGGAACATGGCTTAATACCTGAACTCAATATTATGCTATCGCACAACATGTTTCCATAAAACTTGATGAAATTCGGATTTAATTTAGACAAAGATGTGAGTATTTCACTTACTTTGAAATGATTAACACAAGTTAATTTAGACACATGTTCGTAATAAAATTGCTAATTTGAATAATACACTAACCAAAATATATGGATCATCGATTCACTATAGTTGCAGGACGAAGACCAGGTTTTCCAATAGGAGTGTCCCCAGGACCGCGTGAGTACCGCTTTATAATCATCATTGCATGGCATCAAAAATAGAAAGTTATAAACTGGTTTATTCGCTTTAGTGTATTGGATAAGGTATACTTAGATGTTAGGAATAACAAGAAGTAATTTATGAACTTGCACATCCAAACATTTGAGCGAAATATATATATGTAACGGAGATGGATAAACGAAAAGGTAGTTGCTTTGTACATATACAGTAAGAGTTGACAATAATAGAAGTGGGAAAGTTTGCTAAAGAATTTATCCCTTATTGTCTTTGATATATTTACTACAGTTGATTAATGTTTCACTTGTATTCAAGAAGTGAAAAAAAAACAATTGTGGTTATTATGCATACGAAGCTGCATAATGTAGAAAAAAATAACTATACATCCATGCTTCACTGATTATATAGGCTTGCCTTTTATTTGAAAAGGTAGTAGTGGGTTTCATCAATCCATTTGTAAATAACAAATGCTTATCAACCTGTAATTGTAAAAGTAGCATAGGGGTGGAAAAAAATTTGGTTAATAATTCAATGGTTATGTTTACAGTAAGCCTAAAATAAATCATCTTGGATCAAATATCAAAGATACTTGAGACACACAACATAGTAAATATAACTAAACTCATGAATAGTATCATCTAAAAGATAGTTGATCCTTAATATTTAAATGGTACTGTGTACAAAAGGGCTAATAATAAAACTAAACTCCTAAATGAAAATTTTGCCGAATGTGAACCCTAAAGTGAACTGACAATAACTAAATTGATTCTTAATTAAATTATTCGAACTATTTTATGCCATAAAGATGATAAACATTTATAACTGAACAATGAGTTGATACATATGTGTAATGAGAACTAAACTCAATGGTAATCTTATTACTACAAAATAGGTTATAACACAAAATATTGTACATACATGTATCATAAATATTTCGGTTCTGATATATTCATAATATACACACATTTTTGTCAATACACCGGTGTTGAACAAAATATGTTATAGAAAGGTTTTGCAACAACTAAATGATCAATTAAACAAGGCTATAAGGTAGGTAAGGTACAACAATACATGGTTTAGTCTTCATGGCATAACAGCGACAAAAATTAAACAATAAGATATGCAAACTCATTTATAAATCACGCACACATCACTACACCTTATTCGCACTAATATAAAAATATGCAACATTACAATAAAAATGTAAGGAAATGTAGACACATAAAAAGAACACATACACACATATCCATATCACCCATGCTCAAAGTAATATGCAAGTTAACACATGCATATGTGCACCTATATGAGAATGCATGCTTTTGGATACAACATCAATCATAAACACTAATGCCCTATATGTTAATGCACGCAACACCAGGCTACATACAAACATGCATGCATACAACATACTGACTCGTACACATGAAACGCACATAACCCACTCCTATATATATATATATATATATATATATATATATATATATATATATATTTAGGCATGCACTACACAAATATACTACTCAAAGATTAATGCTCAAATGGAATAACACAGGGTGAAGTATACTAACAAGCTATGAAACATAGATGATAAAATAGAAAGTGTTTAAACTAAATGTGTCCATTCATGTGCAAGACCCAACATTTTATGAACAAAACAGGGCACATTTATGATTATGAATAAATATAGATACTCACACAGCCACAACCCTTACTCCATGCACATAGGGAATACATAGCAAAGGCAGCAACATAGGGCATTATAACATACAAGCACATACAATGGCTGCATGCACACATATTTGCAAACATACAACACCCAGCACTCACAAAAACTCAAACGTACGATTGCATGAAATACATAACAGAACACACTTGACCATAAACACACACTACACATTTATATTTATAAAAAATATTTACATTTCACTCCAAAGTTTGAACAAACCATACAAACTAACGCATTTAATTATTCTTTAACAAACCAATCAGCTCAACATATGGCAGTCATATATTTATATAGTAAAGCATGAACATAAGAGAAGCATTATACTATGAAAAATATACGTAACAATGGATTAAAAAGGTGAAAGTAGCTACAACTAATAAAAGAAATACGTTAGAGATGGTAAGAAAAAAAAGCTCAAAGTCAAAATGACAGCCAGTGTCAAATTGTTCACAACACCCCTAAAAAATCCACTACTGAATCCAAACAACTATAGAGCACTGAACAAATTGACCTTTAACCGAAATTAGAATCCCATCAACTTTTCAAAATTGATTACATAATTTATGTAAGATGTCATTTTAACCTTACTTTTAGTTGATAGTTTCAGCAATACATTGTGAGTTCAAAATGTTCCTCCAACACACAGTTAAACCAATAATTACTAGTAACTTAGCTAATGTTGCAGACAATAATATAGCTGATGAGCTCTTTAATGTTGACCAACTAAAATGTTGTGCATATCCTATGATGACAAAAACCTTTATATGCACTGTTAAAGTATGAAACAAAGTATAGAATTAACCTAAATAAGCATATATGATACATACCTTATTTAATCTATTATTTCAAAACGCAACCTATGTTCTTGTTTCCTATAAGCTCATGCAAATCTAGAACTGCATGGAGGCATATTAAGCCAAAAAAGCATGAATGAAATTATAATATTCATTAAATTGATGGATTAAACTAACAGATTCAACAAAATCATCGGCAATCTTTATGAATCGTCTTCAGTTTCAGTAAGCAAAGTTTCAAATAGGCAAATAACCAGGCCAATTAAGAGTCATCTTTTGATTCTACAAGTTCACAAGTTACCCTATGTACAAGAAAAAACCACATAAAATTTCCAAACAAAATTGTCCTTTCTTTATAATCCTACTACAGATAAAGGAAGCACCTTCTAGAATAATTAACATCTGAAATCCATAAAATACTATCAAAATCTTAATAGTGGAGTTAAACAAATACTAATCGATTGGAGTGGTAAATATACTAAAACAATCAGCCTAGCAAAGATAAAATAATGAAAAACTTGTTAAATTGATTAAATCATGCACAACGACAAAATAACATACCTGAGTTAGGGTTATCAGAGTAAAGTCAAAAAAGAGAGGTGAGATAGAGTTTCCAAGTCGAGTTTGGTTGTGATGATTTAGAGTTTGAATCGGGGAAGAAAGGAGGAAGATAGAGTTTTCTGAGTGAAATCGATAAAAGGGGCTTTGGTGAATAAACAAAACGCGAGCAAATGAAAAGTTTTACAGCTCGATTTTTTCGTTTCGATGGCCGGTGTAATAATATACCGTGTAACAGTGTATTTTTACAAAACAAATAATAGCAAGACAGCGAGATGACTTCCCATGCTATCCTATATTGCCATCAAAAGTATATTTTCTTGTAGTGATATGTATATTCCTATTTTTACTTCATTAATTCATATTCTTAGGAATTTCAGAATACACACTTACATGTACATTTTGTAGGAATGTTCATTTCCACAATATGTTACAGCTATCCTTCCTAAAAAGGATTATAGTTATAACTTTTCACAAATTATCTACAATTGAAACTTTTGCATATATGAAATTACAAGGAATTATCTCTTTTTTGATTGAAATAGATAGTGTCAACTATAGAGCCCTTTCGTTTCGGTATAAGTTTTTAGTATTCCAAATGATGCACTTTTTATACGGAGTTTTAGAATTAGATTAATTATGGAAATTTACATGGAAATAGATACAAATAAATTGTATACACAATGCTTACTATAGATTAAAGATAGAAATTCTCATTCCAAGTCAAATTAGGTCAATCCAAGTGAATACTATAATTTGCAACTCAATTATCATAAATTTGGGATGAACTTCATATCTTTATAAACATTCTACTAAAAAAATTAGGGCCGATTTCCAAATTTCCAGATTAAAGTGTATATACCATTCCATTCCAATTACCTAACTTACAGAATATGTAGGCGGGATTTCAATTGAGTATGTTCATTTTAAGCCTACAGCTCAACATATCTTACATAGAAATGATAACTAAATAACATTCAATGGTATTAATTTCAATCTTATGTACCTTTCTTGCTTCCAAACCTCCCAAATCTAAATCCATTTCTTTAATTGACTCCTTTTCCTTTTTAATACAAAAAAATGTATAACAATATATATGTATGTATGTATGTATGTATATATATATATATATATATATATATATATATATATATATATATATATATATATATTAGGATTACAAATCGAAGTGAAGATTTAAATTAAGTGGAACGTAGATTTATAATTATAGAATTTACCTTTTTCGTAGAATTAATTCACTCCTTCTCTTATTCTCTTTTATTTTTCGCCCTTCTCCGATACACACACACATATATATAATAGCAGTTTTATAATTTCTGGATATAGTGGATATGGGAAGATGGCAGAGCTCTGCGGCTATGATAAAAATTTATGAGATGAAAAGTGAGGGGCTAGGCCTTTATTTATAGGCACTCAAACCAATTGTATTTGTTGGATTTAAATTAATAAAATCCAAACCGTTAGGTCAAGGTTCAATCCTAATCACCACTAGTTCAGTCAGTCGACCACTCCTTCTTAGGGGGTCGACCGCTAGCGGCCGACCAACCCAAGGAGAGGGTCGACTGGTGGGGCCCTATGCAGTTATTATTATTTATTTCATATTTAACTCCTTTTTGATTATTTTCGATCCGAAAACTTGAAATGCTGATAACTTCTTCGTTTGAACTACGATTGCAAAACTTTATGTAACAAAGTTTCCCAAAAAATCGCCACAAACACAATGATATAAGTTTCATGACTAAATTCTGATGTTTTCTCAAATTCCATTTTTGAGCCTTAATAAATATTTATTAATATCCATTTATATTATGGGGTGTTACATTCTCCCCCTTAAAAGAATTTCATTCTCGAAATCCTTCAAGGGTGAATCATGTAACATAGCATGCAACCATTGTAAACTATCCAAATAATTAGTGGACAACCAATTTTACAGTCAATCATGTACAAATGCATGGTGTATCACAACATATGTAACATGTATGCTGAATAACTCTAAATATGCACCCCCTATATGAATACATTCTTTTAAAAATATTTTAAAAATATGATGTAAACAACCTATATATACTAGCATTTCTATGTATGTGCAAGTTTTCAAAAATAAAAATTCATGTTTTCATACAACGATTTCCACACCCTTATGAATAGGAGTATGGTTCAACAATTTACATCCAATCCTACCATCCAATACCTTTCACACCATTTCCAACTTTCAAAATTTTGAAAATCCGGTTTTCCTAAATCTATGCTCATATGCCAAAAAAGAAATTTAGATGGAGAATTTTACATTTTCACCCTTCTTTTGGATACCTATTCCGTTGTACCTTGGAACCTTCTCTTTTGCACCTCAATCTTAATCAACTTTTACAAGTACAATCTACACAAGGAGGTTTATTTTCGGATTTTCCAAACGAAATTATTTTAAATGTGAGTTTTCTTTACTATCAACAAAGCATGGAAATAGAAATTCTAAAGCTAAAACAGCTTTTTCCCTTGTTATTTTCTATGTGTTTTATACTATCACCCTTGTTGAACAGTAAAACTCATATTCACTAACACATCAAACCTCCTTACACTAAGCCTGTGACATCTGAAAATCAAAAAATCAAACTTGTAAACTATTTTGAAAATTAATTCTTTCAAAAGCATTCAAATATAATTTTTCAAAAGCATTTAAGCATAACTTTCAAAAGCATTTGAACATAATTTTTTTCAAAACATTTGCCTCTCTATCCTTAAAATAAATCAAGCCACATCTTAATGTAATCGAGACTCAATCAATGAATTAATGCCTATGATTGACACTAGCATTATGCAGTTAATCTTAGATTTGAAAAACCTTTCCTTTTATTTCAAAACAACAAACAATGCATAAGCATATTTATAAAATTTAGCTTTTAAGGCATAAGTATAGTGACTCGTTGTAACACCCTACAATTGTAAGGATCAAATATTTAAAAGATTAATTTAAATATTGAATCCTTAATTAACAAAACACCCACTATACTCTAATTTTTAGAGACGAGTGAACTGAAATTCTAGACACCTGTAGTTCAAACTGCTTTTTCATCATGAGAAAAATGAGTATAAACTTGACTATATTTGTAGTCGATAAGTTTTTATAGTGGATAACGATTTCTAAAAATAATTGAAAATTGAATTGGGCTAAGGCCCATAAGCCAGCTTATAAGTTAGCTTACTCTTCATCTCGTTTTAATTCCATGTTACTTTTCATTTCATTCTCTTAATCATTATCATAATTCCTTTAAGACTAAAGCCTAAATCTACTCTAATCCCTTCATAGAAAATTCCTAAATTTAAATAAAAATCATCGTAATTCACTCATTTAATTTCTCACATAACCCACGAAGGAAATAACTTGAATTGAAGTAGGGATCATCATCCAAAATTTCAAGAGAGAAAAGTTTGGGTTTTTGGTAATTAGAGCTTAATTTGGTAAAGATGAAGGCGAGTTCAATGATTCTTCATCTACATTATGTATTAATCTCATATTATCATTGATTAATTAATAAGGAATCATTTGAAGTTATTTGGAGAGTATTTGTATTGATTTAAACTTATATTCAAGTTATAAACATGCTTATATTAACTCATTGTTTTTTTAAAACCTTAATAATTTTTGAAGAGCTAGTAAGCTAAGAATTGGGTTTTGGGTTAATTGAATGATTGTATGTGATGCTGTGATAGATTAAAGACTAATTACTTGATATAATTAAGTGCATGTCATTAGTTAGTAATATTGAAATTAATTAAAATAGTTTTTGAAACATTAGTAGGCTAATTAAGTGAGTTTAGAACTCACACATATTATTAAAGTGATTAGAGGGTTAATGGTGCATGATTAGCACTTGTGAATGTTATTCAATATAAAAAATGATCTTTATTAATGTGTAGTTTACTAATAAGTATTTTTTTAAGTAAATAAAAATGATTTTTATAAGTAAAGGAGGTATTTTATAAAATTATTTGATATTTTATAAAATAGTATGAATAAAGCTTAGTTAGCATTTATAAAATGGTTATATTATTTTATAAATAAAGTACAGATTTTATAAAATGAAAACAAGATTTTATAAAATAGTACTATGATATATACTTAATTTAAATGAAGTAATTAAGTACATAAACGCTTAATATTGATTTATAAGCTAATAATATATTTTATAAAATAGTTGTAAGATTTTATAAAATAGTATTAAACTATATCAGACTTTTATTGAAAGGATTTAGTAAATAAAAGAAAGATTTGATTAAGTAATAAATGAACTGCTTAATTTAATATACATGTGTGTATATGAGTATGGGTAAGTAAATGTATACATGTATTTATAGAATGTAACAGTCAAAACCATTTGTGTATTATAATTATAATTGTTGTGTATGTTTGTTTGGCTATATTTGTGTATTTGTTTGTGTGTGTTATATATTGTTTGCACCAAAAATTGGTACAAACATCCAATAGAGATTTTGTAGAGGAATGAATGAAAAATAATAAATATAAACAGCGAGAATATAACAATCAAGTAATAAGAAACAAGCTAAAAACAGAGACAAAACAATTTATAGTGGTTCGGCGTTATTTGCCTATGTCCACATTGAAGGGATAACTTTTTTAATCACTTTGTAAACTGAGTACAATGGGGATCAGATTAGAATCCTTAGTTACAAAAGAGTAAAAAGCAACAAGCAGCACAAAGATCTCGAAAATGAACAATCAAGTTTGTATTTATAGAGGAAGATGGTAAAATATCTCCCTAAAAATTCGACTGAAGGAATTCTAGAACCATAGGGGCCTAAAGGAGGGATCGCATGGCCCAGTCCCCAGAAAATAAGGATTAAGGCCCATCCCTTAATTGGTGATTTTAGAGGGGCAATCTCTATAGGAGCTTCTCCATGTTGTTTTATGCTTAGCCTCCAAGTTTCATGCCAATAAGATTAGTATAACTTGAGTTATTAATCAATCATTGTTGCAATATATAAAGTTGTCAGATTCTGGCCAATCCCTCTAGAGGGCCAATCCCTCTAGAGGGCCAATCCCTCTTGCTTGCTCCTTTTGGGGTGCGATCCCAGGATAGACTCCCTATGGTCCCCTCTTCTTATTCCTAAAGTATCATATGTATCTGACTTTTGGATTTTGAGATATCATTTTCCATTCACTTGCACTTGTTTAGCTAAAGTAATATGATCCCATTTGTAGAGAGGGATCATGCATGATCCCTTCCTAGATTAAACCATATTCTATACTTATAATGTTTTGTATAGCATATCTCTCAATTGCCTTCGATCATGGCTTTATATTAACATCTGTACTTGATTTATGGATCCCACAATCATCGCTCTGGGCTACTAGCCTTGTTGATAGTCAAGTCTAACTTATTCAATTAGCTAGGATATAGCCTGGTCAAAATACCAGATAACGCTTACCTCTCCACCGTACGTCTTGTGCCGAACATGACGTACTTTGAATCCAAGCAAGTTACAGTCGCCTGAAAGAAATCCATTTAGTTTTCCCAAACAGTCGTTATCCTTCCGTTGGATCTTATTTCTAGTGTGTTACATCTTTCTTTGATCATCGTAGTGTTTGGTTTATTTTCAATTGTAGATATTCCGGATTGTATTCCATCAGTTGCTATCTATGTCCGATTCTATAGGCCTACTAAGCTTTAGTTATCCAATCCAGTTTTTTCTTTGAAAGCTTCAGGTGAGAATTTAATTTCCGACAATCTCAAAATTTTGAATATTTTGGGGTTTTCACGTGTACATTCATGCACATGTCCTTGTCATTGTCCCCCGGAAGCGTTTGTATACCCACGTGTCATCGCCAATTTTTGTTGAATTTGATGCAGTTTCATTGAATTTATATTTATCTATTTATCATATATATATTTTTCAAAATAGGGATTGGAATTCCTCTAACCAATCCCTTTCTTTCCCATCTTTCTCTTTTTTTTATAGGGATCAGATGGATCCCCCTTGGATAGGGATCATACCTGACCCTTTTCAACGTTGGCGACTTAATATTTCCAGCTTTGTGGAGAAGCTAAAGCAAATCAATCCTTATGAGCCTTCATTTATAAACCGATACTACACCCTTCCATCTCTTCACTTTACCTTGTCCGCAACCAAATCCTATTCCTCTCTTTTTCCTTCTTTAACTTCGAATCAAAAATCCATTACCTTTGTCATCCAATCCCTTTTCCCTTCAGTTTTGATCATCTCCAAACCATTCGACATCGTCGTTGACTTCTCCACATTCACCACCGATTTATACACATAGGTAATGTTTGAATTGGTGACGAGATGATGAGTCTTTCCATGTTAAATTGCATGGACAAAGGGTTGACATAGGTGAAGAAGAGGAAAACGCTGGAAATATTAGGTTCGATGAGGTGGTAGAAGAAAAGAAGGAAAGGAGTTAGGGATAGTATTGATGGTTTAAAGGGGGAAGGAAGGGATCAGTAGTTTCTTCAAATAGGGATCAGAGGAATGAGTGAACGAAGAGAAGAAGGGATTCAATTATAAGGACCTGTGTGAATTTGAGAAAGAAGGGATCAGTCATATTGGTGGACGAGGAACCGGTTGTGTACCGATGTGCAGGGATCAGTTCATAAATGGGATGGAGGGATCGATGATAGAGTGTTTGGCTAAGGGATCAGTTGTTAATGTTTTGGAGTAAGGAGGGATCGGTTGTGATGGCTTTGTGAAAGGGATCGACTATGTTAAGATAAAGGGATCGACTATGGGGACTTGTCAAATTTTGGCCTTTGAATCGAGCTTGAACACTTGAGCAAACCAATCCATATAAACTTTTGTGAACAATCAAAACCAATCATATCTTAAACAACTTGAAAATATGAAAATAACGGACAACATGACTTGCATATCCAATATCAAACTTGAAATCAAACGACTAAACTTCTAGGACATAGATATGGACTGCAACGTAGCATAAGTACTTCAATATTGAACTTTATACTTCAACAAGTCGATGGTCGATCCCAAAGCTGACACAATCGATCAATGTAAACGCCATTTGAGATGGTCAGCGATGACGATCACTCGGGTCGGAACCAAAGTCTCATCATTACTTTTTTCTTTAAAATCAAAATTGTTTATCTCTGCACTACACAACACTGCACCACACTAGTTTACACTTAGCATGGGAGGGCTGGTTAAATTTTTTGATCTTGATTATCTACTAAGTTTAGTTGTTATGGGCTCCAGACGCTTATGGATTTTAGCCGCAATGTCTTTTGGGCAACCTTTACAACATAGCAATCCCGGTGCCAAATCGAGCTCTGCGACTGTATCTGGTGGACTTTCTCCTGAACACCAAACTAAGAAACCAGAGAGTTTCGGTCTATTGGTTGACCATTTTTCTGGCGTTCACATCCTTTCGGTAGAAGAGATAAATCATGCCCCCTGACACCTGTACTTTTGGATGACCCGGTGGATTCTTAAGCCTCCATAATTAATGAGGCCACTCTCCATAGGCTATGCTCTAAACATAGGATCCCGTTTGAAGACGTTCTAGTCCCTTTAGGGAATGACAAGGCCCACTTTACCCTAGAAGGTTATAAGGATTGTAATAAATTTATGTGTTGGATTAAATGTGTACCGCCCTTCATCTCATTTATACGAGAGATGATACATATTCTAGGTATAGCTCCTGCTCAGCTGCATCCGAATAGCTATGCTTTCCTTCACGGTACCTTCTTGATATTTATGGATGTTATGTTCCGTCCACCGTCTTCTGAAGACATCCGGTTCATCTAGAATTTTAAGCGACCGTTGAAAAGTCTTTCTTATACTTCTCTTGAGCCTGCACCCAACTGTTAAGTTCTTACCGGCGCTTGGAACAAGCTCAGTATATTTAAGCACGAATGGCCCTACGTTCGTTGTCTGCTCGGCTTTGTGGGCGATGGTTGGAAGGAAGTAAGTGTTGTCCTCACTTTATTTTCAAATTCTTAAGTCCATGTCATATCTTGAACCAATAAATACTTTGAAAATTTGTAGGTATCCATCCACGACCCGAATGTGATAATTATTCAAGGGTGTTTTGTGCAATCCATGCCACCCCAGCTGAGGATAGGGACATCAGAACACTTATAACCAATGAGTGGTTATCTCTATTTGGGTTGCTAGAAGAAGGTTGTAGCATCGGCCTTATAATAAGAATTGCATTGCGAAGAAATGTGGTCGAATAAGAAGGCGACACCGATAGCCTCTCTTGCCTCCAATAGAGGAGGCTAAGGATGATGCCGAAGTGAAAGAAACTAGAGGTGGTGACGCCAATGAGCCTAGAAATGATGATGTAGGTTTGGGCAATGCGCATGTGGTCAAATCATCAAAAGACATGCAATCTCAAGCACCGACAAGGAAAGGGAAAGGGCTTTCTTACAAACTCCGTAGGAGAAAAATAGCTTAAAAGCCCAACCTCACTACCACCTTTATTGAAGAAGAGTCTTCCTCCCAGCCTTTAGAGAGTTCGATGGAAGAATATTCAAGTCTCTCGATCCCGAACAACATCGTGGCCTTTGATTTTCCAAATTTAAGTGTCAGGGGGCTTAATTCTCCTACCAGTATTGGTGATGACATTCCTTCCGCTGGCAAAAGGGAAATCACTCCTATGAGCAAGGTCACGGTAATTGGTCCATCACGGGAACACCGAGACACTCGCAATCTCGTGCACTTTACTGCACAATTTTTGTCCATCTTTTATTTGATTTTCAATTATACGCTTTTGTTTTGTTTGAAGGTGCTATGTCTCATTCTCGTGCATTTGATTACCTAAGGGGCCCCTTAACACATTATGGATCCTGTCATGGTCCAGACTCGGGCAGGCGTCAAGTAAGGGGTGACAGCTGGGAAAGGAACCATCATTCAAGAGAATCTTTATCCTCTAAGCACAAGTCAAAATATCAATCATCTCATCGTCAAGAAGTGCAGCCTAATTCTTTTGTATACAATGGCGATCAGACCTTTCCCATGTTTACCAACTGTTGTGCCGCCCGGGCATCATTCGGGTTCACCTGGGTCTCGACAACCTCACGACCGCTGGTTGAACAAACGTTCTATTGTTACATCTGAGCCTGCTTTAAATGCTACAGCTCCCGAGGCCTCTCAAAGTTCCAAAAGTCTACTTTGATAGACTAAAGTCTCTTCCTTTATCCATACAATTCTAAGGAGTGCTAAAGCGAGTTTGCTTGCATGTGTCAACAATGTTTTTGTGCAACATGAAACACTCCAACACTTAGTTGAGAAATTTTTTGAGGTATCTGTTGAAAGGCAACATGAAATCGATCGCCTTAAGCTAGAGGCGATCCACGATAAACAAATAACCAAACACCAAGATGATGTGATCACGAAGTTGACCACGAAGTTAGCTACGATAAAGAAGAGTACTAAAGAAACATCCAAGGCGGTTAATCATCTGAAAATGGCTCACAAAAAGGAGATGGACGCTACCCTTAGCCGCAAGGGTATGCTTGTTCTGGAGAAGGATAGACTGCAAAAGGAGAAAGACACTCTAGCCCACCGTATTGAGGAGCTCGAAGAGCCTCTTAAGAAAGAGAAGGAAGAAGAACTTGAGGTTCAAGAGGAGTCTCGAAAGTATTGTGTAGAGGCGGTCAAGGCTCGGGAGCTGAAAATAAAACTTGACGAGAAGCTTGCTCAAATTGAAGCCCTCAAAGAAAAGGCAAGGGAAGCTGGTCATAATAAAGTTAGAGGGAAAATTAAGGCCCGGTTGTAGGATGCTAAAGAGGTTAGCCGAAATGAAATTAGGAACATGTTTGATCCTTTGATCGTTGAATACAATGCCAAGGTACTAATCCAACGTGACTTGAGTTTTCATGGAGAGGCATACCACTAATCGCTTGCCGAGGCTCGGGACTGTATCAATGAAATAAGAAGAAAGCCCCTAGTAAAGCCAATTTGGATGAGGAGAAACTGGTGCAAGAGATCCTTTATGGTAATGAACATTTAAGTCTTGTCGCCGCTAGGCTTCGATACTTTGATATTTTAGCATCCTCTGGCAAAGGGAAAGACATCGCTGAAGCTTTATGGTTTGATCCCAAAGGTTCCTCTTCACTTCAACCAGTTGGAGCATCAGTTCACTCGGCCTAGGACAAGATCCGAGCTATGATCCGGATAGACCCGGTCATAAATCAAAGGTACTGACTCCTATTCATGAAAGGAACACTCCGACAATAACCAAAAGTCAGCCGAATGCAGGTGTCCCGCTCTATTCTCCATTACTCGAGCGTTTCATTCTTCATGCCCAATAATTCTAGGCTTATTCGCTTATTCCTACAAATCCACAGGCCTCCCGACTCCCAGTCAAACTACAGGAAGTAGTGTTGCTGTAAAGCAACAACCGACGCTTACTAACATTCCGGGCTCGATGCTTAAGTTGTTGGAGCTCTTACTGATGAAAGGGTCAATGATCAGCCACTGCACGTTGAATTTGATGATGTTATGATTATAAGCGCCTTCGAACACACTGATAAGCTCAACTTAAAGAAGTGCATTGAGAAGGAGGAGTTGTTGAAAAAGAAAGCCAAAACCGAGCCTGTTGATGTTGACATCGATGATCCAAACCTTAACCCACTACAAGTCATTCCACCTGGTGAGTCAATTCCTAAAGGACTCCCTCCAACATCTGAAAGCTCTCCTACCAAATGTGGTGAAGGCAGTGGTAAGGGATCCGAGAGAGGAACATGCGAAGGCTCGAGACACTACAACATAATATACTTTTAATAGCCTTGCAAAAACGCTATAATAGGTTTTTATAGCGTTTTAGAGAATGTTATATAACAACATGCTATGATAGGTTTGGAATATTTGAAAGCAGAAAGTAAAAGCTATGAAAAATGGACTTTCAATACCATTTCTACGACGCTATGGAGGCAAACGCTATATCTTGCTATGATAAACAAAATTCTATGTAAAGTTCATACCATTTATAAGGTTGCATAAAAGCTAAGAAAAGTTACTTTTTATAGTGTTTGCCAGCTGTTATCATTTGTTATTAAATTTCTATAGCCAGTTTCTTCATTGTATTTACACACATGCATGCATATGTGTGTGTGTGTATACATATATATATATTTGTATATACATATAGTAAATTCAAACAATACTTGAATAAACTAAAGAACCACAACAGAAAATGCAATATTTATCAAATGTGTACCAACAATAATATTTGTGCATAAATAGTAATATCTATGTGTAATATTCAATACATAATACATTAAGACTACATATAAGTCAAAATATACCTTGTCTACATCAACACTAGGTGGACACGGTGAAACGTGGGCAATGTAGATTCACCAAAATCTTTTCCTACGTCAATATAAAGTTAAAAATGTTAAATGTAAAAAGGCTTCCTAAACTTTAAATAAAAATACAAATCGATGACATTTTTGTAATATTAAAGAATCTATAAAATACTGAATATAGACTTTACACTAAAGTTTAAATGGAGCTTTAGGAGTTGCTTGAGTTTATTAGTCACATATGACTATTGTTGGGTACAAACGTTGAAGCTTGGAACTAAAAATGTTAAAATGGTCACCATGACCTTTTGTAAAATATAAATTAATTAACACTTGACAAAACAACACCATAATGTGAGATGTACAGTTTTCAAAATAACTGTATTTTGTGAATTGAAAAAACAATGTATTTGTGGTTTTAAGTCAAGTTGAATTATTAGAGTGCGAAAGTAATATCGTAAGAATTGTTCGCCAACCTTGTAGTGTAAACTAAGCCATTGTTATAGTTCAGTTGGCCTAAATGAATCAAACATATTGTTTATATAACTAATAATTCATAGAAAACAAAATTGCTAAACAAATCAAAACAAGAGGATGCAGTATTACTATTGACATAATTTTTATATCTTCAAACATATGACATGAAACCCTTGTAATTTATATTTTTGTTTTGAAAATAAGATTACCTCTTCAAGAAAATCAGATTAACGGAATCTCTCAAGAAGCGCATCTTCTTAAGTGCTACAACAAATCCAGATGAAACAATCGTTTACATATTTCAGCCAAAGTTGACTATCCCTACAAAAAAAATTCGGCTGTAGAACCTTTTTTCAGTTCTTCAAGTGTAAAGTCTCTCCCGTAGATGAAAGTTGACTAAAGAATTTAATTGAACTCAAATGTAACATTCCTGATTTTTAAGCTAAATTAATTTGGAAATTTATATAAAAATTTGGTTAAATTATGAATTGATTAAGAATTAATTTGAATATTTGGGAATAAAATATAAATTGTGTTTGAATTTTCCAAATTTAATCAGATGTATGTTTATTTATATAAATGAATTATGATTTGAAATTATGTCTTGAACATTTGTAAGGCTGAATTTAAAACTTCATATATATTTTTATTTATTTAGATTCTAGATTGAAATTCAAGAATAAATATATTGAAAGTAAATTGAATTTAAATACTCTATAACTTAAGATTGATATTGTTTTGTAAATATATATATATATATATATATATATGCACACACTGTGATTTGAAAGTGATATTTTGAATTTGATAAATTTTTCCAAAAGTTATTTAAAGAGTTAGATTCAAATATATATGTATTTATATATTAGTATTATCAAATTTTATTCTTTAAGTTATGAACATATATAAATGATATAAAAGGAAATACAAATAGAAAATAGTGTAAATAGTTTTATAAATATACTAAAAAAACCATTTATACATGCCATAATATATGTGTAAGTATTTTAAAGATGCATGAAGACATTTGTAATCTTTTAAAAATATGTGTTAACAAGTGTAAGTTGAAGAATAACATAAATTAACATGTGTTAGTAAAATAGACAGGTGGCATGCTTATTTCTTTTACAATTTCAATGTAAATATAGAAAAATAAGAAATCAGGCAATTTTCTCACTTTTCAAAATTTTCTTCCTTCATCTAAAACCTGAAAACCAAAAAGAAAGAAAAACACAAAGTAAATCAAACTGAGATTACGAACCAGAAAACAAAGACCATCTCAGTATTAATTCAAAGCAAATGAATTTGCAAGCTTTAGATCAAAACCAAAGGCCTGTATTTCAAGTGTGATCTGGAAACATTCAAGCAGAGCAAACACATGGAAATCAAACCTGAGAGAAAAAAGAATGCAAGTTCAATCTGAAATCAAAGTTCGCAAGCCTGAGAAATCTGAGAGACAAAAATATCTTCAATCTGAAAAACAGTGCAAAAGCAAATCTAAAATCTGAGCAACTCAAAGTTTTTCAATATCAAGCAACAGTTTTTACAATGCATTCAAACCTGGAACCAGAATAAGAAGCCTGTTCCTCTCTGTTTTCTTTGCCAGGTGAGCAAACCTTATTGATTAGACCAGTTCTTCTGAATCTCATGTCTGTGTTGATAATATTGTGTGAATATGAAATATATCTGCTGATATGTGTGTGTGTGTGTAAATGGTTGAATGCAAGTCTGTATATGTATACAGATTTATCTCTGTTGAACAACTGCAAAGGCTCACCAATCCGTACCCCTATTGAACTGGCAAAATACCACAACAACTCAGCCCAAAGAGGAACAAACATACGAGTCTTTAGGGTTTAAAGAAGAAAGAGGTAGAAGAAGAAGAAAAAAGCAATAACAGAATCTCACATATCGCAATGGAACAAATATAATAGATGATAGAATATCTTTAAACAAAATCACTATATCAGTTATTACATTACATCACATTACATTATCAGAGTGGAAAAGAAATATTACATATATAGGTGATATGCCTCGCCATCCAGTTCCAACTCCGTATTTCCATATCAACTTCTTGACTTTGCTCCCGAATAATGATAACCTGACTCTAGGCTGCCCGTGTGGAAAATTATGGGCACCAAAAGTTTAGAAAGGGAACAATAAACTCCAGGTCATCCGCTATTATGCGGCGCATAGGGTCTCATCTGCTATATAATGCGGGAAATCAATCACCCAATATATACTGTATACTACTATACATATAATATCATCCAGTGAATAATTATTATAAATTAATCATCCAAGCACAATCAATAATTTAAATAAACTATTTAAATTAAATCGAGTATCCAATTGAGTGAGAACTTCTCACCTTTAACAATGCATGCAATCCATTTTCCATTTCAGTTTGTTTTTTCACGATCTTTAAACCTTGTAACAAACATCGTAAAATTTTATTAATATTCGAAATAATCGAATAATCAATTATTACTTATCAATTTTAATTAACTAATGATTTTGTTTTAAACTCACAATTTTTTTAAACCAATTTCCTTTCAAATAAAAATATTTCTTAGCGACTAAAAATAATTAAATAAGTTTATTAAATAATTTAATCCCCCTAAATACACATCTGTAAAATAAATTAGCAAATTAAAAATGGGTGAATATATATATATATATATATATATAAATTCCGTTTTAGCTTGTATATGTAGATATTAGAGACAGAAAATATTTTTATACTTTACTGTAAAGTGTATATATATATAAGATTAATAAAATCAATTTCAGAAATTAAGCAAGATTACTTACAGTATCAAGTTTTCAGTTTCTATGTTTTTTTTTATAAAAACAAAATATAACCATCTGTATTATTTACCTAGTTCATAGACTAATACATAAATTTTACCTTCCCTCAAACTAGGCCGACATTAGAAACCAGCCCCACCACGACTTGCCATGCTGCCACCATCGGCTCCTCCTTGAATCGCGATTGCTTGCCATGAACAATTTCTTGAGCCACCCAATCCTTCCTCGCCTTCGCGGCCTCATCGCGACTCACCATTTCCTCGTACGAACACCTGCCAGCGAATGCGACAACCTAGATTTGATCTGAATTCAGCTGCCCCTTATTCGATTGATTTGCCGACTGCCATTCACGAACTCGACTTCGGCCGCCTCACCATCGATCATCACTCGCGAGCTTCCCATTACCACGCGAATCTCAGTCGCCATTCATTTGGTCGAGCTCCTCGATTACGATAAATTTTGAATTTGAGGGAAGAGGAATTAAAAGTAGCGGCCATCAATTTAGGTTTTCCCCTAAATTTTCATTAAGGCCGAGACGATTGACATTATTTTTTTTTCTGTTTCGTCCTGTGGAAGGAAAGAGGGGCAGGCAACTTAAAAGAATGGGAAGTGTGTTGGAGAAGGAATGAGAAAGCTCGGTCTATTACAGTGATAAAGAAGTGAAAAGGTCTGATGGGAAAGAGTTTCAACTGAAGAAAATTGACTGGTCAACCAATATATTTGAATTTTCGATATATATTTAAGTGCATTTGTATATCGTACGCTCACACAACAACTCTAAACACTAAAAAATTGTAATATGATAATAATATATTATTACGGATCCAATGGAACCGGTTTAGTTGAAATCCGAGACTATGCCTCGGAAGACTATTTTTAAATATCGATTTAAACAATATAAATTCAAAATCGAACAAACTACTTTTAAATTCACTTTTAAAAGTTTAATTACCTCGAGTATTATCAATATAAATTTTCCAAGCTTTCAAATTATTTTTAACAAGCTTAAAAATGAAAATTCAAAATTTTACCCATCATTAATAAATCAAATTCAATAATTTAATTGCCAAATTCATATTTATAATTGAAATTCAAGTTAAAATAACTTCCAATTATTTAAAATCAATTAAATATTCCATTTCAAATGTTAAAAAATTTCGGGTCGTCACATCCTTCCCCCCTTAAAAGAATTTCGTCCCGAAATTACAATTTAGGAAGAATGATCCTTAACCCATTCATTATTTTTCCCAATCCAAATAGTTTTATCATCTTACCAAAACAAATATTTTTATTTAAGACCATCATTAATTCAACTAACTTTCCAACTTCAATTATAAGTTCCAAACAACATTGTTTTCCTTAGCAATTTAAATGTAAATTTGAATTCGAATTTCAAATTTTCAAAATTTTCTCAGAATTTTTCTAACTCCCTAAATTTTCGAAAAATTTCGCCAACGTCTCCTTTACGCGGCTAGGTCGGTACGACTACAAAATGGCACCACAGACCCTTAGATTCTAAAAGAAAACAGAAAGCTAAGTGGCTGGACAAAAATATCACCAAATTTCATACTGAAATTGAAATACATACCTTTTTGTCGAGCAATTCAAATTTATCTTCAGAGATCAAAACCAATTTTCCTTTCTCTTTATAATACATGCATATCCTACTTAGCAATAATATCCATTCATAGCCTTTAAAATTATTTTATACATTTTCTTACAGAAGTTTTCATATCTACTTCTATTCAATTAGTTTTCCCATTACCATATGAATTAAATTTATCTTCAACTCTAAATATTGAATTTTATCTTTCAATTATAACTGGTTAATATTATTATTTTAAACTAGTTTCATTCACTAATTTACTTCAATTTCCAATTTAAAATCATTTGTCGCTAACAAAAAAATTTCAAAATTTATTCTATCTCCCAAAAATTTCGGAAAATTTTGGCACAGTGCCCTTTGTACGGAGGAGCTTTTGCAATTTGACAAAAGATATAAATATATATACATCGACCCACCCGGTCAGAAAAAAAACAAAAACAGTTCATATTTCCTATTTTTATTGCGTAGGCGTACCTTATTTAGCATTTTTAAGCAATCGGCTTATTTAATTAGCATTTTGCGCAATCAAATCCAGCCCAACAACTTCCCTGTACCTGTACTAACTCAACTAAAACATGTCAGTGTCATATATATGAAGTTTAACAACATTTCACTTATTTGCAATAGTTAAACACATGAATTCTAAAAGTAATGCACACCAAACACTTTCCGTAAGAAATTTATATAGTTTTAATACTAATACAACCGTTCCCAATTAATTCATATACCATTTTCATTCAATTTGAAGGGTTTACAACCCACTTGCTTACATTCAATTCATTTTTAATGTTTAACAAACCCATATTATTCCAGTTGATTAAAATTAAATTTTATTCTCCTCTGTTAATATATTTACTTTCGTTTACAATTATTGAATTTCAATTCATTTCAAATCATATTCGATTTCATCATTCCTTCAACTAGTTCTATTTACTAATTTTATTTCAATATTTCACTTTGTTTAATACAAACCAAATTCAATTCCAATTCCAATTCTATTTACTTACAAATTTGAAATGAATTTCAATATTCAATTCACTTTCATGTACTTGCAATTGCAAATTTATTCATTCATTCACAATTTTATTTTCCATCTTAATAGATTTTATTCCATAACTATTTAAAATAGGATTCCAGAGTTTTAAACAATTTCTTAAATCATTTTGAAGTCAATTTTATATCCAAAACCCTTTGTGTTTCCAAAACAAACCCAACTTTAGCAAACAATTTTCAATTTAAAATCATTTGGCAGCAATTCCTCTCCTGGAAACTCGAAAATGAACACCGATGATGTCGCCATCATCATCGGAATTATTTTCCAACGACCGAAAAGAGTTTAGAGCTTTTATCCTTTCAAAACACTTTTCCAAAACCTTTGAAAATTATTTTCAAACCAAAAGGGATTTAATTTTCAAACTTCCCGAATTTCAAATATTTTCAAGAACATTTCCAAATATTTCTTTGGAATTCCGTTCCAAATTACAAATTACATTTACAATTTATATTCTCAAATTCCATTTGCATGTGGATTTATTTCCTAAGCTTTGATTATGATTTCAATTTCCTATTCAATTTCAATGATAATAATTTAATATTATCACTTCCTAGCAACCAAGCAACCATATACTATATAATTTATGGAAAATTATTCTTTTTTTTATATACGAAAATAGTTTAGGTAAAATTATCTCATTTACCCGATTTTAAAACAATACTGTGTCGGTTTTATCCTGTTTGAGAGTTTGGAAACCCCTTTCACATGCACGCATGAAAATGTTCTGGGCTTGCTTCTATACTAAACAGTATTGTAAAGATTAAGTTGATAAAAAATATATAATGAGCTGGCAATAAAAATTTTACGCAACACATTTCACATGCACTTACCCATAGTTAACAAATTATATAATCAAATGAAGACCTACCATATGCGTGCCAAGTGAAAATGTAAAATGCACAACGTGCATGTACGCAAAGTAACTTGAACTCTTGACTCAAATACGTGTTGTACTTTATAGCACGAAAATTGGACTTGGACCCAATTTTTGTTAAATTCAACTTACATACACGTACGAAATAAATGAAGACAAAATTTTGTAAATTTTGACCAGATATAAAAATGCAAACTCAAATGCCACTAAAATAAAATACACGCACACAAGTAATGTAACATGTTTTCACATAATTTTTTTTCCAGAGAACACTTGCATTCACGCACGGAATGTAACAACCCAACACAAAGTATCAGGACACCTAGTTTGCACTCACGGCATAAATGCAAAACAAATTGTAACCTGGGCAACGAAAAATTCATGCACGTATAAAATATGTATGCTTGCATGAATTAAAACATTGGACTGGGCATATTTTTCTCTTTTGGAAGACAAACTACACAGCACACTTGCAACACTGCACGCAAATATGAAGTTGAGAAAAATTTATATGATCTGGACATAATTTTTTTTCACACAAATGTATAAATTAGCGAAGTGAGTTTTAAACTCACCAAAAATTTGCTTCAAATTAGCAACCGGAACCACTTGGAGCAAATTGAACTGCCATTAATATGTTTTGATAAACTACTGAAAATGAAAAAATGGAAGATGCCGGCTACTTTTCTCTTCACATTTTTGTGCACAAGTCAAAAAAAAAAAATGAAGTGCTGGCATGTATTTGGTACAATAGCATTTAAGGCAGAACGTGCTTTAGTTAAGAAAAAGGACACGGCTTGCATATCAAATGATGATAATGATAAAAAATGTGTTCGCTTTGCTTTATAAATAAGTGGTGAAAAAAATGTTCAACTTTTTTTTTATAAAATTAGTGCAGCAAAGTTTTTCAACTTGTCTTTAAAATGGACCCATTTCTACTAACGCGTGAAAGGCAATTGAAAGTATAACTTAACTTTGTTATATACAACACAACAAGGCCAATTGCATTTCAATTCCAACGTGCATCACCTAAGTATTCAACTGACTTTGCAACTGATTTGCAATTAGTATTATTATTATTATTATTCAAATTTTAATTTAAAATTTCTATTTAAAAAAATTTCATTTCGACGGTAATAAAAACAGGGTTGTTACAGCATCTCTATTTTTAAATGCCATCGACCATTGTACGCCGATGTTTGGCCGGAGCCCCATCTTCAGTATTTAAAAAGCACTCAAAATTAATATGCTTGATTATGCTAGCATAACGCTCCATCTTGTGCCAACTCTTATAAGTTGGATGTGGTCCTCCAGCTATTGTATCGATCAATAATCTTCCGCCAGTCTGCACAGGCTCCTCAGCCCTGTACAGCGCTTGTTCTCGGTTAGGGTCAGAAGTGAGGTCGAATGTCTCTTACCTTCCGTCCTATGGGGATTTAAAAAACTGATGTAGTTTTATTTTCTGAATCAATTCTCAATAATATCCTGAAGATTCTTATAGTCATCCATGTTGTGACGCATTTATGGAACATGCAGTATTTTCTAGTTTTTTTTGTTTCTCCATCGATTCTTTCGGAGGTGGCTTCCTATACCACATGGTATTGCATGTAGGTAAGTAGACATTCTCTAAAGATGTATTCGTTGGTGTGTAGGCATCTTACATTGAAATTCTAGACTTTTCTCTTCCAAGATCCCTCTTTCGTTCATCGTTCCTGTCACCATCTTTCTTTTGTTGATTTGGTTTATTTCAAACATTTACTTGAACTTTTTCTGAACTCTCCCCGAAATGTTTCACTGCAATGTTACTCTGCACTCCCTCTCCACTCGACCCCATAATATTCTTCTTTCTAGAGCATTTTGCTTCCTCTTTCCTCAAATGTTGAGTTGCTTTTGCTTAGAAGTGCTCCGACGTTGTGGGTAGTTTACCGGCTAACCAATCGCCAAAGTTAGATTCTAGGTCACTCCCTCTTTTTACCGCTACTTACATTGAATGGTCATTTAGATTACTCACTTCTACGATGACAGTATGATATCTCTCCAAGTAGTCTTTAAGCGATTCTCTCGGAGCATGGATAATGCTTGATAGGGACATTACATCTTTAGGGTGAGTTGCGTGCATATGGTGCTCCATAAATTTTGTTGCTAAATCATCAAATATAGAGATTGACCTTGGGGAAATTCCCGTGATCCACATCATTGCTATGCCAGAAAGAGTGATGGGAAAGCAGCTACATTGTATGGCATCGTCAGCTCATGCGGAGTCCATCAGACATTCATATCTCATGATGTGTTGCCTGGGATCAGTTTTTCCCTCGTAGGCAGGCATCGACGACATGCTAAATCTCCTTAGATATTTCACGTGTAAATTAATGTCCGTGAATGTGGTATGACTTCTTGAGATCCCCCAATTATCATTGGTCAAACCTTGATTTTTCCTTACTGGCTGTTTGATCATAGCCATAAAGTCCGGCGTGTGGATAGTTAGAGCCAAGAGGTATTCATGCTCCATCTTGCGTGAATGGTTCGATAGATGTCTACGGTCTGTTCCACGCCTCCTTAGCTCAATATCCTCTTGATGTGCATTGTGTGTGTCCACATCATCATCATCCGAAGTGGTAACTGATCTGCATTAACTTGAACTCCAACATCCATATCAACCGCGGTGGCTCCAGTCCAAATTCCACCAAAAAAGGGAAGGTTCCTCCTCTGGAGAAGGGATCAGGTCCTATTGGTCCTGGCAGCCTGGGAATAGTTGTATGTTGAAGTCTTGATGCTTTTACATGATATCCGTTGGTTCTACAACATCTACGCCTGTGATGGTCATCTGATGAAGTTGATCTCTCTAATGTAGAATAGAGAGTTGGCTCCCTTCTAGTTTTCCCGTGTTGTTGATCCCAGAGTTGATTCATTAGTTTGATATTAGCTTGAATCTACTTGTTCAACTATCGGCAGCTATCTATGAGCTCTCTCATCGGATTATAGAAATCAGCTCTTGTGATGGAATCAGCTGGTTTCTGGATAGCATTATCATCTAGTGGTAGATTGATTTGTCCTCCTTACTAGATGCTAGTGTTCTCCTTTCCTTCTACGATTTGAGAGTTAGATCTGGTGTTCCTAACCAATGTTGATAGTTTTTCTTGGACTTTGCAAATCTGAATAGAATGGACAAACTATCCGAGGATAGTTCTAGATCTCTTCTTCGGGTTCATGCAATCCCATGGTAGCAAAGGGATCTAAATAGAGCTGAGAATCTTGGCTCTCAGTGAAAGCACCAACATTTTTGCACCAAAAATTGGCACAGACACCCAATGTAGATTTTGTAAAGGAATAAATGAAGAATAATAAATATAACTAGAGAGAACATACTACTCAAATAATAAGAAACAAGCTAATAAAAGAGAAACAGCAATTTATAGTGGTTCGACATTGTTTTCCTATGTTCATTTTAAAGAGATAGCTTTTTAAATCACATGTAAACTGAGTATAGTAAGGATCAGATTAGAATTATTAGTTACAAAATAGTACAGCGTAAATATCTCGAAAATGAACAATCGAGTTTGTAATTATAGAGGAAGATGGTATCTTCTTGAAAATTCGGTAGAAGGATCTCCGAACCATAGTGGCCCACAAGAGGGATCACATGGCCCAAATCCCAAGAAATAGGGATCGAGGCGGATCCTATGATTGTCCACTTTGGGGGTGTGATCCCTATGGGAGCTTCTCCATGTTGTATTATGCCCGATCTCTAAGTTTCATGCCAATTGGATTAGTAGATCTTGAGTTATAGATCAATCGTTGTTGCAATATGTGATGCTTTCTGATTTTGGCCCATCTCTCTAGTGGGAAGAGAGCCGATCCCTCTTGCTTACTCCTTTTGGGGTGCAATCCCCAAGTAGAATCCCTAAGGTCCCTTCTTTTGGTTTCCAAAGTATCATGTGTATCTAACTTTTGGATTTTGAGATATCGATCGTTTTCCATTGAATTGCATTTATTTAGCTTAAGTAATCCAATCCCACCTATAGATAGGGATCATACCCGATCCCTTTCCCAGATTAGACCTTATCCCATACTTAGAACATTCTGTATAGCATATCTCTCAGTTCCGTTCGATCATGACTTTGTATTATCATTTGTACTAGATTTTCGGACCCTACAATCATCGCTTTGGGCTATTGGCCTTGTTGACAGTCGAATCTAACATGTCCAATCAGTTCGGATATAACCGGGTCAAAATGGTGGATAACATGTATGGATCTATGTAAATACATCTGTATACAAGAGCACTGCGGGCATCTCTTAGAACCATAGCGACCATAATTTGCGCTGAGTTGTGTAAGAATATACAAGGCTGAGTAATCGTTCTGGTAAAGTCTAAACAAGATTTGTGTAGTAAAGTATGCTTGTGTACACATGTGTAAATATGCTTGAATGAGTGCGCTAGCATTAGTATGCATTACAAGTGGCTAGATGAATGCATTTTGGCATGATTAAAGGTAGCCAGGTTGCTATAGTCGCCCATTGAACTCTTCGCACACAAAGAGAGGATTTTGTGTCGAAATCAGTTTTCAAACACATAAGGTATCACTTCTAAAACATCAGCCATTAAACTTTGGAGGAGGTCTAATGTGTGAAGGTAGGCTTTGAAGCAAGATCGCTCATCGGGCAAAGCAATGGAGGAAACAAGTGAGAAATGATGGATGGTGGCTTTGACGACCTGCCTTTTGAATCCTCAAAAGTTGACACAAATACATCCATGATATTCACATGCCGAACATCCAAGTGTAAAAAAGGTAGATTGTTCGGGTGAAAGAAAAGACAAAACAAAATTTCACATGTAATGAGTAATATACAATATCCAAATGATCTTTACAAATAAAACTTTAATATTCATATAAATCAGAGTCTAACCTTTCATCTGCTTGGACATTTATAATAGCATGTCTTTACAAATGTTGATAAACACAAAATAAGAAATATAGCGGAAAATAAATTATGTCAAGTCTTGGAAGCATTCAGCTTGTCTTTTGAAGCTCAAAAACGTCCAAAAGCTAGCTCTGGAAAAGTACTCGGGTCTGACTTGAGCATTATAATAAAATAACACCTAGATCAATCTAGTAAACCACCGTGAGAAACTCAAATCATGTGGATTGTTATATTTACAAAACCCTTTCTAAAATAAATGTATCTTGCAAGACCACGTCATAAATAAACGTGAATGGGTTTTACCATACAATAACCAAACCATTTCAAATAGAAAATTCAATGATATTATGATAATGTCTAAGGTTTAAAATAAATAAAGAATCGAAGCCAGAATGGTTACATAATTACATTCAACAACATATTTAGTATATAAATAAATCTGTAAAAGCATGTTATTGAGAATTCAAGGCTACTGGGTTATCGCCTACCATAGTACTCCTCCAAAAAAATGTACCAAGAGCCTTAACTGACTTTCTACGAATCAAGACCGGCCTAACCCTTCTTGGATAGTATCATATATGTCATCACCTTGGTTGTTACATACAACCAAACTAGGTCCTTAGCATACATTAATCCATAAATATCGATCTATATCGAGTGATGATTATACCCTATTAGGTGTGATCCACATAGCCCTGAAGCATATCCCCTGATTTAGTCAGTACCGGGTGTGAGGCTTGAGGCTATGTTTTACCTTTTTAGAAAATCTCACTTGGAATGTTAACACTACCCTCTAGGAAACAATGAAATTTTAGCATTCATCCATATAAGTTGTTTAGGATATAAACAAACTAAAGGCGCTTCTTCTACTACATTCTCAGGATTAGTAGTAAGTAGTCCATGCATTTCAAAGAGCTCCATCTTCAATTTCCATCATCTTCGGAATGTCTCCAATTCGAACACTTATGCTAGATCAAAGTGCTTTTTGGATAATTCATGCTTATCTGATCCTTGTCTCTGTGGACCAAAAAATTGTAATTTCTAGTCAATTTAATCTCAGTTCTTTTATAAGTAAGCGGACTATATAAAAGTATCAAGGGGATCTCTAACATACCCCTTAAAGCGTGGGATGTTTTATAAGAATGGATTCTTCCAAGGGAATCTTAAACCATATGAAATCATGAAGCTTCCATACTTTCAAAATCAAAATAGGTTAAATTATCGATAGTGGACAAACAACTATCTGGTGTAAGTACATAGTTTGCATATGGAAAATCGAACATCATATACTTACCACCACATTTTGATTTCAACCCTGTACTATCCCCCGATTAACAATGAAGTCGGACAAGTTGGAGAACTATCATTACCTCGACATACAGTCTTAAAGTCTCACAGATAGAAACGGGTTTACATACCTCGAAATTTAATGTCGAGTATAAGATGAAGTACCTTCCATATACTTAATTAGTCATGACCCGTTTATCGAAATTAACCCTATTATACTTATCACTTTTCTAACTTTTCAATTTCTCTTTCTCTCTCCTGGAATAAAAGTCAGGTAAGTCGAAGCACTGGTTGCTTCGTCCTTGCCTTAGTTAAAATACTACGATTGCAGATCTCACAAATAGAGGAAAATTTACTCATCGACTTTTAGTGCTAAATATAAGATGACTTATCCATAAACATGTCAAAATTTTAGCACTACTTTATCATATTTATTTTGTGTTACTTAATGGCACCAACAAAGGGATCCCTTACTTAAAATAAAGTCTTTTTGAAACAATGTAAAAACCAACTCTGGAAACTTATTTCTAGTCTTCAATTTCAAATTAGTGCTTTTCATTGGTTTGAAATGAAACCGTTCAAGTTGGCGTATCATTACCTCTCAAACCTTAACTCGACAACACTTCTAACTTTCAAAATAGCTACAATTTTCCTACCATGAAGTCTAGAAATAAAAATAGGATCCGAGAGTTCCAATATACTTGTTATCAAAAGCATTTTCCAAATTCACTTATTTAAACCAAAGTTTGATTAAAAAGGCAAACACTTTTCCTTTATAAAAGTAAATACTTTATAATTGATGAATTCCAAGCTACTCTAAAACATCTTCCCTTTATAAGAATAAACATATTTATAATAACAAAATGTTATAAATCAAATTCCTTTTCAATTTCCCAGAACCATTTACTAAACAAAAATGGTGTAGTCCACAATCTCTTTCCTTTTCTTAGAATATTTATTACAAAAATGGTGTTGAAATTTATGTTTCCTTCCTCTTTTAAAATTACTTTTAAAACTCTTTAAAACAATTTTAAAATTTGTATTTAAAACGTCCCTTTAAAGATGGTCGCTTTGAACAAAACTTGACTTTAAAAACAAAGGAGTAGAATTTAAACCTCTTGTTTTAATAACTACATAAACTTTTAAAAATATATTTAAAACTATAATCTCATTTTAAATACTTATAAATACATTTGAAAGGACTTTTCAGGAATATCTAAAATGGATGACTGTTTTTGCTTTACGAAAATTATTAATTTCCATGCTGCATCTATAGCGACTGCCGCTATATGGAACGTAGCTTCTAAACATTATTTTTGTAAATCAAATAACTTTTAAACCTCATTTCTTTATAAAATTAAACCACTCCATATCTCTGCAAATAAGTTTTAGAAAAAGTTAAGTTTCGAAACCATCTTAAAACATTTTAATAAAACAAGTGGTAAATCGATTAAAAGCGAGCATGATATTTCAATGTCGCAACAGAATGAACAAGTAGGTTAATTATAACTATGCAACATTCACTTTCCATATACATAACATTTATATAACCAATAATATGTGTCAATAGAAATCAACAAGGCGAGGAATCCGTCAAGATCGCTCTATAAATTTTCATTCTTCGAAGTACTTCCATAGGGACTTATTTGCTACGAAGATGCTTCGACTTCCATTCACTTTGCTTTTGTCACCTACAGCACAATGGTTATTTATGTCATCCGCTTCCAAGCGAGAATCAAAATTAGAAAACAACATAAGCATATCACTACACATACATTCAACTACATAATCAAGCACTAAATTATTACAATATTTTATCAATTTTAAAACTATTTTAAAGTGAGATATCTCACTTTAAATCAACCATCAACATCAACTAGGAATGACAATGGGGCGGGTTGGGGCGGGTTTTTAGTGCCCTATACCTGTCCCGGATTTTTTAGACCTCGCCCCAGACCCGCCCTGTAGACCCGGTGCGGGTCTGGAATTTTTCCCCATACCAGGGACCCATACGGGTCAGGGTAGACCCTACCCGCCCCAAGACCCGATGAGTCTCATGTATTGATTCAAAATTGTGTACCAACTTACATATATTTATTTTTTCATACTCGTTATCACCAAATAATACATGAAATACAAATAACAACGTGTCTAAGGAAAGTTAGTAAAAATGATGTATACAACAAGAATTCAAAAAATATATACATATGTTATTGTAGAATTATCAATGATGCAACTTAATACTCTAATTTTTTATATAGATTATTTATTAGAACATTTTAATATCCATGCTAGAATCACTTATATCTAAGAAGATTAATAAATCATTATAGTAATAAAGCAGTTTCATGAGATGTTAGTAGTGCGGGTCGGGTTAGGGCGGGTCAACCGCGTCCCGACCCAACCCTAGACCCGGAGCTTCAAGAACAGGTCAAGGGTCTACCCGCCCCCAATGACCCAATGAGGCAGGTCTGGACGGGCCAAAACAGGGGCGGGTCGACCGGGTTTGGACCATAGACCCGTCCCATTGCCATCCCTAACATCAACCAAAGGCTACGATGACCACCCTCGACCTAGAAACCACACAAGATCCTTCCTTTCTCTTTGTTTAGCCCTTGAAACCCCCTCATCTCCTCTCGTCATGCCCACGCACAACCTTCCCTCTACAAATGCTCATGGCCATGGAATGTAAAGTGAACAAAATAAGGTAAGGGGTTCCTTTTATAGAAATGGAAAAAGTGGCAAATGACCACAAATACCCCTTAGCCAAATTACTACAATATCCTTACTTTTGCATACCCTTTTACCACTTTCTAAAGTGCCAACTCATGCACCACTCCCCCTTCACATGGCCTTGTAATGTTATATAATGCACTTAAATTAAGAAGGAAAAGTCCACTTTTCTTGATTTTAAAAAGTAACTGTCACATCTCTTACTTAATTACCTTTTTTAATTATACTTTCTTTTACTAATCATTTTTAATTTATTAAATTACCAATTATATGTATAAGTGTATGTTGCAAAAGTGTACATATGTATGCAACAATGTTGCGACAACTTTCATTACATAAAAAGTCGAAAATCGAAAAACAATTTTAGCTTACATTTTCAATTTTTCATTGAACTGCTTATTTTTGTAAACAAACTTTCAAAAAAATTTACCTTTGTTATTTATTAATTAACAGAAGATTATTTGACCATTAAAACTATTAACTAAATATTCACAAATCAAACTGGTAAAATTTTGGGTCATTGCATCCTTCGACCCTTAAAATAATTTCGACCCTGAAATTTCATCACAAACGAATACCCAAGAAACAAGGCATACTAATGCTTAACATTCAAAAATGCTAAATAACTAACAAACAAACTTAAAGTTTGTCCATGTTTGCAACCTTCTTATCACATAAGGATGATAGATAACCCACTAAGCATACCACATGATCAACGACCATAGGTTATTAATCAATTGATTATTCACACAACCTCTTGACAAATCAAAGAGTCATCTATCCAACCATAAAATATTAAAGTCAAATATACTTAATGTAACACCCTTGATTTTAAATAGCATTATTTAGAAGATTTAATAAATAGATTAAATAGAATAATGTAGAGACTAGAGCGATATGAGAATTAAGATTTGAAAACCAATTAAGGTTGTGCCTTAACTAAATTAATTAATGAGAAAGAGTGATAACTTAAAAACCTTAGAGAATAAAGCAAGGGCAATATGGGAATAGCCGTATACCATATCCCCAAAACCCCTTACCTCATTCCCATTCAAATTTTCATAAACCAAAAACATAAATAAAGATAGTTGAAGGTTAGCTATAACCCTAAGAAAAAGAGGAGCCCAAAACCATTTAGAGACTAAGATTCAAGCTAGGAAGATTAAAGCAAGAATAAATCTCATGTTCCTTATCCAAATAAGGTGAACAATGATCTAAACAATCTCATATAAGTCATTTTGAATGTTTTAATTCGGGTTTGGGGTTAAATCAGTATGATTGGATAAATGATGATATGTTCTGATTTAAATCCCATGTTATAATTTAAACAAGGATTTTATGGAATAATACAGTTCCGTTTTAAGGTTAAAATCATGCAAATAATTTTCAAATGCCATGGTTTTTGAATATATTATGTAAAACATTATTTTGGAGATGGGTTTAAATTTTCATAACATCCAAGCTATGGATAATTTATTATGAATTTTTGAATGAATAAAGTGATATTTCGGGTTTTAATTAATTTAAGGAATTAATTATTTTCGGACTAAAAATTTTATATGACAAATATATTATAATTTTGTAATTTTTGTGAATTTCTGAGATTTATCTCAAGAGATTTGGATGAGTCTGGATTTAATTAGAAAGATTAGTAATTAATGATTAATTAAATACAAGAGGTTAGTTAATAATTTTTAATAAAATAATGGAGCATTGGGAGTTACATGCGGTACTAAATTCTTAAAAGAATTTTATAATTGTTTTGTTATCCAATAGAAAATTGACAAAATAAGGGGCTAGGTAGAAATAATTACTTTAAAAAAACATAAAATCAGTTTTATAGCGAATGACAACTTCGCCATTGACCATGCTTGCTTTCGCCATCATACTTCCATTTATAACCTTTCTCATCCATTCGAAACCAGTGCATATGCATTAAGAATTTGGTATGTAGTGTATTGGAGAAAGCTGAAAGAAAGAATGGTGTCAAAGGCATGCTTGCAAAAGGTTTGAAGCTGCTTTTATTTGCTTTTGAACCCATTGACGCACCCTTGTTCTAAAAGTAAGCTTTCAGAAGGGTTGCTACCTTTGAACCCCTTCGATACCCATGCTACAGCACCAATACTTCTACCTTAGTTAGAAGCCGCTTTTATAACCCTTAGTTCAATGAGTGCAGAAGGTAGGTTCTGAACTAATACCTCTCCGCTACTAATGAAGCTGCCTCCCCCAATTTTTTTGAAAGGATTGATTTAGCCACTCTGTAAATAATTTCAGAGGTAGTGGTTTTCAAAAGGGTAGCTTTCGAATGTATTCCTTTCTATACTTTGAAATTTGTTTTGTTTATAGTCAATGATTTCGAAAGGTATGTTTTTGAGTGTTTCGAAAGGCATGTCTTTAAGTGTTTCGAAGGGAATGTTTCTAAGCGTTTGAAATATATATTTCATGGTTTAGAAAGAGGATGTCTAAAATTTTAAGCAATGAATTTGAAAGGTCCTACCACTAGAGTAAAGTGGCAAAAAGGGCATAGCCGCTTGCTTCTTGCCCATTGGTTAAGTGGAAGGGGAAGAAGGGCGTGTTTACTCTATGGTGTCGAAAAGGAGAGTGATAGAGGGTAACCCATGATGTCATAATGATCCGAAGGATATAGTCAAAAGCCTTAGTTTTCGAATTAGAGAATCAAAACTCATTTTTTTAAAGTAAAGACATGGAAATGTAAAAGAGTTTTGAAATGGCATTTAACTTTGAAATTTTAAAGGAAGCTTTCCTCGCTAAAGATTGTGGGTTAAGCGTATTATCCATATTTCATTAGAAAATGGTTACAAGGAATTAAACCATGGATGTTTATGTTGTTGTGCTATTTGATCAGTTATCATGTGTACTAGTGTAATCATATTCTCTTCTTTATTGATACATAACTGCATTTTGGGATGTTAAGGGTAAAATAACAAGCTAGGTTGACCGAGTAGTGAATATATGATGAATTAATTCATGTGTGAGTAGAATTGCATCTAGGGTTCAGATAGAACAGAATATAGGATGTCCAAGATTGATCAAAAGATTATTGATTTAGACAGGTACTTAGTAAGCCCATAAAAACTATGTTATGGAAATTGTTATGGGAAGGAACCAATAGGTTCTTAGTGATCCCATGAAAACTTTGTCTGGAACAGGTTGTTGATAGAGATCAATAGGTTCATAGTCAGACCATGAAAATTATGACAGAAGAGCTATTAATGGAGAATCTTATAGGTTCATAGTGACCCCATGAAAACTATGATTGGACGGTGTTGTTGTTAGACACAAATAGGTTCTTAGTGATCCCATGAAAACTATGAAAACCGAACAGATAGTTCGTAAGCTTGGAACAAGTTATTAGTCATCCTATGAAAACTAATAGGTTAATAGTGACCCTAGAAACAACAAATTGAGACTGATAGTCAGGTGAATGGGGATGGAAAATCCTGAGAAAATTGCATGTTTGCCTGTCATCATGATACATTTCGCTATGTTATGTCCTAACCATTGTGGATGAAGGTGCACATTATATGGTTATTATAAAGTTGGGTTAAGATACTAATGAGTGGAAAACCATTCCGCTAAGTGGCATCGTCTCACTAGACATCTATATGGTTTGAGATGGTAGGTTATTATTCACACCAGACTTTTTGTCTGACTTGGAGTTTATGTTTTCCCCTTAAACTCTCAGGTACTCAATTGATTTTGAGTATTTTGACCGTTAAGGTTTTCAGGTTCTTCTTTAGACGAATAAGCTTCCGGAGACACGCAAGAGGCAAGCTAGCTATTAGGAGTTCCTTCTTTTTGATTACGTTGTGTAATTAGATGTGATCTTAAAGTTGTTTAGTGCCTACATTTAGACTTTGATCCACCAAGGGGCATCTTCATATGTTGCTCTTGGCGTAATTTGTAATAATTATATTTCAAAGAATGTGGTTTATGAATTGGGATATGTAATGAATCTGAAATGCAATTTTAAATGGAATAAGAAATTTGTTTTAAAATTTAATAAAATATTTCAAATCCATGTGTTACTTTCATATCAATGTATCTAACATTATCGCATTTGGTCACCGAAAAATAATAATTATAGATGACTGCAGCATCTGTAGCGGTTAGTTTTGGGCCTCCAAATGAGGGATGTTACACTTAAGCCCATACGATGTGCATGAATCATTCGTACCGATATCCGACCTGATCACTTGCGCAGTTACATAAATCTCTTATCCCAACTAGTATAGATCACTAAAATTCCCTATTGTAGAACTTTGATTTGTTTCCCTGATCTAATACTTATGTTTTCCTTACATTGTCCTAAAGATGATAAAAACAGTCATATCATCCCAAGAATCCATCTCAAGTACTCGCATATAATAATCGAGCGAAAATGCCTAGTTCGGACCGGTGTATGACACCTAGAATTCATGTGCTCGAACTCTGGATATAGGATTGTTATGTGAATAAAATGATCGAAGTCCAACTTATGGTTTTTATCCCTTTAAGATAGCTAAATAATTAAGCTACTCCAACTCCTTTTACCTCTAAGAATTAATTGCGAAAACATTTCATAAAAACTAGGTTAAGTTCTAAGCTTGTATAATACCCTACTATATCTTGAGAGTATTTAGAACTATCTGGTTTAAATCTTTTACCTTTTCTTAAATTCAGACGCAGGCCCAAAATAAATATGGGTCTTAAAAATGATTCGACCTCTTCAACCTCTTTACTCATTCGGTCTGATAAGTAGCTAAGAAGAGTAGAATGCTGGAATCAAAACTCAGTTCTAGAGTCTACTTTTCCTTAGATACCTCAATTAGCCAGCCCAATAACATCAAATAGTTTTCACAACTTAGATGTTAAAAGAAAAGACACGGTTTTAATAAAACAAAGCTTGCTAAAACTTTCTTATTAAATTTAACCCCTTAAAACTTGTGTTAAATTATTTCTTCTTTAACCAAGAGTTATATAAACCCACATTAAAAAAATTATATATCAACAACACTCTTTTATCAAAATACCTTTTTATTTTTAGTCCAATTTCTAAAGGTAACTTAAGAACTAAATACTCGGTTTTTTTTAAAAACTTTTTTGAAATAATACTAAATATATATTTTTTAATCCGTAGAAAATAGAAATATAGACCGAGTAAGACTAAAATGATACCAAGGAACTGGGTTCTACCAAATAGAATCATACATCCCCTAACCATGAAGGGTAATACTTAAGAGAAATGCTTACCATCCGAACACATCTCTTGCCTATTTTTTAGTTATTTTTGAGCCATTTGAATTAGTTAACATAAAAATACTTCTTCTTTTTTTAATCCTATTTTGAAATAATATTGTATATATTAGTATTTAACAAAATTTATATTACCACTTTCTTTAGGTTCTTTCGGATTCGAAGTCAATTCCATTGCACAATGATAAAGGGAACAATTTACTAAGTACACTATAATGCTCGCCTAACAAACATCTGATTATCACTTAGAAGATTATTCAGATCACCATAGAAAAATCAGAACTCATTTCCCAAACTATCCAAAGAAAGTATATCTTCCTTAAATTCTCTTTGAAATATTTAGACATAAAAATTATTTCAAATAGTACTATTATTACTGTTTCCAAAAATCATTTAAATTCTTTTTCAGAGACCTTGGGATTTAAATTCTCAAAATCATCTTTATTTTATAAGACACATCTTATAAACCAAATTTACAAAATCCTCTTTATATAAAATCATTCCTTCTTATAATAACCATTTTAACAAAGTAAACTCGTTAAACTTACATTATCATTGAATGCCTTATAGTCAAATCGTGAAACTAAATTCATAAGTTGTTCGTATTTAATTCAGTCAACAAATGCCCATATACTAGCTGACATAAATAATTAGATGATAACTGATGATAATTAAATATCATTATTGCCTAACAAATAATCACAACAAAACTAACTATATAATAATTTTTGAAAATTATCCTTTTGTATATAAAATATAAGTAAAAGTATTTCATTTGCTAATTTCAACACAACGAAAACATTTTTTTAGCACTAACAGATACGTGCTCTCATATATAATACACTCAAACTCATTCTAGGATGTCACTTACTCTACCTCTAGTGAGTTTACCCTACTAGGTCCAAGGTTATCACTTAACCATCAGCTCTAATACCAAACGTAATGCTCTCCCTTTTTTACCCTCAAAAGTCAGTACTAATACATCTACGGTATTCATGTGCTGAGCACCTAAGTGCTCGGAAGACAGATTGTAGGATGAAAGAAGAGGCAGAATAAAATCTCACATTATGACAAGTAATATATAATATCCCAATTAATTTTACGATGAAAACTTTAGTATTCATACAATAAATCATAGTCTAACCTACCATCAGCCTAAACAATTATACAGTGTCCTCACAAATGCTGATAAATACAAACAAGAAATATAGTTGAAAATAACATATGTTAAGTCTTGGAAGAATCTGTCTCATCTCCTGAAGCACCAAAGCATCCAAAGCTAACTCTGGAATAATACTTGGGTCTAACCGGAGCATTATAAGAAAATAACACTAGGATCAATTTGATGAACTAGCATGAGAAACTCAAATCATATGGATTGTTATATTTATAAAACCCTTTCAAAAATAAAGGTATTTTATAAGACTCCAAGCCAATAATCGATAGTTTCCATTCGACTTAATCCTGGTTCTTTCAAAAGTAAGCGGATTATAAAAGAGTCCCAAAAGGCTCTCAAATATATACCTTAAAGCGAGAGATGTTTCACCGAAATGAGTTCTCCCAAGGGAATCTCAAACTGTATAAAATCATGAAGTTTCCATATTCTTCCTTAGTCAAAATAGGTCTAGTTATCGATAGTGGACAAGCCACTATTTGGTGTAAGTATATAGTTTGCATATGGAAAATTGGATATCATATGCTTGTCACCGCTTTTGGATTCCAATCCCATACTATCCCTTGATTAACAATAAAGCTAAACAAGTTAGAGAACTATCCATGCGTCGAAATACATTCTTAAACTCTCATAGTTTCCATACCTTGAAATTTATTGTCAAATATAAGATGAAGTATCTTCCATATATTTAATTAATCATGACCCACTTTTCGAATTAACCCTCATATACTAATCACATTTTTCACACTTCGATTTCTCTATCCCTCCTCCAAAATGGAAGTCAGGTAAGTCGGAGCACGGGTTGCTTCGACCTTGCCTTGTTTAAAATACTACGTATCTAGATCTCACAAATGGACGAAAATTTACTCATCGGCTTTTAGTGCTAAATATAAGATATCTTACTTTCCAGAAATGTATCAAAATTTAGCACTGCTTTATCATATATTTTTTTCGTGTAACTAAATGGCACCGACAAAGAAATCCCTTACATAAAACAAAGTCCTTTTGAAAAAATCGTAAAAACCAGCTCTGAAAACTTATTTCTAGGCTTCAATTTTAATTAGTACTTTTAATTGGTTAAAGATGAAACTGTTTAAGTCGGGGTATCATTACCTCTCAAACCTTGACTCAACAGCACTTGTAAATTTTAAAATAGAAACTAGTTTCCTACCTCGAAGTCTAGAAATTAAAATAGGATCAAACAGTTTCAATATACTTATTTTTAAAAACATTTTTCGAAATCACTTATTTAAACCAAAGTTAAATTACAAAGGCAATATCTTTTTTAAACACATTTTAATTTATAAATTCCAAACCACTCTAAAACATCTACAACTTATTTAATAATAAAAAAGTATTATGAATCAACTTCCTTTCCAATTCCCGAAACCATTTACTTTAACAAAAATGTTATAGTCCATAATCTCTTTTCTTTTCTCGGAAACGTTTATTGCAACAATAGTGTTGAAATCCATGCTTCCATCCTCTTTTTAAAATTACTTTTAAAACTCTTTAAAACAAGTTTGAAACTTGTGTTTAAAACATCCCTTTAAAGATGATCGCTTTTAACAAAACTTAACTTCGAAACCAATGGAGTAAAATTTAAAACTCTTGTTTAAATAACTAAATAAATTTTTAAAAATATATTTAAAACTTCAATCTCCTTTTAAATAATTTTGAAAAGACTTTTCCAAAATATCTAGAATAGACAGCTTTTTTTTGCTTTATGAAAATTATTAATTTTCAAACTACATCCATAGCGATTATCACTATATAGACTGCAACTTTTAAACTTCTTTTTTTGCAAATCAAATAACTTTTAAACCCCGTTTCTTTCTAAAATTAAACCACTCCATTCTTTGCAAAATTGTTTAAGAACAAAAGTTGAGTTCAGAAACCATCTTAAAACATTTTAATAAACAAGTGGTAAATTGCTTAAAATCGAGCATGGGATTTCAATATTGCAATAGAACAAACAACATGTAGGTTAACTATAGCTATGCAACATTCACTTTCCATATACAAAATCATCTATATAACCAATAAAATATGTAAACAAAAATCAATAAGGTGAGGAATCCTTTATGAGCCCTATACAAATTTTCATACTTCAAAGTGCTTCCGCAACGACCTATTCTCTACGAAGACACTTCGACTTCCATTCGCTTTTACTTTTGTCCCCTACAACACAATGGTTCTTTATGTCATCTGCTTTCAAGTAGGAATCAAAATCATACAACAACATAAGCACATCCCCATACATTCATACAACCATATAAGTAAGCACTAAATTATTACAATATTTTCTCAATTTTAAAACTATTTAAAAGTGAGAAATCTCAATTTAAAAAGAACTAACAAAAACTAAAGGCTGCAATGACCACCATCGACCTAGAAACCACACAAGATCCTTCCTTTCTCTTTGTTTTGCCCTTGAAAATCCTTCCTCTCCTCCCCTCATGGTTGTGCATTGTGGAATTATGGATCTTATGACTAATTAAACACTAGAAGGGAGGTAAATAGTAGCTTTTGTAAAAAAAATTCAATTACGCTCAAGTTTAATATCAAATCATAGATTTTCAATACAAAATTATATCAATAGACAGTCACATATGCAATTACAGATAAAATAAAAGTAATGAAGTAAAGTAGAGTTAGAGAGATGACAACAGGGATTTTATACTGGTTCAGATTTCTCCTACACCAGTCCCTTACGATTGCGTGTATAGATTTATTTTCAAATGCCAATATTTAAATGGAAAGAAGGAAAACCCAATTAAAATCTCGATTTTGAGGCTACGAGAGTTACCCTTTTGATTTTCCAAGCTCAGGGTATATACATTTGAATTGGATGGCTACAAGCATACCCACTTAGATTTCCGGGCTACCATGCACGGCTAACTTATTCGAATGGGCTACAATCACACCCAAACAATACAAATTGAGTTTGATGGTTTCTCTAAAGATAATTTCTTGAACTTTGGATACAGTTGATCCTATAGCATGTTAGACAACACTTTGATCTTTAATTTGAGAGAGATAGATCATTTCAAAATAGTAATGAAGTAATACCAAATCAATGCAAAGAAGTCCGAATTGATTCTATTTAATTTTCAAGAGAAAAGAACATAATTTCAATGGATTTTTCAAGAGTGTAAGAGGAGGAAAGAAAATAAGATAATAACTACGAAAAATTCATTTGAAACCCCTATATATAGTGTATAAACAGATGTGTCCATTCACGAAGAGTTGCGATGAATAGACACTTCATTTCAAAATTTGAAAAACTATTTTACGGCATTTATGTCGACATACAATTTGTCGATATGTGGACATATGCATGTGTCTTTTGAAATCTTGTTTATTTTAAAATGTTTTGAAAATCCTATACTTTATTAAATAATTTGATACTTTGTAAAATAGTTTGAACATAGTTTATAAACATTTTGAACTTTGAAAACCTTATAAAATATACTTTAAAAGTATATTTATTACAAAAATATAAAAGATAAAAAAGAAGAGATATAGATCAAAGATTGTTAACAGAGACTTTGACAATATTATATGACTCTATATACTATACTATAGTCTTTAGATATTCATATCTTGGTCTTTGTAATTATGGGTCTTTATGTCTATTTCTTGAGTCTTTATATTATACAGTCTTCGATTCAACTCCTGTATAATATCCTGCACTATATACTATATACCTTAGCAAAATATTAGTATCCATATTTTATATGAATGTATAATTGTTGTTAACAAGGTTGTTATCATCAAAATCAATAACTGAGGTATTAACAATTCTCATGCACCACCTCCCCTCTACAACTACTCATGGCCATGGGCAAAAAGGTATTTGGCACACAATTTTGGTTCTTTGAGGAGATAGAGAGCATCATTTATCTTATTCTAGGCTTGATAAGAGTTCGGAGGAAGAAAAGAGTGGTTTTGATAACGTTTTGACTTAAGAAAGTTTACGGAGATAAGAAGAAAGAAGATGAAGATATGGGAGCAAAGTGTAAAGTGAATAAAATGAGGTAAGGTGGTCCTTTTATAGAATTGGAAAAGTGGCAAATAACCGCAAATACCTCTTAGCCAAATTACAAAATACCCTTACTTTTCCATACCCCTTTACCGCTTTCAAAAGTTCTAACTCATGCACCACTCCCCTTTCACATGGTCTTGTATTTTTATAACGGTGTTAAGCACTAATGCACTTAAATTAAGAAGGAAAAGTCCACTTTTCTTTATTTTAAAACATAAATGTCACATCTCTTACTTAATTACTTTTTAATTATACTTCTACTTACTAATCCTTTTTACTTGATTAGACCACTTTTATATGTATAACTGTATGTTACAACATCATACATATGTGTGCACACGTAATAACTTTTGTTCGATAAAAAGTCAAAAATCCAGAAAATAATTTTCGGTCACAATTTCAATTTTCCATCGAAAGACTTATTTTTTTAAACAAACTTTCAAAAAAAGTTTACCATTATTATTTATTAATTAAAAGAGGGTTATTTCAGCATTAAAATTTATTTATTAAATACTTTAAATTAATTAAATATCCACAACTCCAAGCAAAAATTCCAGATCGTTACACTGGGACTCGATGGCTCACTCGCCTGGTTATACTGCTTGGGAGCACTCCTCGCCGGTCCACCGGTAGGGACCTTTCCCAGGTAGGAATGCCCGGGTAGGAAGGGCTTTTTAGGGAATTTCTTTCCCAGTTCAAATGCAGTTTTACATGAGACTTCGACATGATTTCTAGAAAGCTTCAGGCTACTCGAGAAGAGGAATGCAAGGCAAGGCTCGGGATTTGGATGCTAATGTAAGGAGTGCATAAGTAGTTGGTAATAATCAGTAAGGCATTCCGGCAAATGGTCGAGGAAGCAATCGAGGCATGGAGTGCAAGGCACAAACTATTCCTACACAGGAATAGTAGGTGATCGAGATAGTGATTGAGAGCTAGTCAGATACGAGATCGGGACATGATCTGTTTTATGATGATGAACGATATGCCTATATGATTGGAGGGGGTACATGATAATAAGGAGTTAGTGCCAAATGTAGGAATATGTGCAAGCATATGACGATAGTGATCGGTACAAGGTTGGGAAGACGTGTAGACTTATGGTTAGCATATACTCTATAGTTCAAATTGCCGGTGTGCTTGATTGATCCATTGGGGTCAAAGTAAGTACATAGCAAAGCAATCATGGAGTAGGAAATTAGATTTGGGTCATAATGAGGTTCCAGTGCTACATATCCATTCATACGCTGTTTTATGGTTTTGACCAAGCCTTCAAGTGGGTCCATAGTAGCGTTTAAGGGATAATTGTACCAAGTAGCAAATGTGTAGATATAAATCTAGGATGTGTTGCAGTGGCATAGGTTTTCATTATTGCTAGAAGAGCAACCTAGGTCTGAATGGGGGCACCCGTACAATAATGGTCATATAGGAAGACTCGGTTCCATTCACAAACTCTCGAGGGTAGGAATATATATAAATCCAAAGGTCATATAAGGTGTAGTTGCCCCATTTATATTTTGTTTAGCTTGGGATGATAGCAGATATTCTCTATTTGACATCATTTTTATGTTATGCTTGTGATGTACTAGTACCTTGATATTATCTCTATGTATAGTATAGTATGGACTCATATTATGATAAATTTATCACTTATACACTTGTATACTGTAGTTAACTTTATCATAGTATATTGTTACACTGCAATCACATTATATTAGATGTGTTGACTCATTGATGACAGGAGAATAGCATGTTATGATACGATTTCCTGTCATTTTGAGACAGGCTTACTTTTTTCTTATTTTTGGATAGCCTGGACTACCCACAAGCCACGTTCTTGGGGAGGACCGGCTGGGTTCAGTAGTTTCTCGTTTAATTGTATATAGTTTCACTCACACCAGACTTTAAGTTTGACCTGCATTTTTCTTTATCTATTTATGTCATGAAAACACTCTTGTACTCGATTGAATAGTCTGGGAGTCAAGTGCTTTTGGGGATGCACTATCAGGATGCGCAGCCTAAGCATTTTGGAGGCAGGGCATCGATATTTTGGATATGTGTACTTGATATTTTAGTAGTACATGACATACCTGTAATTTCTATATATGGTCAGTTGTATTAGATATTTATTTAGAACTCCATGTTATTGGGAGTTGATGTATTCCAACTTTCTGTACTGATATTTTTTTATCAGTTACTCCCGCCAATGCAGTCTTTTTATACTGTCATCATGTTCTACTCATGTATATTCAATATATTATATGTTATCAATCCATTATAAGATCCTACCGATAACTTGATTTAGACGTGTTTTATTCTAAATTTAACATGACATATGTATTTTGTGGTATTCGAATGTTATTCATTGATGTAAGATGATGAGTTTTGGTTATTAGAAGGATGGTTTACTACATTTGATATCAAAGCCTAGAGTCAACCCTCGAACAAAGAAGACCAATTTAATTTAATCAATCTAGTAAAATAATATATGCGTTGAGAGAGCATACTTGTATTTTCCACTACATTGTACTACGTACACCACTTGTCTTTTGGACTTTGATTTTTTTCAGTCACTAGTTGCTAAAGTTTCTTCTTTCAGGCTATCCATGTTCAAATAGAGTACATGAGCGACTATGGGTAGGTAGTTAGAGAGGCTCTCTTGGTTCAGAGATTTTCTTACTACCGCATGGGATATTCCACCATTTGTGGCATTCTAGAAACTATGGTAGGTAGTGGAGGTGGTTTTGCCCTTGGGAACTAGTATTTGTTACTCCATTAGCTTTAGAATTTCTGAAGTTATGTTGGGATTTCCTTAGCCTAGGCGGAAATCTATACCGGGGTTCTAAGACTACTACTAAGACACAAGCTTGGATACAAACTTTAGAGAGGGCTTTTGCCAATATGGGCATAGTTCTCATAAGGAGGATTGCTTCCTAGCATCTTATAGGGGAGGCTTTGGCTTAGTAGGACATAGTAGTTAGGTGGTAGATGAGTAGGCCATGACTTGTTTGGACTACAGACATTGCTTCCTGTCTCGGTTTATTTCTAAGATCAAAACGGGCATTCAACGCGAATGTTTTATCCATCTTCAATAGGATAGCTTATCTGTCTAGGAGTATGTTAGTTAGTTTAATCTTTTAGATAAGTTCAACATTGAGATGGTCAATACTCTAATGAAGAAGGCAAAGAAGGTTGCCAGGGGTATTAATGCACCAGTTAGAGATTCTGTTCTCAGTCATATCCCCACTAAGGCTAATTTCGAGAGTCTTATGGATCTAGATCTTTTCCATGAGAGCACCTATGAGGTACTATCAGAGGTAGCAATGGTGGAGAGAAAATCAAAGTTCCAACCAAAGCATAAAGACCAAGATATAGGGAAGGACCGGGCTTATGCAAAGAAGAAAGCTAGTATTGCGTGCCATTATTGTGGTATAAAGGGGTGTTTCACTATGGAATGCCATGCAGCTAAAGAAAAACATAAGTGCTTTAATTGCGATAAACTTGATCACTTGAAGAGGAATTGTCCTATGCTTCAAAAGAGAGGGAAAGTGAAGATGATTTATGCCTTGCAGGCACTACCAGATCCTTACAAGCCTACTGCTCAGGACAATGGGACATGTAGAGAAGTATGCTTTTATTTAGAGTACTTGCTTATGTTCTTTCTAACGCTTGATCATTTTATTCATCAATTGCTAGTTACTTGGTAGATGTAAATTTTCACCTTTTATAGCAAATAAACCCTTTTATAAAGTTAAACCTTGTATAAGAACCTTAGTTTTTGGACTAAGGTGTAGTAACCAAGAGTATTACCATTCGAACTTGATACATGAGCTTTCAAATTGAGTGGGGTTGGTCTACGAAATGTGACTTGGATTTTTATCTACGCATGGTTCAGTGGATGCCCAATAATGAGCAAAGAACGAGAAGATGAATTATAGGCATTTTCCTAGAGTCGTTTGTGTTAGGATTGTTTTTCTTTATGTTGGTAAACCATTGGTAATCATAGTAATCCCATGTGACAAAGGGACATTTTCCAAAGATTGTTGCATTCACGTGCCAGTTCCCCCTAGTTCACATGCAAGATTTTTAGGTGAATTACACCAGTTAGGAAAGGTTTTTCAATTGATTCTTATAGGCAAGCACTTGAATCAGATTCTTGAGGTGACTAAGAGATTTTCAAAGTACGACCTTAGTCGTATGAGGAGATTTTAGTAGTTGGATCAAGGAACTAGATTAGAATTTGCATGAGAAGGATCAAGGGGCTGACCTTAATTAAACAAAGAAATCTTGCAAGTAAATGAAAGGTTGGAATGGGCATCTGTCATTTTGGATAATCTTTAGTTGTAAATTTTAGTCCAGTATAGCTAAGGTTGCTTGGGACCGTTCAGGAAAGGATTTCCCGATTGGTTTGTGGCGGTTCAGATAATTTTCTTGGTGATGAGATGATACTTGCCTAGGCAAGCATCATAGTGAAATCAGTATTTTATCCTTGTTTACATTGTGTGATTGAGCTGCATTTGAACCTGAGCAAACCCAAGCATTCATAAATCTTTATTTAGTGGTGATTTAATTAGTAGAAATTCTTCCTTTGGAGAATGTGTTCTGTTCAAAAGAAAAGGAAAGTTAAAGTATTAATGCTAGATTTGTTTGAGTGTTTTGAGACTCAATGATCCTACATATCATATGATTATTCCTTTTCATAGTGGGAGGTGTAATAGTCTATCGTGTATTGTATTCACGAAAAGGGTTACACCACTTAGGCATTTATTCCTTTTGAACATCCAATAGGCTCATTGTGGGTTTATGGTTTAACATGCATGTTTGACTATTAATTGGTTACCGTGCATGTCAGTATAGACTCTTTTTGAATTATCTATTGCTTTGTATGCTTTTTGTTGCTTCTTGATTGGTTGTTTTTATGTTAATTGTATGTTGATTGTTTATTATTGATTATCAATTATTGTTGTTTCTTGGATTGTTTGTTATTGCTCATGTTTGCTTGATACTGTTTGACGTTGTTTGTTGTTGTTTGATTTTGTTATTCGTTGATTTTTATTATTATTGATTTTTGTTGATTGCTTCCTTGTATGTTTAATTATTTTTATGCTAGTTATTATTGCTTATCATTGTTTGCTACTATCTGGTGGTTTGGTTGTTATTTATTATTGTAGATTGTTATTGATCGATTGTTGCTTTTTTATGTGTTTGATTTCTTATATTGTAGCTATAATTTCATATTTAAGTATGTTTGGAGAGTGATAACGGTAGCTATCTAAAATAGATCGTATATCATCAATGCTCACTGTAGGGTCAAGATGGGATCTATACGACTCTAATACTTTTTTGGTATGACTCGGAGTTTGTGGTTTATTTGATATTAACTCACTTGAGCTTACTCTTTAATAGATTCTCATGTATGATTATGGTAGTATCAGTTATTATGCTAAGGTTATACATATATGAATTTTGTGTTGTTGTTATGTTGGTGCATAATCCTCTTTATATAGTATAATTAGGTACTTGAATGCTACAGTATTGCTATTTAAATGCTTATTTGCTTTGATTGGCATCTAAATGGTGAGAAGATTTCTTAAAAGAGGAATGAATTTTTGGGTAATATGGAATAATGTAGGTTATTGCATATTTCTAGCTGTATTATGAATTCTAATTTAGGAGTTTTTGTAATGTTGATAGCATAAGGATATATTGTAGAAATTTTCTGAAATTTAGATTTTGGAATTTTGGTATGTCTGTTACGTTCTCGTACTCATAGGAATTTCAAAGATGAAATTCTTTTAAATTAAGATTCTAAAATTGTAAATATCGAATTTTTAAACAACTAATTAAATATTTAATCGTTAAATAATGAAACACCCATTATCTCGATTTTTTAGAGATGGATGAATTGATATTCGAGACACTCATATTTGAGACCGCTTTTCCGTCACTAAAAAAATTAGTATAAATTTGACTATATTTGGAATCGATAAGTTTTTAGAGCTAGCCTTCTCTTCATATGTAAACTAAATTTAGGCGAAGACCCATATGTTAGCTTATAAGTTAGCCTTCTCTTATTCTCATTTTCATTCCATGTTACTTTGCATTTCATTCTCCTAATCACTTTCCTAATTTTCCACTAAGCCTAAACCCTAAATCCACTGTAATGCCTTCATAGGAAATTTCTACATTCAAACTAAAATTACCATAATTCCTTTCATTCAATTCCTTACATAACTCATCGAGGATTTAGTTTGAATCAAAGTTTAGATCTTTATCCAAGATTTCAAACAGTAAAATTTGGGTTTTTTGATTTGGTGAAGAAGTAGGTGAGTAGGATGATTCTCCATCTATGTTTACGTGTTAATCTTCATATTTTTGTTTATTAATTAATGTGGAATTATATGAATGTTTTGGAGATTGTTTGGGTTGATATAGACTTGTATTTATGTTATAAACGTGCTTATATTAACTCATTATTCATTTAAGACATTAATAACTATTTTTAATAATAGTTAGTAAGCTAAGAATTGGGTTTTGGGTAAATTGAATGATTATATGTGATGCTGTAATAGGTTAGAGACTAATTACATGACATAATTAAGTGCATGTCATTAGTTAGTAGTATTAAAACTAATTAGAATGGCTATAGAAAAGTTAGTAAGCTAATTAAGTGAGTTTACAACTCTACACTTATTATTAAAGGGATTAAAGGGCTAAAGAAGCTTAATTAGCACTTGCGAATATTATTTAGAAATAAAGAAACGATCTATTGGGATGAATAGTTTACTTATAGATATTATTAGGGTAAATAAATGATTTTTATAAGCAGAAGAGGTATTTTATAAAATGATGTGATATTTTATAAAATAGTATTAATAATGCTTAATAAGCATTTGTGAAATGGTTGTATGATTTTATAAAAGAAGTCTAGATTTTCTAAAATGGAAAAGACATTTTATAAAATAGTAATATGATGTGTGCTTAATTTTAATGAAGCAATTAAGTATTTAAAGGCTTAAAATGATATATAAGCTAATAATATATTTTATAAAATAGCTGTAAGATTTTACAAAACAGTATGAAATCATATTAGACTTTTATTGAAAAGATTTAGTAAATGAAAGTAATATTTGATTAAATAATAATGAACTACTTATTCAAATATACATGTGTATACTTGAGTATGGGCAAGTATATGTATACGTGTATTTAAAGGATGTAACAATCCAAATAATTGTATATTGTAAATATAATTGTTATGCATGTTTGTTTGGCTATACGTGTGTATTTGTGTGTACGAATTTTTGTAAATACATTTGTATGTAAAAGCATTATGGGCATACCATGTAGCAATAGAGAACATAGAGTGTGCTAAGTTGCGTAAGAATATACTAGACCGAATAATCGCTCCAATGAAGTACAAAATGTGATTTGTGTAGTTAAATGTGCTTGTGTTCATGCGTGTAAATATACATGAACAAGTGTGCTAGCACATGTAGGTATTACATGATGCTAGATAATTGGATAAGTGCATTTTGGCATGATTAGTGCTGGGTCGCTATAGTCGCCAGTCAACTCTATGCATGCAAAGAGTAGATTTTGTGTCAAAATTGGTTTTCAAACACATAAGGAATCACTTCCAAAACATCAACTTGAGAACTTTAAAGGAGGTCTAATGCGGTGAAGGCAGGCTTTGGAAGCAAGGTGGCTCATCAGGCGAAGCAATGGAGGAAATGACAGATGGTGGGGCTCAATGTCTCGCTGCCCAAGTTGTATTGCCTAGGAGCTGTCCCTACCGGTCCATCAATGAGGACCTGTCCCAGGTAGTAATGCCTAGGTAGGAAGGATGTTTCATGGAATTCCTTCCCCTATTTGGATATGGTTCGAAGTGAGACTTCAGCATGACTTTTGGGAAGCTTTAGGCTACTCAAAAAGGTGGAACAAGGTGAGGGTCGAGATTTGGATGCTAATATAAGGAGTGAAAAGTGGTCGGTAATGATCAATAAGGCATTTAGGCAAGTGATAGAGCAAGCGACCGAGGCATGTTGTACAAGATACAAACTATTCTTACATGAGAATAGTAGGCAATCAAGATAGTGATCAAGAGCCAATCAGATATGAGATTGGGATGTGATCAGTTTCACGATCACGAAGGATAAGTGTATACTTTTGGAGAGAGCAATGACGTTGAGGATTCAATTCTAGACTTAGGCAGATGTGCGAACACGTGACGACAACGATCGGTACCAGTTTGGGTAGACGTGTAGACTTATAGTTAACATAGGCTCTATGGTTTACATTGCGGTTGTGCTTTAGTGATACGTTAGGGTCAAAGCATGTACATGGCGAGGTAATAATGGAGTAGACAATTAGATTCGAGTTATAGTGTGGTTCCAGTGCTACGCATCTGTTTGCATGTTGCTTTATAGTTTTGGGCCAAGCCTTCGGGAGGGTTCAAACCGGAACTTAAGGATACTTATACCCAGTAGCAAAAGCGTAGATATAAACGCTAAGGAGTACAATAATCGTAGGGGTTTTCATTATTGTAAGGAGAGTGGGTGTAACAACCCAGATTTTTAAGCCATTGAATTTGAACATTTAATTCATTTTAAATGTTGATGTGGATTCTTAATTGATTTTGTAATGGATGGATTCGGGTTAAATCAATGGAGTAAGCTATAATTTTTAATTATAGTAATTCCGGTTGAATTTGAATAATGGAAAAATATAATTAAATATTCAGGATTTAGATAAAGGGGTAAATCTGGATGTAAATAGTGATAAGAACGGTTTTAAAAATTTATTTTGAGATATTTGAGTGTAATTAGTATGGTGGGAATTTTAGATGAATTTTTAAGTTGATAGGTTAATATTTGGGATTTTATATTAATTTAAAGATGAAATTAATATTATTAAAATGTAATTAATCAGATTTTGGGTCCGGAATGAGCCTGAATGATTTGTAATGTGATTATATATTTTATATGAGTTATAATTTAAGTTAATAAAATTTTAAAAGTGAAATTTTAAGCGGTTTCGACAATTATGAAAATCGCTCGACTTAATAGACGAGTTAAAATAGCCTTCTGGGGGACAGTCTCGGAATTCGACGAAACTAGTTCCATTGGATCCGTAATAGTTAGTTATTATCGGATTTCAATTTTCGTAGCAATCAGAGCTGTCGTTTGACCGTGGCGGCTCGAAATGCATCGAAATCGTTTTAATCGATTTAATTTAAATTGATCGTTTAATTCCGTAACTCGCATAGACGACCGAATTAGCTTACGAAACCTATTCCATTATGTCCGGAATGCGGAAAAACCCTAGAAACACCTATCGGAACGCGTAGTTTGGAGTTCGTTTACATAAGTTGTTAAATTGAGAATTATATGAATAAAATAATACTAATTATATTATATATACATTATAATGCCCAAACCCTAGCCTATATGGAGTCGCCGCTTCTATTTCATTTCAATGGACAGTGTGCTTTCGTTCTCTTCTTCAAATTCCTTCATATCCACTCAATAATTTCCTGAACAATCTAAACGAAGATCGTAGAGCTCGAGAAGCTCTACATAACCAACGGTGGTGATGGGTTTTAACGTAGCGGAGGAGGAGTTTGAGGGCTGCGTTCGTAGGGGGTTCACACGCGTATCGCGAGAGGTAGGGACCGCCGAGCTCGTGCGCGCTTAGGGCGTAGGTAGAGGCCGAGTCAAGCTTCGTAGTGGTGGTTTTGGATCAACCTATCGGCGAGCGTGGAGGAGGCGACTTCGAACCCTAGTTCGAACGTTTGGGTTCGGCTTTGACTGTGATAGCGTGCGTGTGGAAGATGATAGATACGGCCTGGATTTAGTTTGTGGATTGTGCGGCCTGATGTTGTTTGGTAAAAGTAATTTAAAATTTTAAAAAGAAATTTGTTTAAAATTCAAATTGAAACTTATAAAATTCATATCTATTTCGTATGTAATCAGATTTCAATGAAATTTGTGGCGCCGAAATCACAACGACGAGTACTACGCAGTAGTGCAGGTCGGGAACCATTCCGGGCAAGTAGAAATTTGAGTTAACTCGAACGTCGTTCGGTTTAATTTAAATTTCGAACGCTCGCCGAAACTCAATGTGAGTTATTCTCACTCACATATGGATGCTAGACAATTTAAATAGTTAATATTTAGATATCTGTGTGATTGGTTGAATATAATTGTTGTTACCAGTCTGGATTGATTTTTATATATCTGATGTGCTAACATCTATGGATGTAGGGAAAAACAGGTTGGAGGGATCCAACTGGATTCTTCATAATGTAGTAATTATTTTTATAATTGATAATGCAATCTGTTTATATGTTGTGATTGGTACATCTGACATTACATTGTGTTGTGATATTGTTGGATAAATCGTAAATTCAGAATTTAATTTTAAATGAATAAATTGGGTTTTAATAGAAATCAAGAAAATGATAAATAAAAAATTTAAAGGAATATAAAAATTGGAATCTGTTTTGGATGAAAAGAAAAAATGAATAAAAATTGGTAAAATTGGGATTTTAAATACAGTGGAAAATTTATCAATCGATAAATGTGAAGTATAGATTTCTGGAAATGAATTCTATGGAAATTATAAAAAAAAATTTGAAATAACGATGGGGTTATTTGATGATGTTCCGGAAAATTTAAAATATGTTGTAACGAAGCTTCCAAATATAAAATTTAAAGTTTAAATGCAAATAGAATATTTTAAAATGCCGTTTTCTCCATTGGGATTTTATTTAAGTAAATTGTAAATATGGTTTTCATTGAAGAATTCTCCAAAATGTTTATTTAAAAATGTTTTAAACCTATAATTTAAAAATGAATTTTCGGAAATGGGAAAATGTGTTTGAACTTCAAAAGAAGTTATGCTAAGCATGGGATTGGGAATTTATGTTATTAAACATAAATTGAAATGAAATAAATCGGCTGGATTTATATGAAGGATACTTTGGGATGTTTGAATGGTAATGTGTTCCCTGGGAAAAGCAAGTTCGAGTTTTAAGCAGATTTTATTAAAAGAAAGTTTAAAGTTTAAACTTGTTTAAAAGAGTTGTTGGAAAATTATTATTTTTAAGTAATAAATTAATAACTTAGCAATAGTACTTGTTTGCGAAGACATTAGTAATTATTTTTAAAAAGGAATTTATTCAAAGGCTAGTTTTGACCCAAGTTATTTGAAATGAGTATTAATCTTTTTAAACTCTACTTTTAAAATTTAGTTTAACTAAAACCTTATTTTAAATCAAGTTATATCTTATAAAGTAGTTTTACTATAAATATTTTGAAATTATATTTTGAGTAAATAACTAGTAGTAAATTTACATATTTTAAAGTATATTTTAGAATAAAGTGTTTTAACTGTTTTAAATCTAAATTTTTTTGAACTTGGTTATTTCCAATGGGAATATATGGTAAAGGATTTACCTTGTAAAGAAAGAACCTTGGGAATTGTTTTCAAATGAGTTTTGAAAATTTGAAAATATATCTTGTAAAGATATGTGAGGCAAATAAATAATGTGGGAATTATTTATTGTGCGATGGATGCTTATGGATGTTTGAGAATATAAATTGATAGTTAAATCACCGACTATCAACATTGGACAAATGCGTTGATCGTTTCGAAGAGACCGAGATCGAGATTTATTTCTCGAAAACCACTTCGATGTGGTTTGTACGTTTTGTGCGAAAACGTGTTCGGAGTCGAAGATGGAGCAGTGAAGTGCAAGGGCTAGTCGCTGCTAATCCTGAGGATATTTTCAAAATGGATGTAGTAGGAGTAGTGCCTTCGGTTCCGTTCAAACCCGGGACGGACTTGTATGGACGAATGCTTTCGGAACATCGTCAGGTGGGCGATGGGCATTCTAAGTGAAACGTTCTAAAGGTAACGCTTAGCCTCAAGCCTCATCAAATGGGAATGACTGAAAATCAGGGGATATGCAGCAAGGCTTCATGGGTAGCCCCCACTGGAGAGTAAGGTCATCCCTGTCTAGATGTCCCTTTTTATTTTGGCTTAGTGAGCGGTTGCTGATCCCAACCGCGGGGTGATCTTATTCGGAACTGTCCAGTAAGGGATGGGTCCGGCCTTGTGTTGCAGGGGATCGAGAGTGGTCCTCGGTACGGTGATCTAGGCCCCGTACTGTGATAGGTGGTACCCCAGTGCCTAGTCATTATTGGAAATCCATTTTCCCTACGAGCCTTGTACGAGTTTTGTTTGTATTACCCACTCTGTGGCTAGTAGCTGGAATTTAATCATGTAACAATTTCGGCTATTTTATAAGTATTTGTAAACAGACCCTATTATAATATAAGAGGATTTCTATAAAAAGTGTTTTAGCTATTGTAAGGTAAAAACCCGACATGTTTATTTGTGGTGTGGTCTTACGAGATGCTTTTGTTTTCAAAAGGATTTCTAAAACTTTAATAATCAATTTGGATGCATTATCATCAGCTGGTATTCCAGACTGACTCGGGTGTTATTTCATTATAATGCTCGGGTCAGACCGGATATTATTTGTTCAGGACTGGATGCTTAGAGCAGGAGAGGAGCTGGAGTCAGAGACGTATTATCTGTACTTATATATATTTTCCGCTGCTATGATTGTATGATTGTCTGACTGGCAAATATTGTGTGTATGAGATACTCTGATGATATGATGTATAAAACAGTTATAGATTTCATTTTGTGTAAAGTTCTATATTTACTATTATATTTTATTCCACTGCGACTGTGAGATTCTGATATTGTTTAGTTTCTTCTTCTTCTATCTCTTCTTCTTTAACCCTAATGGTTCGTAATTTTGTGCCACTTGAGTTAATAGAGGTAGAAAAGTATTGATTCAAGGGGTACGGATTTGCGGGCTATCACAGTGGGCTAGATCTGTATGGTGCACCCGTACAACAAAAAGGTCGTATGGGGATGTTTAGTTCCGTTTATGGACTCTCCAGGGTAAGAATGTATATAAATCCAAAGGGCACATAAGGTGTGGTTGCTCCATTTATAGTTCGATTAGTTCGAGATGATAGTAGATATTCTCTATTTGACATCATTATTATGTTATGCTTTTGATGTACTAGTTCGTTGAAATTATCACTTTGTATATTATAGTGTAGACTCATATTATGACACTTTTATCACTTCTAAACTTGTATACTACGATTACCTTTATCACAATACATTGTTACATGACAGTTACATTATATTAGTTGTCTTGACTCGTTGATGATAGGAGAAGAGCGGGTTATGATATTATTTCCCATTATTTTAAGATAGGTTTATCTATTTGTTTTTGGACAGTTCAGTTACCACCGAGCCACATTCATAGAGAGGACCAGTTGCTCCTTAATAGCTTCCATTTAATTGTATACAGTTTTGATATACAATATTTGAGATAGTTCCCCTCACACCAGACTTTAAGTCTGACCTGAATTTTTTCTTTGTTTGTTTAGGTCATGACATAGGACGACCGCCTTACACCACAGGCACCAATAATATAAAAATAGTGCATTACAGTCATGCCCGGTTGATATAGGGTGATCATCAAGATAGAAAATGAAACAAATATAGCATATAACCTGTTGAATATCTCACAATGTATGAATAAATATAACATCATAGATATACCGAAAGAGTGACAATAATAACTATATGAACAAATCATCGGACATAGATCCACAGAGTTATATATAAATGTAATAGAGTTTATACAATGGAAATAAACCCGACAGCTATCTCATAATAAGAAAATAAGAAGTCACTACTAAGGCTCCTCAGTGTTGCATAACGGAATAAGTTTAGAAATCCATATAGGCATATAATACAAGATAACTCCATCCAGCTTGTAATCCGCACAGCTACTGCGTCACCTAGACCAGTTACCTAGTCTACTCATTTAAGAGTAACACAATAAGAAGCAAAGCATAAAAGGGTCGGACAACAGTTTGGTGTGAGCGGTAAATGAATCTCAAAATACTATGCAGTTAAATATAGTAAGAAACGAATGTACACGAATCATACCTGACCCGTCCCTGCAACCAAAGAGTTTGCATATAACATCATAATATGCTACTCTACAAACAACATGAATGTACTCTACTTAAATAAGGATATCAGCTCTCCAAGTATTCCTATCTCTAATAACTACTCTCGATGATATCTCCAAGTGATAGACTAGAAAGCAACTAAAGAAAACATATCACCATAGCATCCATCAAGAAATCCCTACTATTACTCCATATGCCCTGAATATATAATAACTCGTATGGCCTCCATACTGCTAGGAATTAATGGAAATCCTGGTTTTCTGTGTACTCACATATCATGCAGCCTAAAGTTTAGTACATGTCTCGTAGCACAAGGCTAGGCACTAGATCCAAATCCACTGGTCTAAGTTATTTAGATCCACTCATTTGATTCATGGGTGTCCCCACTTATAATACTCTTGCTTCGAGTACAATAGAAAACACTCTGAGTATCAATGGTTCCTTAGCACATACATCTAAGCCCTCCTTTGCTTCATTCGAATCTAAGCCCTTCCTTTGCACTATCTAGTTTCCATTATTAGGAACCCTACGCGTTCCCCATCCATGGCTCCCTCCTTTATCGAGCCGCTACATTCGATACCTGCTCCCTTCACGATTCACATCTGAAGAGATAAAGCTTTTATCATGTTGTTAAATCGCTATCCAATCCTCATGCGAACGAGTTAACACCTCTAGCATGCTCTACATAACCTCTACTCCGCTCCCTAGAAGTTCCACCTCAACTTGACCCACTTAAAAAACTCGGTACCGACCCATTTACCTAGCCAATTTTGGCTAAGTAAACTTCATTGCTTCTAATGCTCTATTTCCAGATGCTTTAGACCCCGACCAATCCATCGAAACAAGTCGGTCCCCTATCCAAAGCTCCATCTCCAAATTCTGGAAATAACTCGTCATAGCATCCAATACTTAACCAATCTTCTACATCTTGCTATGAACCACCACCTTTAGCCAAGCTCTACCTATCCTTTAATTTGATTGACCCATATGAGCCACCAAAGTAAATTAGTACCGAGTTGTTCAACTCAATACCGTATCTATTTAGCCAGCTTTTTGGGTGCAATTTGTTTTTTGAGCTCTTCCCTTGCTCTAGAGCCCTCCCTCCAAGTTTCATCCAATTCCAACCAACTTTGCCTTCGATTTGCCAAATTATCCAACCTATCTTCCTAAGCATCCAACGCACTACATACAACATTCAAGCATAACATACTAGCATAAAATAATATGCATATACATCCACTCTTATAAGGAATACATAAGAATGTGATAAATAAACAAATTCTAGTCTAAATCTACATAATACATGTACATATGAATATAAATAAGGAGAATTACTAAGTCATTTTAAAAAACCATTTCAAAGATTCACCAATTTATGTTGTAAACATATGATAACATGTAATTAAAGTTAGAAAAGATTTTTAAGCCAAAAGTCATGTAAAAACATGCAATTCTACCATACAAACATGCATATGATAGCGAGAAGGTAAAAACCATTCAACAATTACCAAAATCAACCATTTCTCTTCTAGATTCATGTGGCAACAATAGAAAGCAATGCAAATCTACCAAAACGATAATCTCTAACTTCTATCGGATAATCTTCTCTCTAATTAGCGACTTAGAGAGTAATTTGTATGATTTTGGATGAAATTAGGGTTAATAGGGGTTTAGATCAGATTTGGGAAAGAGGAAAAATTTTAATTTGACTCCTACAGCCCCCTATTTATATTAATCTCGAATTGGACTAATGGACCTACTTATGGGCTTATTTAATCACACACTAATACTGGCCAGCCATTGTCTAAACATAAAAACAGGTATAACTTTCTAACCGTAAGTCCATTTTCCTATTAGGACCACTCTACGGAATAGGAATCAATCATCCAAAACGATGAAGTAGGTTTAAAACCCTAATTTGACACCTATCAAGATTTATAACCTAAACAAGGTTTCTATGATCAAAATGGTCACATAAAAATTTGAAAAAAATTATAGATGTGTAAAATGTCCCTAAAATGATATCCAAAATTATAGAATCTGTGGCCTCGTATGAATAAAATAAAAATATTTTACATCCTAAGATATGTAAAATACGGTCATTGCATTCTTCCTCCCTTTACGAATTACGCCCTCAAAATCTCTAAACAAGTAAATAAACAATCATAGTTACTCCTAATGCCTATCAACCATATCCAACCATCAACCATATCAAACAAACAATCATGCAATTAGTAGAACAGGTGATCCTATCCGAGCATGCGGAATACTAACATATCAAATGCGATATACAATGATGAAAATAGATACGATAAAAGGTGGATCTTACTATTCAAGGAGCTCTAGACATATAGTCCTCATGCTCTCCTCAGTTTCCCTTGTATAATCGCCATCACTTTTGCTCCATTGTACCCACTTCACCAACTTTCTCCTAAGCTATTTTGTACCGTCCCCAACAATATGAATTGGCTTACGAGATCTTGAAATTTCTGGTTCTACCTCAACATCTTTAATTTGATCCTTTGCAATCGTCATGCCTGAGCTATGCGCAAATTTCCATAGATAGGAGACATGAAAGGCGTTGTGCACGTCTGCCATCTTCTGAGCTAAGCCGACCTTATATACTAGCTTCCCAATCCTTTCAACTATTGGAAAAGAACCTACGAATCTTAGTGCCAACTTCTTCTTATTACCAAATCGAACTACATCCTTCAAAGGAGACACCTATACAAAAACTATTTCCCCAGCAGAAAATTCCAAATCTCTACGTCTTTTATCGACACAACTCTTTTATAATCCTGAGCAGTTATCTTTCGTTACTGAATAATCTCAATCTTTTCTAGAGTTTCTCATATCATGTCTAGCCCAAGTATCGGCTTCTTTCCCACTTCCCACCAACATGAAGGAGCGTTACACGGTTGGTCATATAACGCTTCATAAGGAGTCATACCAATACTCAACTAATAACTATTGTTATATGCAAACTCCATCAGATGTAGATGGTCATCCCATAATCCTCCAAAACCTATAATGCATGCTCGCAAGAGATCTTCCAATATTCGATTTACTCTGTAGGTTTGCCAATCCATTTACGAGTGATAAGCGGTATCTAGGTTCAGCTCAGTCCCTAACGCCTCTTGTAAGCTCTTTCAAAACCTATTGGTGAACAACGAGTCTCGGTCTTTACAAAGCTTAATGGCACACCATGAAATCGTATGATCCACTTTACATGCAACACCGATGATACTTGCTCCCATTTCCACTCAGGCACTTTTAATGGTTGCAACAATCCACTGTGTCTCTTTTGCTCTTCCTTTACCAATTTTCAGTTCATACGCTTCGTGATGAATGTCCCAATATCCTTCTTCATACCTTCCCAATAATGGGTCTGCTTCATATCCCGGTACATCTTATTACTTCTAGGATTTATTGTCAACCTAGAATGGTTGATTCTTGTAGCACTTCATCTCGCAATCCATCAATATCAAGAACAAATAGTCTTTCATCCTTACGGAGTCAACCTTCTCGGTCGAGTCCGTATTGCTTTATATCTTCAGATTTTACTCCTTCTACAACCTTCGTTATGATCTCCGCCAGCCTAGCATCTTGCTTTTGACTAGCACCGATCCTTTCTATTAGAGTACATCTGAACGAAAAACTTGCCAACATCTCTGGTTCCAGCTTGTAATGGGGCCTAAAATCATATCTAGCAATATACTCATTCTGCTTACATTCTAAGAACACTGCTCCCAAACTAGCATATCTTATACTCAATGCATCAGCGACTGCATTCCCTTTTCCTAGTGCATAGGAAATGGTAAAATCATAGGAGGCTAAGAACTCTAACCATTGTTGCCAAGGAAGGTTGATATCCTTCTAAGAGAACAAGTACTTCAAGGACTTGTGGTCCATAAACAGCTCTAACCTTTATCCTAGCAAATAGTGCCTCCACATCTTCAAAGAAAAAACTATCGCCGCCAATTCCAAATCATGAGTTAGATAATTCCTCTCATGCGGCTTTAGCTATCGACTAGCACACGCAACAACTTTTCCTTTCTGCATAAACATCGCATGAATCTAGTACCTTATGCATTTATATATACCATCAACTTCTCATTCCCACTTGGGGTGATCAATACCGTTCCAATTGTCAACCTCTCTTTCAAATTCACGAAATCATGCTCACACTTAGCATTCCAAACAAAAGTCTGATTCTTCTTCGTCAAATTGGTTAATGATGCTATTATCTTGAGAATTCCTCGATAAAATGCCTATAGTATCCTGCCAATCTTAGTAAACTGCTCACATCAGTAGCATTCTTGGGCTAGTTCCAATCTTGGACCGATACCACCTTTGTAGGATCCACTGCTATACCCTGTATAGAAATGACGTGACCTAAGAACCCACTTCTTTTCCCCTGAAGGGACAACTAGAGAACTTCGCTCTCAACTAGTGCTTTATCAACACCTCTGGCACAATCCTCAAATGCGTCTTGTTCTCCTCTTCAGTTCTGGAATAGATCAGAATATCATCGATGAACCCAAGCATGAATTTATTTAGCTGGCCTCTAAAAATCCGATTCATGAGATCCACAAAGTATGCTGGAGCGTTGTTCAAATCGAACGACATCACCAACCACTTATAAAAACCAAATGACATATGAAACACAATAATAGGCACAGTCCCCTTTGCTATCTCAATTACTGAAATCCCATTGCCAAATCCATTTGAGAGAACACCTTCGCACTGTGAAGCTGATCAAACAAGTCATCAATGCATAGGAGTGGATACTTTTTCTTCTTGGTTATTTTATTCAACTTACGATAATTCACACACAGCCTCAAAGAGACATCCGCTTTAGTACCGCATACTACAGGCGCATCCCACTCAGATACACTGTTTCGAATGAACATTCTCCTTAATAGGTCATTCACTTGCACCTCTAGTTCCTTCTGCTCTCTAGGTGTCAGACATCTCAAAGGTATAACTATATGTCTGGCTCCCTTCACTAAGTCTATCCTAAACTTAATCTCTCTATGCGATGGTAACCAACTCACTTCCTTAAATACATTTGGATACTCTCTAGCGATAAGCACAGATGACAATCCCTCGTATGGAACTTCAAGCAAATATAGAAGGCTTACCATCACCCTATCCTCTGGTAGACAGCCATACTATTTGCCCTTCCATATCTCTGACCGTTAATTTAGCTTCTCGTAATCCATTATCATTGCATACTTCTTATGCCAGTCCATTTCCAAGATAATCTCAAACCCAACAAAATTCAAGACAAAGAATTCATAAAGAAAAGAGCATCCACGACTCTATAATACTAGGCCACGACAAATCATGCAAAGACTTCCAACTGGGTTCGTCATAATCAAAGTTTGGCCTACTATCTTAGGTCTCATCCCAATCTATCTACTAGGTCATTGCATATAAATGAATGTAACAAAACATGAATGGAAATATCCTTAATGGAAATCATACCTTGAATAAGACTCCCTTTCCCTTAAGGGAGCACTCGACGAAGTCAGGACTTCATCCAAAGCGTATGCTTTCACTACCTTCTTATCCTACACCAGCTCAGAAAAATCCTTCTTCAAATGCCCAGGCTTATCATGATTGTAGAATTTCTTCTTCTTGCTCACTTTGCAATATTTAATCAAGTGACCATTCTCCTTGCACCTATAACAAGTAGGGTCCCACTTAGCTTTCTTCTGGCCATTTTTCCCTTGAGAGTGCTTACTCTTTATGTTCCAATTTTTCTTGCCTCCACCGCAATTTTGTGTTTTTGGCTCTTCCTTCTCATCAGCAACGACAAGAGCAGTTCTAGCCTTTGGATATAGATTCTCATGGTGATAAGCTTTCTCAACAAGCTTCTTAAATGGCTCATCAATGTGATTAACCAACATCTCTTCAAGATAGTCATCTAGAGTAGTGATGAACTTCTCATTCTTTCTTAATGGAGTGTTGATGAATGACATCCCATACTTCGATAAAGCATCAAACTCTGTAACATATTCGAAAACTAATATCTCTCCTAGCTTAAAATCAGCAAACTTCCTTAATAACATCGATTTTTGAGCAGCTAAAATGAATTTTTCTTAAAACATTGATTTGGACTAGTCCTAAGTAAACTAATCTTTTAGAGTAGCAATGGTATTGGCATTCCACCAGTTCGTAGCTTTTCCTTGAAGTTGTCTAGAGGCCAGTTTCCTCTTCATAGCATCATCCACTTCTATACTACTAAAACCACGCTCATATGTATCCAAACTGTGTCGCACTTCTACGGCTTGCTCTGTTTCATGAATGGCTTTCCTCCTAGAGTAGAATAGTCTTTACTCAACTTGGAAAAACCAGCCCTAAGCGCTTGCATAAGAGAACATCCTTCAACAACCACACTAGGAGTGGTAACTTGAACATTCCTCATCAAGTTGCCATTATAGCATTCAACATCGCTTAAACTTCAGGTGTAGTAGCTCCCAACCCTGATCCTTCCTCAACTCCCAATACAGAATTCCTCATAGTATATCTTGTATGTCAACTAATTCTTAATCTGTAACAGAATGATCAACCACTCATAAAAAACTGTGTCTATGGCGCACACGTGCATGCGACTTATTGTAACAACCTGGAATTTTGGACACTTCGTATTTAGATATCTTAATTATTTGAATATTTGGTCCTTGGATTAAATGTTATTAAAATGATTTAATAAGAATTTTAACAGCATTTTAAATTATAACTAATGATAGTAAACTTATTTCAAAAAAATATTTATAAAAATATGTAATTTAGAAAAATATCGATAATATGATCGAAAATCGTTTGATCGATAAACAATTATTTTTCAACCGAAGTTGTTCGAACTTTTTACGCATGTTTAATTAATTAGTAAGGAGTTAATTAGAAACTAAAAATATTTTCATATTTATGGATAACTAAATAGAAAACGAGCAAATAAGGGAAATGAGTAAAAATGGAAATAATTAACTCTTAAGCTAATATCTAATGAACACATCAGCTACTAATTAAACACTCTCCTCTTCATAAAGCATGGAAGGTTATAGAAAGTTCTATTAGGATAAGAGGTGATATTATGGTAAGGGTATAATTGTAATTATCCTAAAGGAGAAGTGACATAAAGTAAAAGCAAGCATAAATGGAAATGCTTAAGTGTTAAGCAAATGATAAAGTAGATGTGATAGGAGGTAAGCCTTCCAAGGGGGGTGAGAGTAAGCTTAAGCTTCATGATTTGAAACCTATAAATAGAGGGGAGATGTTCACTTAATAATCATAAATAAATTCCTAAGTTTTAGATGAAGTAAGACGGTTGAAAATGGTGGAAGTGCTTAAGTACTAATCTACTAATTACTCTCTAACTTTTTCGAAAGTTAACCAAATCTTCTCTATTATCTTTTAAAATTTGGCTTTGGACCTAAGAAATCATAGGAATCATGATTAGCAAGTAAGAATTGGGAGGAGATGAGTGGAAGAGGGGGGTCTTGGACGGGCCATGAGCATGGAGGAGGAGGAAGAAGACGACTTTGCTTTTGAAGTGCTAAAGGTTGGACCTTTAGGCTTGTGTTGATAGAAGGAGGTAGTTCTTATAGCTTTGTGCTTGGGTTAGGCATGGATCTAAGTGAGTTATCTCACTATCTTGTTTGTATATATTGTGTATATATATGTTGTGTGCAAATTATAAAGTTAAAGTGACATTAACTAAGTAAAGTTATAAACTTTGGACCCCTCTTTCTTTTGAAAGCAAATGATTACTTTATATTTTATAACATCACTTCTATTACCCTCTTAAACATGTGGCATGGCCTTGAATTTATTTTTAAATGTTTGTTTAACTCATGTTTTAAAATGAAGTAAGTTTGAAAGTTTTTGAAACGATAATGGTCGTTATAAGTGCACTTTGGAATCCCTTATTTTCGGGTATTTTTATAAATGAATGAAAAGATATTCTTAGGGATTACTTTCCATGGATTTTAAGTACCGTATGGTTAGTACTTACTATAAAAATATCAAGCCTCAAATCATTTGTTTGAGTGGTTCAAATTAGTTGCAAAGATTGTGTTTTTCAATGTTGTTTTAACAAGGACTTTTAATAGCACTTATAAATGCTGTAGTAAGTCACTTATTGTATCAAGTGTTTAAAATGCGACGTTTTGGCTAGTTCTTTTGTGATTTAAATGGTTTTTAAATTCTTTTATTTATAAATTCTTTTGATGTAAGTTCTTATAAAATGTATTTGAGTATGGAAAAGAGTAGAACTCTAAATATAGTCTTAACGATTATTTACGAATTTTGGAAGTAAAGTGTTGCAAAATGTAAAACATGTTTTTAATTAAACATTTAAATTAGTCATTTTCAAGTAATATTTTATATAGATATTTAAAACCTACTTACAAGTATTTTTAAAGCATTATTATTTATATACATAAGTTTTGACAAAGGTGATTGACTATGCTTAATACTAATAAGTCAATGAGTAAACTTGTCTATTTGTGAGATTTAAGAATGAGGTGTCTAGGCAAGGCTTGGAGCAACCTATGCCCAAACTTACCTGGCTTCACTCTTAAATGAGAAATAGTGTAAGTTGAAATGTCGGATACATGTTAATCTTGTTGTTTACTTACTTGTTAAAAAAGGTAATTAACTTTGCTTAACTAAAAGCCGACGAAGTAGGTTTATCTACTTCTGAGACTTAAAGATTATAGTGGAGTAGGGATAGAGCAATGGAGCTCTAACCTACCGAGCTTCCTTCTTAAATGAGGAATAGTTAAGTCGAGAATGTCAAAAACGAGTTAAGTGTGTAAACATTGATTTGTATAAACAACTGTTTTAACTAAATAGTCAATTAATCGACTATTGAACTTAACTTATTATTAAACTTAGATATTTTAAAAAATGATTTAAAGATAAACAAAGGAAAAATGGTTTTGGGTTTGTTGTGACAGTGTGTTAATTGCATTCGCCTTTATCCTTTTTTATTATACTTATGAATATAAATAGATCTTTAAAGGAATGTTTTAAAGATAAGCAAAAGCAAAATGGTTTTGGGGTTGTAGTGCCAATGTTTGAGTAAAATTAGTCTTAAACCTGTTGAATGGATTTGTGAAATTACTTAGATTCTTAAAATGGATATTTTGAAGGAAATCATAAGTAAGGAATCCTTTTGAAAAAAGGTAGAAAGAGTAAAGGTTGAAAGTAAGAAATCTTGTTAATGATTTGTGATATACTTATACCATTTGAGGTAAGTATATGAATACTTTTTGAAGTATTGAAAGAGTACGAATGAGCAGTAGGAACTCATAAACAATGTTTTATTATATAAAAAAATTTACTAATAAAAGAGGCTTTAATTAATGAAAGATTAATTAAATAAAAAAGGGATTAGAAGTCGCATATGAGACTTGATCATGCTTTGTTTGACTTGATCGTACTTTGTTTGTTTCCTCGTTTATGGAAAACATTTAATCATATATTTAACACTAAGAGCTGATGAAGTATGCTTGTCTATCTTTGAGAATTAAGACTGATGTTCGTGTAGGGTTATGAAAAATAGAGCACTAACCAACTGGCTTCACTCTTGATCGAGGGATAGTGTGAGAGGAAAATATTGGAAACGTGATAAGTATACAAGACTTTGTTTTCATATGCAATCGTTCTCATTTTTATTGAATGACCAAATTTGTCGATTCATTCTTGGAGGGACAGGGATCGGTAAGTGTTTTACTTATCGAAAATCACTTCAAGGCTGAGATATAAAAGATGGGGTATGCGGTAGGATCGTATAATATGGAATAGCGGAATGATATAGATAAATAATGATAAGCAATAAGTAGAGTAGACACCAAGACTTTATACTGGTTCGGACCTCTTGTCCTACGTCCAGTCCCTAAGCTTTTCTTAGGAATTCTACTAACAACCCTCACTTAACCCGAAGGAATAGGTTTACAACTTACCCGAACAACCGAACGGGATTTCTTGCCTCAACTACCGAAGAGGACTTCAACTCAATTACTAAAACACAATATTCGACTTGTTGTATTCTTGTCAACACTAATTAGTCTAATGTAGTACAATATTCCTACAATCTTATCCTCGAGAGTATGCAATGTGTTTGTGAAGATTTAGGAAATGTGAATTGCTATGAATCAAAAGAATGTTATAAACAAAACAGTGATTCAAGCAATAGATTGGTGATTGCTTTGAGAATATCTAGAGAATATGATCAAGAAAATAGTAAGATTAAAGCAAGAGAATTCGGTGAATTGAATGATGTTAGAATCATGTATTTATACTTGTAGAAGAGGTGCATTTGTTGTCAAAGGTTGCAAACAAGAGATGCTTCCATTTCCATTGGAGAATGGTTGCAACTCTTTGGAGGAAGAAGGTGTCTTTTCAGAGAAAATTCGCAGGTTTAAATTCAGTCGACCGAGCAGGGAATTCAGTCAACTGGAAATATAAAGTAAAATTTCAGGAACAAATTCAGTCGACTGTGCAGGAAGTTCAACCGACTGAAACTGTGCATGTTTATATATTTGTACCAGTTTCAGTCGATTGGCCATTCCTGTTCAGTCGACTGAACTACTAAAATATGCAAGGTGAAAGTTTAAATAAAAATGAAGTTCATAAAATGTGTTCTAGTGTAGCGTTCATGCAAGCCTCTTGAGGATAGATTTTAACAATAAATCTAGACTAAGACCTATATAAAAATCATACTTATGTTTGTTTAGTCTTCATCGATCTTCCTTTAGCTTTGCACATATCTCTTCCATTTTTTGTTGAAGCACATTGTCATTGATCAAAATCTTCGTGTATTAACATTCTCCCCCATTTTGATTGATGACAATACTGATTTATTCTAGAGATGTATTTACTTATTTTCTCCCCCTGAATGTATGCACTATCTTTCCGACAAAACAAAGTTAGTACCAGTACCATAGATTTTCTCCCCCTTTGTCATCGACAAAAAGGAAGAATTAACAGTAGAAATATTGTATCAAAACAATCACTGAAGCATAGAGAATAGAAAATTTACGTAACCATGGCTAAAAAAAGTTAAAAATGTTGCGTCGAACAAGCACAAAATGGCTATTTATACAAGCCATAAGAAAGTTATAAATAAACATCAAACCATACTAAAATTACTCATCTCTATCCCAGTCATATGAACCTTCTCTTCCTGTTGGTTCACGTATGACGGGTCCTCCTGTTGGTGGTCTGTACGCTCTTCCTCCTTGGCCACCACTTGCTCCGCTTGTGCTGCTACTTGTTTGCTCTTCAGATGACGTCCATGTAAACGTAGGTGCCGGACGTTTGCCGCGAGATGTCGAAGCAGTAGTGGTGCTTGAGCACGAGATTGCATCCCATAGCTTGTTGAAGAATCCTTTTATTTTTTCAAGCTTGTGATCTACCTTTTTAAGACGAGTATCAAGAATTTGTTCATTTCTTGACAATATCCCCAATGATTGGTTAGTAGTAAAGCTTGGGTCAATAAGACGAATTTCATCATCTTGCTCGAAATGTTCTTCGTGGTGAGGTTGTGGAGGTTGTTGTTGTTGTTCTTGATGCCTCGCTTCCCATTTGGTGAGTGATATTATGCGAGGAGGTTGAGATGGGAGTTGCATTAGGCTTATGGTCCGGTGGTTAATTTGATGGACCATTGTATTCTCCGACTCGGGTAATGGCATATCGACATTGAGGAGAAGTCGCATGATGTATTCTCCAAAATAGATAGTTCGCATTTTGCCATTATTAAAAGTGAGAAACTCATCAAGAATAAGTTGTACCCAATTGACTTGTATATTGCCAAAAATAGCATATAGAGCTCGATAATTATTTGGATAGACAATTTCGTACAAACCCGTGCGTGGAGTGATTGTTCTCATCAGAGCTTTGTGAAGTATTCTTGCCATAGGTCGAAGAGAGGTGGACTTAAAATCTCTAAAGTTGATATTATCATCCATAAATCGATGGTTTATGTTATCGCGAATTTGTGGATTGAATTCTATCTCTTCTAGATTTCTCCCGACATTTGGTGATTCTAGAATGTGTGCTATTCTATCTAAGGAAAACCAAACTTCCTTTCCACATACCATACTCCAAACACTATTGTTTGGATTTCTTGGAGTTTGGTGTCCAAGATTAAGGTTAGTATAAAATAATTTGACCATTATATGATTTATTGCATGGTCATTTCTTTTCAAATCCAAAAGAGAAGTTAAACCTGCTTGATCGGTTAATGCTTGGATGTTGTAGGTTTGAAAGCTTTGGAAATCAACGAAGGAATGCTCGAAAATACGGGAATTCTTCATCTTATTCCACCTAGTGACAGCTACTCCATCGTAAAGCCATTGCGCTATTTGAGCATCAATTGGCTCGGAGGATGAAGAAGAGGAAGCTCTTGATCTCTTTGGTGCCATTTGAGTGAGATTTGAGTGAATTTTAAGGAATTGAGGGTTAGGGTTTCAAAAATAATTGCGGAAGAAAACTATTTTGGAAAGTAAAAAGTGAATGGATAGGTAAAAAATTGGTGGTTAAAAGGGGAAAGTTTCCTGAGAATTGGCGTTCAGTCGACTGAATAGACTGTTCAGTCGACTGAATTAAAGGTCGAAAATTTTCTGGGTTGAATTCAGTCGACTGAACAGGGTTTTTAGTCGACCGAATTTTTGTCTGAAAGTTTCTGTTAGTATTTCAGTCGACTGAGCAGAAAATTCAGTCGACTGAATTATAAAAAAATTTGCATTCTGCCTTAAGTTCAGTCGACTGAACAGGGTTTTCAGTCGATTGACCCATGTATTTTGTTGTTCGTAGTTAATTTTGAAAGTAAACACTTTATTTAAAGAAATAATTACAATTATTTAGATGTAACACCATGAATAGATTTCAAAACTATCTATTTCTTAGAGGATGGACTTGGAGTCTTTTTCTCTTCATTTTTCATATAATTTATATCCCATGAATTTGGACTATATTGAGGAGTCTTAGGAGACATCGAAGGATTCACAGGATCGACTGGTGTACGGTAAGATGAAGACGGATCAATTGAACTAACGGGGCGAGGTAGGGGTTCAGCCACTTCATTCTTTTTTGAGCCACAAAAGCGTAAACCGATTTGCTCTAGGAAGCTTAATCGTCTAGCCGTAACTTTTTGTTCGAAGTATAATTCTCGTTGAAGATCTATTTGTTGTTGTTGAAAGTGATGAATTTCATCAATCTTTCTTTTTGTGTCTGGAGAAATAAAGAGTCCGCGTTTCGCTTTCTTGGATTCTGGTGTGTAGCCAGTACGATAATTGTTGCATTTGTAAACTGGCTCATGTGTCGGTGTTGGAGTGGGAAGTTTTGGAGACGTTGGAGTGTTATCGACTTAAGAGGTGATGTTGATCGGGGAAAAAGAGTTGTTGGACGACATTTTTATAATGAATTTTTCAAGCTTTTATTCGTGAGAATGAGTTGTGAAAAAAGAAATATTTTTAAGATATATTTATAGCAGGGATTTTCTAAATATATAGTGGTTATAATTCTTTAAAGTTTTCATCCACTTAATGATTTAATGGTTACCATAATTCAGTTAAAAATGTATGGTTTACAAATAACTATTATTTTATAATATATTATGTAACATATTCGAAAAAATAAATTGAAAATCTCATTTTTTTCTTTATTCAGTCGACTGAGCATATAGTGTTAGTCGACTGAATTGTGTAGATTTTCTAATTTTCTCTATATGATATCTTTAAAAGACATTATTCCTTTTACGATATTGTCACGTAGAAAATGGTGACGAATATCTATATGTTTTGTACAAGAGTGATTAACCGGATTTTTAGATAAGTTTATTGTACTTGTATTATCACAGTATATTGTAGAATTTGTTAAATTTATATTAAAATCTTTAAGTGTTTGTTGCATGTATATAACTTGAGTGCAAGCTAAAGCAGCTGATATATACTCTGCTTCGCAGGTGGAAAGCGAGACATGGTTTTATTTCTTACTAAACCAAGATACAAGTGATTTTCCAATGAAATGGCAAGTACCACTTGTACCTTTTCTGTCTGTTCGAGATCCACCAAAATCAGCATCACTGAATGACACTAACTCAAATGGACACTCCTTTGGAGAGAAAAGACCAAGATCTTTAGTGTTGTTAAGATATCGCATAATTCGTTTTACTGCTCTTAAGTATGATTCTTTAGGATCGGATTGAAAACGTGCACATAAACAAACACTCATCATTATGTCAGGTCTACTAGCGGTTAAGTAAAGTAAGGAACCTATCATACTTCTAAACAATTTTTGATCTACACTTTTTCCATTTTCATCTCGATCGAGATGTGTAGTGGTACTCATAGGAGTAGGTTTAGCAGAAGTGTTTTCCATGCTGAATCATTTAATTAAATTAGCATAATATTTTTCTTGGTTTATAAGAATTCCATTTGATAATTGTTTAATTTGAAGTCCGAGAAAATATGATAATTCTCCCATATGAGACATTTCGAACTCATTAGTCATTATTTTTGAAAATTCTTTACATAAATTTTCATTTGTTGAACCAAAAATAATATCATCTACGTATATTTGAATTATTAAAATATCTTTGGTAGTATTTTTAATAAAAAGCGTTTGATCTACTTTTCCAATTTTAAATCCCGAATTTAATAAATAACTTTTAAGTCTTTCATGCCAAGCACGAGGTGCATGTTTAATACCATATGGTGCTTTCTTTAATTTAAATACATGATCCGGATATTTTTCATGTATAAATAAAGGAGGTTGTTCTATATATACATTTTCTTTAATAAAACCATTTAAAAATGCACTTTTAACATCCATTTGATAAAGTTTAAAATTGTGAAAACATGCAAAGGCTAATAGTATACGTATTGCTTCAAGTCTTGCAGCGGGAGCAAAGGTTTCTTCAAAATCAATACCTTCTTCTTGATTATACCCTTGTGCTACTAGTCTTGCTTTATTCCTTGTTATATTACATTGTTCGTCTACTTTATTTTTGTAAATCCATTTTGTTCCTATTACTGATTGATTATTAGGACGGGGAACTAATTCCCAAACATCATTACGTTCAAATTGATTTAATTCTTCTTGCATTGCGATAATCCAATAATCATCTGTTGATGCTTCTTTAGGATTTTTAGGTTCTATTGATGAAATGAAAGCTACATGACCCATTTGATTTAGTTGATTTCTTGTCCTAACTTGAGAATTTATTTCTCCTATTATATTTTGAGTTGGATGATCTCGTAATATTCTAGGAGGAGATCTTAGTTCATTATTACTATTTTCAAGGTTTGTTTCTTCTATATTTATCAATTCTTCATCATCTTTTATATTAAAATTTTTATTAAAATTTTCATCAAAAGATATATGTAAAGTTCTTCAATTATGTTTGTTCGTTTATTAAATACTCGATATGCTTTACTTCGTTCTGAGTATCCTACGAAAATTCCTTCGTCGGCTTTTGGGTTGAAATTTCCTAGTTGATCTTTTGTATTTAAAATGAAACATTTTGATCCAAATATTTTAAAATAAGATATATTTGACTTTTTGTTATTAAATAGTTCATAAGAAGTATTTTTAGTTAATGGTCTAATTGATATTCTATTTAATACATAACATGCAGTAGCAACGGCTTCTGCCCAAAAATGTTTTGGTAGAGAACATCCATTTAATAATGTTCTTGCGCATTCTTGTAATGTTCTATTCTTTCTTTCTACAACTCCATTTTGTTGAGGAGTTCTAGGAAATGAAAAGTAATGATTTATTCCTTTCTTTTTACAAAAAGTTTCAAAAACTTCATTTTCGAATTCGCCTCCATGATCGCTTCGAATATTTTTAATTTTCAAATCTTTAGTGTTTTGAATTCTTTTGACAAATGTTTTAAAATGCTCAAAAGTGTCACTTTTATTTTTCATAAAAATAGTCCATGTATATCTTGAAAAATCATCAACTATTACAAATACGTATCTATTATGATTAATGGATTGAACTTGTGTTGGTCCAAATAAATCCATATGTAGTAATTCTAATGGTTGTAAAGTCGAAATATTTTTCTTAGATTTGAAAGATGATTTCGTTAATTTTCCTTTTTGACAATCATCACAAAGATTATTTATTTTAAAGTGTATTTTGGGTAAACCTCTTACTAATTCATTTTTAGAAAGTTTTCTAATAGTTTTAAAATTTATATGACAAAATCTTTTGTGCCATAACCAAGGATCATTATCTTTGGCAAGTAAACACATACTTGTATTATGATTAATATTCATATTTAGAACAAAAATATTTCTATCTCTATTTCCTTCAAAAACAAGATTTTGGTTTTGATCAAAAATACTACATTTATTATCCTAGAAAGTTATTTTAAAACCTTTATCACACAGTTGACTTATGCTAAGTAGATTATGTTTTAAATTTTCAACTAATGAAACATTTGTTATAAAAGGCAAATTTGATGTACCGTAATTGTTCACATCTCCTTTGCCAATGATATAGCCTTTTGAATTGTCTCCGAAGGTAACCGAGCCACCATCAAAGTATGTGATGTTTGTAAGCATATCTTTGTCTCCGGTCATGTGCTTTGAACAACCACTGTCTAATATCCATTTCTTCTTTTTGAGTGGGACCTGAAAATAAATATGAAATTATTGGTACCCACCTTTTAATAGGGTCCTAAAAAGTTAGAGTTTAGGAAACCAAACCCAATTTGGTTCGGTATCCTTTTTATAAATATAGTTTTCATTATGATGAACATTATCCATAAATGTTTTAATATATTTATTTCTTATTAATACATTGTTAGTCTTTGGTACCCAAATTTTAACTACCTTGGTTTCTACTTTTATTTTAATAGGTTTCTTTAGAAATATTTGTTGTTTTAAATCAACATTCCTGTTAAGTTTTATATTTTTCTTATTAGGAACTTTTGACTCTTTTTTATAACCTAAACCTTGTTTGTTTGAAGATGATTGAGAATTTTCTAATATCTTAGATAAATTTTCTCTTCCTTTGTTAAAGTTAGAAACATTTTTAGTGATGTCATCTAATTTAGCTTGAAGACTATTATTTTCTAATTCAACATGTTTAATCTTAATTTTTAACTCGTGATTTTCAGAAACAAACACATCATTCTTTTTCTTTTGAGTTTCAATTTCTTGACTTAAAAGTAATAATTGAGTTTCCGAATTTGAATAAGATTCTTGAACTTTTTCAAGTTCTTCTTCAAGAATTTTCTTTTCATCATTTAACATATCTCTTTCAAACTCAGCTTTGTTTTGATTTTCACGAATTTCCTTAATTTTCTTTTTAAGAATTTTTATTGTGCTTAAAAGTTCAGTGTTTACTTCAATTAAATCATTAAAAGGTAAATTACTTACCTCAGAATCTTGAGCCATGAAGAATACATTTGCCTGTTCATTGTCGCTATCACTACCATTTTCGGATGAAGATGAATCTGAATCGTCCCATGTTACAGAAAATGCCTTCTTTTTGAATTTATCCTTCTTGTTTTTGTTGTTGAAGCTTTTCTGATTTTCCTTCATTTGTTCTTGACAATCTTTTTACATGTGTCCTTTCTTGTGACAATTGAAGCATTTTATATTTGAGGATGAAGGTTTGCTCAAGAAATTCTTTTTGAACCCGTTTTTTTCCTTTTCTATACTTTTAGAATTTCTTGAAATTTTTGGCTATAAATGCTAGATCCTCATCTTCAGACTCTGATTCTTCCTTTTCCGCATGAAAAGCAACATTCTTTCTTTCTTGAGCTTGATCTTTCTTAGCTTGCATAATTACTTCATACGACATAAGATTTCCAATCAATTCTTCTGGTTTCATTGTAGATAGATCATTTGCTTGCTCAATTGCTAGTACTTTTCTCTCTCATTCATCAGTGAGTGAATTTAAAACTTTAGACAAAATGTCAAAATCCGTGTATTTTTCTCCTAGTCCTATTAAGGCATGATGAATGTCTTGAAATCTCGAGTACATGTCATTGTTGGATTCATTTTGTCGCATTCTAAAGTTATGGAATTGGTTCTTCAGCATAGATATCTTTGTTTGTTTAACTTTGTTTGTGCCTTCATGTATGACTTTAAGTGTTTCCCATATCTGATATGCAGTAGTACATATGCTAACACGGTTGAATTCATTTCTATCTAGGGCACAAAATAGCATATTCATAGCTTTGGCATTTGCACTAGCTTCATTCTTCTGAGTTTGTGTCCATGTAGGATAATCGGTCGTGGGTACAACAAACTCTTCTTGAGTAGCATTTCATGCTTCGAAACTTGTTGCTTGCATATAAATCCTCATCCTTGTAGCCCAATAGTTGTAGTTTAGTCCATTGAATAAGGGGGGTCTTTGGGTAGATTGTCCTTCCGTAAATGTAGAACTATAGGCAGATATTGTGCTTGTACTTGCGTTATTTTCCATATTATCAATATGTCCGATAACGGTGTTATGGTTATAGGACGGCCTCGCTCTGATAACAATTAAAAGATGGGGATATGCGGTAGGATCGTATAATATGGAATAGTGGAATGATATAGATAAATAACGATAAGAAATAAGTCGAGTAGACACCAAGACTTTATACTGGTTCAGACCTCTTGTCCTACGTCCAGTCTCTAAGCTTCTCTTAGAAATTCTACTAACAACCCTCACTTAACCCGGAGGAATAGGTTTACAACTTACCCGAACAACCGAACAGGATTTCTTGCCTCAACTACCGAAGAGTACTTCAACTCAATTACTAAAAAACAATATTCGACTTGTTGTGTTCTTGTCAACATTAATGAGTCTAATGTAGTACAATATTCCTATAATCTTATCCTCGAGAGTATGTAATGTGTTTGTGAAGATTTAGGAAATGTGAATTGCTATGAATCAAAAGAATGTTATAAACAAAACAGTGATTCAAGCAATAGATTGGTGATTTCTTTGAGAATATCTAGAGAATATGATCAAGAAAATAGTAAGATTAAAGCAAGAGAATTCGGTGAATTGAATGATGTTAGAATCATGTATTTATTCTTGTAGAAGAGGTGCATTTGTTGTCAAAGGTTGCAAATAAGAGATGCTTCCATTTCCATTGGAGAATGGTTGCAACTCTTGAGAGGAAGAAGGTGTCTTTTCAGAGAAAATTCGCAGGTTTAAATTCAGTCGACTGAGCAGGGAATTCAGTCAACTGAAAATATGAAGTTAAATTTTCAGGAACAAATTCAGTCGACTATGCAGGAAGTTCAGCCGACTGAAACTGTGCATGTTTATATATTTGTACCAGTTTCAGCCGACTGGCCATTCCTGTTCAGTCAGCTGAACTACTAAAATATGCACAGTGAAAGTTTAAATAAAAATGAAGTTCATAAAATGTGTTCTAGTGTAGTGTTCATGAAAGCCTCTTGAGGATAAATTTTAACAATAAATCTAGACTAATACCTATATAAAAATCATACTTATGTTTGTTTGGTCTTCATCGATCTTCCTTTAGCTTTGCACATATCTCTTCCTTTTTTTGTTGAAGCACATTGTCATTGATCAAAATCTTCGCGTATCAACAAGATACATGTTCTATCTCTTGGAAGTGGATTGGTTCTAGAAACGGGAATCTATGTGGAGATTCGAGATCTTTTTAAGATGCTCGAACACATGTAGTTGTTCGTGATCTATTCAGGGTGTGGGAATCAATGTGTGATTCCAAGATCTGTTGAGATATGGGAATCCATATGTGGTTTCGAGATGTAAGGATCCAATTTAGGATTCGTGTTCTATTTAAGTGATGAAGACTTGAGTGAAAGATGTCAAACGTAACCTCGACATTGGAAATGGCTAAAGACACAGTATGATGCATAATCTGGGGTTTGTCTGACCCATGATAGGGTATTATCAACTCCAGATCTAGAGTATGCTTATCGATATATTATTACCGCGAGTTGATGGTATTTGGTTCACGTTGTTCATATTTATGTTCGGGCATGGGTCTTTGTATTTACCTTGTTGTATTTTTTATTTGGAGATATACAACGCTCGAAAGGTGTTTTCTGATCCTTGTGCATGGAGACTTGCTTCAGTTTACTGGAGGCATCCTCGTGAAACATTTATTATGCAAATGTTCCTTACCGGATTTGATTGTACTCTTAATATACTATTGAATGTAACCAACGTAACCATTCCCTCTAGTTATAATATTTATATTCTACACCCTAGACATTATCAGCTGTGTCACCTTATGTACTTATTAGATGGTGGTTCTTTTGAGGGCATAATCGTTATGGCATTCATGTGGTCTCAAAAGTACCGTTATATGTTAATCACACATTTTTTGAGTTATCTCATACCAGACTTATGTCTGACGCTTGGTTTTTGTTTTCCTCAAATCCCTCGCATGCTCTTTCGAGTAGCTTGAGAAAGGCAGGTTTTCGTTGATATTCATTGAAGCTCGAGAAGACGAGCTAGATGTTTCACCTACCATATTTCCGCTACATTACTATACTGTGTATATTAGCATTTTTGAGGACAGATTGTTATAACTGTCCAAGCTGATGATAGTACTTAGGTTTTGTAACTCCAAGATTTATGTATTAGAGTAAACCTTTGTATTGTTCCTTTGATATTATATATTATAGTTCTACTGTGAGATTCTGATATTGTGTTCCTTCTTCCTTGTTCTATCTCTTTTTATTTCACCCTAACAATTCGTCCTTCCGGCACTTGGATGCTTTGCATGCGAATACGGGGGATGTATTAGTATCGATATTCGGGGGTTGAAAAGGCAAATCATTACACTTTTACTATGTAATATATTACTATTTAGCTTGGAAAACCGAAATATATAATAAGTGCACACTCACTCGTACACATATACACTCTCAATCCAGTCTAAGATGATGACTCCTTCCTTATCTCTGCTAGATCCTGGTATAAACTCAGGTTAATCATGTTACCAATGCTTTGATACTAAATATGACGACCACCCTATACCACCACCACTAACGATATCAAAATAATGTGCTGCAGTCGTGCCCGATCGGTATAGGACGATCATCAACGTTGGAGATGAAACAAATACATTATATAACCTGTCGAATATGTCACAATGCATGGATAAAATATAATATCACAAATGTAACATGAGAGGCTGTAATAACTATGTGAACAAACCATCAGAACATAAAGTTATATACAAATGTAGCAGAGTTTATACAACGAAAATATACCCAACGACTGTCTCATAACAAGAAAATAAGCAGTCATTGCAAAGGCTTCGCAGTGCTGCACAGCAGAATAAGCATAAAATCCGTATAAGTATATAATACGAGATAACTCCATCCAGCTCGTCCTTCGCACTACTATTACGTCACTTAGACCTGTAGTCTAGTTTAGTCATTTAAGAGTACCTAAGATAATAAGAAGCAAAACATAAAACCTAGGGTCAGATGACAGTTTGGCATGAGAGGTAAATGAATCTCAAATTATTATGCATGTAAATCTAGTAAGGAACAAAGGTACGCGAATCATACTTTACCTATCCCTATGACCAAAGAGTTAGCACAAACATCATAATATGCTACTCTACAAAAAACATAAAAGTACTATACTCCAATAAGGACATCAGCTCTCCAGATATTCTTATCCAATACCTACTTCTGATGATATCTCCAAGTGGTAGCCTAGACATCAACTAAAGTAGACATATCAACCATAGCATCCATTAAGCAATACCCACCAGCACTCCATGTGCCTTAAATATGTGATAACTCGTATGGCCTCCCTTCTGTTGGGGACTAATGGGAATCCTAATTTTTTGTGTACTCTCGTATCACGCAGCTCAAAGCTTGATATGTGTCTCGTATCCCAAAGCTAGACAATAGATCCAAAGCCACTGGTTCAAGATATTTAGATCACTTATTTGGTCCATGGGCATTCCTACTTATAATGACCTTGCTTTGAGTATAGTAGAAAACACTTCGCATATCAACAATTCCTTAGCACATACATCTGAGCCCTCCATTGCTCCGTTCAGATCCAAGCTCTTCCTTTGCTCAATCCATTTTTCCATTATATTGAACCCTTCATTTTCCCATCCATGGCTCCCTCCTTTATCGAGCTGCTATCTTCGGTACCGACTCTCTTCACGAGTTACAAATCAAAGTATAAAGCTTTTTATTATGTTGTTACATCGCGATCTAATCCTCAAGCAAACGAGCTAACACATCCAGCATGCTCTACCAAACCTTTACTACACTTCCTAGAAGTTCCACCTCAACCTGACCCATGTAAACAACTCGGTACCAACCCATTTACTTAGCCCATTTTGGCTAAGTAAACTTCCTTGATTCTAGTACTCAATTCGTAGATGCTCCCTGACCCATCCATCAAAACATCTCAGTCCCCTACCTAAAGCTCTATCTTTAAATTCTGGAAACAACTCATCATAGCATCCAATACTTAACCAATCTTCTACATCTTACTATTAACCACCTCCCTTAGCTAAGATCTACCCATCCATCAATTTGACTGACCCATATGAGCCAACAAAATAACTCGGTATCGAGTTGTCCAACTCGTTACCGACTTGTTTACATTGCTAATTTTTGGATGCGATTTGTTCCGTGAGCTCCTCCCTTGCTCCAGAGCCTTCCCTCCAAGTTTTTTCCAATTTTGACTAACTTTGCCTTCGATTTTCCAAATTCTCCTACCTATCTTCCTAAGCATCCAAAACAGTAGCAAAAAACATCCGAGCATAATATTCAACCATTGAATAACATGCACATACATCCATTCGTACAAGAAATACACAAGAATATGATATACAAATCAATCTAAATCTACATATTTCGTGCACATATGAATATAAATAAGAAGTACTAAATCATTTTTAAAAACCATTTCAAAGATTCATCAATTTAGGTTATAAACATATGATAACATGTCATTAACATTAGAAAAGGTTTTAAGGCCAAAAATCATGTGAAAACATGCAACTCTACCATATAAGCATGCATAGGAAAGTGAGAAGGCATAAACAACTCACCAATTACCAAAATCAACTAATTATCGTCTAGATCCAAAGTGGACAACAATAGAAAGCAGCATAAATCAACCCAAAAAAAAATGATCTCTAGCTTCTATTTGATAATCTTCTCTCTAATTAGTGATTTAGAGTGTGATTTAGATGAAATTATGGTTAATGGGGGTTTAGATCTAATTTGGGAAAGAGGAAAAATGTTTAATTTGACTCCTACATCGCCCTATTTATATTAAACTCGAATTAGGCTAGTGGGCCTACTTATGGGATTAATTAATTACACATTGATACTGGAAAATAGCTGTCTAAACTTAAAACAATCATAACTTCTAACTGAAAGTCCGTTTTCCCATTATGACCACCCTGCTGAATTGGAAACCATCATTCTGAAGCAATGGAACTGGATTGAGACACTAATTCGATTCAGATCAAAAGTTATAACCCAAACCAGATTTCCAAGGCCAAAATGGTCGCATAAAAATTTGAAAAAAATTTTGGGTGTGTAAAATGTCCCTAGGAGCCATATCCCTAAATCATAGAATCATACAACCTCATATGAATAAAATAAAAGCATTTTACGATCTTTTGATACGTAAAATACGGGTCGTTACATGACAACTCTCTAGTGCTCGATTGAGTAGTTTAGGAGTAAGATGCTTTAGGGGATATGCTCTCAGGATGTGCAGCTGGAGCATTTTTTAGGTATGACATCGATATTTTGGATATGTATGCTTGATATTCTAGTAGTGCATGATAAACCAGTTATTTGTATAAGAGATCGGTTGTATCATGTATTTATTCAAAACACTGTGTTGATGGGAGTTGATGTATCCTAACTTTCAGTATTGATATTGATTTACCAATTGATTTCGTTAGTGCCATTTTTTATATATTGCCATCCTATTATGTTCGTGTATATTCGGCATATTATATATTATCATTCCGTTGCGAGTTCCTGTCGATAATTTGGTTTAGTGTTTTTTTCTAACTTTACCCCGGCAATCTATCTTTTGCGGTATTCAGAAGTTATTCAATGATGTAAGACAATATTTTTGCGTATTTCGAAGGATGGGTTGTTACACTATGGTTTCACCCTAACCTTTCCCTGTCCTTTGCTTACTAAATTTTATATTTTCCAAAATTTTAAAGTTTTTTAGGATTAAGCATTCTTTATTTCTAGTTGTAATCTAATTTCCTAATTCATTTTATAAACCTCCATCTTTAATTATATTCATCGCTAGCTAAGTGTCCTTATGAGATTTTCTTATTTATATTTTTTCCCAATATATATATATATAGCGGTTAAAAGTCATCCAGAATATCGACACAGTAATAAAATTATAACATATTTCATAACATATCATACGCTTTTCCAATACCCAAAGGGAGACAATTAGCGATTACAACCCAAATATCCTAAAAGAAACAATTGCTAGAGGCTGTCCTTCACTATCAACTTGTCTAGAATGATGTTGTGGCCCTCTCACTTCTTACTCAGTTAAGATGAACATTTATAGTATGTCATTTTATTTTAACCCGCATATCTTAACTCACCTTTGGCTTCTAAAAAATAAGATCCATCCATTACTTCAATCATTTCACCCGATTATAGGTTAAATTGTGCTTCCCAACACTGTAGTGGGTAAGTAGTATAAATTACGCACATTTAGAATAGCTCATCGAAATTGGTTTGATAGAATAACTTTTCTACCACCTATCTTGCCTTCTTTGACTTTGAGTTAACCGACATCATTTATGTGTGTTTGTCATCTCATTACTTCACCAATCATATTACTGTCTTCTTTCAATAATAATCTCCTAACAAAATTATCAAAATTTGTTATACACTTCTTTTATCCTTGATCTTTCATGCGAGTATACCCTAGGACTCGTAAAAAAGTATGCCTTGATACCATCCTCCATTCTTTTATGGGTTATTATAGCTTCCATACATGTCTAACCAAACATTCCTAGGTTCATGCCAATATTTTTATATTCAAAAAGGATTCCTTGTTGCTGTATTATGAGCAGTCATACCTATTTTATTCGTATCCTTGACCTTTACTCCATCTTACCAAGACAATCATCCCAATCTACTCCATATCAAAAATAGGTTTGGTTTTCACCACTCTTTCTAAAATTAAAACTTCATAGTCATGGAATACTTAATCCAAAACTTTAATCTTTGAAAATATAAATTTAGAAACATTCTTCAAAAATTGCTTGGTTTCCAAAAAGAGCTATTAAAATTTTCCCATTCAAACCAACTTTCATTTTTAAGGACTAAATACAACCGCGACTTATAGGATTTTTAACTTAAAACATTAGTCATGGTTGCATCTAAAAAATCAATTACCATACCAAACCATTTTTCTAAAACATCTCTACAAATTTAAATAATGAAAACTGGAGTGGATAAGTACTACTTCCATTTTATTATTTTTCTACTACTCATGCTTTTTCCAATTTCAATCTCAATGGAGATTCCAATATCCTATGAGGAGGGCTACTAAAAGTTATGCGCTATTATTGCACATATTTAAGGAAATTATCCATTTTTCATAAAATTTGCGTCATATTCCTTACATTGTTTCTAACTAGATCACTAATACTATTCTAATATAAATTCCTAACGTTCCAATTCAAATTTCCTAGTGTCGCTAGTATTTATATTTCCCCTACCTAAATGATTCCACTTACATAGCTCTTTTCATCTTTTATTGTTTTCCTCATCAACTTATTGCAATGCATTCATCTACTGCTTTAATCGTTAAGATTTCCTTCGTTAACATGAAAGGATATATGTATAAATATATTTTATTTGTTTTCCTTCATGTTTTCCTTATATAGGAATATTCTTTCTATCTTCATTGTTAGACATTCTTAACCTTTTATTCTCTTTACCCCATATCAATCAAGTATTATTTCATTTATCCACCCCCTTGGATAGAATTTTATAGAGGAATTTCTAAATTTACAAAATTAGGAAAAACCATTGAGTCAAACATATGCTTGCTTTTCCATTCATTTCAAAAACGAAAAACCCCTTTACCAAAAACCTTCAAATCGAATTTTTTGACCCAACCAATTTTAAACTTCACTAGGAATATCTAAATAACTCTTTATTTCAAACCTTCCTTGCTTTTTCAAAACAATAATTGTCCAATAATGTAGTCCTTTTCAAAAGTAAATCCTTTGAAAAACCATTCAAAACATTTTAAGGAATTTTCAAAATCTTTTTGTCAAATTGTTTCATATGGGGTCGGACTCGAAGATGGAATTTAACTGTTCTTTCCTTTGGAATTTCCTTCTTTTCTACTCACTCTTAACTCATCTTCATTAAGTATATATTAAAAATTTGACTATCATCTTGTGGTAGTTAATGCACACCCTCTTGTAGAACCTTGCTTAATCCTTTTTCACATCTTACTTTCGGATGCTTGCAACATATGGGTTCTTACTTCCCATCTATCTGGATGAAATGTACATCTTTAATCGGTAATCCATCGAAACCACAATTATAGGGCAGTGCATGCCTAACAAAGGAGTCAAGTGCAGTCCAGCTTCAGGAACCTTTCTATATGTCACGCTCATGCTCTTCTTCATCAATGGCTTTTGGTATGGCCTACACTTCATGGGGTAATCGGGATAGGTGTATAAATTTAACTCTATTTATTGTTCCAACTCATAGTTCCTTTATCCATCTTTTCATAATATGGTTCCAGCTACTTCTATAGTTGGAATTCATAGAGTTTGGCATAAAAATATATGTAATTATAGATAAAAATACAAATATGTTGCCTCGCCATATCCTAATTCCTATGATCGACTAACCTAATCTCTGATGCCAAATGTAACAACCCATACGCTAATAGGCTCGAATTTTAACTACATCGAAACCCAAGTACACTAGGGTATGGATTGTTGGTGTTGGTAACCTAAAATAAGTATAAGTATATCTTAGAGCTATCCACATAAATTCATAGTGTAATTGGAAACAATAATATAACATATATAACGACTAAGGCTACACCTTGGAATCAGTATCGTTCTTTGGATATTTGGTTAACTTGTACCATTCCCATCTTGTACCAGTAGCTTATCCCTCTAAATCTATCATGTTGGTTGTAATGAGTAGGGGATTAGGAAAATGTTCTCATGACTGAAAAATTACATACTTTACCTATAACACTAGTTTATACTGCTTGATTTCTACTTAAGTGTTATGTCCACTATTCACGACTTATCCATTTAACTCCATATGCTCATACGATATATCTAATCTTCTCTGATGTATAACTATACATTCATGTATGTATATATAAACATTGCACTACTCCAAAAAGAAACCTCAACCACTTAATACTTATTAAATAGGGAGAACGCAGACCCAACGACCATTTAATACCTAAACCTCGAAGCAGACCCTTCATAACATAAACATTAGTCGACCGGCCTTTGGCACAAAGGCCGATGACCCCTAGATACGGCTTTATAATTTAATTAACTGTATTGCTAATAGATCTTAAAGATTTATCTATAGGTTAACTAGCCCACCTTTGACAAATAAGCAATTAAACTTTGAGATCTTTATGTATCTCATATGGATTCTACACTCGTAGGAAGCAAATTTCATTAGGGTATAATCCAATTCTTTGCTAAGGACCGTTCAGTACCACTGGTAGTTCAGGCCTATATGCCGATCCTACTTATAAATATCAGTTTATCAACTATACTGACATAATCCATCGACCCCAACAACCAAAATCCCATTTAGACTTACCTAATATAAGTTAAGGAAAATGCCTACTCCAGTTATTAATACCTCTTGTTAGAAACGAAACAAATCTCATTTCCCTATTAGGCACTATTAGAGGTTATTTAAGACTTCTTATATGGAGATGAAGCAGACCTAATGACCATTTAATACCTTCCACTTTGAAGTAAACCCCTTGACAACTCTAAAGGTACCGAGCCATTTAATTCTTTAATCTGAGGCAAATCCTTGGTGTATTTTCCTTACCTATCGTGAATGTATATTCTATTCGTACGAGTCCTTTGGTTAGAGATGTCCCAAATCGGTAGTACGTATACACAGCTGTTGACAGCCTCTAGGTGAAGGGCAAAACTCTATTGTGTAACTCTATTGACCACACATCACAACCCATACCAAACAAAGCCATTTACCCTGAAGCTAAATTTTGGGCTAGGCCCACTAATTCAAACTCATCCTAAACATATTATTAAGGTATATAATTTCCACTATGGAAATTATATTGCCTTCTAAGTTTGTTTACTAGTATTAATTTACTTATTCGCTGCAAACCTATTCCCATCTTAAAAGCTTATTTCCTATATTCTTTGTTTCCTTCTTATGTCCTATAAATGTCAATCGTTCATAATAAATGGTCATTAATATCCAAACTAGACAATCACTAGTCACATTTGTTTATTTATTTCCAACTTAAATTATTATGCCTATTCCATTTTTCCATAAATGTCATATTAAATTATGTTATTAATCTCATTTATGGCCTTTATGTACCTATTTAATTTCTTCTACTCCAATATAACTGTACAATTATTACCCTACTAGTTCTACAATCATTGTTGATAATTTTTGGAGTTATCCTCTTTTCCATTGCGACCTCCTATTCCTAGGGTAAACTATGTTATTAATATCTAGCCATCCTAATTCTAACTAATATGAGTACCAATGTATATTTATTTATTATGCTTTATTTGTTAAGTTATTTATATTTATAATTTTCATCGATGGGCGTGGTTATATGTGTGTGTGTGTGTGTGTGTCTGTGTGCATATATATTGCAATTTTTAATTCATTAATTCCTATGCTTAGGAATTTTAGAATATACACATATATATACATTCTGTAAAGAACATTCATTCCCACACTTCAATAAATTAGAACGATCTTCCCAAAAAGGATTACCATTATAACTTTTTATAAATTATCTAAAAATGAAACTTTTGCCACGTCTGAAATTACAAGGAAATATCTCTTTTCTTTTATTGAAATAGACATTGCAAATTATGGAGGAGACCATCCTTATTTTACACATTTCTTTCATTTTGGTATATTCCTTATTATTCCAAACGACTCACTTTTTATACATAGTTGTGGAATTTGATTATTTATGGAAATTTATATGGAAATAGATACAACTAAACTATATCCCACAATGCTCCCAATAGAGTAGAACATAGAAATTCATACTTCAAGTCACATTAGCGGAATCCAAATGAATACTAACAATTTACGACCCAGTTATCATAAATCTAGAATAAACATCATAATCTTAACAACATTATACAATAAAAAATTTAGGGACTGATTTCAAAATTTTCAGGTTAGGGTGTACATACCATTCCATTCTAATTACCTAACTTAAAGAATATGTAGGCGGGATTTCAACTGAATATGTTTATTTTAAGTCTACAACTCAACAGATTTACATTAGAATACTAATTAAATAAAATCCAACGGTATAAATTTCAATGTTAGCTATAAATCATATAATTTTCCACTCACCTTTCTCTGAAATCTGAATCCATTCCTTTAATTGACTCCTTTTCTTTTCAATCCAAAAATATATATGTAACAAGATATATACATATTCATTAGAATTACAAATCTGATGGGAGATTTGAATTAAGTGGAATATATATTATAATCAAAGAATTTACCCTTTTTGTAAAATTGATTCACTCCTTCTCTTCTTCTCATTTATTTTCCACCATTCTCTAACATATATATAGTAGTAGTATAAATTCTAGGAATAGTGGAGAAGGGAAAATTATAGAGCTCCGCTGCTTTGATCAGAAAATATGAGAAAAATGAGAGGGACTGGGCCCCTGTTTATAGGCGCTTGAGTCATTCGTATCCGTTATATACAAATTAAATAAATCAGGCCCGTTTGCCCGAGGTTCAACCCTAGCTGTTGCGGGTTCAACTGGTCGACTGCTCTTTCCTATAGGGGTTGACCGGCCGAAGGAGGGGTTCGACCAGTGGGGCCAAGGTAGTCATTATTATTTATTTCCCATTTAACTCCTTTTTAGTTATTTCCTATCCAAAAACTTCAAGCATTAATAATTTCTTTGTTGGAACTCCGATTGCAAAAATTTATATATGAAAGTTGCTCAGAAAATCGTCACGAACACAGTGGTACAAATTTTGTACACAAATTATAACATTTGCTCATATTCCATTTTTTATCCTTAATAATTATTTTACTAATTATCATTTATTTTATGGGGTGTCACATTTAGATCTCGGATTGAAAATCTATTTACATTCAAAACCACTTTAGAACATACTTTATAAATAAGCACAATATAGTGACAAGTGCAAAACCATTCACCTAGTTATCAAAGTGAACAATTACCAATGTAAATCAGACGTGGACCGCTAATTTCCTTTTCTAATTACCCTCTAGTAACATGATTTGGCATATTAAAGTAAAAGTTGAGGTTGATTTTTCACTTGGAGAAGACTAATGGCGATTTCTAACTAATTGTATAATGACCAGGGAGATGTTCCATTGGCCCCATTTGGCTCTAATCCTGAAATGGGCTTTGGGCTTAACCCTAACCTCATTGGTTACCCACTTAGCTATTCAAAAGCTATCTAGACTTCAAGTGACCATATCCCCTAAACGATAAGTCCAAAACGCTAGTATGATCAATCTACGAAAAGGGAAACTATCAAATCTTTCCAACGAAAGCAGTCTTAACCCCTAATTCAGCTCATAAATAGTTATAGATCTTTCAAGTTTTCAGGGTCAAAACTATTCGATAAAATTTCTAAGAGTAAAAAGTGTAACTAGTCAACATTCCCCAAAGTTATAGCCAAATCTAATCTAATATGGATTTAAAAACAATATTTTATGATCATATATTATGTAAAATACAGGTCGTTACCCTCTCCCAATGTTAAGAATTTAGCCCCTTGAATCCCACCATAAGGTATAATCAATAAATAGAGTCAACACTTATATCTCTGCATACCCCATTAGCATGCTCAATATTATACTACGTAATATAAACATCAAACGCGGTATCAAATGTGAAATCGATTAGGATTAACAAAATTTATTACTAAGTAAAGAGCTCCATGGATAAGCGGTCCTCATGCTTTCTTCGGTCTCTCAAGTGCCTCTACCTTCGCATATTCTCTATTGAACCTCCACCAACTATTAACTCAAAAAATGGATCAACTCCATGGACCGAGTGTGAAAGCACCAGCCCTGTTCTTATAGAGCAATAATATGTAGAATAAATGTAAAAAGAGCAGAATAGTAAAAAGACAAGAAATTTTTTATAGTGTTTCGACTATTGATGAAGCCTACGTCCACTTTATAACTTTTATTAACTGACTACTGTTACAAGTTGAATCAGATTACAGTATGATTGAATCTTCCAAGTTAGATCAAGTCATAAGTACAAGAGTTCATCGAAGAATCACACTAAACCGCTATAAGACTATTGTATGGGAGGAGAAGACCGAAGAATAATACCTGTAGAGTTCCAACATCCAGTCTCAAAGATCCCCTTTATGTTAAAGGTAGGATTTTATTTATAGGGACTAGAGAGCACTTGGGCCCAAGTTGCTTCATCAAAGACTTCCAGTTGAAGATACGAAGGCGCCCTAGAAATTCTAGAATGAGCCGACCTAATATCATGGATCGCTAGTAATCCATAAGGCATGAATCACTAGCGATTAATGGGATTAATATAATTTTGGCTCATTCCTTTTGGATTATGTTTCCTGCCTTGTGAAGATTATCTCCATATGATTTCAAGACTAGATGCTTTGCTTTGACGATGATTCATGTACTTATTACATTAAACTGCTGATGGAACCAGATGAATGCTCACTTCTCGATCTAACTAGCTTGGAATGCCCTCAAACTTAGTGGATGTTCCTGTAATACTTACTAGATCATGGCACAAGAGCATTGGAGGATACATGAGCGACCCTTATGGACCACTAGCGACCCTTATGGACCGCTAGCGATCCATTATCTTGGGATATTTACTATCTTCTTTTTCTTAAATCTTTCTTGGTTCTTTCTTCTAGTCCTTTTGTTTGATTCTTGAGTTATTTTGACTTGACGGGAATGTTCTAACTTGTAAAGTAATTTGTTTGGTCAAAAGATCGGATAACATTTCCCCCATAGAGTATGCTTTTATTGGGAACAAGGCATGCTCTAGAAGTTACTATTTTTGAGTCCCTGTTTGGTGGGGTTCGAGTATTCATGTTGAGGCCATCGTGTGAATTTGGCTTTGGCTATTCTGCTGTCTGTTTAACTCTGATGGGAATCGTCATAGCTTATAACAATAAATCAATTTCAATCCTTAACTTTCTAGAGGCTTGCAAAAGGTACTTAGATCATGCTTAGTGAGTTGGGAAGATTTTCTTTGCTATTTTATGGATCGCTAGCTATCCAAGGACTTAGCATATTTTTCTAGTGCTCTGCCTTATTTGTCCCATACGGGCCAACCTACCTTCCCACCTATCTCCATTCAATGATTCAAGCAAATTTTCCTTCTACCTAACCTAAATCCAATCCAAATCCTAACTCTATTTGTGCCATCATTGTTACTGACCATCCAACACCGAAGCGTCCTACCGCCGACCTTGCCTTGCCTTGCTGTCTTCTTGGGCCAACCTTTATCAGCCAAAACTTCATCAATTTGGATCGCCATCGGCCTACCAACCTTGGATCGTTGCCGACTTAAAATTTGACTATTATGGCCCCTTGATTTTTGACTTGAGGTGGGTGGCATGGAATTTGGCATTTTTTAGCAATTTGGTGATGAGGTTGGATTAGTGGTGATCGTTATGAAGAATTCGACTTGATTGCAATTTTGTGAAAGAAGATAGTAAATCGAGTTTGAGTTCTCCATAAAGCGATACTCGGGCTTTACCCCGGTGCTTGACATGTCTTTCAATCTTCGTCCACATAATCAGAATTGACTTGCATCGAGTTACATTGTTATCCGACAAGACATCTCGTGAATTAGTTTGGGCTCATTCGGGGGGTGATAACAGCTTAGAGTAGCGTCTCGCATGCAGCTTATGTTGTTATCACCTTTCGAAGAGTTTGGATTGGTCCCGGTATTGCACACTTAGTGTACCTGAAATGGGAAGCGCTTCCCATGTCGCTTCAGATAGCAAATTCGTTATCGATCGATGATCGATAAAGGGTAAGTAAGGAGAAATAACTTCAATAAAGGATACGATAAGATCTTTTCTTTCTTTACTACGAGTGAACTATCTACACATGATAGATCATCTGTAGTGTTCAGAACACCAAGCCCATCTTATATAGATAACATACCGCACTTGCCTTAGTCTATACTTGAAACCCGATGTGTCGACTTAAATCGATACCTTTTCAGAGTTCAAGTGTCATAGGAGAACCTTTAGTTAAAGACAGAATGACATGACCGCATAAGATGCAAGTTCTGTTGTATAGAATGGAGCACCCATCCTTTCGCCGTAACTCCATTGGAGGACGTCCAACACTTTCAGAAGTTGAATCGCCATCCGTTGTGCCCAACTCTTTAGTCCCGCCAGCTGAATACAGTCAACTGGTTCCTGTTGGTCCGGTTATAGACCAGACTCCTCCAAATTTCAGAGCTCTACTTAATCCCCCGAAGAGAGCATTCTACGTAATCTCCGACAAAGTTTTACATAATATTTGCTTGCAACATGACATTTCGAATGATGATGTGCACCTTCCGTCAAAGAACGAGTTTGCACATATACTGCCTTCGGGGTATACAACTTGCCACCGGTATATGTGCTTAGATGGAGCAGTGCCTCTTTAATAACTTCTTTAAAGAAACTCTTCTGAACTTGTGAATTGCTCCATTTCAAATTCATCCTAATGGGTATGCGATCTTGACTCGCCTTCACGTCCTATTTATGCGAACAGTTAATCATGCCTCGAGTTTCGATGAGTTGAGATATTTTCTCTTATTCAAGAAGAGAGACGAGTGTCCATCCCTTATTGTCTTTGAGGCCCAAAGAAATTGCAAGATCATGCTGCAGCTTCAAAGCAATTTTTCTTAATTCAAAACTCAATATTTCTTTGTTAGTTGTCCTGAGGGATTTAATCCCCTTTGGACGATATGTGGTAAGTTCTCCCTTTCACTTATTGAGTTTCAATACGTCGCTGCGAGACTTTTGGAAGATCCAATACTTCTTGTAGTTATTCCGAGGCGAATAAAGATCCATCACTTGATTCGATTTTCCATACTCTAAAGGCCGTAGACGCCAAGGAGTGATCGTTCAAATTTTGCCAACATACAAGAATTTGCTTTGGTATAGGCTGTTGCATCCTAGGAGATCTGCCGTGGTAGTCGAAGTCTTGTTTCCTTCCCACTTCAAAATACGAACATGTCCTACTTCTTCATCACACGGCTTCGAAGAGGGTGATCTCCTAGAAAGAGAAGGTCCGTTTGGCGAGTCAACCGAAGAAATTCATAAAGGAAGGAGTGTTACGACTGAAGCCAGCTACCCGACCAAAATGCCCCCAATTTCGGAGGAGGGCGAAGATGAATTCAAGTAGCGTGAGGGCAAGGCTGCAGTGGCAATAGAAAAGGAGGAGGGTGAAGTAGAGAGTAGCAAGGGTCATGATTCCTCCTCCCATGATGATGAATTCGATGCAAGTTCTGACGATGGAGACTCTGAATCGTGCGAAGAGACTCCAGTAGTGAGTCTCATTCTCCTGATTCACCTCCCTGAGAGATTAGCAAAAAAGATGCTTCTCCAACAGCCGACTTCAGGATTCCCTGCTTAAAGACACCAGTATTGACTTTGGAGATTTGAGCAACGTTTACCTAGGTATCGATGAACTCATGAGTGAAGATTTCAAATTCAAGGTATCGTCTCCTCACTCTGGTCATACTACATCTAGAGTTTGCCTGATTTCTACTACGGTGGCTTCCCTATCCGGTTTGTGACTTCCTTTTAAGCTACCTACGAGATATTAAACATTTCATTAGGGTCACGATCACTTACATATGCATTATTTAGGTCTATTTCTTGTTGCTAAAGCTCTTTACTTATTCTTCATATCAGTTGCTATGAGAGGCCGTGGACTTTAGGAGGATCTTGGACAATTCACTAACTCATAATGTTGGTCAAGATGGTCTTCAAGCTGCCACCAGCCCCTTGAAACTGAAGAAGAGTGGAGAAGGAAAAAAGACTTGGAAGCCGAAGCACGTCGCCGGGATGATAGAGGACGGGGTAGGATTTATAAGAGTGGTTACGAGAAGAGAAAAACTCCCGACGACCGAGAAGAGCCATCCAAGAAGCCGATGGTAGATTGCAGGTTCTCGTCCCTTTGAGCATCAAACCTTTTCCTCAACCCCAATCTCTATCAGACTTGAAGTTCCGGCTTCCACTATCTAAGTTTCATCCTCATCCCAAGCTCTGTCAATCCACGTGGTGCCCGCTTTTGGTCCTTTATGTCTTCGCAGGAGGTGGGCTTATATTCTTTCATCCAACGATACTATGCTTGAAGCTGCACTCCTTGGATGGTTTCTAATGGGAGCTAAGTTTGACTGCAAGCTGTGCCCAATTCGCAAAGATTCCTATATGCCCCCATCTTCAAGCGATTCTAAGTGATTTTGATCAAGCCAAGTGATGAGAAAAGCTACGCAAACAGTTGGCAGACAAGAACCGCAATAATTATCAAGAGATTCGCTCTTTTGAATCAGAGAAAGCCAATTATGAGAGGGTGCTAGTGGAATGTGATGCTAGAATCTAGCGATTAACGTAAGAGAAGGACGCTGCACTACGAGAGGATGAGAACAGTGCTAGCTTGCTGAAGGAACTGAAAGAGGCTCATGCAAAAATAGAGATCATATTCTGAGATGAAATTAAGAAGGCCCATGTGGACGAAGTTAAGCTATATGAGGAGCTTGGAGCCCATGACATGATCATTGAAGCTTAGAAGAAAACTATCGCTAATCATAATGAAGTTGTTGAATCCTATAAAAAGACATTTGCTGATTACATGGGAATTATGGAATCCCACGACAAGACTGTTTATGATCAAGCTCAAATGATTGCTTTGCTACGGGAATGGGTTACGCAGCTTAGCACCGAGAAGACCCGAGTAGAAGTTGAGAAGGCTGCCTAACAGCAGATTACATGGAGCTGCGTATTTTTGAAAAGAAGATGGAGAAGATGGGTGATACCATCTTAAATTTCTATGTTAACTCCTTGCTGCATCATGGGAGCCTTAACTATTTAGGCTCCAAATTTCCACGTACTCTTGCCATGGTTTGGGAAGAAGTTCTGGCCCATTTTCGAGAGAATGAGGATGTATATACCAAGCAAGAATTGGAGAATGCCCATCTCAATGAGGAATCGAAGAAATCTCTAATAGCGGATCAAGAGATCATTCGAATTGAGAGGGAACATAAGGCTGCCGATACTGCTATGACTGCAACTGCCAAGATGTTGTTTGAGCCTTTCGTTTTTGGGCCTGGCAAAACACCAAAATAGCCTTGTGATCAGTTAGCAAGTTTTGTCAATGCTGCCCTATTGTTTGTCCCTCCGAGAGCTGCCTTTGAAACTTTTGGTGGCCTTGGAACTTCTTCGAAGATCGTGCAGCCATCAAAAGAAGGAGAAGGCAGGAAACAGAAGATTTAAATTATCGGTCATTCCTCTGATGTAGGCAACCTTCTTGTTCCCCTCGAGTTTGAGAATTTTCAGCTCGAGAACAAGATGAACTTAATGCTTTCATTTTTGATCTTATAGGTCCGTATTCCTTACCTACTGACTTGCTGATTTCTTCAATCCCTTGGCATGTTGCTATTTCAACCGCCTCGATGTTTGTTTCATGGCTACTCCGATTGCTGCACCTATGTCTGGCTTACAACCAAGGCTAGAATTCGAGATATTGCTCAATGCAGGGTCTAGATGACCCTTCCGTACCTCTGGAGGGCGACTTCATGTTAGTTGAAGCTTGAGAGCAGGAAGATCAAACTGGCTAGCTACATAGATCTGAACAGCAAATGGTCGCCGTTAAGAAGGAAAAGATCAAGGAGAGGAAATTTTGAGGAGCTCTCGTTGGTTCCGAAAGCACAGGACTAAGGGGGAGACTTTCGAGAAGGTCGAAGAGCAAGGAGGAGATGTTGGCACAAAGGAGATAGTTAATATTTCAGGTAGTGACACTACTCCTGGTAGGGATTCTAAGAGGAAGAAGAAACTCCCAACTAAAGGTGGGAAGGGGAGCAGTGGAAAGAAGCATTGATAGGCTTGGATAATGGTGGAGCCTGTTTTGGGACATTCTATTTTGTTTGATACATGTTTTGTTCAAGTGCAGAGTCTGCACTTATTGCTTTTATTGTTATAGCATCTATATTTTCCTTTTTGTTGGCCGATATTGTGTGGGTACGGCCCCCACGTTTTGACTTTGTATAGAAAAGGCTATAAGTAATACAATGTTAACATTTAGATTGTAACTTTATATGTCTACTTATCTATATTTCATGCACTTATGCCAATTTTATTTACTACTATTTTACTTTATCTAGTCCAGTGATTCCCGCCAAAAATTCTTTGTTTGGAGTAACTGAACTATTAAGTACTTGGTTTTTTTGAGTACTGGCGTGTGCCCCTAATTCATGGGGCTGTTTACTTCAAACACTTGACAAATGACTGATTGATTAAAATGATTTTTTAGATGTCTATAACCGGACTTGTTTTACGGTTCCTATCTTTGGGAACTTATGATCTGAACGCCTCGATGGCTAGAGATATTGTCGGTCAATCAATCAAAATTATCCATGGATTCATAGTCATTTAACATCGCTGAATTCATACCCATTACTCCTGATAGTGGGAGTGGATTAATTCTTGTTAGTCCTATAAAAGATAAGTTTCCTTGTGTAGTTGGGACAACGCCGGTACTTAGAAAATTTTAACGGTTCATTGATGACGCCGAAGCAACATCAAGCAGTGTTTCGCGCTTATCATATGCACAGCTTATGAAAATGCTCGGCTTACGAAATGTGCAACTTTTGAGAGTGCATGTCTTATGAGATCGATACGACCAGTCAATCCGGAATGGTTTGGAACTTCTCGACGCTGCTAATGTTCGTGTAATGTAAGGAGTTCATACTTCAAGAGCGTGGTTCCACGACCCAAGAAGTCATGCACGACTTATGGGAGTGCGTGGCTTATGAGATCTATACGACCGTCGATTCGGAACAGTTCGAAACTTCACGAAGTTTCCAATATTATGTAACGTAAGGAGTTCGTGCTTCAAGAGTGTGGTTCCATGGCTCAAGAAGTGATGCACGGCTTATGGGACTGGCGGCTTATGAGATCGATACGATCCAGAATGGTTTGGAACTTCTTGACGTTACCAATCTTCGGGTAACAAGAGAGGTTCTTGCTTCGAGAGTATGGTTCCATGGATTAAGAAATGATGCGTGGCTTATAGGAGTGCACGACTTATGGGATCGATACGACCCATCGATACAGAATGGCTTGGAACTTCTCAACGCTGCCGATCTTTGGTTAACGGAAGGAGTTTGTGCTTTGAGAGTGTGGTTCCATGGCTCATGAAGTGATGTGCTTATAATAGTGCGCATAATGGTTTAGGCCTTCCCAATGCTGGAGGAGCAATACAAGTTCTTAGATGGCAAGGATCGAGTTTTCCCATCAATCTGGTGATTTGACTTCGCTGGAACGCGATCTCTTCAGTTCTAAGAGATAAGTGGTTTTTAGATCGGGTAAACGTGGCTTGGACAATTCTCCCATATTCCGAGATGATATGCACCACCAATCAGATATGATTGCCATGGTGGAGTGATCTACAGCTGCCCGTATAGAGATGGTTATGAAGAAAGAGCTTATGGGAGTTCAGGGCAAGACTTCCAATTTTTGGTCCAAACTACCTTTAGACAATTATATATTAGGGGTTCGATATACTTGGTTCTCCAAGGTGCCGAATCTTGGCTTGATTCGAGTCGGCCTCTAATTGGTCACAAGGTCGGTTCAGTTTTGGCTTAGTTTCTTTAGACGACTTTGAAGCTTTGGAATTCAGCATAGTTTATCTCATCGGTCGTTGGAAGTGACTCTATTAATTTTGCAAAGTGACTAATGTGATTGTCGATTTATGGCCTCGGATCGTGACTTCGTCGACTTCGGCCAGTTCTGCTGAGATGACCGTTGATCTTACAATTGGCCTTCGTGAGTTCGTGAACGATTTGGATCAGATGAATGTTGATCTACTGGTTTTCCTTTGTGGCACTTTAGTTCGTGAAGGACCGTCATGGCGCTTTAGTTCATGAAGGACCTTCACGATGCTTTAGTTCGTGAAGGAGTTTTTGTGGTCGGATGTCTAGCGACCAAATGGTATTGGAATGATAATTTATCGATTCCGAGAGGAATTTTTGGTAGGATGTTCAGCGACCAGATGACCATAGAGCGATTATTCATCGACTACGAGAAGAGTTTTGGGTCATATGTCCGATGGCCTGACGGTCTTAAAGTGATGATTGATTGACTTCAAGAGAAATTTGGTCGGATGTCCGGTTACCAGACGGTCTTGAAGTGATAATTCATCGACTCCAAGAAGATTTTTGGGTTATGTGTCCGACGACCCGGCGGTCTTAAAGCGATGATTCATCGACTTTAAGAGGAATTTTGGTCGGATATCTGATGACCAGACGGCATTGAAGTGATAATCTATCGACTCCAAGAAGAGTTTTGGGTCATGTGTCCGACGACCCGGTGGTCTTAAAGTGATGATTCATTAACCTCAAGAGAAAATTTTGGGATTCGACTCGCGGGAACACAGTTTTATCAGTTTCTGGAGACTAGGGAGTTGGATCTATTTGTTCGATGATCCTTTGGACAAGCCTTCTTGACACTACCAGAGCAACGCCGGTTTTCAAAAGAGGGGTCGATATGAATTGTCGAGGGCATAGAAGCATTTCTTTCGCCGTGCTGTTTGCAATTCCCCAGTGTCCTGGTACGGCTCATTTGGAAAAGGAAAGTATACAAGGATGGATAAGAAGGCATCATATTAGGTTGTTGCCCCATTCGTTAGTAGCTAACTAGCCAAATTGTTATTTGATAATCATCCTTTCATCTGATTTCGTTAGTTAGTCGGGGCACTTCTCTAGTGGGTCTTAGTGGCCTTGCTTGGGTATAAAATCCCCAAGGTCCTGTAGCTCCCTCACCATTTGGTATGTTCTTTGGAAAATTTCTGGGTTTGCCTTCTACCAATTGCACTACCTCTAGTCTCTAGAACTGGTTTTCCTTTCTATAGAATTCTTCTAGTATATAAGGTTGTTTCATCCTTTAATGATTCCTAAGGGCCTTCGAGTAAACTGCGTCGGTCGCCCTCGCTTCGTCCATATGCTAGTCATACTTCTTTGGATATTCTACATGCTGAATAACTTCGATGATCGGGTTTCAATTAGGGAAGATGCTCTGATCGTTGTCATTCCAGTCTATTTTCAAGTTATGACTGTTTATAATGCTTGAGAATGATATATACATGATTGCCCTATGCTTGAATGATTGAAAATGCCGATTGAATGGCAAATCACTTAGGATGGGGTCATGGATAAGTGACAAAACCCAAAAAAATTTGAACTAGGTGAGACTAGTTTAGGGCAACAAGGAAGGCCCCATAAGATTGCGTTCCAAATTTCAAGGCATTTGGAGTTTGCATGTTCAGGTTATGGGCAAAAGAAGATGGATCGTTGGTATTTTACTTGGAGTTCAACCCAAGAATTTTTTTCATTTACTTAGAGTCAGCACGTGGTTCGCTTGGAGTCACTGAATTTTGAAATGTCGGGGTGGTGATGAACGATGCTTGGGGTCATTTGCTTTTTTGCTTAGAAGAAATGTTGGTTTTAACCGAGTCTGATTTTGGGCCAGAATTTTCTAGATTTGCTTCGAAGAAGATGGATAATCACCCGAGTTCAACTTTGAGTCGGGACCAAGATTTGCTTTGAGTCAAATAGGCGATTATCTGAGTTCGACTAGAGTCAACCCTGAAGTGAGTTTTTCAACGACCATTTTGACGACGACGAAGGCCATTCATGTTTCCACGGTGGGAGCTCTATGATGGGATTAGAAGTGTGGTCATAATATACCACATGAGATTGACCTAGTAATCGATTCTGATTTGTATCATATCTTTTTGGTTATCCTGCCTTTCAGAGTACCGTTTGAGTAGCAGTTCCTCGCCAATTACTTGGCATTATGCCGCGGCACTGGTTTTAGAGATTCTTCTAGCATTTTGCACGTTAGCATCTTCATCCAATTTGTCTTCCTCAAATTGTTTGTCATTTTTAGAGCCGAAGAGAGCCATCGTTACATCCCTTCATGGGGTTTTTACCCCTAAGTTCGGGTTTTTAGCAGGTGCTTTTGCAGTGGGTGGAGTGTTAATGTTTTCTTCCACCATGATTCTTGGAGCTCCGCCCATTGCTTCCTTTTGCTTTTGCCTTCTGTTTCTTCCATTCAAGCCAAAAATAGAAGAATGCCCTTGCTATGTAGCAGCCATGGCTATAGGCACTATTCTGCGAATGGTTAATGATTGGAGCACTAAGTGAGGATCTATCTTTTCCATAAGAGCCTTTTAGCTATTTTCCATTTTATTTTTAATTTCGTCAACCATCTTGTTCAATTCTCCCTCAGTCACAACATAACGCTATTTGAAGGATCCTGGAACCTGATCTGTAGAGTTGGCTCCTAACAGTAGGTTGTTGGGGTTGTTGAATTCAAATTTTTTTTTTGTGTTTGTTTCTTCTCCAGCAATGGAAGTTCCTATGGATCTTTCGGAGGTAGTTCTCTTTCTTCCTGCTGCCATTGATTCTCAATCGCAAATCTTCTAAGCACAAATTAAGGATCTGAATTTTGAACCTATCTGATCCAAAGTAGATAGCTAGATCTAAGTTGGAGTTGGGTTCTTAGTGAAAGCACCAAAATGTTAACCCAAAAAATGGATTAACACCCTGGATTGAGTTTGAAAGCACCAGCCCTGTTCTTACAGAGCAATAATATAGAGAATAAATGTAAAAAGAGCAGAAATGGTAAAAAGACAAGAAGATTTTTATAGTGGTTCGGCTGTTAATGAAGCCTATGTCTACTTTATAGGATTCTATTAACTAACTGCTATTACAAGTTGAATCAGATTACAATATGATTGAATCTTCTAAGTTAGATCAAGTCACGAGTACAAGAGTTCGCTAGAGAATCACAATGAACCCCTATATGAATATTGTGTGGGAGGAGAAGAGTGAAGAATAATCTCTGAAGAGTTCCATCAGCTAGTCATGAAGATCCCCTTTATGTTGAAGGTAAGATTGTATGTATAGGGACTGGAGAGCACTTGGGCCCAATCCACTTCGTGCGCTCCAGAAATTCCAGAACGAGCTGACCCAATATGATGGATAGCTTGCGATCCATAGGGCTATGTATTTTTGGCTTCTTTCCTTTAGATCATGTTTCTTGCCTTGCGTAGGTGCTCTCCATGTAATTCCATGACTAGATGCTTTGCTTTGACGATGATTCATGTACTGATTGCATCGAATTGCTGATGGAATCAGATGAATGCTCACTTCTCGATCTAACTAGATTGGAATTCCCCCAAACTTAGCAGACACTCCTAGAATACTTATTAGATCATAGTGCAAGAGGATTGGAGGATCAAGGAGCCACCCTTACGGATCGAAGTGATCCATAGGAGATGGATTGCTAGCGATCCATCACCTTGGGAAATTTACTATCTTCTTTTTCTTGATCTTACTTGGTTCCTTCTTCTAGTCCTTTTGGTTCATTCTTGAGTTTTTCTAACTTGAAGTGGATGTTCTGACTTGTAAAAGAATTTGTTTGGTCAATAACTTAGATAACACCAACTTCACCTTCTTCCCCCTAAGTTGTTTCATATCATATCCGACTATATGAATGGGCCTGTGAGGTCTCAAAGCTTCTGGCCCACTCTTGATATCATTAAGTTGATCACGTGCCATCTTTCCTAACCCTTCTTGTAAGCTCTTCCACTATTAAAATCACCACTCAGTGTGATTTACCATCATTTTACTTAATTCTATGCGTATAAACTTGGTAATCTTTGTCAATTTATCGACTATGACTCAAAGGTTACCATACCCTCCTCTAGTCCTGCATGGTCTATCAATATATGTTCCCACTCTTACTGAGGAATCTCTAGTGGTCACAACAATCCACTAGGCTTCTCTTGCTCAGCTTCCATTATTGCAACTAAAACATCCTAACCTTGATGTCCCTCCTTATGCCATTTCAACAAAATATCTATCTTATACACTTTGTTTCTATCGGGAGGTATTATCTAGAATGGTGGTACTCTCATAGTACCCCATCCCTGATTCCATCCGTGTAAGGTAAGATCAACCTACCATCTTTATGGAGCCAACTTTTTAGACCAAGTCCGTACTAATTAATCTCCTCAGGCTCGACTCCACCTCTATCTTAGCAATGATCCTTGCTAGTCTAGCGTATCACCTTTGACTAGCTTCGATCTACTCTATTAGAGTAGGTATAGTTGTGTAGTTCGCCAACAATTCTCACTCTAGCCCTCACCTTAATCGAAAATCATAACCTATGTCGCCACTAGGAGTACTCCTTAAATGGTTTGTCTCTTCAATACGTCCTGCACCATCCTTAAGTGTGTATTGTACTTCTCTTCCACTAGAAGACTAGAATATCACCTTAGAACACCAATACAAATTCACCTAGCTCCCGACACTCCACACTACCTCAAAGAGTCACCCACCCACTATGCAAACACTATAGGTACTCCCCTCTCTAATATATTCCTACAAGCGAACCCTCTTCTCCACAAGTCATTCATTAACACCTCTAGCCCTTGTTGGTCTCTAAGTATTGATTGCCCTCCTTAAAGGAATAGCGACTGGCCACTATGTCGGTATATACCTCAATCTCTCTATATGGTGTTAGTCTGATCACCTATGGATACTATCTCACCATGGATGATGATGAAAAATCCTCGTGAAATATATAGAACGAATACACTAAGCCAACTATAACTGTATCCCCAAGCATACAACTCAACTCTAGCTTCCACTCTCCTTTTATCCTAATCATCATCGGCACGATCTTATCATTCACCACAACTCCATATCCCTTCGGGTCGTTCCATCCCTAAATGATACCAAATCCAACAAAACCCAAACGAAGCGATTCACATTAAACGAACATCGATGACTCAACAACATTAAGCCTCGAAAAACTACACCCATGTTGGTTGAACCATCCGCCAAGTCTGAAATTACCAAAGGTCTTTCTATTAGGTCAGGACTTGACAATAACCTACCTACCGCGTCACTGGATATAAATGGTATAATATATCAATATTAAATAAATCACATATAAGTATATTGTAAGTGGAAAGAATAACTCGAACAACCTTCCCTTTCTCCTTCACCGATAGAGCAGTCGAGGAAATAGTAATGGCACTTACTGCATAAGAAGACACGTCCTGCCTATTCTTCTATGGCTTTAGACAATCCTTCTTTATGTGTCTAGTTCTATCACAGTTGAATGACTTCCTTTCCCTAGTTTTTAAGGCCTTGCAATGCTTAATAAGATGACCCCTTTCATTGCAAGCAAAGTACGTCGGCTCCTATTATCCTTTCTTTCTGCTATACCCTTCCCAAGACCATGTCTTTTCCTTATAGATGTATTTTTATTTTCTCTTGCCTCCTCCAATCACTTGCAGCTTTGGCTCTTCCTTAGAAACAAAAACTTCAACCTTTGGTTTAGGGTATAAGCAATCTTGCCTCAAAGCCCTCTTTAGGACCTTCTCGAAGGTCTCATCAATATGGCCTATCATCCTCTCATCTAGATTCTCATTTAAATCAATAATGAACTTCTTGTTCTTCTTTAATGGAATGTTGATAAAAGACAAACCGTACTTCGAAAACATGTCAAACATAGCTATATACTTAGAAACAATCTTCTCTCCCCGTTTCAACTCAAATTTCTTAAACAATACTAAATTTTGGGTGGCCATTATAAGCTTCTCTTCAAATCTATCTTTGAACCGGTCCCAAGTAAAGTGATCCTTGGGAGTAGCTATCTTCACCACATTCCACCGATCATAGCCCTTGCTTGGAGTTGTTGGGAAGCCAACTTCCATTTCATTGCATCTTCCAACTCTATATCCTCAAAGATCCTCCAGCAAGTTTAACCTCGGTCTTACACTTGCATGACTAATTCCATCCCTAGGAACGATTTGCCTCCAAGGATAGAATAAACGTTATTTAGCATAGCAAAGTTGGCTTTGGGTGCTTGCATCAGAGCACGATCACCACTAATAGTAACGACAGGAGAAATGACTAGGGCCTTTTTCATCATGTTCCTCGTCATCTCAGTGAACATACCTTATATATCGGGGTTGGTCTCCTCCAAAACTGCTCCCTTTTCCTCTACTCCTAAACTGGAGTTTCTTGTAATGTTCCATATATACAAGTTCATTCTTAATATCTGTAGTTAGATGGTTAGTCTCTCATAATGGAAAAATATATAACGGTACTCATGTGTGTAGTGGGACATATACTATAAATATATGGTTTTAAAAATCAAAATATATGACAAGTACTCTCTCTTATATACACTCAATCCATTCTAAGTTGATAACTCGCCCTTATCTCGAGTAGCCCTCAGCTTGCCATGCAACCTAAGCTCTTTACCAAATATGACAATCGCCCTACACCCTTGGCACACAATATACTTGTATAGTGCGCCATAATGGAACCCGACCGATGTAGGATTATTGTTGCATAATAAAAAAAATCAACTCCAATAAACAACCTGTCATATACCTCATAATGCAAGGATAAAATATAATAACCAAACAAATGAAAAATAGGAGAGATAGAAATATAACTATACGAACCATCACATATTAGAACATGTCTGATACAATTATAAAAAATACCAATAGAGTTTATATAACTGATAAAAATATTTAATCATCAGTCTTTGTAATAAATGAGCATTGATAAAGCTCCATAATGTTGTACATCAGGAATGGCTATAAACTCTAAAGTATAATATAGATAAGCGTCTCCTGCTTGTCTATTGAACAACTCCATGCGCTATCTCATACCTGTTATCTAGTCTACTTATTTAAGAGTATCCAAGATAATAAGAAGCAAATCATAAAACCTCGAGTCAAACAACAATCAGTTACGAGTGGTAAACAATCTCAATACACTATAAAAGTCAATATAGTATAAAAGAGACACAGAGTATGGAGAATCATACTTGGTTTGTCCTTGCATCCAAAAAGTTAGTCGATGACACCATATTCATCATATAGGCATACTACACTATGTATAATATAGGTGTCAGGTTAATTACATGGTGTACCTACATCAAGAGACATCCATAACAGAGGCAACACAACCACAACAATCATAGAAACCATGGAAAACATGCAACGACAGTCATCGTCAAGGTCTTCCTTGACACCTACCATCGCCAAGGTATTATATCACCGGACCATCACCTATGTCTCCCTTCACTACCAAGATGCCTCTTAATCTTTGAAAACTCTCATGACCATCATCATTGTCAATGACACACCTAGTCGCCACTGGATTTAGTGCTCATTCACATACTATCACCAAGGTACGCCACCACTAATGTCGGCTAGACGATCACCATGGTCCAAGGTACACTATAAGCATCCTCACATAACCTTTCTCCATGAAGCACACATCATATCTAGAGTTATCAGCTATGTCTTCTGCACATGTCTCGATATCAGAATGAACCATGTCCACTATACTGCTTTACCCATCCAACGTGCCTCTTTCGACTATCACCAATCCAACATACACTTCTAACTCGAAGTACTCAACTAAGATAATTCATACAATTCTCATCCGAAGTAGTCTACCAAAACAATTCACTCATCAATAAGTTAGCACTTGGAACATCCTTAGGGTTTTATCACTAGGGTTATAGTCATCTTATTGAAGTTTTGAAGTCATCACATCAAAGTGTTGCTTTGTAACAACCTGCCTCGAAATGGGCCTAATTTTCGACCCAATAAAGGCCCATCAAACCTTAAGCTCATTCCAAAGCTGGGTATTGGTTGGTAAAAATGATACAATAAACAATAAAAGAGCCACCTATCTAAACTATCATAATTTTTGAGTGGAAAGGGTAAAATATAATATAAAAAACAATACCCGTTTTATAAAAATTCAAATCTCATTAGAAGACATAACACCATAATATCTGAAGTACAATATCTCAAAATACAACAACATCATGTCTGAAATGGGTACATCAAAATATTAAAAAAAAAAATAGATAGATAACTACCAAAATTATCCTCCTTGCCTTCATCTCCTAAATCCACATTGTCTTCTCTGACCTGTATTGTAATTAGGAGGGAGTCAGAACAACAATGTCCAGTGAATAAAAATCTTGAGTCTATCTATAATAGTATTTAGGTAATATAACTTAGTCAAGAATATGTCTTACGCATCCAAGCTATATTCTACTTGAAATATGTTCGACTATAAGCCCTAAGGCTCTTCCAGTCAAATTCTATAACCTACACTTCTCCAATCCAACTCAATAACTCACTTTCAGTTATAAGCTAAAGGCCCTTCCTAGCATCATGCATTTATCGTCAATCATGTCCTAGCAATGTAAGAGAAAGCACCCAAGCGAATCAATATCTCTTTAATGGAAATTAGGTAGACTCAAATCATGTAATACTTATATCCTAGGCAGGTCCCTGTCATTTAATACCTGACCCAAGGCAGACCCCACTAGCACTCTCTAGGTGGCATCGCACGAAATCTTTTCAGGCCACCTAATAATTCTTTATGGTACGAGGCGGACCCTACAACAGCCACTCAGTGCCCTCATTAACTAAGTAGACTTACCCTATAGAATTGAGACTAATATCGCTTCCTCCGTAGATACTTATTACATGTGATGTCTAACATCAAACTCAAAGTCACACTACTAGTTGCTAGATTAACTAGGAAGACTTCTGTGTGCTTTTGGCTGACCTAGCATTCGTATAACTTAGTAATAATTTCCACTCTCCTAACAAACTACTATATATACCACATCACCTTTCACATTAAGGCATTATAAGGAAATCCTCTTATTCTGCCTTTGATTTTAAATTAATTTCCATAGTTATCCCGACTTGTTTCCTAAGAGGGTTTAATGCTAGTTACTAACCGATTTATACTAAGCGATTAATATGTAATCTATATGCTAATATATATATATATATATATATGAAACTAAATAATCCTAAGCATGCAAAGATTTTGCATCCTATACTAATCGTTTAAACGTCAAAACTTCTAGTTTATACTAGTCTAACTCCGTACCATAACATGCACATTAGCTAATATCTTAGCCCAACAATAGACTTGTATAAAAAGATAGAATCAACTACCAATTTATTTTATATTAAATAGTAGAATCAGCACCAATAGAACTTACAATTCAAACCCTTTTACACTCTATTCAACTTTTACATATAAAATGAAAGAGGGATTCATATTTAAAGTATGGAAATAGGCAATGCAAACTACAAATAGGACAATCTGTACTTTACACACCATTTTCTAACTTATTTTCTTTTTAGAACCCTTAATATCATTAAAAGACAAAGAAATGGAATAGAATATAAAATATTAAAATTGCAATAACTATGCAAATTCCATTATTTTAATGTAGAATAATTGAGATTTCAATAAAATAAAAATTGACATTTCACTTGGTGGAATTTTAGGATTTTAGTTTAATGTATTCGCGAAAAAAAATTCTCCAAGGGATATATAAAATGCAAGTTATACTATACAATTACGAAAATGAGAGAAACTAAGATTTTCACCGATAGATAATTCCCAACTTTCTCCTTTTGATTTGGTTAAACCTGCTTTAAATCTCTTTTCAGACCTCTTCCTTTTGAAATATACAATAAATGGATTGTATATGAATTAGATTTAGAATTTCAGGGATTAGAGAAGAATAGAGTTAGATATTGAATATTAATGTCTAAAATCTCTTACCTAAAAATCATAAGAATTTCTTAATCATATAAAGAAAGAGACTCACAGAGCTCCGCTTGCGTTCGAAATAATTTGTGAATTAAAATTTGGGGCTAGTATATCATTTATAGTGGTTAAGAGAAGTCAGAACCATCAAAATTTAGGTTAGTTTAAAATAATAAAATCTGGATTGTTCATGCCATATGAAACCCTAAGTTTCTTAAAATTCTCCGAGTAATAGCTCCCCCTTAGATGGTCGACAAGCCTTAAGAAGGCTATTGACCGATCCTAGTGTATTTGGAAACATTGATTATTTCTATCAATTTTTATTTAATTTCTTTATTATTCTTTAACATTAGCGCTTATTATAACATTTACTTAAATCCTAAGTTTCTAATCAACGATTACTTTTAAGTTTCCAATTTTAACATTAATTACATTTTAAAATTTAAATTCACTTTGGATTATTTTAAATTCAAAAACCTCAAACATTAATAACTTTTCCGTTTGAGCTTCGACTGCAAAGCTTTACATATGAAAGTTGATTAGAAAATCGTTACAAACGCAACAGTATAATTTCCATGGTCAAATTCCATTTCACAAAATTTCCATTCTTAGCCTTATTGTTAATTAATAATTTCTTACTAATTTTATGAGGTGTTACATTTTCTCCCAAAAAGGATTTCATCCCTGAAATCCCTAAGGATAGATAGTGTAACACGCACTTAATATCCATGTTATGCAGCCAAGTTATCTATACAACCATCTACTTAGCCCAAAAGTGCAATGTGATTACGTATACAAACATGCTATACGTGAGCTTAGTCCTAACGTGAATTAAAGATCGTAACATATAGGCATGCATGCTAGCATCGTAAATCTGCAATATATTCTACTCGAGTGCAAAAATGATAGCAAAATGTATGAAAACCATCCTCTACCATCCAATTTAGCAACCACGATGCAACGAAAATCCAAATTTCGAACAAAGAAAGTTTACCAGAAAAAAGGTCCAGATAAGAAGCCTTCATCTTCTCTTCAATTTCTCCTTTAAATCTCTTAAACATTGCCTTTCGAAAACATAGGAAAAACCTTCCCTTTCGACTCTATTGAAATCCTAGGGAACTAACCCTTCGAAACCGGTCATTAAACCTCTTTCAAAAGCACTAAAATATTAAATCTTTCGAAAGCGTTTGGGTTCAATTTAAAACATGTGGAAACCTTTCGAAACCATTCAAAGATTTACCCCTTCGAAACCTTTGAAAACTGAAACCCTTTGGATTATGCCTTCAAGTATAGCAAAAGGATTCGAAACCCATTAAATTCGAAAGCATATGTTTCAAAACCATTTAAAACTATCTCTTTCGAAACCATTTGGGTTTTACTTCAATCATAGAGTAAGGGTCTTTAAAAAATTTAAGTCGAAAGCATTTAACTCAGGCTTCAACTCCCTAATAAGCTTCTCATTCCTCTTCATTATTGTATCCACTGAAGCATACCCATATTTCGCTAATTCCTTAAACCTCTTAGCATACTCCAGAACAGACATCTCTCCCAACTCTAACTCAGCAAACTTTCTGATCAGAGTTGACTGTGGCATCGTAGACATGAATTTCTCCTGAAACCTCCCTTTGAAATCTGCCCATGTCAGGATTTCCTCATCCACACCAGCCGTCACACTGTTCCACCAAAACAAAGTTTCTCTCTGAAGCTGTCTCGAAGCAAGCCTCCTCTTCTTCTCGTCATTGAGCCCTAAATCAACAAGATTCTCTCACGGTGTAGCAACCAATTTTCCACCTCTACAACATCCTTTGTTCGCAAAAATGGATTCCCCCCAAGCTTAGCATAATCTCCGTTTAGCTTAGCATAATGCTTAACTACCGAAACTCCTGGCCCTACAGATCTCCTCCTACCACTCCATTTACAATTCCAGCTTGCATCATATTCATGAAAAACCGATACATAGCCCCCATATGCACTTGTGAGACTCAAGCGCCTACATTCTATACTTGTGCCTGACTTTGACCTCTCCTCGCATTAGGTCTTACATTCTCATTGGTGCCCTCCCCTCTTGGGTTAACTCTTCCTCTTCTACCATTCATATATATATATATATATATATTCAAACCTCATCAGATATAGAAAAATAACCTAATAGAGATAGGAGGCCAAAGATAAAGCATATACTTGTATATAACAAGTACAAGTACGTTACTATCGCATTATTCCATACCCATTCTTAATCTAATTCCTTAGGATTATGTTTTAATAATCATTTTTTAGTTTAAAGTTTTTCATAAACCTATGCTCTGATACCAAGTTGTAACATCCCGTATCTGGAGGACAAAAGCTAAGCGCTACGGATGCTGCAACCATCCATAGTATTAACATCTGGGGACAAAATACGATAATGCTAATAGTATTCATAATATCAAAAGCACTTGAATATGAAAAAATTCACAGATTTCAAAAAAAATAACATTTTACTGATTACATTTCAAAACAGATTCATATCCAAATTACATAATCACATATCGTTTCCCAGGTAAAGATCGATTATAATTATAATAATACGCCAAAAGTGACATATGACGATGCCTCATTGCATAACCAGAGTCAATATAGTCATATCTGACCTAATATACACAACGGAATCAAAGCAAAATAAACTATAACTCCTAATTAGTTATCCGTCATCCACATGCTCATCTTCGAAAGCTTTATTCGCCAAAATGACTAAAACCTGAAAACATTTACCCTCAGCCTACTCAAATCAATTTTGAGCATCCGAGAGTTTAAGGGAAAATAAAAACTTTGAGTCAGATATAAAGCCTAGTGTGAATAATACTGTTACATCTCGGTTTATTGATATTAAATGAGACTGCGCCGCTTAGCAGAATGGCTTTCCCCTCACTAATATCCTCTTTAAAACATATACTTTGCAAATCTTTTTTTGCAACCAAACTAGTTAATCAAACTAATATAATAATAATATCTAGGTCTGTTAAGCTATGATTAAGTAACTAATGGACTATTTGTCCATATGTAATAAATGGACTATCTATCCGATAACTTGGCTGACTGTTTGCAAACTGGACTACCGTCCGCAAAATGGACTAACTGTCCGAATCAGAATGGACAATCTGTCCGAATCATTTTCTTAGGGTTAACTACCCTTCATCTTTTTCCTTGAAAACCTTTCAAAATGATTTAACCTTTTAAATCATGCTTATTTAAGGAAAATTATTCTTAGCTTTATTCTAAGCTATTTTGCCATGTTATATATACTTTACTCAAAATAATTTTGATGAGATTTAATAAGGATTAGCTATCCTTTCAAAAATTAAGTTAAAGTCTTTTTTAACTTGAAAACACCTAGGCTTTTCTACCTATTCAATATATTCGAAATCTTTGTTCAAAACCTTTAAACAACCCATTCAAAACCCTTGTAAGTAACCCTTTCGAAACCATTAAAAGTCACTCTTTCAAAACCAATAAAAGTATTTTCTTCAAAAGCTTTAAAATATTAGACATCCTCCTTTAAAACTTTTAAACATTGCCTTTCGAAAACGTAGGAAAAACCTTCCCTTTCGACCCTATCAAAATCCTAGAGAACCACCCCTTCGAAACCATTCATTAAAACTCTTTCGAAAGCATTAAAATACTAAACTTTTTGAAAACCTTTGGGTCTAGTTTAAAACATGTGGAAACCATTCAAAAATTTACACCTTTGAAGCCTTTAAAAACGGTTTCGGTCGAATCCCTTTGGATTATGCCTTCAAGTAGAGCAAAAGGATCAGAAACCCATTAAATTTGAAAGCATCTGTTTCGAAAACATTTAAAACTGTCTCTTTTGAAACCATTTGGGTTTTACTTCAATCATAGAAAATGGGACTTCAAAACATTTAAGTCGAAAACAACTGTTTCGAAACCATTTCCTAAAGAAGTGATGGTGTCGACACCGTCCATTCGAAAGCATCGGAGAAGTGGCCAATTTTTTTAGAAAACAAAGTAAACAACCCTTTCGAAATGATCTTGGTTGAAAGGTAGAAAGTGACAGTAAAAAGGCTTCGACTTAGTCGAAATAATCATTTAAAACAAAAACGCAACCCAATCGAAACCATTTCTTTAAATCCACTAAACCTAGTTGAAAAGTAACTGATTCGAAAGCCATTTACTCGAAAGCAAGCGGGCGCATTTTTAATTTAAAAGCAAAGTAATGCCTCAACCCCTTTGGAACCCATGGTTTCGACTCCATACCTTCTGCCTACATCCAATTCACTACGTATCAGTTCCCTGGTACCATATGCATTGGTTTTGACTATGTTGGAAGCGAAGATGAGGAGGCAGAACCTGGTGCCGAAAGCATCGAAACAGTGAAAAACATGTAGCCAATAGTTCTTTTCACCTAACCTACTTTACGTGTCTATGATTGGTTGCCTCTTTTCTTTACCGCTAAAAAGTACTACAATTTTTAGAACTAACTATTTGGATTATTTGTAAAAAAACCTCTTCTCCTTTTATAAATATATAAAACATTTAAGTACCATACCTTAAATAATTTTATATACTCATGAAAACACTTAGGAAAATTCTACAAAAAATCCAAAAAATCCTTTTTAATATTTTTTCCAACATATAAAAATGTCAGACCCAAATCTTTTATTATTTAACTATAAATAATTTATAACCCAAAATAACATTTTTTTCACTAGAAAATTCATATAAATTCCACAAAAATTCAGAAAATTTCGAGAATTGAAATACATCTCTAAAATATCATTTATGATATTTATAAAAAATTCGCAAAGCATTTGAATGTCATTTAATAGGGTTTTTATATCAAAACATGTCATAAATTCTATATGAACAACCATAAATCATCAACAATTATATATAATCATTCCATTAGAAAAAACATGGCAAATCAATGCAAAATATATCAGATTTCAACTTAAAACCCAAAAAAAACAAATATGAGATGTAAAAGTTATTCACCTTAGCTTTAGAGATTAAAGATATTGAGATGTGAATGGATTTGATTTACTTAAGCTTCTTCCTAGCTGTTATCTAACTTTTTCCTCTTTCTCTTGTTAATGGTGGCCGACCTTAGTTAAAATTTTAAGAAATGAAATAAACATGTAGAGATACCGGCCTAAGGGAATAGATATAGGAATGACATCTTTTCTATTTTACCCCTCTCCTATTTCATGTCAAACTTTTCTTTTAATTCATTGTTAAATGGTACGGCTACCCCTTAAATAAAATCAATTCTCAATCTCCTAATCAACACATTATTTTATTTAATTTCACTGATTAAATATCCTAAATAATGTTACTAAAAATCTGAGGTGTTACATCACACCAATGTGTAACCTATACGTCACACATATTATGACTATACATAAAAAAGGAAGAATCAAGCATTTAACTTTCAAATATATCAGTAAATTCATAATTAAGTATACAACTTAAGGTGAACATATTAAAGATAAATGTAATAACTTATTATTTTCTATTTAAATAAATTACTATCATTGTACCATCTACCAATTTCTATATTTGAATAACAAATATTTTACCACATTTGTTCATGTAGCCCTTTATATTTATTATTTTAAGAATTAATACTAACAAATTCATCGATGTATTTTGTCGACTTAATCGATTTATTTAGTTTAAAAATATAATTTTTGATACATTCAACTAAGTGGTTACCTACACATTTAATTATTGATTTAGTATGGGACATTTGGTTTACTAAACAGTAAATAAGTATGATTTAGAACATTCATTATAAATAGTAGGCCTAAAATGGAAATTATAAATAACAATGAAAGGAAGTACATTCTATGAATAATAAAACCTTACAAAGAATATCAAAATATTTACCCAAAACAAGAGCATGGTGCAAATAAATTTGCTAACATTTTATTACTATAAAGTAAAGATAAAAGGAAATAATAATAATGATGGAACCCCGAAAGTAATGAGAGGAATTATTTTGTTTCGAAACCAATTATTTCATATGTCGGTGACTTTTCTTGATGATAAAACCCATTGAAAATAGAGGGCATACTAGTGAAAGTGATTTGTTTATTTTTACTAATATTAATTTACGAAAATGGGTTTATAAATGTAAATAACACGAAAGAGTATATAAACATTTTCTTACGCAATGTAGCAAGAATTAATTCGGATTCAAAAGAAAAATAAGGATTGAGAATAAAATAAACGAAATATATAAAAAAAGCTACTTAGAGCGATGAATATAGGCAAAGGATTTTGAGAAGCATTGAAAGGGTATACAAACAATACGATCAAATAGGAAAATGATATTTGGTAAAATAACATGGAAAAAAAATTAACCTCTCGAAAGTTTACATCCACTATCACACAAGTAGATATCTAAAGGGTGAGTGTTATACCTGTAGTCGATCCACAGGAAATAAAGGAAAAATAGTTGCAAATTTGGTCGACGGGAACCAAGAGCCCAAATCATCCCAGGATAAAGCTCCAAATATCATTTGAGCGAGCCAAGTCAGCAAAGCACTAAAAGGACTTAAAACTATGCGCAATGGGACGAGAAATAAACTTGAAAAATGCTTGCAATCTGGTTGTAAAAGTCCCAAAATAGCACCCAAAATTGGAACCAAGCATGCTTTAGGTCTACACAAATTTAGCGTTGAAGCATGCTATGGGGGCATTCATGCAAAGGCTCTAAAGGGGCGCTAAACAATCCAAATGGAATGTTGACAAGAATTCTAAATGCAAGCGCTCCTAACGTGTCTTCTCATGAGAGCTCCGAGGTAGCCCATGAGTGCTCAAGGGCTCCGCCATAAAATAAGAAAGAAAATCCATCCCCAAAGGAGCGTTTCTGTCAAAATTTAGAGAATTTTGATCTTAAAAATGAAAGTTTCAAGTCAAAATAAAAGGCGGTCCAAACAAAAGCAAAGTGCTTGAAAAAGAAGAGGCATCGTAAGAAATCTTGAACCGACTTCTTATAGCTATAAATACATCATTTTAGAATAGAAAAAGAGATGTTAAGGATCACTACCTCAAATGGCAAGTGTTATGTCGCTCTAGATAGAAGTTTTGAAGGTCATGAGTTCGAAACTTTGAGATATTAAAATAAGTGTTATACTTGAATTAAGTTCCACTTTTGTTATGAAAAAAAGAATTGAGAAAGATATCAAAAGAAAAAAGAACGAAGAAATTTAAAATAAAGAGAAGAGAAATTGGTAGTTCATATGCTCTATTCTCATTGAAAAATGCTAAAGCTCTACCACTACTCTTCCAAAATGTTGCTTATATTTTCAAGCTTTTGTAATAAGATCTCAACCATGTAAAGATGTATACATATAAGAAGTAGTAGGTAACTAAAAGTTAGAAAGTGGATGTATGCCAATTTATGACAAACCACTCTAAATATGGTGTTATTTATCTCCTACGCCTTTGCTTTCTTTTTATATGATTCATGTATTTGTTTACATAGATTCCTCTGCAAATTTGTTTTCTATTATATATTTCACTCATAGTCTCGGTTCTCAAGCATAAATTTATAATTAAAAACAATTTCATGGTTTATGTCCAGACATCCCACAAACACATCTCTATTTCCAACTCATATGGCACCTATGTTATGACTCTCTATCTTGAAGGGAACGAGACTTATCCTCATTTCCATTTCGACTGAATCCAAGGGGTCCTATTATGACTGATGCGTTGGTCTACGTAATTATGAACCCATATTGGTACTCATGTCCGTAGATTCCAATTTTTATTGGAGCATCTTAAAACCTGTTATATAACCATAACTCGAGCCCAACCCTAACTAACAAGATATTTTATATCCATTACACCATCCCAATTGTCGACTATGAAACTAAAATTCCAAATACCCAACCTAGAATATTAACTTTTAAAGCAATTTTTTTAACCCATGTCTTTTTACTGATGATACAAAAAATATATCTACAAATAGATTAATTAGTGACAAAACAATGTTCAGAACAAATATGCAAACAAAATCTACATACAGCAAATAATGCATATATGTATTTTGTATTATGAACAATTAAGATCAGATTTGGTATAAGGTCGGCTTTGATAGTAGTAAAACCATACTTTAACTTCATAATAATTTGATTGGACCAAATCCAAATTCAGATAATTAAAGCCAAACTCTTATCTGTATTACTAGGACAAATTAGAATAAGGTTCGAATCGAAGCCTAATTGGCTGACTTACTCAACTTTGCTGAACCACTTTTGCGGGGGAAAGATGACCGTTTTTCTAATTAACTTATGATAACTTCAAGACTCATCTCTACCTAATTTGAATCATTAGAGATTTGGCTGGTCAAACAGATACTTTCAGATGCAGATAGTCTCATATCCGTATCTGAAATATTCGTTAGTTATCTATATTTGCATTCATGGATACAGATAGATACTGAATACTTATCTGCTCCGCTCATAAATTAATAAAGTAATAAAATGAATTTTTTTGATCCAACGTAAATCCATTTCAGTAACAATGTCAACATAAAACAATAAATAAAAACTACGATGATAACGATCAATTTTTGATAGCAAATATTCGTTTATACATGAATAATATGAATTTTTATCATGATAAAATAGTATATATCAATTATTTTACGTAGTAAAATATGCATTGTTTTTAAGTATTATTTGACAAATGTTGGACAAATACTTTTTCAATGCATATACTATCATATCTGTATTTGTATCCGTTTGTATGCTTTTTCAGATTTCGGATATTTTTTTATATTTTGGATACGTATGCAAATGGATCTTATATGTTTCGAATATTCAATTGGCAACACCATTAGAGACAAATCATCTATCCCAAAACACATTGTTCTTGTATGACCATATACATTTCATATGACGAAATCATCTGATTTTATTCTCCGCTATCCCGACTCTCTCTTAGAAGGAGAAACTTTTGTAAATTTTTTAAAAAATTGAGTATTTTTATTGGCTGCCTCATCGGAACGGATCAAAATGAGACAATATGATTTCCTTCTGCATTTCAACTATTTTGCTTTGATAAACGATCGAGGTTCTGCTTAACATATTTAAATGTTACCAAGTACAAATCAATGATTGATGTATTAGTGGGCATAACAGAACATGGTATTCGGAGAAATTGCATGAACCAATGCCAAACGATGAATATGAACTATGTTTATCCGTTAAAAATACCAAATAAGTTACCATCATCATGAACTAAAAGTTGTATTTGATGGAGAAATTACCAAAATACCCGCCCAACGGCCTAGGAGCCATTATCCATCTGCCAACACGTTAATACAAGAAAATTATCAATAAATCAATCCTCGATTCATCGTTTCCTTATAATTTTCCTTATTTTCTCGCTTTCTTTCTAAAATACTTTTCTTTAATGGCGACACGCAATGCATTCGACCTCCTCACAGACTTCACCTCCGATGATCCCTCTCTCCTAGCCTGCGACCGTCTCAGATCCGCGGATCCCCCAAAAGTCGATCGTCCTACCCATGCTCCTCGCTTTTTGCCACGTGAGCCCTAATTCTAACCTTTTTCTGTCATTCTTTTAGTTATATTATCCCAATTTACGTTATCTGGAATTTTAAACTTTTATGTATGTACGTACAGTGAAAAAATGCCGTGAAATTGAAGATCAAGATAGTAACTGCTTGTTTGAAAGTGGATTTAGGAAGAAATCAGGAGCATCAGACAATCGCAGAATTGGTAAAGAGGTTATTGAAGTAACCGGTGGAGATATACGAGGTGTGGTTAATAAAGGGGTTAAAAGAAGTTTATTAGATGATCCTAATAACAAGATGATGTGTGGACGTAAAAGAGAGGCTGATGGTATATCCAAGGATTTTGTTAGAGCTAGCGCTAAAAATAGGCATTATAACTTCTGTGGTTTCACTGGACGAAGGTGATATCATAATTTACTATTGAGATTTTAATTTTAGATGTTTGAGCAAGGTAATGATGTTTTGAAGTTGTTTCTGTAGTAGTTTGGCAAGGAAGGTAACGGAAAGAAAAAGAGGAGGGATAACCAAAAGCAACCGGTGCAAAGATAGATGGTGGGTAGAGGATGAATATTTGGATGTTTTGGAATCAGAGTGAGTTACGTTGGAAGTGATAGTTTGATTATATTCTGCAAAATTTCTTTGTTGACTGATTGGATTTTGCCTATGTTTTGGTAGACGCAGCAAATTTACATATGAAGTTCTTGATGATTTCCTATCTGATGATGCCTTTGAAGAGCAAGTGATTAGGAGTTTGATTGAAGAGCATGAATCTGATGATAAGGTATAAGCTCCCAATGGATATTCTTTTCTCACAGAAATGTTGTATGTTCAATGTTACATTTTGTGCATGGACCAGTACGTTGATAATGTGGTAATGACATACAAGTCTAATTGTATGAACTATGAACGTATGTCCTTTTACCAGTTGAGAAAGAACCCTTTCTTGCGTACTACATTTTCCTAATTTTAATTCAAAATTGTAGGGCTTATAAACTATATGGTTTTGCGGTCTTGTGTTGTTGGATTAGATATGCTTGATGCACATATTAGATCATAAAAGTACGCGGATTACCCAAAAAATATCCTATTTACATATCACAGAAGTGCACTGTCTAATGTAAACTTCCACCAAAGTAATCTCACAGTGCAGTAGTCTATACCACTTTACCAATGTTGCACGATTGGTTATATAAGTTATATTTTTGTCATTGAAAGTTTTGTTCGGACAATGTCATCAAAGGCATTTGGATGGGCAGTAAGAGTATCTCCAACAGCAGCAGGGCAATCCCCCTTCTTTTTTTCACGCTACAGCAACGTAGATTTGAGCATGGTGAACAGATAGGAGTGGGGGTTCTCTCCATTTTTTTTGAGAGTGGATTCATAAACGATTTTCTGAAAATCATTTACTGTATAAACGATTTTCTGAAAATCATTTACTGTATAAACGAGTTTCTAAAAACCGTTTACATCTTATATAGTCTTTGAAAATTCTGTTATACTGTAAACGGATTTCCAAAAACCGTTTATAGCTATAAACGGTTGCAATTCTTTCCACTCGACTGGTGGAGGATTAAGAGAAGTCAACACTTTTTAATCTTTTACTCATCCTAAAATTCAGCCTCCTGCTCGAGATGCTCTAATGCTAGGGACAATTGTTTCAAGGGACTGTAAGTTTCTGCTTGCTGTCCGGTTGATCTCATAATAATAGTGGGATCCATCTACAGTTACAATAATATCAATAACTTAAGGGTCCATTTTATTTTATTTTGAGTTTTATGCAATGCATTTCCATCGTACATTGCAAAACATGAAAAAAACAATCAAAGATTTTACCTATAATTTAGTGAAACTTTTTTCTTTCCTTCTTTTGCAGTACTATTAATATCATGAACATTAATTGCAATATTCATAGTTCTTTACCTTTAAGCATGCTTTCCTCGTCATATCCAGTGGTAACTGCAATATATGGTTTTTTCCCCTTGAGCGTATTTTCCGCATTATATCATTCAATAACTAGCAAGAGTTTTGCTGACTTGTTACAGCAGACGATGACATTAGAGCAATACGGAAAGGTAATGGAGGAAAAGCAGCAAACTCTCCAAGCTACACTTCTGGAAATTTCTGCTAAGCGTCAGGAAGAGGAGGATTTCATCAACGAGGTGGCTTTTGTTTATAAAACATGTTTTCTATTACAAAAATGCAATTTACTTGTAGAATCGCTTTTGACAGCATTACTTGTTTTTGTAGTTTGTGATCATTGAGGCAGAAGATGATGAACTGGAAGCTGATGAATTGGATGACTTCCTCCTGGTGTAAAGGTTCTTCGTGTTCGGCACCGATGCCTTCTCCAACTTTCATTCCAATTTCAGTTTGAAAATTCCCCTACTTTGTTGGGATTTTTAAATGTAAATAATTTGTCCTGGAACAACAACATAGTCTGTTTGTTCTCACCGTTTACGTAAATATGAAATTTATTGTTTCCCAGCTGTACTAGATCGTGTAAATAAAAGTACGGTTAAGGGGTTATCTGTGACTTTAATTGAATGAATAATGATCTCTTACTTCTATGAAGCTCAAATATCATTATTATTATTATATGTGTGTGTATACATACATATATGTATGTATGTATATAATAAAGAAACTTGCATTTTATAAATTGTTATTGTCATTCACACTTGTTAAAGCTAGTCATAAGAACATAGTGGTTAGTAGATTAGCCTTTTTATCGCTGATTTATGTTATGGCAATCTCGTTTGTATAACTGTGCTTATAAGTTCGTTGGATGAAAGCATACTTCATAGAAAGGAATTGCCATGTACTGGCCGAAGTATTCTTCAAAGAATGAGAGGTTGACGATAAGCTTTCAGATAAGGTCAAAAGTCTACGGAAAGCTTACAGATAAGGTCTAAAATTCTACGGTGCAAGTTATATAGCATTTATTCTGTTGCCAGTTGTTGTTTTATAATTATTATTATTTTCCTTTATCTAGTTAAAATTTACGACTGCAATCGGATTTTGAGCAGCTTAATTATGTTACCACTCTTTGAAGCATGCTAAAGCAATGCTCTCCGAGGCAGATATAGATGGACATGTCGACTCCTGGCTGTTGAAACATAAATAAAAACATAATTTTTTGGTTATCAGTACCAACGCTTTAAATTTGGATACAAGAGAGATTCGACGGAGGTCTGACGAATTTAAGATTGAAATTCAGTGGAAATGTGTGGAATTTAAGTTTGTAATTCGATACAGATGCGTCGAACGTAATGTAAAATATTGTCTCCATTTGAAATACGTCAATTTCTATATTTTACACTATCGTTTTCATATTCACATTTGGAGTGTTAATAGCAATACCCATATATTTTGACTGTTGAATTTATACCATTATTTTCAAAATGTAGCAATCTACATATTTAATATAGTATTTTCAATATGTACGTGTATATGTGTGTTTGCACAAAAATTGGACAAACGTCTCTAATCGAATTTATAATAACCGATGTATTACAAATATAATACAGAAAAAGTAAAGTATGCAAATTTATAGCAGTTCAGGCATAATGAACATCCACTATTCATTTTTATTGCTTTTCATATATTTGAGCCTTTACAAATGTTCAATATGAAATACAATGATTTTATGCCATATATTGAAATATGTTCGGTGTTTCTGTTTGGCAGAAGTTGTACTGCTAAAAACTAGGATATTTATAGGAGTATGGAGGCTGTGTTGTTATTTTGGCAAATTAGGCAATTTTCATGTATAACTTGCTTGGTTCTGATATTTCCATATAAAAACGATACGATTGTTAATTTCTAGATATATCCACTTTATTTTATATATATCGTGTTTGGTTCGGCTTGGAAAGCTTTATCCAGGGTTGATTGGTTCAGTGAAATGCACGCGGACACCTTGTCGATTACGTTCTTGCGCCTCCTACCTTGGTCTAGCCTCGCTAGCTTCTCCTAGTTCAGTCCTTACATCAAGTATTCTTGATTGATAGCTTCCACTGGACAATATTTCATTTTCGATATCTAAACCACCGAACAGGAATTCCTATTTGGTGGTTAGACCACCGAACAAAAAATGTTGTTCGGTGGTTAAACCATCGAACATGATCTTCTCTTTGGGTGTTTAAGCTACCGAACAAGATCTTTTGTTCGATGTTTAAACTACTGTACAGAAGTTTCGGTTCACTTCATCTAGGCTACCGAACAAGGGGTTGCTACTCTTTCCAATCTCTTTGTCTTCCTTAACTTCTTGCTCCTATTCCTTTCTATCCTTCTCTTGCCTTTATCTAATTATTCCCTTAAGGCTAAAATCCTTGGGCGTAAATGCCCACAACACTTGCCCTCCAAAGCTCGGTTCGTAAACTACGAGGTGGGCTTTATCGAATACCTCACAAGCCTACTTTTTCCGTCAGCAAATATCCACTACTACCCCTACATTCGATTTGCTTCGGCATACTCATGGTTCAGTGGTCAATATTGGGTTCGACGTTTCTTTTGTTCAGTACCAGATAAAGCCGATCCCCTATATAAACTTTTGACCTCTCTACCATCGAATATCCTACTTCGTTTTTCTGGCTTCCCCAAAATTTGGAGACCGTTCATCTTCTCAGCTCCTAGTCGCACTAGATCTGCTCCAAACTATTATACACTACTGTAGCCACTATTCTCTTCATCCTTTACTTTGATGAGACTTTTATTTACAATTTAAACTCCTTACAATATTGATTTTCTCATTATGATTCCTACTGGATCGACATAAGTAGGTTTTGAGTTTAAGGTTTCTTGGCTCGGTATTTGTAAATTAGATTCATTTGTGAAGAGTGATTCAAAACATGTTTTCGTGTTAACAATGAACTTCATCATAGGAAAAAAACACTGAAATTTTAATTCTTGGACACTCTCACCTATCGGTTTGGCTACTAGACATAGAGGAGGTTATTTATTTGTTGATCTTTGTTAGCTACCTATTGTTTGGTTACCATGCGAGACTTTGCACGCGTTTTCCGGACAGAGTGTAGCTTAGGAATAATTCATGCTTGTGCCAAAATGTCTAAATTAATATCGTCTTAGGACCAGTTCTTTTCCATTGCATGTGTACATAATCATGCATAGACAAATACCCACACACTTTGCAGTAGTACATGAGATAGGTTACTATATTAGACAGGTACGTCGAGTTGTTGCTAGACTTGTTCGCAAACTACCTTTGGAGTCCAGGCTTCATCTTCTTTCGCTCCTCCAGATCCTACGCCGTCAAGGTGTCACTCTAACTAGCCTAATTCTCTCGTTCTCTAATGTATGGGTATGGTCCATCGCAACTATTAGTGAATCCTATCAACTTCGAGCCCTCCATCTTAACTCCTAAACATCATGACATCATCGTGGATACTCATGGCCTTCCTATGGAGAATGTTCTCGTGCCTACTCCTGATCAATGGGTTGATGCCCCACCTAACGGATACATGGCCTAATCTTAATATCATTGCGTGACCGGAGCCTCGCCTCTTCTTTTCCAACGGTTCACAGACTTCCTTGTGTACCTAAAGACTACTCCATTTCAGTTGCATGCCTTTGGTTATGATATTTAACCAACCGTCCGCTATTTTCATGAGGGAGTTTCAGGTCTCTCTCACTCACCATTAGACTAGATTTCTCTATGCTATAAAGAGAAAAACGGAGGGCTCCCTTTCATTTATCTCAAAGCGGGGAGTAAGTTTAAGCCAATCGAGAACCTGTATTCTAAGTATAGTATGTTCAAAAGAGAGTATTTCTTCATCCTTGATGAGTCTTTGTACTTCCATAAGTAGTATTCTGGATGCAAGCCTTTTCCTCACCTACCTCTTTTCACATTCATGCCTTAGGGAATTGCGTGTCAAGTATTAACTTTATTTTCTCTCTGGATTTCTCTTCCAGGTGTAATGAGAGTAGCGATGGGAAAGGACTTGGAGGACATGCTATGAAGGCTTCAACAAATCCCAGTGGAACTCAGGTTAAACACCCCACCTTTATATCCATACTATTCAAGAGTATTAACAACTAACACTATTGAATATAATACGAAGAATGAAACTATATAAGGTACATACATGAATATTCCTTTGAAATAACACTGGTACGCATAAAAACAATAACTAAGTATATTACCTATATGTATGCAGTATCAGTACAAATAAATAGATATGTGTACCTCCAAGACATAACAATGCACAATATACAATGAAATACCAGGGCATAATAGGGTCATAATCGCAGCGATAATATATAATATACAATATAACATACTACAAAGGTCAATACAACTCAAATGATGTCTATGGTGATGAATAATCAATATACAAACCAATATCCAATAGTTAAGTGAATCAATGTCTCACATATGTCATATAATAATCCTAATATAAGACCCTTCTTAGTCCACCACATAGGCTGGTCATGTCGTTCCTGTAGCTGAAATGGACTGACCCGAGTATTACATAAATAACGTATGGGTCAGAGTATGTCTAATCAAGTATCATAATAAGAGTATCACAGAGTAAACATGTGATAATAATATAACACTATAACATAGATAATCAAATCATTAGACAACATCAATGGATGCATATAAATATAGTAATATATGTCTTAAATATATATATATATACATATATAATCATCAAGGCATCACTTCACCCAAATAAATCATATCTATATGAAATAATCAACACTGGTATCAAATGTTGTCATCATCCATAGAGAAACACATCAAATCAGAAATCACAAAAAATAACATAAACGGGTAAATTGTACATATCCAAAATCATTATCAAATCCTAAATTATCAATATGTGAGATATCACCAAGTATAATCAGGCTAGCACTAAACATTGCCCAAATATATCTCTCAATCTTGATAAAACATCGTAATCGATATACATAAAATAGATTAGACTGCTTATCAAATACTGAGAATCCATTATACATTGGACATATATCACAAGTATAATATCATCTCCACATATTTATACAATCAAAAACTATTGTGATGCGATATGGCTGTATGACGGACATGAAATCCCTAGTAGAGTCATTCATATAACACTATATAGGTCATTAAACCCATAACTATACTTCAATGAGGTGCATCAATCTATATGCTAATCTACTACTCCGTTAGCACCAAAAGGGAGACAGACAACAATAAGCAAGCTCCAAAGACATAGTTTCTGTAGTCTTAGTTACCATCATGACACTGTTTCATGTATCTACCGGTGTGCTCGTAAACGCAAGGACTCAATAGCATCCAACTTTAGCCCCTATAGGTAAAAAACTACTGGCCTAGGTGACACAGAAGCAAACGCATACATAGAAGTAGCATAAAACTATATAATATAATATCATAGTTCTAGGAAGCGACCCCATGATCAGGCCATTAGGGTGGATTTTAGCCATCTGGTCCTTTCCAACAAACATAATAAGAGTACGTCATAATAATGGCATATAGAACTAATACGTTTAGACATGAAGTCATGGCCATAGTTGGGCACAAAGGCATACTTGCTAAATATAGGCACAAAGCCATATATCACTACGTATGACCTCACACTATCCACCTTATTCCCATCATCTAAGTGTCATCTACTTACAATGAATAACCAAATAAATATCACAGCAGCTTCCCATATCACTGCGTGATACTCAAACGTTTATTCACTGCTTATGAACTACACTCAATCTACTCGATATTCTATATAATGAGTGCAGTGAATAATTAGAGAAATATTATCGAAAGTCTCATACCAAAAGGTATTATAATTCCATTTATTCAAATTTCTCATTACACAGAATTAAATACAATAAATCATATCTAGGATGTCATCACTGTATCATCTTAAACTACCAATCAAATTAATATCACTAGTGAATCACTTATATATAAAAAATCAATATCTAAGAAAAGAATAATTAGGAAACCAATACAAGATAGATTATTAATATAACCATATTTTTTTTGAAACTTTAAAGATTTTATTGCCGTAAAAATGTTCCGGCTCAAAGCCCATAAATACAAAATCGACCGTATAAGCGAAGCCCGTAAATGCAAAACTACTGACAAATTACATGGACAGTTTAAATTAGAACTATTCCCAACTCGGACTTTGCAAAATAGGCTTTCATGGCGGCTCCCAAAAGCCTTGTTGAATTCCTAAGCAATCTATCTTCCACTTCACCCTCTCCAGCAATTGTCTTTCTAGTCCCGTTAGGCTGGTAAGCTTCCTTTTGTTTATCCGATTGATTATTGAGCTCGTATCCCTGTTAATTTGGGAATTGACTAATTGAACTTCCTTTTTTTTTTTGTTGAAAGCCCTGTGGTTACTTTCTCTCCATATGTACCATATGGTAGTTGTGAAGCTAATTTTGAGTATCTCTTGCATCAAGTACAAACCGCTGCTCTAATTGTTCAGGTAAAAGATTTCATCTTTTAGCGATTTAACTTCATTAGAGAGGATACATTTCACTTTCTGTAAACCCCATACTGTTTTGGTATAAGAACATTCAAAAAACAAATGTGCATGACTTTCATTTTCTTCATTGCATAGATTGCATGTAGTTTCCTCAATTATCACCCATTTGTGCAGCTGATCTTTAATGGGAAGCCTGTCTAGGATGGCTTTATACGTTGTGCGAGCCATCTTAGGATTAACTGATTTGCTTCAAATAATTTTATACCAGTCATCCTTCTAATGTATGTTCATCGTCTCTTCCCATACCTTGCGAAATAAGAACTGATTTTTATTAGAATTTTTCATACGCCATCTGTTCTACCACTGTATATTGGCATACTTTGTATCTCTTCTTTAAAGTTCTTTGTAATAAGCTGGTTATCACATCTCCACCTATCCCCTTTTATAATGCTTGATACAATAAAACTAGGGTTACCATAGTCTGAGAAGCTTTCCTATCCCATTATATTAATCAAAATTTGATTGTTAAACCACGGGTCCTTCCCAGAGATCTTCTTTATAGCCATTTGCCCTTTTCTTTCAGTGAGAGGCTTAGGTCTTCTCTGAATTTCATGATATTTTTCCAAATGACTGATGCATTATTGTTTGTGAAATCTGTCCAAAGTTGTCTTTGATACACCTTGCTCTCATCTATTTAGGCCATATATTCCCAGAGGTTAATATATTCTAGGCCATCTTGATACCATAAACCTTTTAAGTTCAAAAAGATCTTTTAATCCAACTCCTCCTTCTTTCTTTGGTTTGCAAAAAAAATTATAACTAGTTTTATGTAATTTTCCCCTCCATATAAAGTCTGTGCAAACTGAGTTAATCTTACCCAAAGAACAATTTGGTATTTGAAAAGTTTGAAGCCAAAATCTAACTTTAGATGTGATCATTGTGTGTACTAACTCAATCCTGTCTGCAAAAGACAAAAACTTAGACCTCCAGCCTCATAGTTTCTCTCTAATACTATCTATGAGTTTACCACATTCTCTATCTGCAATGGTGTTTGCTGACAGTGGTCAAATACTTGACTGGTAGCTCCCCTTCAAAGACTCCTATTCTACCTAGGAAACCTTGTCTGTTTTTGCAATACTTATTGAAATAACGTTTTGTTTTCTCCTCATTAAGTTTCAAACCACCATACAGATCAAGTAGATAGATTTTTTTTCCAGAGTATCGATTGCATGCATCGAAGCTTTTATGACAATATTAAGGTCATCGGCATAAGTCAGATGTGTTACCTTTGGTGTGATTTTGTGCACTGGTAGTATATTGTTTTGATGACTTGCTATCTCCATTTGAAGGGAAAACCATTCCATTGCAAATGCAAAAAGATAGAGGGTGAGACAATCCCCCTATCTTATTCCCTTGTCACTTGATATGTATCCTTTAGGGACTCCATTAATAAGGATAGAAAATGTTGGGTTGGGAATACAGAACTCTATCAACTTCAACAGTTTTACTGGAAGACCCATAGATTTGAGCATATGTATCTCTTTTCCCTCTATTTCCCAAACCCTTATCTCTTTTCATTCCTTTCTCTAATCTATATATATAAAAATAAAAAAAAAATAAAAAAATTCTACGCCATTTCATCTTCAGCTCTATAATCGCGACGCAGGGTACTCGAGCTCGGGTTTGTGAAGTCTAGCCGAAGTCACGATTGAATCGAGTTTCGTGTGGGCTAGGGTTTCGGCGTGGTCGCGTGAGGAGGAGCGTGGCTCGATGGAAATCGCGATGCTCGGAGAGGGTAGCCGAAGTCGCGATCTGGTCAATCGCGCTTGGTAGTAGCGGCGAGGGTGCTGTGAGCGGCGCTCATGGCTTTGGGCACTGCGGTGGAGGTTGACATGGTTGAGCGTGAGCTAGGCAAGGCACAGCGACGAGGTATAATTTTTATTATCAAATAAAAAATAATTTCAGACACAGGTTTAATTTCTACAAACAGGATATGTATATATAGATAGATGCACAAGCATGTTTCGATTTTAAAATATACGAGGTTTTGGGAAAAATTTACACAGGCATCTTGAGTACAGAAAAGTTTTGCAAAAGATAGATTTTCGAATCTGTAAATAAATAAAGTAAAATTAAAGGTATAGGTATATTTGAATTGGCTAGTTTATTTTAAAATGATGTGTTACAAGGATAAATTTGTTTCTAAAACTTAATTGTTTATTTTAATGGCTAAAAATATTTTATTAAAAGAAAATTGGTTTGAAAGTAAATTACTAAATAAAATTATTAAATAGAAATAAATTTGTCCAACTATTTTCAAGTATTAATAAATCTAATAAATGTTTATTCAAGGTTAAGATATGAAAGGAAGCAAGTCGGATTGAAGTGGGTCGCAAACAGGGATCAAAGGTGAGTAAATCTCACCCTGATTGATTTTCATTTAGATTTAAATGGTTAAATTTAAATAATTGGTTGTTTGCTTGAGTTGATTGAATGTGTGTTGATGATCTGTGACTTTGGTTTCGTTTGACTCTCGAGTTAATTGTTGTTTGACTCGAATCATTTGAGTTTTAAATGGCTTTGAACTTAAATCATAAATAAGAGAATGGTTCATTTTAAAGTTAATGAGGGTTTAATGATTGGTGATTCATTAAATAGGTGGGACAATTTAAATGGATAATTAATTAAATAAATTTATGAATTAAGTTAATTAATTAAGTTTAAAGAATTTAGAATAATCGATGGATGGTTTAGTAAGTAATTACTTAACGAAGTTAATAAAATATAATTACTTTGAGTAATTAATCAAAGATTTATCAAGATGATTAATTAAGGAGAAATTGATTTATTAAATGAAGTAAATGAAAGATAGTTAATTATCGGTTGAGATAAATCAAGAATGATTGATATTTATGGTTTAATTAATGATTAATTATTTAATATAATTAATTTTGGATTAGAATAAATTGAATATAATTGAAAATCATTAATTTATATAATCAACGATGTAATTAAAGATTAATTAATTAAAATAAATTAATCAATAAGTGACTCATGAGAAATTAACTAATATAAGTAATTAGAATTAGTGTGAATGATTATAGTTAATTAATTTGTGAAGAAGTTAGAGATTACTCATTGATTTGGTAAGAATAAATAATGTCGTGAAATTAATTAAAGATAATTACTTGAATGGAATTGGAAGACAATTAATCCAGGGTGATTAATTAAGATGAATGTGGAAGGGTTGATAAATTAATTTGGAATTAATTAATGGAAGAATCTAAGTGATTAAGGCTTGAAATTCAATTAGAATCAATAGAAATGATTTGTATGTGATTAAGCTTTGCTTCTGAATGATTGAATGGTATTGGATGATTTGAAGGAGTTGATAACTCTAATATAAAGTGTTGAGTATTCCATTTGGATAAATTGGAATAGGATGATATGAGATTCGAAGGGACCGGGTCGGTATTGGGGAAATACCCAAAACTACTTCGAATGTTTGTAGATTGATATATAAAATCTATATGCTGGAGTGTAGTAATTTGGAGATATTGAATTGTTTTAAAAACTAAATCTTTGGGATTTAGAAACTTATATGTGGGCTAAGTGTTGTTTATAATAAATTTGTGGCTTGTGAATTGATATAAGTTACCCGGGTTTATATGAGTTGTATACCTTTGTATTCCATGTTAGTTGGGTTTACTCACGCTGGTTTCCAGCCCGACCCGGGTGTTACTTTGGTGTAATGCTCGGGTCAGACCGAGTATTACAGATTTTTCAGGTAGGTACGTTCTGGAGCTCAAGAGGCGAGCTGGATGGCAATAGCGTATAGGGTATTTCCACTGTATTTATATTATTGTTAATCCGAGACTTGATAATTGTGTATATTCGGTAACTGTTTATATATGTGAAACTCTGATATATATTAAATGTAATCGACAGATATAATATTCTTTTGTAAACTGTTATTATTTATTATATTTTATCCGCTGTGATTGTGAGATGTTTGGTGTTTCTGTTCTTCTTCTTCTATCTCTTTCTTCTTTTTCATAACTATCTGGAATTTTCGGGATCGAAAATTTTGGGTCGTTACATTTGGTATCAGAGCTGAAAGGTTAAGCGAGAACCTTGGCTCTAGTGGGGATTACTCATTTAATAGAGTCTGTAGTACTCTAGAATGAGTCGAGAATATATATATATATATATATATATATATATATATATATGAGAGCGTACTTGTTATTTTCTTATATAAAGGTTTTAAATGATTTTATATAAAATATATTTTGATATATAAAGCAATATTTCCTTCTAATAAATATTAAAGCGATTGGTTGCTAAATTTATTGAAATGAAAACTAAGAAGTAATATAATACAACCAAACAGAAGTCTTGAATTGGAATTAAATTAAGTAGAAATATAGCTAAATTAAAATTTAAGTGATTGAAAATGAAATTCTAAAACTGATCCCAGAATTTGAAAATTTTGTTTCAAAATAATGAAAAATAAATAAATAAATAAGTATTATTTGGATAGCTGGGACTTCTTGCAAACAATGGGTTGAAAGAAGTTAAATAAATTGAATTTAACTTGGGAGAAGTTAAATAAGTTAGAATGAACAACTTGAATTGGAAATTTTAAGATGAAATTGGAATTTAACTTGAAAAGTTAAATGGTTGATTTGAATTGGAAATTTGTGTGATCTCAAAACGGGTTTGAGATTTAAAAATTGAAATGGATGGACAATTTAAAATAAATGGGATGATATCATCCTATTGTTAATAAAAATCTTTAAATTGAGAATGGTATTGTATAAATAAAATAAATTTGAATAATTAAATTGTAAATTAAACTTGTTTAGGAACTAGCTTCAAACTGGAAGATAAAATTTAATAATAAATTAAATTTGAAAACAAATGAAATTGTATTGAACCTTGAAATACATAAATAAAAATAACTTAAAATGGAATTTTGAGAATTGAGCTCAGAAATTAAATTGATTAAAAACTTAAATAAAAGTTAATTTGGTTTAAAGAGATAAACCAATCTTTGAGAATTTAACTCGAATTTATATAATTCGAGGTGGTTTAAATTCAAAATTGAAATTGAATTAGTTCAAAATTTAATTTGGTTTGAATTAATTGAATTGGTGATTGAAGATGTGTAAGTTTAAGAATTTAAATGGGAAATGGGACTGGATTATGTTGGAATAATTTGAATTTGAAAGGTTTTAAATTGATAATAATTCAACTTGATTGGAATAATTTGAAATTATAATTAAAGTTGAACAGGATTAAAATCAAATGGAAGTGTACATTGAATTGTTGGGGTAGTGAATCGTTTGACTCTTGACTATTTTAAATAAATTGTTTTAATACAAACTTATTTTCTAAGCTATTAAATGTATACAACCTTTCTTCTTAAAGCTAACTTATTTTATAATTTTTTACCATTATTTTTGGAGCTATTTAACCATTTTTCAACTGTTTTCTAAACTAATTACTATTTTTCAACTATTTCACAAACTAATTTCTATTTTACAACTATTTTGCAATTATTTAAAATTCCTGAAACTATTCAACTATTTTCCAACTATTTTACGATTAGTTAACTATTTTATAGCTATTTAATAAACTAATAATTATTTTTCAACTACTTATCTATTTTTAAAATCTTCAAGCTATTTTCTAAATATAAACTGGTCGGAGTTCAAACTGTTAATTGGTTTAAATACCCAACTGAGATAAGAATTGAGGTGACAATTCAATGGGAATTAAAGGAAATATGAATAGAAAGAGAATTGATGTGGCTGATAATCAATGAAAATAAATACGTAGGGTGTACGTATATTATTCTATTCGCATAGTGATTTGATCCAAATTCGAGCACAGAATTTCGAGATAGTATATCGATCCGAGTTGGGATTTTTCACTCGATTTTTGACGGCGAACCTGGATATGGATTGTTGATTGATTCTGGATATTCTCTATCACAGTTATGGCTATGCAAGGAGAATGGCGGTTTCTAATCAAGAAACCAGATCTGAGTCCGCACTAGGAAGTCAGGTGGACGATACTAGTTTGGAAGTGAAATTGTGTGATCGAATGAGCGACCAGGTTGATATAGCGAACTGATGATATGTGCATCGTACGGATTTGAATGAAATTGATATTGGAAAGAGTAATCAAATTTGAATATTTGATTTGAATAAACAAAGTTATGTATATATATATCTTTGTTATATAAGATAAATATTTCCTTATTAAATCTATTGCCAGAAGAAAAGGATTTTTGAAAGCGTTTGAAGTATAAAAGGGTTTTATACAAGTTGGAAATGATCCAAAGTTTTAAAAATTTATATATAAAAGATCTTATGAGGAATTTGTAAAAAGGTTTTGAGAACCTTTGGATTTGGAAAGGCTTTTGATTTTTGGGCAAAATCAATATTGAATTTTGGAAGCCTAGTTTGAGAATTATCGATTTTTGGATAATCGATTTTGTGTAAAGGAGCTTTGTATGATATCATACTAGGTTTATGATTTGAAAGATACTATATATGTATAGTATGAAATGTTTTGATGATGGCTCTGGGGAAAAAGGCGCTCCCTTGAAATGAACTTCTCAGGAGTGCCACCGGGTGGTGCTGCCTTGAGCCCAAGGGGGGTTCTAAAGTTGATCCTGTGAGGAGTCCGGACATAACTAGTTCCTGAGGATTATTGGGTAGCGAAAGTCGAGGGCGTTGATGCCTACAGGGGCTTTTGGGTTATGTTGTGACGACAGTGTAACTCGATGTCACTACGATCTACTGTGGTGACCATAGCGAAATTGTGTGGAGGATGAGTGCCAACAATCTACACTTGATTTTGCCGGGAAGGCAACGCAACATCGGTAGACTGCGATCTATGGTCAAGTGGAGTGGAGAAGTTTCATTTTTGGCAGCGAAATTCGATGGCGCTGATGCCTACAGTTATATGGGTTTTTGCTGTGATAGCTACGTAACCCCAGTTGTAGCTGCGATCTGTCGTGGGTTCCATGGTGTAATCGAGGGGCGCGAAGGCCTATAGTTATCTATGGATTTTGTCGGGATGGCAATGTAACCATCGAGTTAACTGCGACCATGGATGGGGGTGATGATTTCTAGAGCATCCTCACCAAAGATATTTCCTCTATTTTCAAAAAATTGTTTTCTATATTTCAATAAAATTATTTTCCAAGTATTTTCACTGGGTGTTGAAAACGGGTTTGCCAAGTACTTATAGATTTTCAGTCCTACGCCTGATCAACGTATGACTGAATTTCTATGAGAACAAGGACGGACTGGTTGAGACATCGAGTTATAAAAAGTATTTTTATAAAGAGCTATTTTAATAGTATGATGAGAATTTAAAAGCATTTCTAAAATTTTTAAATAAAGGTGTTGGAATTTTGAAAGATGAAAGAAAATCCAAACTGGAATTTCAATGAAGTGATTTTGTTATTAAAATCGAATATTGATTTAGAAATTGGAAATAAGCTAATTGGTTAAACAATTTTTGGATTGAGTATGTTAATAAAATTTAACTTTGGGAAATAAATGGATTGTAAATTAATAATGGGGTTTGGAAATGAATTAGAATTTTAAATAGAATTCGACTTAGATTTGATAATGAATTAAATAAGAGGAGATGTTGTAAAATAAAAATAAAATAGAGTTGGATTGAAAATGTGATGGTTTGAATTATAAATAAAATTCAAGGGTGATTTGAATAATATTTAATGAAATTTGCAAGTAAATTGGATATAGGAGAAGTGATTATAATAGAAATGGTTTGAGTTGCAAAACAAAACCCAAGTGGATAGAAATAAATTGAGAATGGCCTTGAATTAATAAAATAAATTTGAAAATGAATTAAGTAAGTAAATTAAAAACTTTAAATTGGGTTGATTGAGTTAAATAATAAACAGATGAAGTCTGATTGAATAAAAACTAAATCAAAGTTGTGATTGGAATTGGATTATCAGACTAAATTTAATGGAATTTGATTAAATGAGAATCAAATAGAAGTAAACTTAAGTTTGGTGTTGGAATAAACTAAAGTAAATTCACCTAAGTTTTAAATTTATGGAAGTTTGGCTTCGAATAAGAGTGAAAGCCCATTAAATAGAAGATTGGATTAAATTAATTTGGTAATGGTCATTAATTTATAAGTTTAAATGTGCCAAGCTTAATAAATTGTTTTGCATGAATCTAATGCGGAAATAAAATGAAATGGAATTAAATTCAGAATGAGTTGAAATTAATTTGAAGTAGTTATAAACTAAAATAGATAATCTATTAAACGAATATTGTCGAATTCGCATAAAAATAATTGCCGTTTGGCATAAACAGAAGTAATTAAAATTCTATGAGCCGATGGAGATTAAATAAAATTGATTTTGAATCATTTGAAGTGAATATGAGCCTGTTTGGATTAAAAACCAATTGGATGTAAGAAATTGAGTTGCAAACCATTAAAATTGAATAAAATGGCGTATGAATTGGTTGAAAGCAATTGTGTTAGCTTTAAAAGTTATATAAATCGCTTATGGAAAGCGTTTTAGTGCTTGTTGCTTATGATATACATGTGTTTAGCTATTGAATATAAGAGAAATGCTAATAAATTTTCTATATATGACACTTACATATTTAAGTTGAGTAAGTACAGGTATCTGAAGGCCGTTTGGCTGGATGTGGATTGCACTAATTGCTAAAATAAATAAGCTGCATGCTTAAAATGCTAAATAAGGTACGCCTACGCAATAAAAATAGGAAATATGAACTGTTTTTGCTTTTTCCGACCGTGTGGGTCGATGTATACATATTTATATCTCTTGTCAAATTGCAAAAGCTCCTCCGTACAAAGGAGACTCTGCCAAAAAATTTCCAAAATTTTAGGAGTTAGAATTTTTTTGAAAGTTTTAGAAATTTTTTTGTTAACGACAAAACAATTTCAAATTGGAAATTTAAAGTAAATTTTTAGGTGAACTAATATGAATCAATTATACATGGAAAATAGAATTTAATATTCAAAATTGAAAATAAATTGAGTCCATATTAAAACGGGAAAAACAAATTTGAATAGAAGTAAATATGAAAACCTATATAAGAGAATGTATAAAATGATTTGTAAAGTTTCGATTGAATATTGTTGCTAAACATGATATGCAGGTATTAAAGGGAAAATGAATTGGATTTGATTCCAAAAGATAAATTTGTATTGCCCGACAAAAAGGTATGTGTTTTTATTTCTGTATGAATTGGATTGGGTTTTTGATCTAGCCACTTGGCTTTCTGTTTTCTTTTTGGAATTTGGGAGCCCGTAGAGGCCTTTTGTAGTTGTACCGAGCAAGCCACGTAAAGGAGACGTTGGCAAAAAAATTCGGAAATTTAGAGAGTTAGAAAAATTTTGAGAAAATTTTGATAATTCAAAATTTGGTTTTAAATTGAAATTTAGATAATTGAGCAAAGGGATATTATTTGAAACTATAGAAGGTTTTATGAAGTTGGATAAGGTGATAGTGGGTCTTTAATAAAGGATAGTTGGTAGGAAATTGATAAAACTGTTGGTTTTGGAAAAAAAAGTAAACGGGTATTGGTCCATTCTTCCTAACTAGTAATTTCGGGGACGAAATTCTTTTAAGGGGGGAGGAATGCGACGACCCGAAATTTTTAACAACTTAAATTGGAATTGTTAATTGATTTTAAATATTTAAAAATTTAATTTTTAATTTGAATTTCAAAATATCAATATTTACTTGTTAATTAAATTATTGAATTATATAGTTTAACTATTGAATCATATACTTTGAAATTTGGTAAAATGCTAAATCTGGAGTTTTAAGCCTGTTAAAAATAATTTGAAGGCTTATAAATTTTTTATTGATAGCACTGAGGTAGTGAAAGTGTTGAAATTGAGTTTGGAAGTGTTTTGTTCCGTTTCGAAATTATATAGTTTAAATTAAATTTAAAAATAGCCTTCCGAGGCACATTCTCGGAATTCGACGAAACCAGTTTCATTGGATCCGTAATAGTTAGTTATTATCGGATTTCAATTTTCGTAGCAATCGGAGTTTTCATTTGACCCTGGCAGCTCAAAACGCTTAGAACTATTTTAATCGATTTAATTTTTAAATTGATCATTTCCTTCTATAACTCGTGTATATGATCGAATTAGCTTCCAAAACACGTGTCATTGTGTTCGGAACACGGGTAAAACCTTATAATCGCCTAGCGGCATCCCTTAAGAGGAGTTTAAATTTTTAATTGGCAATTAACGAGACATTTTGGGAATTTTATAATATGATAATATTTAAAGTCAACAAGTCAGAGATATTTATATTAACAAAACAAGCGTATGCTGGAAGCCTCCTCAGATCGATATAGTCTCCCTGTCCCTCCCTCTATTTCCCAAACCCTTATCTCTTTTCGTTCCTTTCTCTAATCTATATATCAAAAAAAAAATCTACGCCATTTCGTCTTCAGCTCTATAATCGCGATGTAGGGTACTCGAGCTCGAGTTCGTGAAGTCTAGCCGAAGTCGCGATTGAATCGAGTTTCGTGTGGGCTAGGGTTTCGGCGTGGTCGCGTGAGGAGGAGCGTGGCTCGATGGAAATCGCGATGCTCGGAGAGGGTAGCCGAAGTCGCGATCTGGTCAATCGCGCTTGGTAGTAGCGGCAAGGGTGCTGTGAGCGGCGCTTATGGCTTTGGGCACTGTGGTGGAGGTTGACATGGTCGAGCGTGAGCTAGGCAAGGCACAGCGACGAGGTATAATTTTTATTATCAAATAAAAAATAATTTCAGACACAGGTTTAATTTCTACAAACAGGATATGTATATATAGATAGATGCACAAGCATGTTTCGATTTTAAAATATATGAGGTTTTGGGAAAAATTTACACAGGCATCTTGAGTACAGAAAAGTTTTGCAAAAGATAGATTTTCGAATCTGTAAATAAATAAAGTAAAATTAAAGGTATAGGTATATTTGAATTTGCTGGTTTATTTTAAAATAATGTGTTACGAAGATAAACTTATTTTAATGGCTAAAAATATTTTATTAAAAGAAAATTGGTTTGAAAGTAAATTATTAAATAAAATTATTAAATAGAAATAGATTTGTCCAATTATTTTCAAGTATTAATAAATCTAGTAAATGTTTATTCAAGGTTAAAATATGAAAGGAAGCAAGTCGGATTGAAGTGGGTCGTAAACAGGGATCAAAGGTGAGTAAATCTCACCTTGATTGATTATCATTTAGATTTAAATGGTTAAATTTAAATAATTGGTTGTTTGCTTGAGTTGATTGAATGTGTGTTGATGATCTGTGACTTTGGTTTTGTTTGACTCTTGAGTTAATTGTTGTTTGACTCGAATCATTTGAGTTTTAAATGGCTTTGAACTTAAATCATAAATAAGAGAATGGTTCATTTTAAAGTTAATGAGGGTTTAATGATTGGTGATTTATTAAATAGGTGGGATAATTTAAATGGATACTTAATTAAATAAATTTATGAATTAAGTTAATTAATTAAGTTTAAAGAATTTAGAATAATCGATGGATGGTTTAGTAAGTAATTACTTAACAAAGTTAATAAAATATAATTACTTTGAGTAATTAATAAAAGATTTATCAAGATGATTAATTAAGGAGAAATTGATTTATTAAATGAAGTAAATGAAAGATAGTTAATTATCGGTTGAGATAAATCAAGAATGATTGATATTTATGGTTTAATTAATGATTAATTATTTAATATAATTAATTTTGGATTAGAATAAATTGAATATAATTGGAAATCATTAATTTATATAATCAACGATGTAATTAAAGATTAATTAATTAAAATAAATTAATCAATAAGTGACTCATGAGAAATTAACTAATATAAGTAATTAGAATTAGTGTGAATGATTTTAGTTAATTAATTTGTGAAGAAGTTAGAGATTACTCATTGATTTGGTAAGAATAAATAATGTCGTGAAATTAATTAAAGATAATTACTTGAATGGAATTGGAAGATAATTAATCCAGGGTGATTAATTAAGATGAATGTAGAAGGGTTGATAAATTAATTTGGAATTAATTAATGGAAGAATCTAAGTGATTAAGGCTTGAAATTCAATTAGAATCGATAGAAATGATTTGTATGTGATTAAGCTTTGCTTCTGAATGATTAAATGGTATTGGATAATTTGAAGGAGTTGATAACTCTGATATGAAGTGTTGAGTATACCATTTGGATAAATTGGAATAGGATGATATGAGATTCGAAGAGACCGGGGTCGGTATTGGGGAAATACCGAAACTACTTCGAATGTTTGTAGATTGATATATAAAATCTATATGCTGGAGTGTAGTAATTTGGATATATTGAATTGTTTTAAAAACTAAATCTTTGGGATTTAGAAACTTATATGTGGGCTAAGTGTTGTTTATAATAAATTTATGGCTTGTGAATTGATATAAGTTACCCGGGGTTATATGAGTTGTATACCTTTGTATTCCATGTTAGTTGGGTTTACTCACGCTGGTTTCCAGCCTGACCCGGGTGTTACTTTGGTGTAATGCTCGGGTCAGACCGAGTATTACAGATTTTTCAGGTAGGTACGTTCTGGAGCTCAGGAGGCGAGCTGGATGGCAATAGCGTATAGGGTATTTCCACTATATTTATATTATTGTTAATCCGAGACTTGATAATTGTGTATATTCGGTGACTGTTTATATATGTGAAACTCTGATGTATATTAAATATAATCGACCGATATAATATTCTTTTGTAAACTGTTATTATTTATTATATTTTATCCGCTGCGATTGTGAGATGTTTGGTGTTTCTGTTCTTCTTCTTCTATCTCTTTCTTCTTTTTCATAATTATCTGGAATTTTCGGTATCGAAAATTTCGAGTCGTTACATTTGGCCAGCCACTCAAAATAAATATGAAGCACCTTACACTGCTATGAACACATGGAATGATGCACAAAAAACCACAGCTTCTAATAATGCCAAAGCTATGAATGTTCTATTTTATTCACTAGATAAGAATGAATTTTCACGTTTCATGTTATGTAACACTGCATATGATATTTGGCGTACCTTACGAGTTACACATGAGGGCACAAACAAAGTTAAACGAACTAAGATTTAAATTTTACAAAATCAATTTTCATCGTTTAAAATGAAACAAAATGAATCTATAGTAGACATATACCCTAGATTTCAAACCATTCAACACAATTTAATGGCGCTTGGAGTCAAATTCACAAATTTTGACTTCGTATCTAGAATACTCAATTCTTTAACTCCAGAGTGGGAAAGAAAAGTATTATCTATCGAAGAAGCTAATGATCTCTCGACACTCTTAGTTGAGAATTAGTAGGAAATTTAATGTCCTACGAAACTAAGTTGCAGGCACGAAAAGAATAGCATTTCAAAAATAACAACATAGCATTCCAAACAACGAATGAAGATTTCGATTTAGACGAAGAAGAAATTGTATTTATTTCTAAAAAATACAAAAAAGTCAAGAAATTTAGGAAAATGACTAGATTTCAGAAAGGAGAAAAATCAAGCTCAACAAATCAAACACCAACCAAATGTTATGAATGTGACCAATTTGGAGATATGAGAAAGACTGTACCAAGCTCAATAATGATAAAAAGAAGAACAAATTTGAAAAATTCAAAAAGAAGAAAGCTTTCAGAGTAACATGGGATGACTCGGATTCGTCATCATCACTAGACAGATAGTGACGGAGAAAAAGCTAATGTGTGCTTTATGGCACAAACTGATGAGGTATGTCCCGAACTTAGTTATGATGAATTATTAGAACTTAGCATGGAATTAGATGATAAATTTAGACAAATTAAAAAATTGAACAAAGAACATATAGCCAAAATAAATAGGTTAGAACTTAAAATAGGAATGTTAAAAGATGAAAATATTATTTTAGAGGAGGAACTAGAATTATCTCAAGAAAAAAAATTAAAAATAGTTTGATTGAAAATGAAACTATAGTTATAAAATTTAATAAAACTAGTCTAGAAAAGGACGGCTTTTAAAAGAAAATATCAACTTGAAAAGTAATATTGAAACATTGAAATTGAAAATTTAGGATTAAAAGAAAAATTAGATAAAATTACAAATAATGTTTCAAAATTTAATAAGGAAACAGGATTTGGAAAATCTTATCATAACTTCATAACCATCAGGTAATATAAATGGAATAGGATTTACAAATATTCCTAAACAAAATGGGAATAATATTAAGAAATATAGTTGTATTTATCAAAAGAGTAAAAGACCACTTAAGTCTAAAACGAATACCAGAAATATAAAAATTTGGATTTCTAAGACAAATAATAATTTGATTTGACAAAAACATATTAATATTTTTTTAGAAAATGTAGTATATAATAAAAATTATGTTCATAAAGGTATCAAACCTTCTTGGGTATGGCTACCAACTTCTTCTAACATCTAGGAACCTAACAAAGTATATAGGTACCAATTAAATCATCTTTTACTTTGTAGGTACCAAAAATAAAAAATAAGAAGAAATGGATACTTGATAGTGGATGCTCCAAGCATATGACCAAAAATTCAAAAATATTATCAAATATAACATACATCGATGGTGGAACGGTAACTTTTGGAGATAACTCAAAAAGATATGTCATGGGCATTGGAGAAGTCATCAACTCTGGTATTTCTAACTCTCCTATTATTACAATTGTTTTGTCAGTAGAAAATCTAAAACATAACCTACTTAGTATTAGTCAATTATGCGATAAAGGTTTTCAAATCAATTTCGAAAAAGATAGATGTAATATTTTCGAAAATAACAAACAACTTATATTTGAGGGTTTTAGGAACAAAAATATTTATGTCTTAAATATGAATATAAATCGAAATTCAAATTTTTATTTAACCGCCAAACATGACGATCCATTGTTGTGGAATAAACGATTTTGTCATGTTAAATTTAAATATATTAATAAATTAGCAAAATATGAGCTAGTTAGAGGTTTGCCTAAAATAAATTACAAAGTAGAAAATTTATGTGACGATTGTCAAACTGGAAAACTAAAGAAAATCTCTTTTAAATCTAAAAATAATATTTCTACAAAACAACCATTAGAATTATTACATTCAGATTTATTTAGTCCAACTCAAGTACAATATATAAATCACAATAAATATGTTTTCGTAATAGTTGGTGATTTTTCAAGATATACATGGACTTTATTTTTAAAACATAAAAGTGACACCTTTGGTATGTTTAAAATTTTTACTAAAAGAATTAAAACACAAATGGATTTGAAAATTAAGAATATTCGAAGTGATGACGATGGAGAATTCGAAAATGATCTTTTTACTAATTTTTGTAATAAAAAAGGTATAAGCCATAATTTTTCTTTTCCCCGCACACCTCAACAAAATGGTGTAGTAGAAAGAAAAAAAATCATACATTATAAGAATGTGCACGAACACTATTAAATAGTAGTGGACTACCAAAACATTTTTGGGCTAAAGCTATTGCCACAACTTGTTATGTTTTAAATCTAGTAACCATACGACCTATGGCTAAACAAACTTCTTTTGAAATATTTTTTGGACGAAAACCTAAAATATCATACTTTGAAACTTTCAGATCAAATTTTTTTTATGTTAAATACAAAAGATAATTTAGGAAAATTTGGCCCGGCGGTCGATGAAGGAATCTTTGTTGGATATTCGGATCGTAGCAAAGCATATAGAATTTTTAATAAGCGAAATAACAAAATTGAAGAAAGTTTACATGTTTCGTTCGATGAAAATCTTCTTAACCATCATACTAATGACGATGAAGAGATAATTCCAATAACAAATACAACAAATTATTTTAATAATGAGATAAATGCACAAAATAATACTTTAGTATCATCTCCTAGAATTGTTAAGGATCGTCCAAAAGATAATATCATTGGAGATCTCAATTCTAGAGTAATTAGAAATCAACTTAACCAAATAAGTCATATATCATTTATGTCAAATTTTGAACCGAAAATGAAAAGAGAAGCCCTAACAGTTGACCCATGTTAAAAGATACCTCATTTATTATGGCTTGGACCTTTTATGGCAGATATCGGTATAAAGAAGCTTCAAACGATAACTTTTTGATTATAGCCATGTAAGAAGAACTAAATCAATTTGAACGCAATAATGTTTGGGAATTAGTACCAAGACTAGAAAATCAGTCGGTTATAGGAACAAAATGGGTAAAAACAAAGCATATGAAAATGGAAATATAGTTAGAAATAAAGCATGTTTAGTTGCTCAAGATTATAATTAAGAAGAATGTATCGATTACGACGAAACCTTTGCTCCAGTAGCGAGACTCGAGATCGTACATACATTACTCACTTTTGCAAATCATCACAATTTTAAACTATTCCAAATGGATATCAAAAGTACCTTTTTAAATGATTTTATTAAAGAAAACATATATGTTGAACAAACTCCATTGTTTGTTCACGAAAAATATCCCGACCATGTTTTTAAATTACAAAAAGCTTTATATGGTTTAAAACAAGCACCTCCTGCTTAGTACGAACGTCTTAAAAATATTTAATTACTTCTGGTTTTCAAATAGGTAAAATCGATACAACTCTATTTATTAAACGAGAAAATAACGATATTTTAGTTGTAGAAATTTACGTAGTTATATTATTTTTGGTTCAACTAACAAAAATCTTTGTAATCAATTTTCAAATATTATGAAAAATAAATTGAAATGTCTCACATGGGAGAATCAATTTTTTTTAGGTCTACAAATAAAACAACTTGACAATGGTATTTTTATTCATCAAGAAAAATATTGCAACGATCTTTTACGTCATTTTGAAATGGATAAAACTTCAAGCAAACCAACACCAATGAGTACTAGTGTTCACTTGAAAAAAGATGATAGTGGAAAAGATTTCGATGAAAACTTATATCGTAGTATGATTGGCTCCTTGCTTTATTTGATGGTTAGTCAACCTGACATTATGATGAGTGTATGTCTTTGTGCCCGATTTCAAGCAAAACCAAAAGAATCTCATCAAAGAGATGTTAAATGTATCCTACGATATCTATCTAGTACTATGGATGACAGTTTGTTTTACCCTAAGGGATCATCATTTGAACTAGTTTCATATAGTGATGCGGATTTCGGTGGATGTAAAACAGATTGTAAGAGCACTAGCAGAACATGTCACTTTATCGGACAATCATTAGTCTCATAGTTTAGCAAAAAGCAAAATTGTGTCTCCTTATCTACTTGCGAAGCCGAGTATATTTCAGTAGCTCTAGCATGTGCACAAGTGATATACATGCAACAAAAAACTTACGGATTTTGGAAAAGATATCAATCAATCATCAATATATTGCGATAATACAAGTGCAATAAATATATCAAAAAATCCTATAAATCACTCGTGTACTAAGCATATAGATATTCGTCATCATTTTTTACGTGACAATGTAGAAAAAGGACTTGTAGCATTAGCATACGTAAATACCGAGAATCAAATAGCGGATATTTTTACAAAACCACTAAGTGAACAAACATTTGTTAAATTACGACGTAATTTAGGAATATGCTCTCTTAGTGATTTCTAAACTAATACCACATCTTCATTTATTTTATGTTTAGCTAAAAGTGTTTTTATCCACAAATTAAATTGATAACTCCTTCACCTTAAATTTTTTAGGTGGCTGTTTTCTGAAATTACCTATAAATAATTTTTTAAATTATATATAAATCTTTACAAAACAAAAGGTAAAGAATATATAGATTTCATATTTTTAGAAAATATAATCATGTCTTCCGACAATTCTCATCTGTCCTTCTCGACACCTACAACGGATAACTCAACGGATACACCTCATCGCCTTCCTACTTCTGGACCAAATCAGGAACCGACATATAGGTGGTCCTCCTATCATACATGATTCACTCCCGATAACAGGAAGTCTAAACGAGCTCTATTTATTTCTCCTAACACCAATGAGAAAATTAATGAGATAAATCACTATCAAAAACAACAAATAGATCTACAACGAGAATTATACTGTGAATAAAAAGTCACAACGCGACGACTAAGTTTTCTGGAGCAAGTAGCGATAAAATTTTATAATTCACAGAAGAAGGATGTACATGAACCACTTCCGATTCCTTGCAGTTCTTTGGATCCCTCTACCTCGTATCGTACATCTTTGAATCCTCCATCGAGGCGATTCTCTGGTTCCCCAAGAATCCACAAACATGGAAATATATGGTCTCCACTCAAGCCATAGAGGGATGACAAGTCTAAAGATCGCAATACTCCATCGCCATCTAAATAAATTAAATTATTCTCATCGTATTTGTATCTACGTATATTTGTAATTCTATTTCACAATAATAATACTATGTTTTTAAAAACAAAAGGTCGAATAAGTAAGCAAAACCCTTTAAAATTAGGCAATTTTTAGGTAAATTGGTCATTTCAGACGTCTAAACATTGCCATCAGACATCTGACACTCCGATATCATACAAACTTTACACTATCTTGCATATATCAGACGTCTGATATAACATTCCAAACATCTGAAAATTGCCTCTTCTTAATAAGTAAAGGAAACCAGTCTATTTCAGACGTCTGAACAAAATCTCTGCCACCATATTTTAAAAACTCAGCTCATTTCCAGATGTCTACTATTTAAAACAAACGTCTAAGAAAACTATCTGTCATTCAAAAACAAATATTCAACCTATTCCAGACGTCTGATAATACGAATAAACATCTGATAATTCTCTCTAACTATCAAATATTACAGATCGACCAAATTGAGACGTCTACCACAACAAACCAGACATCTGATTCTATTACTTGCCTTCAAACTAGGTTAAATCACAAGTCTGATTTACCTACCAGATGTCTGAGTCCAGATAATGTTTATTTTTTTTACTTTTCTTACTTTGTTTCATTCTATTTCTATCGCAATCTCGATTTTTTACTTCTTAAAAATCCTTTCTCTTCCAAACTTGATCAAATTTGATGGCACCTAAAACAAAAAAAATCCTAAGATCTCTAAGTGAAAACAAGACCAAGCAACTTCCTTAAACACTCAAGTTTGCTCGGATGATCAAATTAAATGATGGATGAATCGAGTACCGAATTCACTCAGGATATATGAGGATATTCAGAAGAAGAAACTACACACAGGTCCATTTTATAACTTACTCAAGTTTCCAATGTACGATTTAGATGAAATGTGTGAAAGTGCCGGTTTAGAAACTTTGATATCTTTCAATCCCAATAACATCCAAATTGATCAGTTGGCTATATTTCTCTTCTACGCTAATTTGGATAGCAGAGTGGTTTGGAACACTGAAAACGAGGATAATTGGTTATGGTCTAGTGTTTATGGCAACACAATTAGGCTCACTCCAGGAATCATAGGCAGAACTCTCGGATGTTCAGATTCCGAAGAAGATTAATATAGTATTCCCGATATGCGTCTCAAACCAAGAGACAGTATAACACATCAAATATAGGAGGATGAAATACCTAAATTCGCATCCAAATATCTACGACCTAAGGTGAGACTTCTTACTCAAATGATTATCAACACTATCATTCCTCGCCTTGGTAGTCATGAGCAGATAACGGAGTTAGAGCACAAGGCCATGTATGCTATATTCAGTGGAACATTGGTTAATTGAGAAAAATTTATATTCGACGAGCTCAAACACTTTTGGACTCGATCACTCCCATCCGTCATCTATCCTACATATATCATGAGACTTCTATGAGCTCACAACATCCCATCCTATCTATCCACTTTTGATTAAATTTCTCCGAAATATGCTTCCACAAAATTTTTCTCACTAATGCACCTACCGAAATCCTCCAGAGTTTATGTCATTTGAAGAGTGGACGCAACGTCATCAAGCCATACAAGCTGGTCCTCCGCCTCAAACACACCCTGAACCATCACAAGTGGATGAACAACATTGCGAGACTACTCCTCCTCCTGCACCAATTGATTATACATGTCACGATGATATTTTGGAGACTCGAACAGATACGAATCCAAATGGAAGTATTCGAAATCTCACTCTTCAAAATTAGCATATTTTACTTCGAAATCAAAAACTTTTGGCTAAGCACGTTGACAGTTTTGAAACATCTTTCGCTACATGCCTGGCTACAGTTGAAACATAACTTTCAACTGTATTATCAGTTCTGAAAGAGGTTCTTCAAAGGGTTCGTTGTCCTACACCACCTTAAGAAGATTGGCCAACCTAATGCCTTCTCCTCCTTCAAAACATTTCAAACTTTTTGAGGAGAACGAGCCTCTAGAACAAGCTCCGACATCTACTACAAAGCAAACTAGCTCTTCCAAAAATGAAGATAAAGGAGATGATCAAGAGAAAGCTTCCCTAAAGGCTCATAGATTTTTAGGACTCCATCTTATGTAAAATTGATAAAAAATCTATGAATGTACTCAACTAATTAATTAATGAAATTTCTCTTTTGGTGTGTTATCTCTGTGTATATTTCTATCTTACAACGATTGGTAAATATTTCATGATTTCTACATTTAAAAAGTTATATATCCTTTTTGATAATGCCAAAGGGGGAGAAATAATATTCAGGGGGAGATCACAATAAATTATGGAAACCACATACTCAGGAGGAGATTTATAAAATAATATACAAGTACATTGTACGGTTGTCATCATTAAAAGGGGAAGATTGTTAGGAAATCAAATCTACGGTTTTGATGACAACAACTATACAATGGAAATCGAATATGCACATATATTTCTATATACAGGTACTTGCTAGAGCAACATCACTAGAAAGACAAGAACAAGGCCCAAAGAATTTTACAAGAGACTACAAGTCGATAGGATCAAAGAAGCAACAGAAAAGATGCAAAAAACAGACATGCACAGGTTTTAGACGTCTGGGTACACAAGTCAGACGTCTGGAAAAGTCCTCTAGAATAACAAAATAGACAGAACCAGACGTTTGGTAGATGCACTCAGACGACTGAAAGTCTACTTTGTATAAAAAAAAAATAGTATCAGACGTCTGATATAAATACCAGACGTCTGAATTCAAACTCGGAATTTAAATTTAAACTTCAACTGTCAGATTTGAATGGACATCTTCACTTCTCTTCATTGCAACTCTTCATCATCAACAGAAGCAACTGTAGAGCACTTGTTAATGGATGCAACTATTCAAGAAACTTTTCTACAACTATATATATCATCAAGAATCAAGAAAACACTTACCTTACTTACTTATGCTCTCTACTTACATACTCTATTATATTCTTGATGTCTAGCAATCTATACTTGTATTTCACTCTTCCATATATTCAATTCTTCATAGACATACTCTCTAGGTATATAGTGGAAGCATCTGTACTTATTGGTCAATTTCCGTGTTATAGAACACATACTTGACAAGAACAAGTTATTGGAACCAAGCCTATTCTTACAGGAAAAGTGATGGTGCTTGATAGTTTAATTTCGAATGGGAGCTTTGGGACTGGACGTAGGATGAAAGGTCTGAACCGGTATAAAATCCTGGTGTGTTTATTCTATATTTACCTAGATTAATATTGTTTTAGTTGCATCATATACTTTGTCACATATAATTGCATATACACTACACGATTCACCCTATAAACTTTCAAATTCATCTTATTGCAATAAATAAAACCAAAATCAACTCAATCCTTATAATCAAAGCATGCATCCTTATAGCACCATCCTCACAACATGATGATATCTTCATTGTGCCACTTATGGAAGACTAACGATCCTTTGGAGTCTAGAAATTTACAATCACTCAAGAATATAAGCAACTGTCCAGTTCCTCCACTGCATTGCCATAACCAAAGCATTTAACATATCCTTCCACATCACGTTTGTCTATGTTCAAGACAACGTGGAACGAAGACAATATTTTCTATCTCATCTCCCTTCTCTTAACCAATCAGCTCTCCCTTGGCTTGTGTTTGGGGATTTTAATTGCATGTATTCATCTCAACATAGTGGGTTACCACTAACGCTCAAGGACATCACTCCTCTGAACCAATCACTTTTGCTAGCATCTCTCTATCTCCACTACAAAGCACTGGACCTACATTTACGTAGAGTAACAAGAGTGGATCAAGTGCAAAAACTCATTGTAAGCTTGACCGTGCCTTCCACAACCTCTAATCCACCAACTAATGGCCTACTCTCCATTGTAAAATTCTGCTTCCATCAATATCTGACCACAACCCCCTAATCCTTACTTGGGGAGAGGAAGCCCCATGCAAGTACCTCTCCTTTAAATTTTTTATACCTTGGACTAACCATGAAAATTTCCAAATTATTGTCTTGCTAGTATTGGAGCAACAGATAACTGGCAATTCCATGTTTATTCTTTGGACAAATCTCAAAAACCTTAAAGCAAAATTTAGAGAATGGGCAAAGGTCACTTATGGATCTAGTTCGCAGCAATCTGATGCCATAAGAAGCCAACTTTCTGTTATTCAACATGCACTAACCATTGATCCGCAAATTCCCAATCTTGCTGCACAGGAGTATGAGCTTTCAACCACTCTTCAAGAAGCACTAGAGTCTGAAGCTGCAATGATTCAAAGAGATACTTTATACAAAACATGAAAGCCAAGGAGATAGGAATACAAAATATTTCCACAACTTCATCAAAATTAAACATGCAAAAGAGAGAATTCTCACCATTACCCATAAATTTGGTTCTACACACTCAAATGATAAAGCCATCACAAACTCTTTCATTGACTACTTCTCTCTATTTCAACCAACCTTTAACTCTATGTTCCCAACCTATCTCCACTTTTTGACCTTCAAACATTTTTAATTTCATCTACTCAAGCTTCCAGGCTTATTCCCGAGGTCAAGCCGGATGAGTTAGAGCAGGCAGTAAAATCCATGAACTCCAACAGTAGTGGAGTGCCTGATGGTTTTAATGCAAGTATTTTTCAAAAATGTAGGAATATCACAATGCAAGATGTAGTTAAGGCTATCCAGTACTTCTTCTCTTCTAACAAATTTCAAACTAGCATCAATGCTCGTCCGCTACCTTAGTACCTAAATGTGAAAACCCATCCACTGTCTCTGACTATAAGCCAATAACATGTTGCAATGTCCTCCACAAAATTATCTCCAAAATAATGGCAAGTAGAATCCAAACCATCCTTCCATCAATCATCTCAAAATACCAAGTAGCATTTTTGCCTCAGCGTGCTATTAGTGACAATATTCTTCTAACATAGGAACTGTTAAGAGGATATAGAAATTCACATATCTCACCATGATGTATGCTTAAGCTGGACATTCAAAAACCTTTTGGTACTATCTCTTGGAGATCAATAACAGCCATACTCTCCCGAATGAACTTCCCTATACCAACGCTTGCTTGGATCTACACTTGCATTTCCAGCCCATAGTTCTATATTTCTAGAAATGGCTGCCTAAATGTTTTCTTTAAAGGAACCCAAGGTGTTCAATAAAGGGACCCCATTTTGGCTACTTGTTTATAGTTGTCATGGAAGTGTTAAACCCTCTAATCATTGAACAAGTTGCTATGAAAAATCATGATCTCCATCTAAAATGTAAGCACCCATAAATAACCCAACTTCTTTTTGTTGATGATCTTATTATCTTCACAAAACTACATTCGGCGACATAACCAGTATTTTGAATACCCTGAATAGATTTGGTAGCCTTACTGGTCTGAAGATAAATCTCCAAAAGTCACATATTCTAATAGCCGGGGTAAAGGACAACCTCAAATCTAATATCATTAGGCTCTTTGGCCTAATGAAATGCCTCGAAACGCTAGTTATATAAGCCTTCTCTTCATCACTTCAAGAATAACCAAAGCAAACCGCCTCTCCCTCTTTGAAAGAATCATTGCTAAATTAACATCATGACCCAACACAAAATTAACTCAAGCGGCAGGCTTACAATAGTGCAATCTGTAGCAACTGCAATGACCACCTATTGGTGGAGGCATTATATTCTTCCAAGAAAATTCATTTCTATGATATATGGTAGATTTCTATAGCATGGAGATCCATTTTCCAAAAAGCTCATCCCAATCTCCTTTGACAAAATCCAACTCCTAAAGTCATTGAAAGGGCTTGGAATAACTAACTTACATTTATGGGATAAGGCAGCCATTTCAATCTATTATGAAAATATCTTCTCAAACAGTAGTGACCTATGGACTAAGTGGGTGCTTCAAAACCTTCTGAAAAATAAAGATTTCTGATCGATACCCATCCCGGCATGTGCTAGTTGGAACTGGCAAAATATCCTTAAGCTAAGATCCTCCTTCCTTCCATTAGTCCAATGCAACCCTTTAATAGACCCTAACCTAAACTTCTGGACTGATCCATGGGCTAATCCTGATGTTATCCTCCAGCAACTCGTGATTCATGCATAGAAAACAACTGCTGGTATATCTCCATTGGTCAGAGTGGGCACTTGTATCTCGAATAACTCTATTGAGCTACCCTATTGTAGTTCGGCCCATGTAAGGCAGGTATGGAGTAACATTTCATTTATTGCATTTCCTCAAATTGAGCATATAGTATTATATATGGACAAGCAAAAGGAAAAAACACTTTGTTGCTCTTGTATATAACGGGTTATTATACAATGATGCTATGCATACCTTCCCGTGGTCAGCAAGAATTTAGAATACGTACAGCCCATCAAAGAAGAACCTTCTTCTCTGGAATGTCATGTCAAATGCACTACACACTAAGACAAAACTTGTATCCCTTGGAGTCGTAAATAATCACACTTGTGTACTATGTGAAACAAACCTTGAAACCAACATAAACATATTTTTTGAATGTTCTTACACCCATCAGATCTGGTGTAAACTTCTTGGCAGTGGAAACTTTCATAAGCCAGCCCCAAAAATAAAGAAACCAGAGAAAGGTATGTTTGTCCCTTTTTCGATTTATAATTATACTCGATTTTATTCAAGTTTTGGATTAGTTCGTGATATATTTCAATGCTTGCTCTTTGATTTTTCTTGAACTCGAATGCTTTTCGCCGATGATGATGTTGGGTATAAATAGGGATAAAATCCTATATTTTCCTTCGTATTTTTTTTGATTTGAATCCTTCAAGTACTTTGCTTGCCCATTCGATTCTTGCTTGAATGATGAGATGATTTTTTGACTTGTTCAGTATATACACGTTTCTTCATGAGTTTGAATTCGCTCCGTTCTTTTCGGAATTTGAATTTGATATATAATTGACTTGAATTTCTCTGTTCCATACGATTCCTTATGTCCTCTGATTGATTTCTTTTGACCTATTCTGTTTTGATATATATGACTCTCTGATTCCTTGATTTTGTTAAAAACTGCTAGTCATCTCCATGTATATACATACATACATATATATATATCTGTATATGTATGTATGTATGTATGTATGTATGTATGTATATATATATATATGTGTGATCCTGACTTGTTGACATTTGAATTTAATGATATATGATTTCACTACGATACCCTGCCACATTAAACCATTTTCTATGATTGACTTCACTGCAACATTCTTTGCTGGCATTCAATTTTCGAATTTTTGAAAAGATGCTTGATCATTTCTTTTTGACTGCTCCTTGACTTGGGTTTCACACGGCTACTGATAATTATCGATTTACCATTACACTTTGCTTGTTGCATATCATTGTTCACTATTGCTACTGATAATTATCGATTTACCATTACATTTTGCTTATTGCATATCATTGTTCACTGTTAGCTTGGTTCATGTTGAATGAAGTTTGGTTTTCACTGTGCATGTATGCATGTATGTATGTATGTATGTATGTATACATGTGTGTTCATGCGTGTATATATGTATGCTGCTTATTTGTACATGTCTACACAAGCATGCTGGTTTGGATCATCTTGAAGTCAACGTGTTTGTGCCTTTGTACTGGTTGGAATCAATTTGCATTCATTTCTCTTAACCATATGTGCTTCTTTTTATTTGAACTCCTGCTTGCCTCTGAACTAATACATGCATATCCATATATATTTGAACATGTTAAAGTCTGGTTCAATTTTGCTTTGCACTTGTACATTTTGTTGTCTGGTTGAATTATGAGCCCGGTTGCATTTCAGTCTGAGTACTTTCGTTTAATTGATCTTGGTTGCCTTGGTCTCATGTTCATGTTGGTCTTGTTTCACTTGTATTGCTTCGAGTTAAATTGATGTTGTCATGTCGTATCTTCATGGGTTTGCATATCTAGGCTATGCTTGTGTGGTTCCTGCCACTTGATCCAAGTTTGTTTGCATCCCTTGTGTTCACAACTGTGTTGTTGCAGTTTGATTCCATATGTTGTTTTCTGATTGCACTGACCTTGATTTTCTTCGAGTTAGACTGTCCCTTGTTTGCTCTGAACTTCATGTGTACATCCATTTACTACGTCTGGTGCACTTAAACTCTTAAGTCTGATCTGGTGGAAGCTTTGCATTATGTTATTTAATTTGAGCATGTTTGTAATGTTGTTGACTGGTCTAGTTCTTATGCCATTTGAAGTCTTGTTGCGTTTCAACTTTGTGCTCAGGGTTTTGTAATATCGTGTACATATTCATGTATATACATGCATACATATGCATGTATATATGTCTAATACATACGTCGTATCCATTTATGTTCGATTTGTACATATGTGCATTTGCACTAGTCGATGAGATGGAATTGGGAAAAGGCCTTTGATATTCACGGTGTGTTAATATTACAAGTTGTCCGTGCACATATATTTGGTCTCTGTTAGAAAACATGAAAAGAAACAACCCAAATATCTGAGACAGAAACAAATTTTCAAAACACGCTTCATTTATACTGCAAAATATTTCTTTTTCAGTTTTACTATGTCAGCGTTTATTTTACAGATAACTCAGATGATGGATACATACTGGAACAAAGTAAAGATCAAATACGAGTGTTTATGAATATGTATTGAGGTGAAATTGTAAAGTGAAAATTATGTTGTAATTGAAATTGTATTGCAATTGAAAATGTATAAAAGTAGCGCGAGCTCAAATTTGTACTATCCGAATTTGTAATAAAATATTTTTTGAATAAAATATTTGTTGAAATATGGATTCTGAGTTATTTATTTTATTCAACAAATATTTATTTAATTATATGAAAAATAAAATAGTACAACAACAAATACATTTAAACAAATTTATATATGTTTATTATCATCGAATAAAAATCATATACTAGCATAATGTACATGGCAGGTGTCCATAATGTATTTCATGTGTCTCATCTTCGCAAGTATGTGCATGATCTAGAGACTACTATTCCTCCGACAGGGTTAGAAGATTTAGTAGCATAGCCTAATTTGACTTTTGCTAGACAACCAGTTCGGGGTTGTAGCGAGAGATGAGAAATGATTGAGGAATAAGACAGTCAAGTTGGTGAAAGTTCAGTGGAGCGACAACGAGAAGGACTGTAATTGAAAGACAGAGGACAGGATTCGAGATACTTTTCTTGATCTGATTTGAGGGTATGTCTATATTATATATATATATATATATATATATATAGTTGCTAGTCAGGTAGATTAGTATGGTTGTTAAGAGTTGTTACAAATGATTTTTATGTTTAGTATTTTGGTCCTTACTGAATTTCGAGAAAAAAATTCTTTAAGGAGGGAAGCCTGTAACACCCTTAATTTTTGATAAGATTATTCAAGAGATTTAATTAGATGGATTAAATAGAATAATGTAATGATTAGAATGATAAGGGGATTGAGATATGAAAATAAATTAAGGTCGTGCTCAATTGATTAATTAAATGGGCTTAAGAATGGGTTATAAGTTAATTAATTTACATAAGGGCACAATGGCAATTAGCCGCACATAACCCTTACCCTTATATTCTCGTTTCGTTTATGTTCAAAAATGTAAAACGCAAACATAAGAAAAGAAGAGGAGCCGGCCATTGCTAGGAAGAAAAGAGAAAGAAAATCAAAGTAAAGCTAAGGAATTAAAGAAGGGGAATCAATCTTAATCTCAAACCAAAATCTTTATCTTAATCAAGACGAATAATAATTCATACCATCTCTATTTCTATTTATGATCGTAAGTTTTTAGATTTAAGATTAAATTCATTTTTATGATGATTTGGATAATGACATGCTTGAGTTATAATTTGTTTGATTTAAAAAAGATTGTTTAAATGAGGATTTATAAGGTTTTAGGGAACAACCGATTGTAAATGATCTTTGAATGCTATGAAAAAAAATTATGTTATGTAAAACATAATTTTGGAGTTGGGTTTTAATTTTGATAATTTTTCAAGCTATGGAAAGATTATTATGAATTTTCAAAGGAAAATATGGTTAATTGGGTTTAAAAATTCATTTTAGAAATTATACTGAGAATTTGGATTTGAAATTTTTATATGTTAGATAACATGATGAAAGTGAGTTTCTGTAATTTTTTGTGATTTTTCCTAAGTTATGTGCTATGAAATTAAATTATTTTAGAAGAAGGTCTTATTTTCTAAAGTAACCTTGGTTTAGATCTGAAATTAAGCGGCAGTTATTTTGGTAAAGAATTTGAAAAGTCAAGGCAACCAATCATATGTTTACAGGTGGCAAGTTAGTAAGAAAGTGTTTGTTTTAATTGGTATTAATCAATTTTTAAACTAGAAAAGTTTGTTCCGCCTCCTTTAGAAGTGTCTTTCGACTCCAATGTCACCGCTTCATCTCAGTCGAGACCAACTTACTAAAACCTATTAAAGTCGAAACCAATCCACAGGGTATCAATAAGATTGGTACGAAGTGGATTGGTGAAGTGTGGCAGGCAGTGTGTTGAAAGCATTGCTTTCCGTAGAGACGAAATCGTTGTTTGCTTTTAAAAGATATGCGCCTGCCTTGTAGCTTTCGAACTTGTTGCCGCCTTTCTTTGTTCAAAAGTAGAGCTTTCGACTAAGACCCTTGTTTATAAAAGAATGTTTTCAAAAATCATGGTTCCGACCTAGTCGAAACTCTGCTGCTGTTTTTATACCTTTCGAGTGCGTTGAAGTCATTAATGCTTTCATATGGTTGTTTTTGTTTTAAACTTATATTAAGCCGCTTTCTAAATTCTTTCGAAAGGGTCCAAGGATTTCGAAGGCAAAGGCTTTGAAAGGGGGTTTCGATGCTAACCTTCAATGTTTTACAAATGTTTTAAAGCTTTTGAAAGGATGGTGCCGATGCCATCAAGTTTTCTCCAATACTTTTATATGATAAAGAATGGTTTTGAAAGAGATACTTTAATTTATATTCACTTTGACTCAAATGATATTTTTAAATATAAACCCAATGGTTTCGAAAGAGGGACTTTCAATGGTTTTGAAAGGGATACTTCTAAAGGTTTCAAAAGTGGTACTTTCAATGGTTTCAAAGTTATGCTTCTAAGAGTTAATAAGTAATACTTTATTACATTCGAAAGGTTTCAAAAGAGAGGATTTAAAGTATTTCGAAAGGCAGAGGCTAATGTTTTGAAAAGGGGTTTATATGCTTTCGAAAGAGGTTATCCAGTGACGTCGAAAGCAAGGTCTTGAAGGTTTTGAAAGCCAAGTTTTCAAAACAAATAACCCAATCTCATTTTTAAAGGAAAACCATGGCATAAATAAATAAAGTGTTTTGAAAAGGAGTTTTTGAAGAAGTTTTTTTCGATTAATAGGTTAAAAGAATTAACCAAGTTATTATGTTTGTTTCTTCATATATTTATATATTCACATTGTAATGGACCCATAACTGTATTTTGGGGAATGGCAGAATAACCAGTTAGATTGATCCAGTAGTGAATATAAATTAAGTTAACTCTTGAATGAGTAGAATTGCATCCCGAAGGTTAGGAAGACCAGAATATAGGATGCTAAAATATTAAAGGAAGATATTTGCAGGGGCAATAGGTTCATAGTAAGTCCATAAAAACTGTGTAAGTGAAAAGATACTGGCAGGAGACAGTAGGTTCATAGTCAGCCCATGAAAACTATGTATAAATAAAAATGTCAGGAAGACATGTTCATAGTTAGCCCATGAAAACTATGATTTGATATTGGCAGGGGCCAATAGCTTCGTGGTTAGCCCATGAAAACTATATCTGGATTAAGATATTGACAAATGGTCAAAAGCTTCCTAGTCAACCCATGAAAACTAGGATAAGAGAAAAGATATTGGAGTTACCAAAAGGTTCAGGGAGAACCCATAAAACAGTAAAGATATTGGCAGGGGCCAATAGGTTCATTGCGATACCATGAAAACTATGCAACTGGACATGGAGTCTTTAAACATTTAACCTGTTAGTCAGCCTATGAAAACTATTAGGTTAATAGTAATCCTGAAAACTATAACTGAGAAAGATAGTCAAAATGAATGGTAATGGGTAATCCAGAATTTGTTCACTTGTTTTGCATATCATCATATCATATTGTTTTGAATTTTTTAACCACTGCGGATGTAGGAGCATAATATATGGTTTTATAAAGGTTTAAGATACTAAAGAGGGGAAAACCCGTTCCGCTAAGCGGCGTAGTCTCACTGGATATCTAAATGGTTTAAGATGGTAGATTATTATTCATAACAAGTTTAATGTATGACTCGAAGTTTATGTTTTTCTCCTAAACTCTCGGGTATTCAACTGATTTTGAGTAGTTTGAGAATTGAGATTTTCAGGTACCTCTTTTGATGATTAAGCTTCTGGTGACATGCAAGAGGCATGATAGCTATCCAGAGTTCTATTTTTTCGTTGTGCTATTTTTGCAAAGGCAAAGTTGTTAAATTGCCTATATGTACTCTGATCATCCAAGAGGACATCTTCATATGTCGCTCTTGGCGTATATTATTATTTCTCAAAACATGGTTAACGATTGTGGGATTATGTAATGAATTTTAAATGTTTGAAATGGAATGTGGATCTTGTTTAAATTTTTTAAATTTTTTCTATATTCATGTGTTTCTGTGTATCAATGTATCTAACATTGCCATATTTGGTCGCCAAGGATTAATAACTATGGATGACTGCAGCATCCATAGCCGTTAGTTTTGGGCCTCCAAGTAGGGGGATGTTACACAGTGCAAATTACGATAAAGAACATCCGTGCTTTACACATCTCATTCATTTTTGGTATATTCCTTGTTATTTCAAACGATGCACTTTTTATACATTGGTAGATTAGATAATTTATGGAAATTACATGAAAATAGATACAATTAAGTTATACCCCACTTCTAATAAATTAAAATACAGAAATTCATGTTACAAGTCAAATTAGGGCAATCTAAACTAATACTAGCATTTTTCAATCCAAGTATCAATCTCGAATAAACATTATAATTTAATCAACTTTAAATTTTAACAAACTTGGGGACTGTTTTCCAAATTTCAAATTAGGATAAAAATAACATTCATATTCCGATTACCCATCTTACAGAATATATGGGAAATATTCTTATATGTTCGTTTTAAACCTACAGCTCATCAGATCTTATATAGGCATAATAATTAAATAAAATTCAACAATATAAATTTCAAAGTTATAAATAAATCATACATTGAGGAGGGTCTCGCATTTAATATTATTTATTTCCTACTTTGTTTTTAGTTATTTTCATTTCGAAAACTTCAAACGCTGATAACTTCTTCGTTTCAACTCTGATCGCAAAACTTCAAATATGAAAGTTGCTCGAAACACAAACGTAATAGTGCAAGTTTCATGCTCAAATTCTGATTTTACTTAAATTCTATTTTGAGCCTTATTAATTATTTATTAGTTACCATTTATTTTACAGTGAGTTACATATAACATTCAAAAAGAAAAAATTTCAAGAAACCTTTTACAATACTCAAGACTTTGCTGCTTTCAGAATCGCGGAAATGGTAAGAGAAGCTGGATTCTTCTCTTTGGTAGAATATAACAGTGTATCATTCTGATCCAATTATTTTATACAAATCTTTGTAGAAAGTTCATTTCCCGTGAAAATGATGAAAACATGTTATGGAGTAGTATAATGGGAATTGTGATTAATTTAACTACTCGATAAAGAGAAATTTTAGGATGCTCTATTAAAAGAGATTAGTTGAAAAATACTGACATGGATAACTATGAAAGAAATGTTATCACTCGCAAATTTTGAAACGAATGTATGAATGATCTAAAAGCAATCAATCTTTAACCTTAAGCTCGTATCATTAACAAGATGTTAATTCAAAGTGTTCCAACATGATCGGGTAGCTATGACAAAATTTATGAATCTAATTATCAAACGTTATGTGCAATTTATGGAAATATAAAGATTAATTGGGCAAAAAAAATTAATTGAATTTTGATTTTCAACTAAATTTTGATTTTTTTTTGTAGCATCTGAATTTTAATTTTTAACTGGAATTTGATTTTGAATTTCAGAATGAAACGTTAGTCTGTTTACTTTTTTTTATAGTGGTAAGTAAAGAAATAAGAATATCTAGGAGAAAATTTATATCTTTAAACCATCATTTGACACGCAATGGCTCACGTCGGATGTAAAATTTGCATCCATTTTGTTTGGATCAGAAGTTTATTAAAAAATAAAGACCCTTAATATCATCTTCTATACCGACATATACCATAAGACCAACAAATTAATATGAAAACTTGTTATTAACTTCTTGACATAAAAAAAGATAATCTTTTTCAATAAAGTCGATTGATTAGGATAAAATTATATCTTTTTGAACCGTATGTGCATCTATGGATGCATACAGTTTGAAAAAATTGGATCAGATATGTAAATCTAAGGTCCCGATTGGCTTGACATTTTCGGTTTTGTGTTTTCGTTCAAACAAAAAAAACGCATGGCGTACGTATTTCTTGAAAAACAATCGATTTTGAAAAATGAAGTTAAAGTGAAAAACAAATTTATTTTGTTTTCCGTGTTTTAGGAATCCAACCCTCTGTCACCACTCCATTCTTTCCGCCGTCCTTTTATCCCCTTCACCGGCATTCCATCCTTATCATGATGATTTAAAATTTTAAATGGTTTTCTCCGCTCCATTCATATTTTGTAATGAATTTTGAAAACGCAAAGCACAAAATTCAAAACAAAACCAAACGGGTCATATTATTCAAAGTGTCAAAGTTTACAAATAATATTGACCGACCAGCATGTATGTCAGAATCACTGGGGTTTTCTTGGACTTGCACCCGCTAAAAAGTAGTTTGAGTCTCGCAGACCAGTCCTATTGAATTGAGTGTTGGAAATTTGTTTGAAGTGAATTGTTAAAAAATGGCTAAGTGGAAATTGGCTCCTATATTTGAATAGTCCCACATTGTGAGATTATATGCAAGAATCAAGTATTTATACTTGATTCTTAGAGGCTAAGTTGGGTCCTTTGGGCACCCAATGATGCTCTTTTGTGAGGAGGGAGGCCATGCTTGACCACCACACACGCGCGCGCCGACCGACCGACTCGACCCGGGCCGGGCTCGGGCTTGGGCTTGTAGTGGTGTACCACTTATATTTTTGCTACAAATTTATTAACAGTTTTTTGACCGGGCTGGAACGGTTATTTAAGCCTGTATTGAAGAACGTTGAGCAACGTTCATTATTTGACCCATTATTCTCAGATTCGTTTTTGTTGCTCACGTCCCCCAACCAGTAACGTTCTTTTACACTGCTTCGTCTTCTTAACTGATAGAGAGACGGACGAAAAGAAGAACAACATCTCAGTCTTCGTTTTTTTTTAAAAAAAACCGCAAACAGAAAAAAATTCGAGCAATTATTTTTTAAAAGTGCAAACAGATTCGCTTCGTCGGTGCAATGAATCGATACGGTAAATCTTAGAGAGGCTGTTTTATCCTAGAGGCGGCGGTGATAATAACGAACTGCTAGCACCAACCAGCAGATCGCCGAAACGTCTTCAAGAAAGTGACGTAGTCCACGACTCAGCCGAAGTTAGCCATTGTTTTCCAACAAATTGAAGACGACCGACAACAATGGCCTCTGCTGCAGATCTAGATGCCGCCGCTCCCACTTCCTTCTTCCAACTCCCGGTGGTCTCTGCTGCTCCCTTCAGATTCGAGGGGCTCCATTTCAAACGCTGGAGACAGAAGATGGAATTCTTCCTGACCACCAGAAAAGTCGTGGCTGTGCTGACAACCGACAAACCGCAGCTACCCAGTAGACCAGACAACGAAGCAGATGCAGATCAGATGCGAGCTTGGACAGAAAAATAAAAGGAGTTGCAGAACTGGACAGACCAAGATTACATGTGCCGAAACTTCATACTCAACGGCCTCAGCGATGACCTGTACGACTACTACAATTCTGACAAGTCAGCCAAAGAGATCTGGGAAGCACTGCAAAAGAAGTACGATACCGAAGAGGCTGGAGCAAAGAAATATGCAGTCAGCCGCTACCTCAAATACCAGATGACGGATGACAGGTCAGTAGAGATGCAGTCTCATGAGCTTCAGAAAATTGCTCATGAGATCATCTCCGAAGGTATGAGCTTAGATGAACAGTTTCAGATTGCTGTTATTATTGATAAACTGCCCCCAGGTTGGAAAGATTTTAAGAATGTGCTTAGACACAAGACTAAGGAATTCTCCTTAGAGAGCTTGATCACTCGCCTCCGTATTGAGGAGGAGACTCGGAAACAGGACCAGAAAGAGGTAGTGCTTGTTGTCAACAACAACACTAAAAAGTCCAAGCCAACAGTTCTGAAACCAAATCCGAAAAACTTTAAGAATCAGAACCGCAACCGCAACAAACAGAATTGGAACCCGCAAGGGAACCAAAGAGGACAGCAGAAACCGACCCAAAAGAATGACTCTGGACAGTTGTTTCTGTGCTACAACTGTGGAAAACCAGGTCATATGGCACGCAAGTGTAGGAACAGACCAGGCCCTGCACCGCAGGCTAACCTGGCTGAGGAGCCTTTGACGGCTATGATTTCTGAGATTCACCTTGTTGGTGGATCAGAGAGTTGGTGGGTAGACACTGGTGCATCCCGCCATGTCTGCTATGATCGTGCTATGTTTAGTACATACACGGCTGCTGATGATAAGAAAGTGCTGTTGGGAGATTCTCACACCACTACAGTTGCAGGCATTGGAAATGTGGAAATAAAATTTACCTCTGGAAAGACAGTTCTTCTGAAAGATGTGATGCATACTCCAGAGATGAGAAAGAATCTGGTTTCTGGTTTTCTCCTTAATAAGGCTGGTTTTACTCAAGTTATAGGGGCTGATTTGTATACTTTGACTTATAAGGGGATGTTTGTAGGGAAGGGTTATGCTTGAGAGGGTATGTTTAAACTGAATGTTGAATCTAATAAAGTAACCAGTTCTGCTTATATGTTGTGTGACTTTAATATTTGGCACTCTAGATTACGTCATGTAAATAAGCGTATAATTCATAACATGATCACATTAGATTTGATTCCTAAAATGTCACAAACTGATTTTGATAAATGTGAATTCTGTAGTCAAGCAAAAATCACTAAGAAACCTCATAAATCAGTTGATAGATTTTCTGAACCCTTAGACTTGATTCATTCTGACATATGTGAGTTAGATGGTACTTTGACTAGACATGGACACCGTTATTTTATCACTTTCATAGATGATACCTCTGATTTCACTTATGTATATCTTATGAAAAATAAAAGTGATGCATTTGATATGTTTAAATTATTTAAAACTGAAATTGAGAATCAATCTAATAAGAAAATTAAGAGACTTCGTAGTGATAGAGGAACAGAATATGAATCTAGTTCATTTCTTGATTTCTATAAATTGAATGGTATAATTCATGAGAGAACTGCACCTTATTCACTTGAAATGAACGGTAAAGCTGAAAGAAAGAATAGGACCTTTACCGAATTAGTTGTAGCTATTTTGTTAAATTCAGGTGCAGCAGAACATTGGTGGGGTGATATTTTGTTGACTGTATGCTATGTATTGAATAGAATCCCTAAATCAAAAAATAAGACTTCACCTTTTGAAATTTTAAGAAATTATAAACCGAATGTATCTTATTTTAGAACTTGGGGATGTTTGGCATATGTTCGTATACCCGACCCTAAGAAAATAAAATTAACAAGTAGAACATACGAATGTGTGTTTATTGGCTATGCTATTAATAGCAAAGCATATAGATTTTATGACCTAAATACACATAATATAGTAGAATATATTGATGCTGATTTTTATGAAAATAAATTTCCTTTTAAATTGAGGAATAGTGGGGGTACGTCAAATAACACCGTGTCTATTAGAACAGAACTTAATGAATCTTCTGAAACTGAACCTAGAAGAAGTAAAAGAGCAAGAGTTGATAAAAATTTTGGCTCAGATTTTTGCACTTTTACTATAGAGGAGGATCCAACAAACCTCCAAGAAGCCTTATCTTCTTTAGATGCCGATTTTTGGCAAGAGGCTATAAATGATGAGATGGATTCCTTGGAATCCAATAAGACTTGGCACTTAGTAGATTTACCACCTGGTTGTAAGTCTATAGGTTGTAAATGGGTACTTAAAAAGAAATTAAAACCTGATGGAACAGTTGAAAAATATAAAGCCCGTTTGGTAGCTAAAGGTTTTAGGCAAAGAGAAAATATAGACTTTTTTGATACTTTTTCACCTGTAACTAGAATCACATCCATTCGAGTACTAATTTCATTAGCATCTATTCATAATTTAATTATACACCAAATGGATGTTAAAACTGCATTTTTAAATGGTGAATTAGAAGAGGAAATTTATATGGACCAACCTGAAGGCTTTGTTATTCCTGGTCAAGAACATAAAGTTTGCAAATTAGATAAATCATTATATGATTTAAAACAAGCACCAAAACAATGGCATGAAAAATTAGATAATTTAATAATTACAAACGGTTTCAAAATTAATGAAAGTGACAAATGCATCTATTATAAATCTGAAAATGACATTTGCACTATAATATGTTTGTATGTAGATGATCTACTTATTTCTGGATCAAACATTCATGCCGTAAACACTGTTAAATTTTTGTTAAGTGCCAATTTTGATATGAAAGATCTAGGTGAAGCGAGTGTAATTCTTGGTATTAATATTACTAGGTCCGAAAAGGGACTTTCTTTGGATCAATCTCATTATATTGAGAAGATCTTAAAGAAATACAATTACTTTGACTGCAAACCTGCATGTACACCATATGATCCTAGTGTAAAACTTTTCAAGAACACCGGTGAAGGTGTAAGACAGTCTGATTATGCGAGCATCATTGGCAGCCTTCGGTATACCACTGATTGTACTAGACCCGACATTGCCTATGTCGTGGGATTATTATGTAGGTTTACTAGTAGACCTAGTATAGAGCATTGGCACGCTATTGAGAGGGTCATGAGATACCTAAAACGAACCATGAACCTTGGATTACATTATGAAAAGTTTCCAGCTGTTCTTGAAGGTTACACCGATGCAGACTGGAATACTTTATCTGATGACTCAAAGGCAACCAGCGGCTATATCTTTAGCATTGCTGGAGGAGCTGTTTCTTGAAAATCCAAGAAACAGACCATTTTGGCTCAGTCTACTATGGAGTCTGAGATGATAGCACTAGCCACAGCTAGTGAGGAAGCAGAGTACTTAAGAAATCTGCTAGCTGAGATTCCCTTATGGGAAAAACCGATACCAGCTGTGTTGATCCATTGCGATAGTACCGCGGCTATTGCAAAAGTTCAGAACCGTTATTACAACGGTAAGAGACGACAGATACGTCGTAAACATAGCACTGTTAGAGAGCTACTCTCTTCAGGAGCTGTTAGAGTGGATCACATACGCAGTGATGAGAATTTGGCAGATCCTTTGACGAAAGGATTGGCCAGAGAGAAAGTCCTTACGACTTCTAGAAAAATGGGACTATTGCCCTTAGATTGTTGAGTCACGCACAATGGTAACCCGACCTAATGACTGGAGATCCCAAGAACTAGGTTCAATGGGTAAGAACAAGTTGTGAAGTGATATGAGTTGAACATGCTATTTTTTCATATATATATAGAAGCATGTGTTCCTGAAGTGAATAGAGGATGAGTTAATAGAAACTCTTAATGAGATCTATACTCCATTTGGAGTGGAGTACCTACCTTCAGGAGTACTCTTGATAGACTCACCTGTGTGAATGTGGAAATTTGGCCGTTTCCTATGGAGTTTTGGGCAAAACTCCTAGAGCATTCACTAAACTGGGATAGACGTGCATGGCCATAAATGCACGGGCTTATTTGATTGCACTCTAGAAGGATTGTGTGTGGTCTGATGTCAGGAATAGAGTTCAAGACTACGTGTCACTCTAGTAAAAACTGAATCTTATTCACTATGCAAAGGTTCAAGTCTAACGACACATTTGTTTATGTACAATCTTATGTTTTCAGAAATTGCTCGAAAATATTTTTAAAAAAATTCAAGTGGGGGATTGTTGGAAATTTGTTTGAAGTGAATTGTTAAAAAATGGCTAAGTGGAAATTGGCTCCTATATTTGAATAGTCCCACATTGTGAGATTATATGCAAGAATCAAGTATTTATACTTGATTCTTAGAGGCTAAGTTGGGCCCTTTGGGCATCCAATGATGCTCTTTTGTGAGGAGGGAGGCCATGCTTGACCACCACACCGCGCGCGCGCTGACCGACCGACTCGACTCGACCCGACCCGGGCCGGGCTCGGACTTGGGCTTGTAGTGGTGTACCACTTATATTTTTGCTACAAATTTATTAACAGTTTTTTGACCGGGCTGGAACGGTTATTTAAGCCCGTATTGAAGAACGTTGAGCAACGTTCATTATTTGACCCATTATTCTCAGATTCGTTTTTGTTGCCCACGTCCCCCAACCAGTAACGTTCTTTTACACTGCTTCGTCTTCTTAACTGATAGAGAGACGGACGAAAAGAAGAACAACATCTCAGTCTTCGTTTTTTTTTTAAAAAAAAAACCGCAAACAGAAAAAAATTCGAGCAATTATTGTTTAAAAGTGCAAACAGATTCGCTTCGTCGGTGCAACGAATCGATACGGTAAATCTTAGAGAGGCTGTTTTATCCTAGAGGCGACGGTGATAATAACGAACTGCTAGCACCAACCAGCAGATCGCCGAAACGTCTTCAAGAAAGTGACGTAGTCCACGACTCAGCCGAAGTTAGCCATTGTTTTCCAACAAATTGAAGACGACCGACAACAATGGCCTCTGCTGCAGATCTAGATGTCGCCGCTCCCACTTCCTTCTTCCAACTCCCGGTGGTCTCTGCTGCTCCCTTCAGATTCGAGGGGCTCCATTTCAAACGCTGGAGACAGAAGATGGAATTCTTCCTGACCACCAGAAAAGTCGTGGCTGTGCTGACAACCGACAAACCGCAGCTACCCAGTAGACCAGACAACGAAGCAGATGCAGATCAGATGCGAGCCTGGACAGAAAAATCAAAGGAGTTGCAGAACTGGACAGACCAAGATTACATGTGCCGAAACTTCATACTCAACGGCCTCAACGATGACCTGTACGACTACTACAATTCTGACAAGTCAGCCAAAGAGATCTGGGAAGCACTGCAAAAGAAGTACGATACCGAAGAGGCTGGAGCAAAGAAATATGCAGTCAGCCGCTACCTCAAATAACAGATGACGGATGACAGGTCAGTAAAGATGCAGTCTCATGAGCTTCAGAAAATTGCTCATGAGATCATCTCCGAAGGTATGAGCTTAGATGAACAGTTTCAGATTGCTGTTATTATTGATAAACTGCCCCCAGGTTGGAAAGACTTTAAGAATGTGCTTAGACACAAGACTAAGGAATTCTTCTTAGAGAGCTTGATCACTCGCCTCCGTATTGAGGAGGAGGCTCGGAAACAGGACCAGAAAGAGGAAGTGCTTGTTGTCAACAACAACAACACTAAAAAGTCCAAGCCAACAGTTAGCCATTGTTTTCCAACGTTGAGATTTACTTCCACCCATGAAAAAGTAAGGGAATCTTGTTCCAAACAACGATGCCCAAACCCTGTTGGTCCAAGCACACCGAATGTGTTGGTTTTATACATTACATGAATAAAACAGTCGTGTTTTTTGGTTGATTTTTTACACCAGTTAAACGCAGGGATTAAACCAACAAGACCGAGTGACCCACCAAAGAGAATGACAGCCAATGTCAACGAGTCGAAAAGATTTCAAGGAGGACAAACTGCCTAATCCAATCCAAAATCCAAAATGGACGTGGCAAATTTGAGATCCACTGCTCTCTCCCATCTTCTCTCCCTCCCCCATTGCTCTTTTTTCAATTGAAAGTCCTTTTCTTCTATCTAACAAAAAACTTGCATAATTATACAAATAATGGCATCAAGCCTTAGCTCTCTTTCACCTCAACTAGCCAATGTTCAAACCCACAATCGTCAAACCAACCTCTGTTCTTTCTCCTGGGCAAGCTCCTTCGCACCTTCAAGGCTCGACCTCTTCAGTCTATCTCCACTCAGTTCAGGCAAGCATACAACTATTTTCAGTGTTTTTTATAAACAGATTATCACTTGAAGGAGCAAAATTCTTCTTAAAATTTTTGACTGACTTTACAGTGTTTTTAGGTAAATGCAGCATGCCAATGTCAGTGAAATGTAATGCACAACAAGCAGTTACGACAGCAAGTCTAGGACAAGGAACTCCAGTGAGACCAACAAGTATATTAATAGTTGGTGCAACAGGTACATTGGGTAGACAAGTTGTTAGGAAAGCCTTAGATGAGGGTTATGATGTTCGATGTCTTGTAAGGCCTCGTCCTGCTCCTGCTGATTTTCTACGTGATTGGGGTGCAACTGTTGTCAACGTATGTTTCCAAGTTTTAACTATCATTTCTTCATTTTAAGCTTCCAATATTCAAATATGTTATAGGAGTTATCCCAAACTCACACTTCTCAAGTACTGAGCTCACCCACTTTTTTTTTTTTTAAAAAAAAAAAATGAGCTTACGAGTGTGTTATAGCATAGCAAATTAGCTGTGTTATGACATGAATACAGGCTCATTTTTCTGGAAATATATATTGAGTGGTTAAAAAGAGTGTACTAACTTGCACCTTTAGCATAGAGCACAATGCTGAAATGTGTATCTGTGATTGATTATGAGCAGGCTGACCTAAGCAAACCAGAGACGATCCCCGCAACACTTGTAGGAATTCACACAGTGATCGACTGTGCAACAGGAAGGCCAGAAGAACCTATTCGCACGGTAAATAAACTTGAGAAGAGTTTAAGTGCTCTTACAGTTAGTTGATTAGATGAAGTATAGTTTGAAGCTTGAAGGTTCATGCTTGTCTAACTGACTAGTTCTGTTTAGGTAGATTGGGAAGGCAAAGTGGCTCTGATCCAATGCGCGAAGGCTATGGGAATACAGAAATTTGTTTTCTACTCTATTCACAACTGTGATAAGCATCCTGAGGTTCCTTTAATGGAGCTCAAGTATTGCACCGAAAAATTCATCCAGGATTCCGGTCTGAATTACATCATTATTCGGCTATGTGGCTTTATGCAGGTATTTGGTCACCGTAGTATCAGCCATGTTTCAATTGTGGTATTATTGGCATTGCATGACATAGGTAATAAGTAAACCATTCTTAACCTGGAAATACGATGAATCATTAGAAAAAGGTCATTTGATTCACAGGAAATAAGAGTGCAAGTGTTTGTATTCTTGACTTGAGAATATCATCTACTATATATTGTTTGGAAGCCAGAAATCATGTTTCTGATAAAGCTGAACAAACAAACATTACATGATTCATCATGAAATAAGCATGGACCAGTTAAATTTTATAATAGGTTCATCAATTATGTAAACTGCACATAAGTTCGATGTTCCATATAATAGTAGGCATTAAAAGCTCAAAAGTTATAGCTACAAATACGCTTACTTTTCAAAATGATGTAACTAAGTTGAGTTCTTTTTTTTTTTTTTTTCCTTCTTTTTTGACGTATGCAGGGTTTGATTGGACAGTATGCAGTGCCAATACTTGAAGAGAAATCAGTGTGGGGAACTGATGCTCCAACTCGAATAGCTTATATGGATACTCAGGTTTCCTTTTATTTTTATAATTCATCTTTCCACTTTATTGTTTTGATTGAATTAATAGTATATGCCTTTTTATACAGGATATTGCCCGGCTAACGTTTATGGCTATGCGTAATGAAAAGGTCAACAACAAGCTTCTGACTTTTGCTGGACCTCGAGCATGGACGACTCAAGAGGTACTTAATAACCGGATCATTTATCAATGTGTGCAATCATATTATTCACGAATGTTTCAATGGCAATTTGAATGCATAGATGAAAAGTGCATATGGCACATGTAAAATATCAGTGGTAATTAATGTGAAACTACTCTCATATGGTCCAGGTGATTGCCCTATGTGAGAGACTTGCAGGGCAAGATGCAAATATAACCACAGTTCCAGTTTCCGTATTGAAATTTACTCGACAGCTTACTCGCTTCTTTCAGTGGTCAAATGATGCTGCTGATCGGTTGGCATTCTCTGAGGTAACTCAACATAAAGGAATATACAGAATGTAAAATCTGCACAAGCACCACATAGTTAAAACAAATAAGAAAATCAGAATGATATGAGTTATAACATGCATTATAGCGTAAGAAATTAACTAAGTATCCCGAATCCTTCCAGATTTCATGTTATAACTATCGAGATAGTATCCAATACAAGCAAACCAGTATGTAATATGTAACATTGTAAATGGGCCAAGCCCATATGTTCAGTATTCTCATTTACAGTATTTAGTATAAATACAGAGGTCTGTACAATGTTATGTAACACAACTTTCATTTGTAAAAACTTCTCAAGAGAAATAAAACAAATTATTCATTTCTTCAACATGGTATCAGAGTTCTACATTGCTTAACAGCATATGCTCTATCATTGTTTGATCAGAAATCATCTCATCAGAATAAATTTCATCATCTAAGACTTGATTATATACAGTTTAACAACTGTATATAATTCTTTGAAAGGAAATCTTATCATTTAGTATTGTGCCGTGCCAAAAGAAGACAATATCAGAAAAAAATCTCATCATATATCATCTTCTTGGTTGCATCAATACTGTCAAAGTCATAAAAGATTCAGTTTGCCTAACCTGAATTGTCGTGCCAAGAAGACTGCCTGTCAGTGGTCATCATCCAGCCAGTCTTCGGCTGCAATTTTTTAAGTTCTGGTAAATATTGCCACTAATCATCATCTTTTGCATCAACCTCTCCACTGATGGCTGAAGAGAATGAAAACAGTGCTGTCTCACCCACATCAGCATCAAGATCCACCTATAACCAACCCAGTGCTTCTCAAGAACTTCTCAAAACCATCATTAAACCACATAACCAGATTATAACCACCCCACTTGATGAAAGTAACTATTTGCCCTGGAAATTTCAAGTGGAGACCGCAATAAAAGCCTATGGTCTTCAGGAATATGTTCTTGGAACCATCATTAAGCCATCAAGATTCACTGCAGATGCACAAGCGAAGTTAATAGATAATCAAGAATACATTATACATGAAAGACAAGATAGTTTGGTTAGTTCTTGGCTGTTATCCTCAATAAGTGCAAGTTTTTTGCCACAATTAATTGGTTGCAAAATTGTCCATGAAATATGGCATACAATAAAGCAGTTTTTTAGTTCCCAATCTACAGCAAGAATTATGCAGTATAAAAGGCAATTGCATAACTTGAAGAAAGGCAATCAAACCATGAGAGAATACTTGTCCAAAACTAAAGTAGTATGTGATCAGTTAGCCTCTGCAGGCCATAATGTAAGTAATACAGAGCAAATATTATATTTGCTAAGTGGATTAGATGAGGAATATGAATCAGTTGTTGCTGTGATATCATCAACAAAGAGGTTGCCAACTTTACAATATGTACATTCTATATTACTAGCACATGAAGGGAGAATAGAGCAAAAAAGACCAACAAATCTTGAATACTCTGCAATTATATTGCTAATAACAAAGGAAGAAATCAAGAAAGAAACTACAACAACAAGATTCAATCCAGCAGTGGTCAAAGGGGTGGTCAGATTTACAGATCAAGAGGAAGAGGTGGTAGAGGGAACAATACTAACAATAATAATAGAACAAGATGTCAGATCTACGAGAAATATGAGCACACAGCAAACAAATGCTATTTCAGATTTGATGCTAGCTATATACCTTCTCAACAAAGTACTGGCAATTCAAGACAAAATAATCCTACTGCAAACATGGTGGATGTTCAACAAGGATGCAAGGAACAACCAGAAAATACAAACAATCATTTAGCAAAAGTAGAAGACATTCAAGATGACAGTTGGTACCCAGACTCTGGAGCAACCAACCACGTTACAAACAACCTCAACAATCTTAACCTTGGAAACAAAGAATACAGAGATAATCATTTATTATACATGGATAATGGTAGAGCAACACACATAACACACACTGAAAATGCAAGTATTACAGGTGCAAGGCAACTATATCTCAACAATCTTTTAAGAATGCCAGTTATTAGGAAGAACCTAATGAGTGTCTCACAATTTTCTAAAGACAATAATGTATATTTTGAATTTCATCCAAAGTTTTATCTTGTGAAAGATGCTCTAACAGATGAAATTCTTTTGCAGGGTAGAGAATGTAGGGGATTATACAAATTTGATGTTGCAAAATCAAGAAAATGTGAAAGTATGAATAACTGGTGTAACATGTCTGAAACAAAACTTACTGAAAATTGTAATAACTATGATGTTTGGCATGCAAGATTGGGTCATCTCAACATGAAAATTGTGAGACATATTCTGAGTAATGATAATAAAATTCATGTTGAAAATATTCCTTCATTTTACACCTGTACCTATTGTCCAATGGGCAAAATCCATAAACTTGCATTTCCAAATTCAAGCACTGGGTATAATAAGCCACTATAACTTATTGCTACAGATTTATGGGGACCAGCCCCAATATCTACTGACTATGCCTATAAGTATTATATTTCATTTATTGATGCATTTTCTAGACATGTGTGAATTTATTTTTTAAAAGCAAAATCTGAGACTTGCAATGCAGTAATACAGTTTATAACAAGTGTTGAGAAACAAGTAAATTGTCAAGTAAAAATTATTCAGACTGATGGTGGTAAGGAGTTTCTATCACTTAAGGAATTCTTTCAAAAGAAAGGGATAAATCACAGGATAAGTTGTCCACATACCTCTAAACAGAATGGTCTAATTGAGAGGAAGCACAGGCATATTGTAGAGACAGGGTTGACTCTACTTGCTCAAGCATCTGTACCTCTGAAATTCTGGCCTGATGCTTTCTCAACAGCTGTATATCTTATCAACGGATTACCAACCAAAGTCCTACAATTCAAAAGTCCAATTGAAACACTGACAAAGATCAGGCCAGAGTATCAGAATTTAAGGATATTTGGATGCCTGTGCTTCCCCTGTTTGAGACCCTACAATACTCATAAATTGCAGTTCAGGTCTGCCCCTTGCACATTCTTAGGATATGCAAACAATCAAAAAGGTTACAAATATCTTGATAATAAAGGTAGAATATATATATCAAGACATGTAACCTTTAATGAGTTTGAATTTTCTTTTAGCAAGTCAGAAAATAACATTACCAAAAAGCTTCACAATCCAAAAATATACATACCTCCAATACCTGAAATTACCATACCAGTGGAGAGGCAGATGATTCAGAATGAGAACAATGCTATTCAACAACAACAAATAACCAGAAATGTCTCAAGTCATAACCAGAATGAAGAATCTGAAGGCTCATATCAGTCTCCACAACAAGACAGCATTGATCATGCAGACCACTACCCAGTACTGGATGACTCTGAACCATCCAATACTCAGCAGGTAAGTACAATGAAGGATAGAGCTCAATAGATTGATCCTGCAAACAGTGGTCACCACATGATAACAAGATCAAAAAGTGGTATATTTAAACCAAAAATATACAATGCAGAGCTACTCAATGAAGAACCCAGTACTTATTATCAAGCATCACAAAATGACAAGTGAAAGACAACTATGAAGGAAGAGTATGATGCACTTACAAGAAACAAAACATGGGATCTTGTTCAGTTACCTGAACATAAAAACATCATAGGCTGTAAATGGACTTACAGGCTAAAGAAAAATCCTGATGGTACAATTCTAAAATACAAGGCTAGATTGGTAGCTAAAGGATATTCACAACAAAGTGGTTTTGATTTTACTGAAACTTTCTCTCCAGTTGTGAAACCATCTACTATCAGAATTGTATTAACCATAGCCTTGTATAAGAATTGAACCATCAAACAATTAGATGTAAATAATGCCTTTTTAAATGGTGTATTGCAGGAGGAGGTGTACATGGAGCAACCACCAGGATTTAAACAACAGGGAAATGAAAGTTTGCTGTGCAAATTAAACAAAGCAATTTATGGACTCAAGCAGACACCAAGAGTGTGGTTTGACAAACTGAAACAAACTCTAACCAGCCTCAACTACATCTCAGCAAAATCAGACAACTCTCTCTTTATTAAGTTTTATGATACAACTGTTACTTACATACTTATTTATGTTGATGATTTTATAATTACAGGTAACGGTGAATCAGAAATCAACAAGGTCACACAACAACTGAATAAAGAGTTCTCAATCAAGGACTTAGGAGAACTAAACTATTTTCTTGGCATAGAGGTTAAAAGAACATCTGACAACAAACTACACTTGTGTCAAAGAAAGTATATCACAGAAATTTTGAAAAGGCAAAAATGGATAAGGCAAATTCTCTCCCAACACCAATGACTAGCAATCTGCACTTATCAAAAAATAAAGGGGAGCCAATTGAAAATGAGAAACTATACAGAAGTATTGTTGGAACACTACAATATGCAACAATAACAAGGTCAGATATATCATACAGTGTCAACAAAGTTAGTCAATTCATGCAAAAACCACTGGATAATCACTGAAAGGCAGTTAAAAGAATACTGAGATACCTTAAAGGCACCATAAATCAGGGACTTGTTCTACATGCAAGCAACACACTCAATATAAATGGCTACGCGGATGCAGACTGGGCCACTGATAGTGATGACAGAAAATCAACAACTGGATATTTTATCTTTTTAGAAAAAAACTCAATCTCATGGTGTGCTAAGAAACAACCAACAGTGTCTAGATCTAGTACATAAGCAGAGTACAGAAGTGTGGCAAGTGTAACAGCAGAGATTATGCGGGTGGAATCACTGTTAAAGGAATTACATATCAAAACTGACACTATAGCAACCATTTGGTGTGACAATCTCAGCGCTATATCACTCACCGCAAATCCCGTATTACATTTCAGAACCAAGCACATAGAACTGGACTTGTATTTCGTTCGTGAGCAAGTGATAAAGGAAAAATTGAAAGTCAATCACATACCTTCTTCTTACCAGAAAGCAGATGTTTTTACGAAAGCACTTTCAAAAATCAACTTTACCAGATTCAGAAATGAACTGAATATAGACGAAGCAAGCCCAAAGTCAAATTGCAGAGCTTCAAATTATCTGCCAACAACAGAGGGATCTGAAGTTTGCTCGTCAAAGCCTCAACCATTCCAGATCCATCATTCCAGATCTGAGGTCTGCTTTCCGAAACGAAGGCTCAACCTTCCAGATCCATCAACCATCCCAGATCTGAGGTCTGCTTTCCAAAACAAAGCCTCAACCTTCCAGATCCATCAACCATTCTAGATCTGAGGTATGCTTTCCAAAACGAAGCCTCAACCTTCCAGATCGAACAAACTATGTTGTTTTATCTTCAAAACTCTCACTTTCTGTCAGATCTGAGTCTCTTCGACCTGATAAGACTCTACTGAAGTAAAGCCTTACCAGATCAGAAGAAAATTTGTGAAACATTTCGTAGGATTTTCTCTTGCGGCGGTCATTATTGATGCTCGAAAACCCTAACCCTCGAACTGGTTTGAGGGGGGATATCGAGATAGTATCCAATACAAGCAAACCAGTATGTAATATGTAACATTGTAAATGGGCCAAGTCCATATGTTCAGTATTCTCATTTACAGTATTTAGTATAAATACAGAGGTCTGTACAATGTTATGTAACACAACTTTCATTTGTAAAAACTTATCAAGAGAAATAAAACAAATTATTCATTTCTTCAACAATAACATAGTTGAATCTCTGTATTACAATCGCTCTGTTTAGTTACTAAATTTACTTAGTCATGTTCACACATATAAACTGACAAAGTGGTGCATAGTATGCTATACTTGAACATTTTCAGATTTATCATTGATCATACAAACTTTCCTATACTGGAGTAGGTACTTTCAAGCGACACAGTCTTTTCAGTTCCAATGACAGAGACATATAGTTTATTAGGTGCAGATCCAAAAGACATTGCTACTTTGGAGAAATATCTTCAAGACTACTTCACCAACATATTGAAGAAACTCAAAAATCTAAAAGCACAGTCCAAGCAATCTGATATTTATTTCTAATATTCTTGCTTGAAGTTTATCGTTTTGGAGAACAAGATTTTAACCTAGTTGTACTGTTTTCAGAATCAACATGTAAATCATAATGTAAGAAATTTGTAAGCATGCATATATACACATCTGTAACATCATATACTGAGTTGTTATTTGTGGGATTTGTTGTAAAATTATACAATTTTGTACATTCATATTATAATGCTACGAGCAAACTTTGTTGTATAATATCGATTGTGGACACAGTGTTAAAAATCCTGGACTGCCTATCATTTAACTACTTTGTAGTAGGTTCAATTATTGCTTGGCAAAAATTTCAATAATTATTCATCATTAGCAAGTTTCTGATTGTAGTGGGAAGAAACATGATAAGTAATTATAACAGTTATATTGATGAGCAAAAAGAAATATAATTCCAGAGTATAATCTCAATTATAAAATACACTTCTATCTATCTTGCAAACATTTTAACTTTACTAGCTTACCCATACCCTGAAAAAATTAGAGCCGTGATGGTGTGTGTGACTTAATTACAAATTAAAAAGATTAAAAAATCATAGGTTGCTTGTTCTTTTTTACTTAATTACTCTAACAAAGTATTGTTCTCCCCAATCTTGACAACCAAGTGTTGACGATCATTATGAAAGTCATATCTAACTTCTCACATTTAAACTCAACAGCTCTATACAGATTCAGAGATACAGACGTGCATTGTATGTTTATACTAACTGAACATTTTCTTTTTACTATTATACTGTTCCTAACATTTGCATTAGGTAGAGACTCATAAATACAGTCTACTTTTTATTCTATTGAACAAAAGTTGGAAGATATAACCATAAACATATAGTAGGACATAACCGATGAGAGGGAGCTGGTAGAAGAAGATAACCAACTCAACCAAAACTCATGCTCACATGATTGTGCAGCAATCATTTACATCAGTATACATTGCCTATATAAACCTATCACATCATGTATAGTTTACATATCCAAGTCATTGAACACTTAGTCTGTATCGAATATTCCCATAACCTAAGACTAATTACACACTATGAGTTCAATGATCAGTACCATAGTTCTTTTTGTTCTTGTAGCTGCTGCGGTTCCAACATTTGCTACTGACTACACAGTGGGCGATACTTCTGGATGGACCACCGGTGTCGACTATGATACTTGGGCTTCTGACAAAACTTTCAATGTTGGCGATAACCTACGTAAGTCTTCTATTTTATAAGTAACTACTATCTAGTTTTTCTTTCTAGAAATATCATCATCCCAGGTCATGAAGGCATTAATTTTGTAACTACTATCTAGCTTTTCTTTCTATAAATACCACACATAAGGAGATGGTGGCCTTAGCAACACTAAGATCAATCCTTTAGTACATTTTTATTTTGACAGTGTTCTCATATGGCTTTCTACACACCGTAAATGAGGTATCAAAAGACGACTATGACTCATGTTCATCAACCAAGTCGTTGCAAAGCTACAGCGATCAGAGCACAAAAATCACCCTTGACAAAGCCGGGCCACGTTACTTCATCTGTGGTACTGCCAGCCACTGCACAAGTGGAATGAAACTTACAGTCAATGCAGTCCCTAGTTCTGACTCTACCCCTAGTAGTGATACCCCTTCAATGGCTCCCAGTGAATCTGAACCATCCACTCCATCAACGAGTGATACCCCTTCCACAACTCCCAGTGAATCTGAACCATCCACTCCAACAAGTGATACCCCTTCAACAACCCCCACAGAATCTGAACCATCCACTCCATCTACTACTATAAGTAACACACCAAGCCAGAGTACACCACAGAAGAATACACCAACTATGACTGGAATTAATAGTGCAGGATCGAATGGAGCAAATGCATTGATAGCAGGAATTGCATTTATTGGACTTGTCGGTATCATGGGATAAGAGTGGAGCTAGGAAAGAGGCAATGCATTGATTTATTTACTAGTAACACGAAATTTATGTGATTTTATCGTGTATTTTAAATTTTCATTCTTCCTTTTCTTTTCCTTCCTTGATTGTGGTTTCATGAGATGGCTTGTATTTTTACAGTTTTACTTTTTTAATAGATGAATTGTTATGGATAATAGTTTGTCCGTGGTATTAATGTATTATGGTGCAAGAAAAATATGTTTGTCCAATGCATGGCAAGGTAAATTTTATATATGATCATGTCTAGCCAAATTATGTTCTAAAATTATTCTTTCCTCATACAGAACTTTTCATCCATCACTATACAGAATACAGCTTATATTATGGATATGCGAATAAGTTTAAAATAATTGACAGAAGATTACTATGGGTACGCCAATATTGTCACGCTTGTATGCAAATTGTTTGGTGTAGCTCGCATTGTAAATGGAGTGGGTATGTGGATTGAACGGATTAAATGGTTGCAGGATATTTGAAATAATCGGGATTGGTGGTTGGGGATTCCTTTTGTTATAATGTATTGCCAAGACCATATTACATGCCCGATAGAAGGCGATGGAGAAATGTTCAATCGGAAGGTCGGCATGTAAGATTTCGACTGTTGATGGCACTAAACACGGTAAAGCGAACGCGGAAATACCGAAACTCAATAACATAACATTCGAGCGTATGGGACTCACCGACATAATTTTTTGAAATAAGTTGCAGATATTCCCTGCTTAAATATTTTAATCAATTCAAGGCACAAAAATAGTAATTTTAATCGTTTACTTGATACTGATTCTTATACAAAATGGGATAAGGTAATTATGAGCAGCTCCTACAAAATTAATTGTGTTGTAAGATATAGCCGCCCAACTTTAAAGTGCAAATTTGGATTGATCCCTTATTTTCAAGTTTGATGGAGGAAATCACATCATATTTTCATTTTTGATGCAAATTTCTTCAAAAATTAAATCTGAACTTAATAGCATGTTGCAATGACTAAAATTTCTTTTTTGAAAAAGTGCAAATACAGTTATCAATAGAGTACGGCGCAAAAAAAGCGCAAAGCCTCCTCAGAGCCTTGGCGTAGAGGGTAACAAATGATACGCGTTTTTAATTTATTGCACATGTTTGAATTTTTTTTATAAATTTAGTATGTACAACAATTAATTTAAAAGTTCGATATAATTTATATTATTTTACCAAAACACATGTAATGAAGATTTTTTAGGCATTTTGCAAAAAACATTATCAAATATAATCTCACAAGCATAAAATTTCAAACAAAAGTCTTTTTAAAAGTCAAAATCCAAAATAATAGTACATATTACCAATAAACTATAAATCTGAATCTGATTTAGTAATTACATTTTTTCAGATAGAAAAAATATTGAATTTGATGATTACTGATTTCTCAGATTTGAATGAAAATTGATGTATATCTTTTATTGATACTCCTCAAATTGATACAAAGTAAAGATAATTGTACATTTGGCTGCCTCAGTGTTGGATGTTTGACGAAGTCTGAAGATGAATAATTCAAGCGAGCTTTTAGGAGCAGGAATAAGTATTTTCAGTTTAAGTTTGTTTCCGTTTTTAATTCCTGAAATTTCTCTTAATCGTTGTAAGGCTTCTATAAAGCCATTGTTCTTTTCTTAATTCAAGTGCACGAATCATTCAGACTATCTTTTCACATATTGAGAGCAATTCTGTAGTTCTGGTTCTTTTATCTGGTATCAAAGCAAAGATCAGTGAGTGTTTGAGAGGAAAAACACTACAGAGAGAATGGGAGATGCCGGAAATTTCACTACACCAGCTGTGCCAAAATTCGATGGAGACTACGACCACTGGAGCCTAATCATGGAGAACCTTCTTCGTTCCAAGGAATATTGGTGTGTTATTCAACCTGGATCTGAGGATCTGAGCGGAATCGAAGCCCCCACTGTAGCACAATAAAAGGCGCTTGATGAAGCCAGACTCAAAGATTTGAATGCCAAAAACTATCTGTTCCAATCAATTGAGAAAACCACTCTTAAAACGATCACTCAGAAGGAGACGGCCAAACAATTGTGGGAATCCAAGAAATTTAAGCATCAAGGAAATGACAGAGTAAGACGTGCACAACTTCAAAGGCTGAGGAGAACCTTTGAAATTTTGGAGATGGAAAATGGAGAAAGTGTGGCAGCCTACTTTGCTAGAGTCATGGAAACGACGAATGACATGAGGAACTGTGGTGAAACCATAGATGATGTTAAGATTGTCGAAAAGATTCTGCGGAGTCTCACAGAAAACTTCAACTATGTGGTATGTTCCATCGAAGAATCGAAGGATATTGATCGACTTACTGTCGATGAGCTACAAGCGTCACTACAAGTGCATGAAACCAAAGTGACCAAGAAGAGAAGTGAAGAGCAGGTCTTGCAAGTGCTGAATGAGCCAAGTAATGGCCAAGGAAGAGGAAGATGGAACCCTCAAGGAGGAAGGGGAAATTACAAAGGACGAGGGAGAGGCAGATCTTTTGTGAATAGATCAGCCATCAACTGCTGGCAAAAGCAAGGTCACTATCAGTTCGAGTGCACAAGTGCGGAGAAAGGAGTCAACTATGTGGAGTTTAATGAAGAGGAGGAACTGCTGCTGATGGATCATGTCGATGTGAGTGATGCTGAAGTAAAAGGGATTTGGTTCCTTGATTCTGGGTGTTCGAATCACATGACTGGAGAGAGTCATGGTTTATCGAGCTAGACGAAAGCTTTAAGCACTTTGTTCGCTTAGGAAACAGCTTAAACATGATTGTACAAGGAAAAGGCAAGATCAGAATACAAGTGGAAGGAATCACACAAGCAATAACTGATGTCTACTATATCCCAAAGCTCACCAACAACCTGCTGAGCATTGGGCAACTTCAAGAGAAACAGTTGACGTTTCTGATCAAGAATGGTGTGTGCAAAATCTATCATAGTCAGAGAGGTTTAATCGTGAAGACGCAGATGACGGTAAATCGAATGTTTCTGATTTATGCTAAGAAGAAACCAGTAGCTGAAAATTGTTTCAAGTTGGAGGAAGAGAGCTTGGAATCCCTTTGGCATCGAAGATTTAGGCACTTAAACAACACGACCATCCAATTTATGCAAAAGAAGGAGCTGGTAAAAGGATTACCAAACCTAACAGATGAAGCAAAGGTGTGTACTGTGTGCAATGTGGGAAAACAACAGAGAGGCAAATTTCCAAAAAGGAGCAAGTGGAGAGCAAGTGAGAAACTGGAGCTTATTCATGCCAATCTATGTGGACCAATCACTCCAAACTCTCTAAGTGGAAAAAGGTATCTGATGGTACTTGTTGATGATTTCTCTAGAAAAACATGGATTTATTTTCTCGCAGAGAAATCAGAAGCTTTTGAGACCTTTAAGATTTTTAAAAGCTCTGTTGAGAAGGAAGCCAACACTGTAATCAGAGGGTTGCGCACAGACAGGGGATGAGAGTTTACTTCTGACAATTTCAACAAAGTTTTGCAAAGAGCAAGGCATAAAGCGACAACTGACTGCAGCCTACACTCCCCAACAAATGGAGTAGCTGAGAGGAGAAACCGCACATTTATGAATATGGTTTGTTGCCTATTGTCCGAGAAGGAAATGCCGAGGTCTCTATGGGCAGATGCAACAAGATGGACAGCCCATGTCCTGAATCGAAGCTTCACTAAAGCGATAAAAGACAAGGTTCTTGAAGAGATATAGACAGGAATCAAACCATATGTTGATTATTTTAGAGTATTCGGTTTTGTTGCTTATGTTCACATTCCTGTACAGAGGAGGATAAAACTCGATGATCGAAGCCACAAATGCATCTTGCTGGGAGTCAGTGATGAATCCAAAGCATATCCTCTATATGATCCAGTTACAAAGAGGGTCATTACAAGCAGAGACGTCATTTTCGAAGAAGATGCTAAGTGGGATTGGAATGTGAGTACGCCGGAGGAAAACGTACTCGCCTGGGGAGACGATGTAGTCTGTGAAGAAGATGAAATTGATGATGAGGAGGACAATGGAGGAGAAGAAGGCGAAACTGTAGAAGCATGTACTAATGGTGCCGCAGAAACAGAGGAGATTCTTGAGGCTCCAAGAACAGAAACACAAGAACTTGGAGTTGGTGAAGCATCAAAAAGGACTAGAGCGCAACCTAGCTGATGTGAGATTTTGTAAGTGGTGAAGAAGTGAGTAAAGAAGAAGAAGATGCTCTGATGAACTTTGCATTCTATGTTTCCAATGATGACCCAGTGAACTTCTATGAGGCTGAAAAAGAAGAAAAGTGGAAAGAAGCAATGGAAAATGAGATTCGGTTCATTGAAAGAAATCAAACATGGGAGTTGGTAGACCTACCACCTCAGGAAAAAAGAATTGGTGTTAAGTGGGTCTACAAAATGAAGCTAAATGAGGAAGGAAATGTGGAGAAATGCAAGACTCGGCTAGTAGCAAAAGGATATTCTCAAACTATGGGAGTAGACTATACGGAAGTTTTTGCGCCAATTGCTCGATGGGACACAATAAGGAGTCTCTTGGCAGTAGCAGCTCAACAAGGCTAGAATGTTTATCAACTAGACGTCAAAAGCGCTTTTCTATATGGAGAGCTAAAGGAGGAGGTCTATGTAGATTAACTTGAAGGGTTCATCAGAGCAGGGGAGGAAGACAAGGTTTATCGTCTGAGAAAAGCTCTATATGGCCTAAAACAGGCGCCAAGGGCCTGGTTCAGCAGAATCGATAGCTACTTCCGAAAGGAAGGTTTTGAGAAAAGCAACTATGATCACACTCTTTTCTTCAAGAAGACATAAAACAAGGTTTTGGTGGTAAGTATCTATGTTGATGACGTAATATTCACTGGAAATGATGAGTCCTTATGTGCAGCGTTCAAATTGTCAATGCAAAAGGAGTTTGAAATGACTGACATGGGGAAAATGAAGTTCTTCCTTGGAGTAGAAGTTCGTCAAAGCAGTGGCGGAATACATATATGTCAAAAGAAATATGCCAAGGAAGTTCTGGAAAGGTTTGATATGTGGAATTATAATTCAGTCAAGAATCCGATCGTTCCTGGTATGGTTATCACAAAGGAAGGAAACAGAGGAGTTAATGTAACACTCTACAAACAGCTCGTGGGATGTCTAATGTACCTAACGGTAACAAGGCCTGACTTGATGTTTGTAGTATGTTTAATTGCTTGTTTCATGGCAGACCCTAAAGAAGAGCATATGTTGATTGCCAAGAGAGTACTTAGGTACTTAAAAGGAACATTGGATTTTGGAGTTTTCTATGGAAGGTCGTCAACCATGAATCTATTGGGCTACACAGATAGTGACTATGCTCGGGAATTGAATGACAGAAAAAGTACTTCGGGGTATGTGTTCTTGGTGAATGGAGCAGCAATATGCTGGAGCTCAAGAAAACAAGACATTGTTACTTTATCTTCCACTGAAGCAGAGTATGTTGCAGCAACTTCTTCAGCATGTCAACGTGTTTGGTTAAAAGGGATGTTGCAGGAATTGGGTGCTATGAATGGAGAATGTATTGACATCATGTGCGACAACAACTCGGCCATCAAACTGTCAAAGAATCCAGTCATGCATCAAAGAACAAAACACATCGATGTGAGGTATCATTACTTGCACAATCTGACAAATGAAGGAGTTATGAAGCTGGTCTTTTGTGGAACAAATGATCAGATTCACTACAAGAAAATGTGCTTTTCTTAGCACTAATTGTCAGCGTTTCTTTGATAAGTGCTGACAATAGTACGTTGAATAATAAAAATAAAAGTGCGAACCCTGTTTAAAATAACCCGCTACATTTTCAGATTTATTTCATTACGCGGTTACTTTGCCTCCCTTCCTTTCTTCCTTCTCACCTTCTCGTATCCAATTCAATTGAGCCCTAAAACCCCTTAAATCCGTCCTTGGCAAACATTAGAACACGACCCTAATTTCTCGTTCACTCAATAACTAAGAGGTGAGGATTGCAATTTTGGTTGCGGCAAGACTATTCTCGAGTTCGTGTCGCGATTTTTGAGGAAGTGGATGGGTGGACTGTGGTGTGGAAGGCGGTCAGAGATGGTGTGTTGGTTGTTTGGCTCGCGGCTGTGGAATTCGTGGATTTTGGTTGCGGCGGTCAATTGCTGGCGATTTAGGTGGGTTCGAGTCGAGCAGGTGAGGGCGATACAGTAATGGTCACGACGCTGCTTGGGGGTCGTGCGTGATGCAAAGGTGGTTGGGTTGTTTTGAAGTGAACACTTGGAAGCTCGTATGTGAATTGACAGTGCTGTAGGTTATTTTTTGTTTTGTTTTTTTTTCTTTGTTTTGGGTTTGAATGGTACTTGTTCTGGTGATAGGTTGTTGAGACTGGAGCAGCAGAGGTTGGATGTTATGATGTGTATAGCAAGAATGGTATGTAAGTGAGGGTGGATAGGTTGGCCAGAGGTGTTCAGGATGTGGATTGATGTGTGTCATAGAGGTGGAGGAAATGTTGTTGATGGATTGAAGTGGATTGTGGGATGGTTTAGAGGGATGTGAACTCATTTGGGAACATAGTTCGATTCATTTTGGTGTTGTTAGGTAATACTGCTATTCATTATTTCCATTAGAAATTTTACAGTTAATATATGATATTTTTTGTATTGGCAATTTTTTATAGGATGATATAGTCTCCGTCTAAATCATAAATCATTTGGTAATTTTTGTCTGTAGAAACCATCTTATGATGAGGGATTTCAAGATGTAGCAGCTTTATTTAAGCATGTACAGTTTTTGCCACCGCTTTCACAAAAATACCAAAGTTAAATAGGATAACTCTTATGGACATCAATAAAGATTTCAGAGATGGGACCACAAAAAAAATCTTCAAATTGATATATAAAATATGTACATCTCCATAACTCATCTGTTATGAAGACTTGAAATGTTAAATTTTTAAATACTCATTAAATATTCTGAGCTACTCAATAAAGTAAAATTTCATATTTTTCCAGTAGAAATTTGGAGATCAATGGATTCAAAAGTGCTTATACAAGATTGCTCGAGCTGGAAACTCAAATATTTTACTGGAGTAGTTAATCCATATCGGCACCATTGAATAATGAGGTACAACAATTCATGAATCAGCTGAGATTTTTATTTCAAATATATTGAACTATATGAACATGCTTCCTACTGACATTTCAAATAATATTACAAGCACATGAACTATACTTGCCACTACTACCAATTTATAAAAGCATAAAGTATAGATTTTTAGAAAATGAAATGGTTTTGATGGATTGAGCTTTGCTTATTATAAAATGTGCACAAGCGTGAAGTGTTGAATTTGGGTGTTTCAATGTCAATAGTCACTAAAGAGGAGGAATAAGAAAAACAGTGCTTAAGAGCTTTGAGATTGGTGTGCGTAATAGGAGACAAACATTATAGTTCTTGTTTATTGTGTGTATCTTTTTAATCTTTAGTAGCCAAATAGCTGAAGTTTGATCAGGTAAAATATAAAGATGTATTAATTCTATCTAACAAATTTCATGTGTTGAATCAATGTATTTAAGTATTGAGTTGGTCGGTAAACTATGAAAATGGTTTAAGTTGTTAGTGGTTAAGAAATTTGATATTTTTTTCCTTGTTAACAGTTGGAAATGTCTATCATAGGAGTTATCTAGTTTATTTTCGGGGAAACCTTCATCTTTGTTGTCTTCATAAGCAACTACCTATACTGAACAACTCATGATGTGCCACCACTCAAATAAAGGTATCTGTATGATGTGCCACCATTGTACATCGCTACTAAATCCAAACTTCAAGTTGGAAAGCCACATAGCTTATTTGGAATGACCGTGCTAATATTTTTGTTAACATGTTCATGCTAGGCGTTTGATTTTCTTGTGTTATTGGAGAAGATCATCCATTTGGACAACCTATAGTAGGAATGCCAATATCAAAGATGATAATAGCAGAATAATTTAAACGACAATAACAACTTGGAAACGATAAGTTCAATACATAACATGCTTCATGGTAAACATTAATAAATATTCATGCTAATGTATGGCTAAAGGTCATGGTTTTTCTTAAATTTTTGTAAAAAATTGCTTGCTTTTCATTTGAAGTATGATCAAACAACTACGAAACAAGATTATAAACCTCCGGCATACCAACAATAATGGAAAACTCCAACTTGTTATCTTGGATATTGGCATTACATACGCTAGGATGCCTAAATGGATTAAAATCAAACATCCTAAACTAAACATATCAGTAAACATATCAATAGACGTGTATAATCTATAAACCTGAGAAGTAGCACCAAAGTGCCAATTCAATTGTAACACCATTCTCTCTGACTATGTTGCTTCACCTATATTATCCCATTTTCCAAGCAAAAAAAGCACCAAAGCATGTGTATGAATACCATGCTTACTTGATGGTTGTAATTATTCAGCTGTTTATGCGAAATACACTTTTGCGCAATTGAATTAAACCAATTTATTTTTTCCATCTTTGATAGTAAAGATCGTGTTGAAGCTCCAGTTGCTTGAATACAACTAATTCAACCAAATTAGTTAGTACACAATAACAAACTGTACGAACAGTGCAGTAGCTTCCAAAACTTTACTCCGAATCAATAAGCAACTAAGATATCTCAGGGATCAACCAATCTTCTAAATACCCCAGGCATTGTCTTTATACAAACAACCACTGTGTATATCTTTAAAGTGATCACACTAAGGAAAAAAAAATAAATTTCCAAACAGTAAGAAGGAGAGAAGAAACCCAAACCTAGCTCGGATTTTTGCTTGTAACAAGTCAGGAAATAATAATGTTGGCAAAAAGCTTATTTAGAGATAACTTAAATTTTAAGCTTCAAATCCATATCATTAGACTTTATTGTTCTATTCACTAAAGTAACTCAAATAGTGCAGAGGTTCATCATGAACATATTGGAAAATTTATACTGTAAGAAGGTACAAGTGTATAAAAATATAAAATAGTTAAAAGTGTCAAATTTTGTGTTTATATTGTGTGAAATATGTCATTATCTGGTCAAAATAATATCTATTATCGACAACACATTACAAAAGCATGAATAATTTATATCAACGAAATACCTTCAGAAAAAAGATCAACGTAAAATTTGTTCGTGCAATTTTTATACCATGGTCTATAAAATTTCTACTTTAACCACAAATGCATCGAAGGTAAAATATACTATTAGTCTATTAATAAGAATCCTAATTACGCAAAAAAGAATATCTATTTATTATTTATATCATCCACTACAGAAACACACAATTGAAAAATCTTGATGTTTCACTTGCAACCTAAGAAATAGGTAGACCAATATTTGGGAATACTTTACTGAACTTTAAAACGTAAGCATTTAGTTTATACAAAAACTAAATTAATACCCAAAATGATTATTTTGAGTATATATTCAACAGCCTATAGTAACCAAGTAATACTAGTTTGATGTGTCCAAGCTCAATAATGATTTTTGTATCATTTTCTTATTCTTAAAATGAAGTAATAATTCAATGTGGTTAATTTGTATTACATTTTCACAATTTTTTATATGTTTATTTTTGTGAACCTTAATTAGTTTGTTCAGAAGTATTGCATCTTAATTTTTAAGTTTGTTCTTTGAAACTCTTTTACTCTTGCAGCTGAGAAATATTTGCTTTGCTTTCGTTGAGTTTGAATCCTTAGATTCCAGACAAGCTGCAATTGAGGTAAGCTTAGATAAGGTTTGATGTATGGTTTATTAGCTTTAATGCACCATTCTTTTCTATTGACTAATATATTTAGAATATACACCGAGCATTTTATATTTATTTTCTTCTTCCATTTTTGCTACACCTTGGTTTCTTATTTTTCTTAGCAGCTAAAGCAGCTGCTATTTTATTCCTCAAATTGGGTTTCTGTTGTCATAAAAACTGTCGTATTCTGCATGAATCGTGATCTAATTCATGTATATACAAAATTTGTGGTTATTTTGATTAATTTTTTCCATTGTGTTTAAGGTGTAAACTCTTGAATTTCGAAAATTTCATTTTGCAAAAATAATTCTGGTTCCAAGCAGAATTCTCAAAAAAGGGAAGAACTCCATATTTTATTTCTTATAAATCTTAATGAAACAAATTGTTCATTAAAATCATGTGATTTTTTTTTTGTTCTTTTTTGGGATTGGAACAGTGATAATTTGTATGCCTACGGTATATGAGCATTTTTCTCATTTTTTTAATACATGTTATATAGATGGTAAGAGATATTTTTGGCTCATAGATTATTTGAGGCTGATAATGAAATGATTTTATTCCTTACAATAATAAATTTAACGGCAGGCATCATCAGTGGAAATTGGAGGTCGAAAAGCCTTTATCTCAGTAAAGAGGACAATCTCCCAGGTTTTCCACATCAAGCTTATGGAACTGCTTACAGATGACAGTAATTTGGCAAGGTCAAAGCTGGTAAGTTTTTTCGGTCTGCTGTCTACTTTTTTCACTTGACATTGGCAGTTTTCATAAATACCACACTTTCTTCCTTTCATTGACATACACGTTTGCAGCATGAGTTTCGCATATTCACGGCACATAGCTCTATGGTTACAGCAACTGTTCAATTTCTAGACTTGCTTCAATAGTTTTAACCTAACAATATTACTTTGATTTGCAACTATCTTTGCCTGGAAAATCTAGATGGATGATATACATCAGAAATGTTGAACAAATTGAAAAGGAGTACACTGTCTACTTTTTTAACTCGGCAGAAGCAACTACCAATATTACCACTCTTTTGTTTTTGCAGTGATATACACGGTTGAATTTCAGAAGCATGGTCTGCCACATGTGCACATGCTTGTGTTCATTCACAAAGATCAGAGACCGAAGACAGTTGTTGACGTTGACAATGTTGTCAGTGCAGAAATTCCAGATATTAAGTCTGACCCAATTGCATACCGATCAGTTTGTCAATATATGATACATGGGCCATGTGGATATGTTAATCCCTCTTGTCCCTGGATGTAATAGCCTGTTTCAGTTTGTTTCAGATCGTCTGCTTCAGATTAGTTCTTCCTATTGCTCTCAATGCTTCAGTTCTATGCTTTATTGCAGCAGGTGTTTCAGGACATAGTTTAGTCTACTCTTATCATATTCACTATCTGTCTTCGGTGAAAGTATTGATAATTTTTTGTCTCAGGTCTACATTATTGGAGGTGATGGTACTCAGAAGGGTGCTTCTATCATTTATGAGGTATTTGAAACAAATCAGTTTCATTTGTATCTGTACATGTGCACAAATGCACATGAGAATGTAATAATACCGTTCTACAGTATAGAGTTATGGAAGAAATGGACAAAACAAGATTGTTTTGAACAATGAAAACAGTTGCATAAAGTTTCAGTTTTAATAACCAAACGCACTGTATCCAACTGTAATAACAGAAAACTCTAAGATGTAAGTTCAAAATTTGGACCTTTTTTATATTGTAAAAAAGTCTTTAGACTCTTTACTCCTTAGGATTTGCTTTATTAGCAGAGACATTCTTGCTTATCGTTATATTTTCTCACTTTGAAATTTACAAATTGAAGACAAATAGTTTAGTCTACTCTTAGGATCTCTTGTTGGTTTAGCTAACTCGTATTTTCAAGGAAGTACGGAGAGTCATATTTTGGGTTTAGTTAACAAAACTTCTCAAATTTTGGTCATGTAGAACTTGATGTCGAATCATGATACTTTGCTATTCTTCTTTTTTCCCTCAAGTTTTTGCAGTACAGCTGAATAGTTTACTAATAAAGAATTTACTACTTAACAGGTGGAACCTTTGCTTTATATTCATTAATGTGTCGGAACTCTAAGATCGGTCTTTTGCATGCACAACATACAATTCCTGATCAATTAGTTGCTAATAAGACGGGAACACCAAATGAAGATACAAAAACAAGTTTACTAATAAAGAATTTCTTTGAGAAGCATAAAAGTTCTCGCATTGCTTTGTTGCTTTTCGTACTCTTGGGTACTAGCATGGTTATTGGAGATGGTGTGTTGACTCCTACAATGTCAGGTAGATGATTATATTTTCTTTCACCCTGAAATGCATTTGTTTACATTTGAAAGTCCTTCAAAACACTTTGTGCATGATCATTCCATATTTGTTGCTATAAGATGGCACAGTAGAAGGTAGGGGATGATGGCAGTGTAATGGAGGAAATGTGTGCACGTGCATAGCGTAGTGTACTTGTTCAGTGGTGTTGTATGTTGGCCAGGTCTGTGAAGTAGAAAAGGCTGCTATTTGGGGTATTGCTATGATGAATTGGTATGCTGTATGAAGTTTGTAGTTTGCGAAGTTGCTTGAATGGCCGAGGAGAGGGGTGATGCTGATGATCGCAGTCTGTAGCGAATTGGAGTGAGGTCAGACTGTAGCGAATTGGAAGCAGCAAATTGCAAACAGTTGCATTGTGCGATGTGGTGGTCTGGATATGTGGTCGGGGGAAGTTGTGAAGACTAGATGATGGTGAAAATGTGTAGTAGTCAGTGGGTGGTAAGGAAGTTTTGATGGGTTGTAGTTTTGTAGTGATGTGAGTATGTGTTGCACTGTTGTATTGACAGCAGTGTTAGTAGCAGCAGGTGATGAGGCACTGGAAGGAGGTGACAGCAGTGTTAGTAGCAGCAGGTGAGTATTTGTTGGTTGTGATGAAGCACTGGAAGGAGGTTGGGTGAAGTGATGGTTTATGGCAGTAGTATGGCTTCAGGCAGGTGGTATGGTTTGATGGTGTTGCTAGTAGTTGAATAAGGGAGTGTGGTCTGCAGTGTAGTGGTTGAAGTTTGGAGATGGTTGTGAACTGTAAGTATGTGTGAAGAAGGCGGTGCAGCAGTTTTATGGAGGAAGTTGTACAGTGATGGATGTGCACTGTTTCTGGGTTGTGAATGTCGTATGAGCAGTTTATGGAATGGGGTTGATGTGCAATGGAGGATGGTCTGTTTGTTGGTGAAGTATTATGTTGAAGTAATGAATTTATGTAAACTTTGTTTATGGATATTGTATTCAACTTAATTTATTGAAATAGTTGATTGTTATGTTTTTATTTGATATTTTTTTAGTTTGATTTGTATATGTTATGTATATTATCCGGTTGAAATATAATAAAATGCTATTTAGATTAATGATATCTGTGTGTAAATATTGCAATGGTGTAATGCTGTAAAAATAGTACAAACAAACAACAGCGTTCAAACCGTGCTGTTAATTCTTTGAAAAGATAATGTACATTGCTCCAACAGCATAATAAAAATGCTGTGAAAAATTAACAACAGCGTTTATTAACCGCTGTAAAAACTACTATTAACGTTTTTGAAAGCATAATAAAACTGCTGTTGAAACATAATACAGCACGTCTGAAACGCTGTAAAAACATTATTGACAGCTCCTAATAAACGCTGTCATAGAGATGTTTCAACAGCGTTTATAGAAACGCTGTTGTAAGTTATGTATATACGACAGCATGTCGTTATACAGCGTTTCTAATAACGCTGTTGTATCATATTACAGTGTTTATCAAACGCTGTTAAAAGCCTTTTGTGGTGTAGTGATTGCAGAAATTATGACTAAGCCTATCAAGCTGGATCAATACGAGAAGCTTAGAGGGTTGCTTGGAGTTCGAAAATTGAAGGATTAAACTGATGCGGGAGAGCATTTCAGTTTAAGGGGAGGAATTTGTTGGATGTTTGACAAAGTTTGAAGATGAATAAGTCAAGCGAGCTTTTAGGAGTAGGAATAAGTATTTTCAGTTTAATTATGTTTCCGTTTTTAATTCCTGAAATTTCTCTTAATCATTGTAAGGCTTCTATAAAGCCATTGTTCTTTTCTTAATTCAAATGCACGAATCATTCAGACTATCTTTTCACATATTGAGAGAAATTCTATAGTTCTGGTTCTTTTACTGAGTTCGGCATTTATACAGTTGTATTGCATAGACTGGTTATGGGCCTTAAACCCATTAGCCCAATATGCTATAACTTTACAGAATAAAGACTAAGTTTTAACAGCCGATTTATGTTCCATTCATTTAGTCCCCCCCTCAACCAAATGCTAGGGTCAGGGTTTCCATGTCCTCGTGCGATTCTGATCTTCGGATGCGCTATTTTCAAGATATACATCTTTTCCTTCTATAATCCTTCACTTACATTTCCTTGCAGGAAATTGAGGACTAATTTGCTTTGATTTACAGATCCAAAGTAAAATGGTGGAGTACGTGTGTTGTAAACAAGATCTATCCTCTGCTGTCAATTCTAATCGTCTTCTAGACTGGATCTGAAGACTGATGCAATTATAGATCTGAAAAAGATGGAACCTTTAGCTTTATCCTTCGTTGATTGCTTCGACTTTCATATCCTCTCTGAATCGATGAAAGCTTTTTGCGGATAATGCCTTTGTAAGTATATCTGCACGTTGGTAAGTAGATGGTAAGTGATTCACTTGAAGTTTTCCTTTTCGTATCAATTCGCGAACGAAATATAAATCAATCTCTATATGATTTGGCCTTGAGTGCAATTCTGGATTAGCTGCCATGTAGACTGTACTTTGATTGTCGCACCATGGTGTTGGTTTCATCTCTGTTTTAATTTTCATTTCTGAAAGTAATGATTGAATCCAAGTAATTTCTGCTGCGACACTAGCAATACTCCTGTATTCAGTCTCTGTGCTTGATCTGGAGATGGCTGTCTACTTCTTTGAGCACTATGAAATTGGGCTATTGCCTAAGTATATATAGTAGCCTGTCACTGATTTTTTGTCATTAACATCTGTTGCCCAATCTACATCTGCATATGCTGTGATGCTTAGTTGTTTGCACTTTTTTAGTGTGAGACTATAATTTGTTGTTCCATTGAGGTATCTGAGAATTCTTTTGACTGCTTTTCAATGTTCTTCATGTGGTTCCTGCATAAATTGTGAGACTTTGTTAATACTGAAAGATATATCAGGTCTTGTTATAGTGGAGTATTGTAGGGTTCCTACAATACTCCTATATTGTTTAATGTTTAATATTGGTTCTCCCGTGTATTTGGACAGTTGTTGATGACTAATGATTGGTGTTGGCTGTGGTTTAGCAGCATCCATTTTTGATTTGATCAGTAGCTCCTTGATGTATTTCTTTTGGCTTAGAAAGATTTCTGAGTCTGACTTTCTCTTTACTTCTATTTCCAGCTGTGTAGTTAATGCCCCGCTATTATCCCGCTACAACCCCGCTATATCTCATAGCGGATTTCTACCGCTACGACTTTTCCATATAGCCCCAAAATATAGCCTTTCCACTTTAATCCCCACTATTTCCGCTATATCCCGTTATTTCCGCTATTCCCGTTATATCTTTTTTAATAAAATGAATTGAAAAATTGCGTTTATACATCATAAAATTATGAAACTAATTTATTTGATTTAATTTTTAATATATTTTCAGAAATGAAAATACTCTAATATTCTACCAAATTCAATTATGTTATATAACATTTTTTCGTTTATTTAAAGTATATTCGCATATGTTTTTATTCAAAATTATTTATGCATTATTTATAATTCAATTGAATGATAATTTTTCATTTAATTACTATTTATATATTTGTAAAAACATTAAGTACGAGTTTTATATGCTATTTTAGAGTCATCCGCTATATCCCGCTATATCCTCGCTGTATCACCGCTATGACTTTTTGCATCTCCACCGCTTCGAATCTACCGGGCGCATTAACTGCACAGATTTGCAGGAAGTAATTAGTTCACCTAGGTCTTTAATTAAGAATTGCTTGTCAAGATTCTGTATGATACTTTTAATTTCATTCTCATCATTACTTGTTATAATTAAATCATCAACATATATCAGTATGTAAATAATAAGATACTATTAATTTTGATAAATAAGGAATTGTCTGATTTGGTAGATTGATAGCCCAAATGAGCTAATGTAGCTTTCAATCTATCAAACCATACTCTAGGAGCTTGCTTTAATCCATATATGGCTTTATTTAACTTGCACACAAGATTGGTGTCTTGCTTGTATCCTTGTGGCTGCTCCATGTAGATTTCTTTCTCCAAAACACCATTCAAAAATGCATTATTTACATCTAACTGTCTCAAATTCCAGTTATTATTTAGAGCAATTGTAAGAACTATTCTGATGGTTGTTGGTTTCACCACTGGTGAAAAGGTCTCACTGAAATCAAATCCATATTCATGTTTGTACCCTTTGGCAACAAGTCTTACTTTATGTCTGGATACAGTCCCATTTGGATTTCTTTTCAACTTGTATGTCCACTGGCATCTATGATATTTTTGTTTCCTGGTGGGTGAACTAGACTCAATGTATTATTTTTCACTAGTGCCTAATACTCTTCATCCATAGCTGCTTTCCAGTTTTTATCTTTGAATGCTTGTTCAAATGTTTCAGGCTCTGTGATACATACAGTTGCAGTATAAATCTTTGGTTTATAAATCCCACTTTTTGATCTGGTTATCATATGATGACCTGTTCTGGTCTGTAATTCGGTATCAGATGACTCTGAAATGCTCCCCTGATTAGCATTATCACCTGTTTGATCTTCATTACTATTTTGATCTTGATTACTTGATTCTGCAGGTGACTAAGGATGTGTAGCAGGCTGACCTTCTGTATCATGACCTGGTCCAGACGACATAGTGTGTTGTGATCCAGAGGTTTCTATTCTTTTCTCAGTTTCAACAGCATTCCATATATGAGGCATTAATGGTATGTTTGGTATGGAAGTTTTTGGATTATATACTTTATGTGTAGTTCTAATACTAGCATTGGCAAATGGAAATATCCTCTCATTGAAAACAACATGTCTACTTATAAATATTCTTCTTGTTTCATCTAAGCACTTATATCCTTTCTGTTTGGTTGGATAACCTATAAAAGTACATGGTTGAGATCTAAAGTTTAGTTTATGATTGTTATATGGTCTCAAGTAGGGAAAACACAAGCATCCAAAAGTTCTTAGATTTTGATAGTCTGGTTTGACTTCTAAAAACTTTTCTAAAGGACTTATTCCACTCAGTACTTTTGATGCAGCGCATCATGATAAGCAGGTGGAACAAATTCGACATAGTGAGTTATGTCAATCGTATGCCAACTGCCTTAAGTTGTCTGCCTTAAGTCGCCGGCCTTAAGTCGCCTGCCTTATAAGATAACGACTCAAGAAATCAAGCCGCTTAAGGCGTATCTCGTATGTCGCTTAAGTCGTATGTCGCTTAAGTCGTTCCTGAATCTATGTTATCTTCTTAAGTCGTATGTCTCTTAAGTCATTCCTGAAGCTATGCTATCTTCTTAACTCGTATGTGCTTATGTCGCTTAAGTCGTTCCTGAAGCTGTGCTATCTTCTTAACTCGTATGATGTTGAGTCGCATGTATTATTGTTAAGTCGTATGATGTTGTAACTCGTATGTTGTTAAGTCGTGTGATGTTGTAACTCGTATTTGTTAAGTCGTGTGATGTTGTAACTCGTATGTGGTTAAGTCGTGTGATGTTGTAACTCGTATGTGGTTAAGTCGTGTGATGTTGTAACTCGTATGTGTTAGGTCGTGAGTCGTCTCATGTTAAGTCGTATGTGTTAGGTCGTGAGTCGTATGGTGTTGAGTCGCATGCGTGTGTTGTAATTTTCTATAAATAGGGATGTGTTGTCATTTGTAAAGGTGGGTGGATTTTGAAATAAAATTGTGTGTGAGCTTTGGCCACCATTGTTGGAAGTGGAGTGTGATCTCCTTCTTCTTTCCATCTTCGGGTTATTCGTGAGCGAATCAACGAATTTGAAGCCAATTCTCGGTATCACTTACGAGTGATCAACGATCGAATTGTAGATCTTTCAACACGGCATCTTGCGAGATCAACGGGTTAGAGATAGCTATATTCCGGCATCATCACGATCAACGGAACTAAGTATTTATCGTTCTACTGGTTTATTTGACACGGAATCATCATTTCGTGAGGAAGATCCTGGATAGGTTGTGACAGTTTGGTATCTAAACTGTTCGAGCCTAGTCAAAGCTGCGTCAACTTTGGTTGGAAGTCTGTTGATTAAATAGACAGCGGTACTGAAGGAATCTGGCCAAAATTTTAAAGGTAATGATGCTTGTGCTAGTAAAGTTAGACTAGTCTCAACAATGTGCCTATGTTTCCTTTCAACTAGGCCATTTTTTTCAGATGTGTAGGGGCATGTGGTTCTATGAACTATACCATTATCTAGAAAGTATTTATAAAGAGACTTGTATTCAACACCCACATCACTCTGAATAATCTTTACTTTATGATTGGTCTGCTTTTCAACTTGAGTAATAAAATATATGACAGCGTTATGAGTTTCAGCCTTAAACTTTAAGAAATATATCCAAGTGTACCTTGTGCATGCATCAACAAAAGATATATAGTACTTATACCCAAAATCTGAGCAAATAGGAGCTGGACCTCATAGATCTGTTGAAACCAGCTTAAGAGGTACTTTGTATTCCATAATAGAATCTGCAAAGGCTAATTTATGGCTTTTGCCCATTTGACAATAAGAATATATATGGCAAAATTATATCATCAAAGGAAATCTTATTTTCTTTAAGAACCTGTTTTACAATACTTGTACATGGATGACCTAACTTGTAGTGCCAAAGATCAAAACTACATTTACTATTTTCACATGACTGCAATTCACTGTTATTACAATTTGTCATTCTTTGATTTGAACCGTTGCTGTTAGTCAAGGTGAACTTGTAAAGACCATTTACTGCATTACCCTGCAAAAGTATTTTCTAGTTAGTATATCTTTAACTAAGCAACATTTTGGGTAGAATTCAAAATAAACATTATAATCATGAGCAAATTGAGAAACACTCAAAAGGTTTTTCTTTATACTGGGTACTCTTAACAGATTATTGAGATATAATTGTCTTTCACCTTTGATGTAGGCATTACCAGTGTGAGTAATCTCAATTGCTTTACCATTCCCCATAACAATAGATTGTTTACCTCTTTACTCTCTGCTGTCCATATTTAAGTTCTCTAAATTGTTTGTTAAGTGATTTGTAGCCCCTGGATCTGGATACCATGACTCATCTTGGATGTGATCTGTCTTTGCAATTTCATCCAGATTCTGACTCTTGTTTCCACTGGGTTGTTTACCTGAGTCTTGGTGTACTTGTGCGATGTTTGCACTGCAATTGCCATTTTTCCGATTGTTTAATCTCTGACCTGGTACATAATTTGCATTGAACCTGAAGTAGCACTTTACAGCAGTGTGCCCAACTTTTTCACATATTTGACATTTTGGTTTGTTATTGCCATTAAATCTTCCTCTGCCTCTTCCCCTGGCAGTCTGACCTCCCCTCTGAAATTGTTGATATGTCCTTCCATAGTTTTGATTTCTGTTTATGTATCATCACCTGATGTTGCACTACTTCCTTCGGCCATGAAGAAACTTCTTTAAAATAGAGATAATAACTGGTAAAATCAGAAAGAAATTGTGGAGAAATCAAAAAATTCTTCCCTGAACAGGTATGATGCAACCGAGCAAAATGATGAGCCTTCTCTGATTGCTCCTGGTATGGCACTTACTCTTTTTTTTTTGATTGATGAATTTATGATCTTTTCTCTGCCTGGATTTCTGGTTTTCCTTGATTCTTGAATTTGTTTTTGTGAATATACTGCAGCCGATTGCAAGATCTTGGCAGGGCAGTAATTTCCTTGAACAAATTCTTTACCCAAATGATGATAAGAATTCTGATGGGTAAAACTGATCCAAATGATGAGATTTCTCCGATGGATCAGTTCTTGTATAAAAGCTGTTAAGCTTGTAAACGATCTTGAGCTCTGATACCAAGATAGATAAAATATTGAATTTGATAATTACTGAATTCTCAGATTTGAATGAAAATTGATGTATATCTTTTATTGATACTCTTCAAACTGATACAGAGTAAAGATAATTGTACATTTGGTTGCCTGAGTTCGGCATTTATACAATTGTATTATGGGCCTTAAACCCATTAGTCCAATATACTATAACTTTACAGAATAAAGACTAAGTTTTAACAGCCGACCTATGTTCCATTTATTTACTTTTCCAATCAATATCTCCATCATTAGATTCACAAGCTTGGACATTTTTCTCATATGTCTCATGCAGATTCGTTTCTTCTTCGTAAAGATATAATAAAGCTGAAGGGGATGGTGAATAGACACGCCATTTTTGCAAACACAATAATATGATAAATACTAATTTTGGATTATAAAAAATGAAAAAATATAAAAAATAATATTAAAATAACAAAACGTTATTTTTGCACTATATGCAATTTGCGCATTTCCGTGTGCACCACGACATAGAGAAGAAAGGTACAAATGCCGCATCATGTCGCACCTTGCTGCATGACGTGATCCTTGTATAGCTGTGACCATAAATTATTGCATTTTAAAATGCAAACATTCACACTTTTTACTATATATATTTGCATTATAAACTGTGAATATTTGCAGTTTAAAATGTAAATATTTCACTACTAGAAAAAGGCCAAATAGCGACGGGTGGTGGCGACGGCTTCCGACGGCCGTTTTCGGACGGCTTCCGACGGACCGTCGGCGGCCGTCGGAAGCCGTCGGAAATTCGCGATATTCTGCAGCTCGGCCGAGCCTTTCTTCCTCATTTTCCAGCCTCTCCATTTCTTAAAAAAAAAAACCCAGATCCCCATTATCCACCTCCAATCGCTGATTTCGTGATTTTTTCTCCTTCCACGCTGTTAATTCAACGTCTCTTGCTCTTAATCTCAGGTATAATCTCTTATTTTTGTGAAAATTTCAGTTTTTACCCTAATTCTAGATTTGCATAAATTGATAAATTAGGGCGAATTAGTGATTGCAATTGTTTCCAATAGCGTAATAACGGTTTATAGCATCACATGGCATACATATTTCATCTTTTATTGTGAAATTGTGAAAAACACGTATAATTTGTGGTTGTTCATGTATATGTAAATTGTTGTGTATGCCTTGATTCGACGATTGTATACGTTATTTGGAATAAGATAAAATGATTGAATGAACTAGGAGTATTATACTGTGCACGTATTTACTTATGAAACAAAAAAAATGCATTACTCTAAATTATAATTGTGTATATTGAAAAATGACAAAAATGTTAAACCAGCCTTAAGATGATGCGTAATACGTCGAATAAATGTGTTAAATTAATATATATTTTTGTAAATGTGAACAGTGAGTAAAACTGTATTTTTTCGTAAAATGCACGCATGTTAATTGATAAATGTCCCTTAGAGAGTTTTTGGCCCCGTCTGACGACTGTTGTACATGATCGTTGTATAAATAGTCGTTTTTTTCGAAAAACGACCATTTATATTCATCTGGTAAAATGTTTGTCGGATTTGTCCCTGTATTGGACAAGTTATGAACACAGTAAGAATTTACATTTTGTATACTACTTCGTCTTAAACGGTTCATAAAATTTCGGCCTAACTTTTCTTTTTTGTTTCCTGTGTACACGCATTTGTGTACAATGCAGGGAACAAAAGGGAAATGCTGCCGAAATTTTGTTGAATCGTTTGAGACGAAGTAATATACGAAATGTAAATACTTACTGTGTTTGTAATGGAAAGTAGGATGCCTGACCAATGAAAAAAAATTACATATATTTTTAAATCGTTACGTTAAAAAATAAAACGTCGTATTTGAAAATATTTTTAAATTTGTGAAGTTGTTCTTTAAATTCAAAATATTATACGACTATGAAAATAATCTTTTTCGAATTTGTATTCTTCAAAATAAATATTAAATTTTGAACTTCTCATTTTGTCAAATAGGAAAAATGATTGATTATTTTGTTGATCGGAGGAGATAGATGTACCAAAGAAAAGGACTGAGGGGCTCAATAAAAGAAGATTTTTATAATGGTATAAACGTGTTTGTTGAATTCGCTTTAAGTAATAACGGAAACGGTCCAGAAATTCGTTGTCCGTGTAGTAGGTGTAAACATTTGAAGTATTTGTTACCAGATATTGTGAAAGTTCATTTGTGCCAACACGGTTTCGCACCCGAATATTATGTTTGGGATCGGCATGGAAAAGTTGTAGCAAATACTTCTGTGGAGTCTGAAAGTGTCGGTAACGAAATAGTTTCGACGACCCGTATAGAAAATATGGTCGAAAATGCAGCACGATCAATGTTTCCTATGGTTGAAGTTGACGACAATGATGGAAATGTTGAAGAACCAAATATTGAAGCTAAAAAAATTTATGATTTACTAGATGCAACTAAGAAACCTATTTGGGATGGTTGTAAAAGCGGCACTCAGCTGTCAGTAATCGCAGAATACATTGCGATGAAGTCAAAATACAACATCACTGAAGCTGGGTTTAAGGCTGTTGTACAAGCTGCAAAAAGACATATGTCGTCCGATAATCTAATGTGCGAAAATCACTACGAAGTTAAAAAACTTATGTCGGCTTTTGGTTTACCGTATCAGAAAATAGATGCATGTTTAAAAGGATGCATGTTGTTTTGGAAAGAAGACGCAAAGCTTAGAAATTGTAAAGTTTGTAACCAGAAGAGATACAAATCAAGAAAAAAGAAGGGGAAGGAAGTTCCGTACAAGCGTATGCACTACTTACCCATAACTCCAAGACTTTAAAGATTATATGCAACTTCTGTAACTGTATCTAATATGAGATGGCATAGTGTGAGAACGGAGGAAGAGGGTACGTTGACACATCCGGCCGATGGAGAAGCATGGAAGCATTTCGATACAACGTATCCAAATTTTGCAGCGGAGAGTCGGAATGTTAGATTAGGATTATGTATGGACGGTTTTTCGCCATTTTCTCAATTTGGTTCTAAATATTCATCATGTCTCATTATCGTCACACCGTATAATTTACCTCCATGGATGTGCATGAAAACGCAATATATGTTTCTTACTGTTGTCGTTCCTGGCCCCGACGATCCGACACAAGGAATCGATGTATATTTACAACCGTTGATTGAGGAGTTAAAAATACTGTGGAACAAAGGAGTAGAAACATACGATGTGTCCAAGAAGAAAAAATTTCGTATGTTTGTTTCTTTGCTGTGGACTATAAGTGATTTTCCTGCCTATGCAATGCTTTCGGGATGGAGTACTGCTGGTCATCTAGCATGTGCATATTGCATGGATGAAACACGCGCGTTTTCTTTAACTCATGGTCAGAAAATTTCATGGTTTGATTGTCATCGATATTTTCTCCATGTAAATTATCCCTTCAGAGGAGACAAGAAAAACTTTTTAGCTAATAGAGTAGAAACCAGACAATCACCGATATGGTCAAACGAAGACATATATGAACTTGTTAAGAACTATCCAAAGATATATGAAACTGGCGAGCAAACAGAAATTGAAGGCAAATCAGTTGTTCATAACTGGTGCAAACAAACTATTTTTTGGGAGTTGCCGTATTGGAAACATCTTCTGCTTCGCCATAACATAGATGTGATGCACAATGAGAAAAATGTATTTGATAATATTTTTAACACAATTTTGAATGTGAAAGGGAAGACGAAGAATGATTTGAAATCAAGACGTGATATAGAAGAATTATGCAAACGTCCTGAGCTTCATATGAAACCAAATGACAGTAAAAAAACCCAAAGCTTGTTACGAATTAGATAATAATCAAGTTAAATGTGTGTTAAAATGGGTGGAAGGGTTAAGATTTCCTGATGGGATATCATCAAATCTTCGTAGATGTGTTGACTTTAAAAATGGTAGATTGAGCGGAATGAAAAGTCACGACTATCATATAATGATGGAAAATTTATTTTCCGTAATGTTCAAAGAACTACTGCCGTTAAAAGTTTGGAAAGTAGTAACGGAGCTTCAGGAAGCCGAGACACATGGTCCTGTCAGCAGTATCGGCAGGAGTTGGTAAATTTACTGAATAATAAATGTAAATAGTTTATGCTATATGATTTTAAACGTATAATAATTGTATGTAACAATCAACTTCAGGAAGCCGAGACACATGATCCTGTCAGCTATATGGATGTGTTCACCCGTACGCATGCTGTCGAGCATGTTAATCTAGACTGGTCTGTTTCGTATACATGGCAGGACGATAAATCCAGCAAAAACCATGTAAGCATATTTCATGTTATTCGCTATTAGTAATTGTTTGAATTGTTAGATTATGATGAAATAAGATATGATATTATTAATTTGTTAATGCAGAAGATGTTTATGGAGCAGCGGCAGAAACTTCTTGCTGATACGGGTAGAGAGCAGCTGACGGCCGATGAGGAGGACGTTATTTTTGAGTTCGTTATGAGTCCAGCAGAGCATGGTCGACGATACGGATTTGACAATTTAGCGATAAATAATTTACTTTTTCTTAAAATACTGAAAATATGATATTTTTACCTTTTCAAAACAATAAACTTGGATTTAATTTATTTTTCAATTATTGCAGTCCAGTAGTCAGAGTAGGGGGCGGCGGAGTAGACCTCAGAGCGATTTAGCATGTATAGAAGAATTGCGGACTAGAGTGTCCCAATTGGAGGAGCAGAACCGCCAACAGGCCTTGCAGACCGCACAGTTGTTAGAGTACATGCAGCAGTTTGGTGACCGCTTCCCTTCCTCGGCTGGCTCTGGATCTGGAGGAGATTGATTCATTGCTTGCTTATTCGTTCGTGCAGGTATGTTTTGTTTTAGTTTAAAATGATTTGGTAGATGGTGCGATTAATTGTTGATTTATATAATTATGTATGATACACTTGGTTCTGTAGTTGTATGAGGATATGTATGAGAATGTTGATGAATTTGTGTATTAACAACATGGTAGAACAGTTATTGTTAGGATTATTGTTAGTGTTGGAATGGTATGTATATTTTGTATTTTATTTTTATTCTAATTTTATCCATTTGTGCATTTATTGAATATTTTGTAGTCTAGGTTTGGATATTTGGTTGGATTATTGTTTATTGGATTGTGCAGTATTGATATCGTAGTGTTTGGAAGAGAAATGTGGTTGGAAGGCTCTATTTGCAGCAAGTATAAAAAAAAACAGCTGATTTCCGACGGCTTCCGATGGCTTACAGGTCAAAACTTTCGACGGCTTTCGACATTTTCCGGTGGCCTGTAGCTGCATATTTCCGACGGTTTCCGACGTCCGTCGGAAGCCGTCGGAAATCGTCGAGAGCCGTCGGAAACGTGCTCGGCAGCATCCGTCGGAAATACTGCTCCCCGACGCAGTCTTTTCCGACGGCTTCCGACGGCCGCCGACGGATTCTGGCCGTCGGAAAATGCGTTTCTCCTTGTAGTGTTTGCATTTTTTGAAAGCACAAATATTTGCATTTAGACCGAAACTAAAAACAAAGATGTTTTCTAGAACTTGTTTTTAGCGTGAGACGGCTATGTATTTTGAAATTTAAAGAAGTGTTTAACAAAAGTTTCTTTATTAATATTAATATTTTTCTATATAATATATCCATTCAAACAAGCATGTATATTATTAACTTGATAGTTGATACACTACAAAATTTGGATAAAGTAACAATATATGTATAGTAAATAATGAAATTTCGGTAAAATACTTCATTATAAATGATGGTATTAGACTGAATACACTGATAGCATCTGATAAACAAAAAAAGGTTGATTCTAATAGCTAAAATTCTATTGGATTTACATATTTTGTATCATACTCTTTCATTCTGATGGAAACAATTCAAACATGCTTTCTTAGTCATGATAATCTTGTGACATCAAAAGAGAATTCATGTAAACTGGATTTTCTCGCTGGCCGAACAAAACTTGTATATTTTCTCGTTTATTCATCAAATTAATATACAAATTCTAAGGTACTAACTAGTTTTTCATTGTTATTGCCAAAACTCACCCCAAAAAAAAAGTTCTGTTAAACAATTGGATGTTTCTAAAGTTTCTTTTCATTTTTTTCCTATCAAAATATTAGTTTAAACAGTTCCTATCAAGATATTAGTTTAAACTGTTTAGCTGCCTGTACCAAATATGTTTTATAGTTGGTAACTCCTAAATTAGGTAATCTAATACCACCAAGGCCTATAAGTATACAGATTTCTTATCCTGTATCATAGTCAAACATATAGCAAACTATCATAGCATATCCACTTCAATGGCCAAGTATCTCCTAATCTCATCACTAATCTTCTTCCTAGCACAAATCCTAGCCTGTGATGCAAGTTCATTTACTGTTGGAGATAGCGCTGGTTGGGATGTAAGCGCCGATCTCCAATCATGGCCCGCAGACAAGACCTTCAATGTGGGAGATGTGTTACGTATGTCCTCTAATCCAATAACTTGTTGAAATTTTCTTTCTTGCTTTTAAAAGCAAATTCAGTTGACACTGATACGCTCATTTGTTAACAGTGTTCCAGTACTCCCGTTACCAAAACCTGAATGAGGTAGATAAAGCCAGCTATGACAGTTGCGACACTAGCAATGCCATACTATCATCAAGCAATGGCAACACCACTGTAACTCTTGCTACAGCAGGTAAGAATTACTATTTCATCAGTGGAAGGCCGTTGAATTGCTTTGGAGGCATGAAGCTTCACGTCAAAGTTGTGGGAGGTGATAAATTTGCTACTTCACCCGATTCTTCGCCTAAGGTTTCTGGTAGTACAGGAGACAATAATGATATTTTGCCTGGTTTAACTAATGGCTCTTTCAATCTTGGTAATAGAGCAATTGGAGTTGAAGCTTTGTTGTGCATTGTAGGAGTGTTTCTGTGGGTTGCTGGTTTTGGATTATGATTATAGTTTTGATGATTGATTGATTTTTATTTTTATTGAATATGTGGATAAGAATGTGACTAAACTCTTCGGCTACGAGTTTGTGAAGTATTAATATGGTGACCAATAAGTGATGTAATAAATGAAAAAATTTACAGACTTCTATGAGTATAAGGCAAGGTGTGGGGTTTTTGTTTGTGCATGTTTGTTTGTGTGTGTTCTAGGAAATCAGTCAAAGTAGATGGCTTAGCTTATTTTTTTTTTTTTTTGAAGAGAAGTAAAAGGGCCCAGCCCAAATATTACAGATAAGATATCGGGTAGCAAACTTTTCTACCCGAACTCACTTATACAAACTCTAACTCTAAGGAGAAGCCGACATAACATAAACAAAAAAACAAAAAAACAAAACAATGGCAGAGGCGATTTAGAGAGCCGAAACCATTTCCTCTCCATTCTTTACACTGCTCGTTTCGCCACGTTCCCAGTAAGATAAACTCTCGTTCATATCATCTCTCATACCTCTACATCTTTCAAAGTTGCTCGAATAGATGAATCTATTGAATCTGTTGCAAACAAGAGTAGGAATGTCAGATCTAGCGTCACTGCGACCTAGATCTGACATTTTATTCTTCCAATCACTGTTGTTAGCCAAGCCATCACTAGGATTCGGATTATTGGCTTTCGGAGCTTGATTGAAGTGAGATTCGCTGTTATTAGCTATATATAAGTTCCTATTCACAGTGTTAGGCCAAAATCTTGTTGATTGCGGAAGCTAGACTCCGGAATCAGATTATTATTGTGCTTGTCGATCTGAAAGCTTCTAGTTCGTAACAAATACGCTTCTAAATATTTGCTTCCAGCTTCAGAACTCCAGTCATAAGCAAGGGAAGCGAACTTGGTTTGATTTTTAAATATTTTCTTAGATTTATGCAGAATAATCTTGCTATCAGTACTAATCGTTAACCAAACTTGCTCTTTACTTCTGCTGCCTTTGTTGTGCACACGCAAGTTTCTTTCTTTCCACAAGTTGAACACAGCCGTAGTTAGTAAAATGTGAGCATAATCCGCCTCTTTAGATTTAGATCTGAAGTTGTTGTTGATTAACTTTATAATATTCATAAGATCCATATGTCTGTTGTCATTTATGCTCAGCGTAGCTTTGATTTGATTCCATATAAAAAATGAGTAGTTGCATTCAAAAAAAATATGATTAGTATTTTCACTACATATATTGCACAGGGAGCAGAGTGAATTTATATTATTGCCTCATTTATTTAATCTGTCCCAAGTTGGCAATCTGTTCTTAATTGCAAAATATGTACAGAATGTCATCTTGGGACAATTCACTCTATTTCATATGCAATGATACCACTCTTCTGTTGGGTATTTGTTTCCAATAAAATTTCAAGTTGCTTTAAAAGAAAACTTCCCTCTGTTATTAGCTTTCCATTCCCAGTAGTCATTCTCTGCAAAAATATCAAATTGTATTTTGCATATATCATCTTTATGAGGATTGTTAATAGGATGGATATGTGGTTGCCATTGATTATTAATTATGATATCAGAAACTTTATCATTTGATCCTCCACATATAACAAGGCTATTCCACCCAACTTTATTTACAAATGCCTCATTTTTAAACCAAGGATCAAACCATAAACTTGTATCTTGACCATTTTTAAATTTTCTTTCAATCAGTGATTTACCAATTTCTCTACAATTTAATATTTGTTTCCAAGTGTTTGAATGATTACTATTATGAACAGCAGTCTAGAAATTTTTTTTGTTTCAAATATTTGGATCTCATCCATCTAGCCTACAAAGAATCAGAATTTAGGAATCTCCAAAATAATTTTAAATGGCAAGTAGTACACAAATCCTTAATATTTCTAATGCCAAGTCCCCTTTCATTTTTAGGCCTGCATACATTTTCCCAGCTAATTTTGTGATATTTACCTTTCCATAAAAAATCAGCGCGTCTACTTTCCAATTTTTTAATAGATGCAGCTGGGATTTGAAAAGTTTGTAGCCAGTAAAGAATAATAGCATAAATTACTGTCTTAGTAAGTTCAAGTCTTCCAGCAATAGACAGTAACTTACAAGACCAAGTCTCTATTCTATCCTGAATTTTTTCAATAAGAATAGAACAATCAGAGTCCTTAATCATATTTGTAGAAAGATGCAGACCTAAATATTTGATTGGGAGAAATACCTCTTTTATTTGCAAAACATTTAAAAATTCTCTTTTAGACTTACAAGATTTACTGAAATAGGCTTTACTTTTATTTACATTGAGTTGAAGACCAGCATAAATTTTTAAATTATCAAAAATTGATTTAATAGAGTCTACATTATCTTTATTAGCTTTAACAAACACCATAAGATCATCAGCATAAATCAGATGATTAACACATGGTTGGACTCTATTTATAGGCTGAACATTACCTTTAATACTCTCTATATCCATAAGAATGGAAAAGTATTCCATAACAATAGCAAAAAGATAAGGTGGTAAGGGGTCTCCTTGTCTTAGTCCCCTATTAGATTTAATAAACCCTTCTGCCTTTCCTTGTATCAGAATAGAAAAGGTAGGAGTATTAATACACTCAAACACCAAATCACAAAACTTTATAGGAAAACCCATACATTTCATGATATGATGAATAAAGTGTATGTTTACCTTATCATATGCTTTCTGTAAGTCAATTTTAATACATACATTATCACCCTGTTTAGTATTAAATTTCCTGACCATCTCATGTGCTAAAAGAGAGTTTTCATAAATAAGCCTACCAGGAACAAATGCACTCTGATTTTCAGAGATCAAAAAAGGCAAGAACGCTTTAATTCTGTTACTAAGGACATTAGCAATAATTTTATAAATAAAGTTGCAACAAGAAATAGGCCTATAATCACCAATATCAGTGGGATTTTTATTTTTTGGAATAAGGGTAATGAAAGTATGATTTAAACTTTTAAGAATTTTACCATTATCTAAACTCGTTGACAACATCCAACACCTGTTGTCTAATATAATCCCAATTATTTTTTAAAAAATTTGCATTGAAACCATCAAGGCCTGGACTTTTGTTATCTCCAGCATTAAAACTAAAAATTTAGTTTCATCTATACTCATTGGAGTCGGCAAGATTTCAGAAGCATTATGATTTAGAATATTTTTACAAGTTATATATGGAAACTCTTTTTCATTATTAGTAGAAAAATACAGCTCCTTATAGAAATTTATTGCTTCAGCAGAGACTTTTTCATATGCATTAGCTAAATTTCCCTCCCTGTCCATTATGCAACCTATGTTATTTAAGTGCTTTCTGTTACTCATTTTAGCATAGAAAAACTTTGTGCAGTCATCACCTAAAGTAAGCCAATCAACCTTTGCTTTTTGTCTTGCATTAACTGATTTTTTATACATTTCACTAGACAATTCCTTTTGATTTTGAAAAAATTTATTTATTTCATTGATATCATCAGGTTTATCATCTGCATTCATTTGTAAAAGTTTGCCTTCTTTTTTCAAACTAACAATCTTGTTTTTATTTAAATAGTTGTTCTTATTCCAGTTTTTAAGATTATTTTTTGTGAATTTCAAAAACATATAAAAATGATACTGTTTAGAACCATTACAAGAAAAATCATGACAGTTACCCATTAAGGATTTGTAATCTTCTTCCATCACCCAGCTATTTTTGAATCTAAAAGGAGGAACTTTATTATTAAATTCACTATATATAAAAAGATTAACCATTAAAGGAGTATGATCGCTTAAATTTTGTTCCAAAGTAGGGCAGACACTATCTGGAAATCTTTTAGAAAAGTCTTTATTATACAGGATTCTATCTAACTTGCAGTGAATATTTTTAGCTAAACCAGATTTCCAAGTATATTTGTTACCATTGATAATAGGTTCAATAAGACCAGATTCTAATAGAAATTTATTGATTCTGTCCAATTTATTTTGAGGGATTTTAATCCCCCCAAACTTCTCATTAGCATGAAAAACAGTATTGAAATCCCGTAATATAATCCAGGGGAAATCATATATGGAATTTAAAGATTTAATTTTTTGCCACAAAACATTTCTTTCTAATTCAAAGTTACTGCCATAAACACTAGTAACTTGCAAGTAAAAACCACCAATGTTTTTAAAACTACAATCTATAAATTGGCTATCTTTGTTTATATTTGTATTTGTCCAGATATTAGAATCCCAAATAACAATTATTCTTCCTTTACAGCCACAATCATTATTATGTATAGCTTTCCAATTACTTGACAATTTAAGACAAAATCTTTCAAAATTATCATCATTCATTTTATTTTCAATTAAAGTAATAATAGATGGTTTGTAAAAATTAATCATATAGAGGATATCAGATTGTTTAGCAGGGGTATTCATCCCCCTTACATTCCAAGCACATATTGACATATATGATAATAAAATATGAATATTAAATGGTACCTGACACCACAGTACTTTTACCTCTCCTTTTTTTATCAGCACCTTTAGCTTTCAGACTTGTAGACAGTTGGTTCCATTCTGGATTGATTGGGATATATTTTTGCTTTTTTTTCTCTTTGTCTCCCTTTATCTTACCAGATGATTTAGTTCTAGCAATATGTAATTCTGATAATTCAAATTCCCCTATGATGTCCCCCCTTTCAGATTCATCCTCCTCCATTTGTGCAGATTCTGGAATCTTGATTAAGGAAATATCAAATGAAGCTGTGTGAGGCATGACTGGCTCATTGCAGTCAGTCACTGCAGCCTGCCCTGGAGGTGGATCACACTTGCGAGGCAATGTTGAGTTACTATTCATTCTCTCAACATCTACGGCAAGCGTAGAGGAAGATCCCTTCTCGATTATAGTTTCCTGATTCGGGTTTGAAGGCTGATGAATATTTTTGACTATTTTTGTAATATTCTGGTCTGTATTTAAACATGGCTCTGAAATATGGGGGGTTTCAGAGTTAAAAAACTGTATTTTTTTACCCTCTTCTATACTTGTCGGAATCAGAACATTTGACATTTCTTCACAATCTTTTTGCTGATGAACTTCCACTGCCATGATCTGATCATTTTGGTCAGTGATCTCTCTATTATTGTTTTCTTGATCGAAAATGATATCTTCTTGATAGATTCGATCTTTACCCTCCTAGGATCTTGATTCGATTTTTGTGCCCTCACTGTTTCTCATTTCTTAAACAAATTCAGAATTACTTTCTTGAATAATTGCTGTATCTTTAACATTCTTTTTGGGGATCCACATCTGTTTCGGGTTGCACTGTTCTTTATTATGACCGAAACATTTACAGATGCTACACTTTGGTGGAACCCATTCGTATTCGACTTTTTGTGTAATGATTTCACCATTATAAAGATTGAGACAAATTTCATCTGGAAGTCCATCAGTTGCAGAAACTTCCACGAGAAACCGAGCATAATTCAATCTCGACTTCATGGAAGTTGCTGCGTCCATCTTTATGGGTTTTCCGATAATACTCGTCATGATGCTAAACGGCTCTCTATCCCATAGTTTGAGGTTTACACTGGGTAATCTAACCCATATCGGCATGGTTGATAGAAGATCTCTGTCCAACTTCAAAGACTCAGTCCACCTTTTCATGATGATGAGTTTGCCGTTGTAGAAGTAAGGACCATTCTGAATGATAGAATTGCAGTCTTGTGAATCATTAAACTTGATTAGAAAAAAACCATTTTATCTCAAATAGATTGCAAAATCACCATTTGGTTTCCACACTCTTTTAATATATTCTTTGAAAACAAGAAATAAGGTTTACTGCTAACCACATAAACCAAAATGGAGTTATTCCAGCACTCTGTGGCTCTTTTACATACAGCCTCCTTTACTACACCATATTTCTTGTTATTGATTCGAATAGGAGCAATGGTTTCAAGACTGCATTCTTCATCTCTTGGTTCCTTTGGTTCCTCAGAAACAATATCAGCCCAAGATTTCTGCCCTAGTTCTTTATTCAGAGAGAACTTTGTTGGTAGTTCACTGATTTGCATCAGTTTGGTCCTGTCCTGGAAGGAGTTGGTCTTTCGATCATCTTTCTTCCTCTACACATCATTAAACTGAGACCGGATCTGATTATTTCTTGGCTGATATATTCTTTACGATCTTGGCTGAACCAATTGGAAGCGCTCATTATCAATGATGATATTATTCGGCTTTCTGAATTGAGATTCAGGTAGCCTGTCTTGAGGAGAAGGACGAGAGAGAGAAGGATTGGATTTGGATTTGAGAGAGAGATTGTTTTCCCGAATGGCAGAAGAAAACCCTAAAAAAAATTCTTAAAGCGGTACAAATTTAGTAATGTAACACTAAATTTTTAAAGTAGATGGCTTATAAAGAACCATAAGCTACCACTGTTTCTTGGGAAGTTGGGATGGTAACAATGGATCAGTGCTCATTTCTCAGAGTTACAAATTAAAATCTTGTTTACAGCAACACATAGGTAGGTAACGGGCACGTATTAATCCTACAAACATGGATTAATGCTGCTTTAAAGCTACTCTAACCGCCCTAGTAAGCACATTGACTTGATATTCAGAACATCTGTTACTTAATCAAGTAACAAGTAAATATATACTTGTTCGAACTTCTTCCCATTTCCCCTTTCACTTCTACTTCTACCTTAACCACTTCTCAACTATTTTTCCCCAAAATCAGAAATGGAAGAAAATCAAACACAAAACAAACATGTAAAATCTGCAGCTGTAAAAGCTAAAATGAAGTTTAATATCCTTTTCAGTTCACAGATGTTTTCGCACATGTCAGAATTACACTAATGTAAATATGAACTAAACTTTGGTAAATTAATATCTTAGAGTTTGGGTGTAACCATGACAAAAAAGTTTTAGAATACAAAGCTACGCAATATTCCATTCGCGTATGGACCGCGAACGACTGAAATAAAAATATGATCGCGCACGACAACGTTACGCGGTCACAAAATTACAATAAAGTAAATCGTTTAACTTATCCTGTAAAATTTCAAGATAACCGGCGTTTGACGCAAAACATTAGGGAGATCTATTTTATTTTTCAAATTAAAAATTATGAAAAAATTCCATAAATTAAATTAAAATGGCGTCATCAAAATCAGATCTAAGTTTGAAAAGTATATTTTATTATGATTTAAATTCAAATCCGATGAAATTTTTCCAAGTCATGTTTCCATGTTATGTTTATGAACGTTCATTATATATGATGTTATGTACTGCAAGTTAATGCTATGTTGTACGAACACGACATTTATATGTGATATAAAATAGAACACGATACCATTTTGAGAATTAATGATATATTAGAAAGTTAAATACCAAAGAATTTGAATGAATTTAATGGATGAAGCAAACAAGACGAGGTGAGACTACTAGATGCTAGAATCCATCCTAGCGGACAGATTCAAGGTCGTACACTTTATCGTGCAGACCTGCTTTCTTGTCACTTATAGTTCAAATAATCTGTTGCACGGACATAACCACGGTGACAGGCGCAGTGCAAACGGAAAACGAGGAAGAATCGAGAGTAATCTCATTGATGAATATGTGGTGAAACAAAGATAAAAATTACAGCACAACGGAGTGAGCGATAACGGTGAACAGGAGAAGATAATACAACTAATAGATCATGTGGGCGCACTCACAATTTCTGATCGAAAGATACATGGATGAAAAAGACCGTGATATCGGTTCGATACAGAGTCTAGTAAGTGAATAATGAATAGGATTCACTAGTAATTTCAAACCTCGTATATGAATAACTTGACAATGAAATATCTATTGAATAATAAATGCAACTTATAAATAAATATGACGTGATATCCCCGTTGATTAAAGTTGCAGCAGTGAGTCACTTTAAATAGTGTCATGACACGTGTATCTAAATTGAATAATTTAATGGAATGTGGATGGGTTTAGATTATGAAGTGTGTGACATATTTATTTCTTTTAATATCACATATATAACTCGACTCCACAATTTATATGAATCGTTATTACACTATTATACTCACAGCTAGATTTATAGCCTGACTCGAGGTTTTGTTTTTTGACAATTTCTCGGCTCAGACCGAGACTTTTTAGGATGATTACCTTTTTAAATTTTAAGGTGATTTCATACGACATTGAGATGAACGACAATAGGCATACAGTATATAAATTTAAGATAGTTGTAGATTTAGAGGTTCCCGGACGCACGCTTGCTACATGCCTCAAAGGAACTGTTAGAGTCATCTGGAGGAGAGATGCTAGGGAGATACATTTAGAGTTCGTTGAGCTATGCAAAGTTGATTTTGTGTAGTCACGTCGTATGTCCTTTGTATATATTTGTCTGTGTATGTATGAGGATTTCATTTTTGGAGCAGTTATGTATAGTATGCTTGATGACTTAGTTGTAGATATATGATGATAGTCTGACGTCTGTTTGTATCTATGTATATGTGTATGTGTGTGTATGCGTGTGTGAGTACTTTTTTGGTCCGCGGTTTTGTGAAACCATTATATATTGTGTTATAATATGTGATTTAGATACAAATTCTCTTTACTCGTGTATACTACATTGTGTCGAGTACGTATCACTTCAGAGATGTTCAGATATTTTAAACTTATCATGTTGATCCAAAGTAGTGTATACAAACGATCGCTCTTTTAGCGCTCATTGATCCGAGCTACGGACGGTAAACTTCCTCTGATATTTCAGTCAGTGGAGCCGGGACGTGACATCACTCAAGACAAAATCCATCAAGAATTAGGTATATCTGCAAGAAATGAAATGGAAAAAAACATATAAATAATAATTAATGTAGTTTTTATATTTCATATAAGGTTTCATTTAATTTAGCACTTTATTTCATATAGTGTATTGCTTTATGTATTGTTTATTTTATGCAATCTCGTGTTTTATTTCCATTTCATATACCATGTATTTTATTTTCTTAATTTTTTATCTCCATATATATAGTATACATAGTTTAAAAAAATGATAGATTAAATAAACGTCGTAAATATACACACACATATATACAAAATATACCCTAAAAAACACAAACACATACATACATGTATGTGTGTGTATGAATGTATGTATGTATATGTGTGTCTGTATAACATAAATAAACCATATATTAAATATAAAAATATATAATAAACAAATTAACAAGGAGGAAAAGCCATCTAAAAAATATAAAACGGCTTGCTCGATATTCAGAATACCATGTTAGTCGTAACACCGAGTAATCATTGTTGACCACTTGACAGCTTCATATGGGGTATTTAATACTTTGAGATATCCCATTTAATACTCGCAAAAGATTCCTCATTGGAATGCTCTTGCCATAGATCCATAGAGTTACATAGGAAAATGAAGGTAAATATTATTCTTCTGTTTAGCTCAGACATTTATAATGATAAATTATGATAAACAGAAGACAAGAAACAGGAGTATGAACTAAAATTAAGGTAACCGGTATTGCACCAGCCACACACTCTGTGAAGGTAATTTGGGTAATGGACAAGATTTAAGAGGAGCAATGATAGAGCTCAAGTTTCTGGGTAAACTGGAACCCTACCACATTATGACACCAGAGTTTTAAATCTTGTTCATATCGCCTGAGATCCCTTTTTTTCACTTAGACAAATCAAAACGTCAAATTTCATTCATATCTCATTTGATACTTATCTCGCTCGAGATATTTAAGTTTCAACCAAAATCTAGATCATAATTTTAGTCTAAGATATTATCCAAAAGTGTATGTTTTTCTTTTTTTATATTTTCTTTTCCTAAGATCCAAACAGAATTACCCTATCCGTTCCTATTCAGTATTTCTCTGTTCTTTTTTTTTAACCGGGTAACTAACCATGAGTGATTACTTTTTTCCCTCTTATCAATTTTAAATGATAATAAATTCTTCAATTACCACAAAATTAATCAAATTACTGCGCTTCTCCAAAAAAATTAATCATTTCTTTCTCGTGCAGCAACTATCTCTCATTGCAAATTATGTTACCCTCCCTCCTTTTTTTTCTTTCTTTCTTTCATTTTTTTATATAACAATCGTCAAAAAAACATTAATAACTTCATTTTGATCCATAAATTATTTTGAAATAGTTCCAAGATAAGATGAAAAATGTTATCCAAGATAAACATCTGAAATACACTTATTTTATCGGAGATCTCACTTGATACGAGGTATTGTGAGTTAAAATCCTAAAACGAGACACGATCAAAATGATTTGAAACCTTGATTAAAACATAGGAGAATAAAGGCTGAAAAGAGGAAAACAAGACACCAAAAATAAAAAACCACAAATTATGCATCACAAACTCATACAAACATGCACAGCAAACAAAGAGCCCATATTTACAAGCAAAGGTACCAAACAAGAACACCGCCCCCACCAATTTCTTGAGGACAGAAATGATGTAGGCATTTACTGACATGATCACGAATAATGTTGATGCATTGACGAAGTGCGGCAGCCGTGGATTTCACTTTATTGTTAAACAAATGATGATATCTTTCAGCCCAAATTTGGGATGCTATGGTATTGAGCACAGTAAGAACTCAGATTCTCCAACAAGTAGCTATAATATGCAGTATCAGTCTCTGTCATCATCAGAGCTCAAAGAGTGAAACCTGCCAAACAAAAGGATTTTAGCCCATATAAACAAAGCTGCAAGCAGAAAAAAAAGGAATGAAGAAGAAGAAGAAAATGGCAAGTGGAAGATATTCTCATTTTCTTGATGACAAAGCAAGCAATTAGAATGAGAGAGCAGCCCTAAATAGCAAAAAAAAAATTCTATCTTTGATTATCTCTACTGTCCCACACCCTAGCAACCAAATGGGAATAGTGATCACTAGCAATAGCCTCAATAACTCCATGAACCTTTCTAATGCAATGAAGGTACCTCAGAGACAGATCCCTACAAACATCATCCCTCTCAGAAGACTGAACAGACATACAATCAAAAGAAGCATAAAGTTGTCTAATGAGGGGATTGCTACTGTAAGGCAGGGTGATGTAATCATCAATACAATAGTAGCCGACTTTTTTCATAGGAGGAATACCGGTTTGGAGCCTTTGCATATAAGAGCATGCTATACATTATAGCACCTGAAGCAATCCAAGGTGTGTGCCAAAAGCTCCACGAACTGTCATTAGACAAAAGTAAAATAAACCCTCTCACCTTAAGAATGCTCCTACGAACCCATCTAATATCATTCGGAATAGGCATAGTCCAGCAATGTTTAGTACCAGTATGATATAGCCAATTCCAAGCAACCTACAAATTATCTTTGCGAGTGAGAATATTGTTAATGTGACTGGAATAAGCAGCAATATTCCAAGAGACAATATTGATAATGCCAAGTCCATGGAGGTTTAGTAATTTTGGAGTAAGCTATAGGAATCAACCACCAAGAGTAAGGGCTACCATAGCGAAAGAAATGGTTATTAGCATAGTTAATCATTTCAGAAGCATATTAGGAAGAACATAAGTATGCTCGCATTGAGAAAATAATCTATTTGATAATGGTTTGTTAGAATTCTCAAAATAAGGATGAATGAGATATGTCCCACATCGCCAAAAATATGTTTATTTTTTGGTTTATATAGTATACCCTCAATTTCTATATTGACCCTTAGGGTCAGGTAATTTTATGCGAGGGGGGGCCTATATGGCCATGGACTAACGCTGGTCCGTCCAACCGACCGAACCGGGCCGGGTGCGGGTCCAATAAGAGTGGACCGTGTTATATTTGTGTTGTACAGAAGTGAACGGTTTTCTATAGTTTAAATTCAAAAGGAAGCGACTACTGGATTGGACGCGACTATTGCAAACCGCAACCATTTTCGGCCGTTGCAGAACGAAGAGGCGCAACTGTTGCGAACAGTAACGCTTTTCAGCCTTGCAAATGAAGGAATGCTACTTTTCTCAATGGGCGTAGCCATTGGAATTCAGCTATAAATAAGGAGGAAATCTGATCACTTTCCTCACTCAATCAATTCCGAATTTTCTCTTCTTCCTCTTCATTTCTTAATATCTACAATCCTTGTGCTTTTGCATATCATATAGAAGATCATAACATCATAATCTCGACCAGATCACGTTTGTTTTATCTTCGGAGACTTTGAATAAAGTCTAAAGGAAATTGTTACAACAAGCCTCAGACGTAATTTTCTTCTTCAACTGGTTAGAATCTAGTTGATTTATATATTTATATATAAATATCGTTTTCGTTCTACGCTGTACTATTTCTCTAAATAGTATAACGTTTGATTTAGCACTATAGTTATTATTGATATAGTTGTTACTTTATTGTTGTGACTAATTACAACATACTTAGTCTTAAAATAACTAATACAGAATTCCAGAGTGGTGGAAATCTAAGTTGTAAACTTGTGAGACAGGTTTATTATTGATTAGTCTCTGTTTTAGTATACTAGACGTATAACATCTTAAGACTTTTCTGTTTTTGCTAAAACAGAGATGACAACAGTTGAACTATCAACAAAGGCTACTACTCACAACAGGCCTGATACTTTCAAAGGAGATGGTGATGGCTTCATAACATGGTAAAATCAAATGCTATTTTATCTCACCACACTCGGTCTACAACGGTATCTCGAGGAGGAGGAACCGATTCCTGCACCAGGCAAGGGATCATATGTTGATATGTGGAAGCATTCTGATTTTCTATGCAGAAACTATATTTTGAATTGTATCGACAAGGTGCTATACAAAATATATCAGCCTCTAAAGACAGCAAAAGCATTCTGGAATGCACTTGCCATGAAGTACAAGATGCAGAATGTCGGTCTTAAGGAATTCATTGTAGACAAATTCATGGACTACAGGATGGTTGACCCCAAACCGGTGACTGCTCAACTGCATGAACTGCAAATCATTATTCATGAACTCAAAGCAGAAGGTCATAAGGTTGGAGAATCGTTTTTGGTTGAAACCATCACGAAAAAACTGTCGCCGTCATGGAGAGATTGCCGCAACTATCTAAAGCACAAGAGGAAGGAAATCTCTTTACAAGATCTCATAGTCCGACTAAAAATTGAGGCACATAACCGTGGAGTTACAAAGCCAAGCGAGGAGGTATTTGTGGCTGAAGGGTCAAAGATCAAAAACAAAAAGAAGAATTTCCAGAAGAAAGGGAAAGCTCCAAACAACGAACCAAAAGACAACAAACGAACCAAAAAGTTTAATGGCAGGTGTTGAGTTTGTGGAAAGGTTGGACATGCCGCTAAAGATTGCAGACACAAAAAGGAACGCAACAAAGAGGCAAATATAGTAGACAACATGGAAGTAGACGAGTACAACTTCTCGGTAGTTGTTTCTGAATGCAATTTGGTTCAGAATCCTAACCAATGGTGGATAGACACAGGCGCTACTCGTCATGTCTGCTCTGAAAAATCCATGTTTTCTACATACTAGAAATTCAATCAGGAAGAAAAACTCTACATGGGTAATACTCCAGTATCCATGATCGAAGGCAGTGGCACAGTAATCCTCAAGTTTACTTCTGGAAAAACTGTCAAGTTGAATGACGTGACGTTCCAGACATACGCAAGAATCTGATCTCTGGCTCGGTACTATCAAAGAAAGGATTCAAAATGGTGTTTGAGTCAGACAAGATGGTTCTGTCCAAAGCTGGAATATATATCGGAAGGGGATATTTATGTAATGGCCTATTTAAGGCAAATGTAGCCGTTATCGACAATAAAACTATGTATTCTGATTGTGCTATTAATAAAATGGAAGTTTCTTACATGCTTGCACACGAAATTTTACTATGGCATGATAAATTGGGACACATAGATTTCCAAAAAATGAAAACATTATCAAAATTGGGATTAATTCCGAAATTCCAAGTAGATAAGAACTACAAATGTGAAACATGTGTAGAAGCAAAAATGGTTAAAAAACCATTTCAATCTGTTGATAGAAGCACCGAATCACTAGGTTTGGTTTATACAGATTTATGTGATTTTAAATCATTACCTACAAGAGGTGAGAAAAAGTACTTTATCACATTTATTGACGATTATATGCGATATTGCTATATATGTCTTTTGAATAGTAAAGATGAGGCAATCACATCATTTATAAAATACAAGGTTGAGATAGAAAATCAGTTAAATAAAAAGATCAAGATATTGAGATCTGATCGAGGTGGAGAATATGAATCACCATTTGAACAGTTCTATACTGAAAATGGTATAATTCATCAAACAACAGCTCCATATTCACCACAAAAAAATGATATAGCTGAGAGGAAGAACAGAACATTAAAAGACATGATTAATGACATACTTTTAACCTCTGGTCTACCGATGAGGGGGGAAGCATTAAATATGTCTAATCACATATTAAACAAAGTCCCTCATAATAAAACAGGAACAATTCTATATGAGTTATGGAAAGGACACAAACCAAGTTTTAAATACCTCAAAGTGTGGGGGTGCTTGGCAAAAGTTCCAGTTCCGCCTCCCAAGAAAGTCAAACTTGGACCAAAAACAGTAAATTGTTACTGTTTAGGGCCAGCCCAAAATAGTAGTGCCTATAGATTTTTGGTATTCAAGTCTGATATAGCTGACATTCATGTAAATACAATCATGAAATCTAGAGATGCCTCGTTCTTTGAAGACGTGTTTTCGCATAGAAGGAATGAAGGGAATAATGTCCCTAAAAGGAAAAGAGAAGAATCAAGCAATTTACATTAAGATGAAACTCATCATTAGATTGAGGAAGTTGAACCAAGAAGAAGCGTAAGGGATAGGACTTCCAAGACATTTGGTTCAGATTTATTCACATATGTGTTAGAACACGAACCTCAAATGTACAAGGAAGCAATGTCATCTTCTGAATCTTCATGTTGGAAAGAAGCAATCTTAAGTGGAATTGATTCAATTCTAAGTAATAAAACTTGGGAAATTGTTGATATTCCACTATGAATAAAACCTATTGCCTGTAAATGGATTTTTAAGAAGAAAATGAAAGCAGATGGCTCTATCGACAAGTATAATGCCAGATTAGTAGCCAAAGGATATCGTCAAAAAGAAGGAGTAGACTTCTTTGCTGCATATTCGCCGGTAACAGGAAGAACCTCTATAAGAATGCTAGTAGCAATTGCATTGATCTATGGTCTAGAAATTCATCAAATGGATGTAAAGACAACATTCTTAAATGGAGATCTCGATGAGGAGATCTGCATGGAGCAATCTGAAGATTTTGTTCCCAAAGGAAATGAAAACAAAGTCTGTAGATTGGTAAAATCATTACACGGACTAAAACAAGCTCCAAAACAATTGCACACAGAATTTGATATTGTCATGATGAGAAATGGTTTTCTTATAAATGTATGCGATAAGTGTGTTTATTATAAACAAATTGGACAATCATATGTGATGATTTGTTTATATGTAGACGATATGTTAATATTTGGTCCAAATACTAAGGTAATAGGGACCATAAAGAAGATGTTATTAGCAATTTCGATATGAAAGACTTAGGAGTTGCAGACGTTATTTTGGTAATCAAAATAATAAGAACACCTAATAGAATTGAATTATCTCAATCACACTATGTAGACAAAGTGATTGAAAATTTTCAAAATTTTGGAATTAAAGGAGTAAGAACACCTTTTAATCCATCAGAAGTACTGCATAAAAACACTAATGAGAGTGTAATGCAACTGGACTACTCTCGTGTAATAGGATGTCTCATGTATCTCATGAATTGCACAAGACCAAATATAGCTTATGCATTAAGTCGACTGAGCAGGTATACAAGCAATTCAGGAAAGGAACATTGGAAAGCACTAATGAGAGTGTTTGGATATTTAAAAAATACCACAAATTATTTCTTACATTATGGAAAATATCATGCTGTCTTAGAAGGATATAGTGATGTAAAGTGGATTGCTGATTCAGAGGAATCAAAATCAACGAGTGGTTATGTATTTACCTTAGCAGGGGCAGCAGTGTCATGGAAATCTACTAAACAAACATGCATAGCTCGATCCATTATGAAATCGGAGTTCATCGCTTTAGATAAAGCAGGCGAAGAAGCAGAATGGATTCGTCATTTTTTAGAAGATATTCCATTTTGGCCTAAACCTGTACCGGCCATATGCATACACTGTGATAACCAAGCCGCGCTAAGCAGAGCGCACAACTATGTGTATAATGGAAAGTCAAGACACATTCGTCGACGCCATAACACAGCTAGGCAGTTACTCTCAAATGGAACTATTTTCATAGATTATGTGCGAACAAATGATAACCTAGCGGATCCTTTTACTAAAGGTTTATTAAAAGAGAAAATTGACTGCGCGTCGAGAGGAATTGGTTTAAAAGCCCAAATCACCAAGAGTTATCTTATACGGAAACCTATCCTAGCGACTGGAGATCCCACAAACTAGGATCAATAGGCAAATAAGTTCTTAGTAACTCAAGAAGTAATGCATTTGCTTGGACATAGTCTAACTCCATTCCTATGGTGCACAATATAAATGCATGCCTACAGAAGTATTTAAAGCTTAAAACTATGTTTTTTAATAATGACCATATCTTGAAAATAACAAGTGGAGTATATGTAGGATACTCTTAATGGTTGCGATCACCTATATTAGTGTGAGCTGGATCGGCTCTATGAGAATATTAAAGGCTTTATTCTCTAAAAACACTCGCAGAACCAAAAATTGTTCAGTACCAAAATGAACATAACCAAGAGATTGGATGTGAAGGGAAATAATGCTTTATAAAGCTTATTGTCTGGTTATTCAATAACGGCTGACGGTTCAAAATGAAATAATTCACCGATTAGCAAGTATATCCGATAAGTTTTGACTAGTGAAAGTTCAAAGTGAAATATCTACTTATCCTCAATATAGCATTATTTTCATATGAACCGTGTGATATTACACTTTGTATGGGGGAGACATATATCGTCATTCATGTGGGGGATTGTTAGAATTCTCAAAATAAGGGTGAATGAGATATGTCTCACATCGCCAAAAATATGTTCATTTTTTTGTTTATATAGTATACTCTCAATCCTTATATTGACCCTTAGGGTCATGTAATTTTGTACGAGGGGGAGGACCTATATGGCCATGGACTAACACATCCGCGCGCCGCCGTCCGTCCATCCGAACGAAAGAACCGGGCCTGGTCGGGTGGGGTGCGGGTGCGGGCCCAATAAGTGTGGACCGTGTTATATATTTGTTGTACAGAAGTGAACGGTTTTCTGCTGTTTAAATTTTAAAAGAAGCGACTACAAGATTGGACACGACTGTTGCAAACCGCAACAGTTTCTATCCGTTACAAACGAAGAGACGCGACTGTTGCGAATAGCAACAGTTTTTTGTCGTTGCAAACGAAGAGACGCGAATGTTGCAAACAGCAATAGTTTTCGGCCGTTGCAAAACGAAGAGGCGCGACTGTGGCGTTGCAAATGAAGGGATGCTACTTTTCTCAACGGATGTAGCCATTGGGAATTCAACGATAAATAAGGAGGAAATCCGATCACTTTCCTCACTCAATCAATTCCGAATTTTCTCTTCTTCCTCTTCGTTTCTTAATATCTACAATCCATGCGCTTTTGCATATCACACAGAAGATCATACACATCACAATCTCGAATAGATCACGTATGTTGTATCTTGGTAGACTTTGAATAAAGTCTTAAGGAAACTGTTACGACAAACCTCAGACGTAATTTCCTTCAACCGGTTAGATTTCTAGTTGATTTATGTATTTATATATATAAATATCGTTTTCTTTCTATGTTGTACTATTTGTTTAAAAAGTATAGCGTTTGATTTAACATTATAGTTATTATTTCTATAGTTGTTACTTTGTTGTTGCAATTAATTGCAACATACTTAGTGTTAAAATAACTAATAAAGAATTCCAAAGTAGTGGAAATATGAGTTGTAAACTTGGAAGACAAGTTTATTATTGATTAGCCTCTGTTTTGGTATACTAGACGTATAACATCTTAAGACTTTTCTATTTTCGCTAAAACAGAGATGACAACAGTTGAACTATCAACAAAGGCTACTACTCACAACAGGCCTGATCCGTTCAAAAGAGATGGTGATGCCTTCATAAAATGGAAAAATCAAATGCTATTTCATCTCACCAAACTCGGTCTGCAACGGTATCTCTGTTAGGAACTGAGTTGATGATGTTTTGATGACAACAACCTTATGTAGTTATTATACTTTACTTTATAAAATATATATACTAACATTTCCATATATATATATATATATATATATGTATATAGGAAGTATATGCAGGTATTATCGAAGACTGATCAGTATAAAGACTCAAGCATCAAGATGAAGATTAGAGATTCAAGATTCAAGACTCTAGAGAATCAAGATTTCAAGATCTCAAGATAAGTGTCTAGTATTTTGTTAAAACTTCATAATAGCACTCTCATCTTTCTTTCAATTTTCTTTTGGGATGGAACCCAATTTCTATCGAAACCAGTGGCTTACAAACCCACGACAAGTAGCTTACAAACCTACGACAAGTGGCTTACAAACCCACGAAAATCAAAATCATTTAAACTACTTTGTACAAGTTCTCGAGTCCTATGGAGGAGCTCTGTAGGAAGGTTCTTGCAATTTCAGTTTGAATAGATTTTTCAAAATGTTTTTAAATCTGTTTTGAAAATGTTTTAGCTTTCAAAATCATGTTTTCAAAAATGTTTTCAAATTTTGTTTTAGCCTTGAAATATTCCTCCATTCTGATTTTAAAAACTTCTATTTTTAAAATATTAAAACTTATTCTGATTTTAAATATTACTTATATAATTGACGGTCTATATCAATTATATATATATATATATATATATATATATTTAAAATAATGTTTTACATTCATTCTCTATCTCAAAATATTGTTTACACACTTTATTTTGCTTCAGAGAAGTTTCAACTTGTTTTAAATTCAAATGCTTTTACAAAACAACATCTCTACAGTTTTGAACTGAGGGATGTCGACATAAGGGGATACCCCATGTCGACATGGTGACAGTTGGATTCAAAATTCAAATTTCAAAAGAAGTATCCATTCGTTCAAAAACCTTTCGCCAATGGTTATGACTGTTGTGCATCTATATAAAGGCTTCCAAAACGAATTTTTTTAACAACTACTTTCTTATTTTCTTCACTCTTTCTTCTTCACCATTCCATATCCATAAAACTTCATATTTTCAAGATCGTGCCATCATTCTGCCAAATTCTCAATAGGAAATCATTTAGATACTCTGTCTATTTGATTCTCCATCATTCTATTAAAGATCAAAGTTCTATTCAGAGTTATAGGATTAATTTGTATTCAGAAAGTCCATAGAGTCTATCTATTCAAAAGGATTGTTATTAAGAAGTATTAGGGTGATCTTGTGTCCCGTAAATCAAGAGAGTTTACCCCAGACTCGGAGATAGGAGGGTTCCTCAAGGCCTTAGAAATTGAGGGTTGTAATTTGGATATTGGCTTATAAAAATCTGTACAAGGATATTGCCTTGGTGCAGGACTGGATGTAGGAGGGTTCCGAACCAGTATAAAATCCGGTGTGTTCTTTCCTTTTACTTGCTTTACTTTACTATTTGCATTTGTTATATGTTCTGTGATCATTCTGTATTAGAATTCTGTTTAGATTTGTGTTGAAAGTTTTAATTTAGTCATATAGTTCATATATTCTTTAAAACACTATTCACCCCCCCTCTAGTGTTATTTCTGCCTTAAGATGCTTAATCCGCATCCCCAACAATTGGTATTAGAGCATTGGTTTTCATTGTTTTCATAATCCGAAATTTTGAAAAGTTTTAATGGCAAACACACTAGTAATGTCACTCCTGTCACTACTACTTCTGTCAACACAAGCACTAACACTAGTTCATTTATAGAAGGTCAGTCTACTGTCAGACCACCACTTTTTAATGGCAGTAATTATGCATATTGGGCATGTAGGATGAAAATTTATTTACAATCCATAAGTTTAGATACTTGGAATATGACACAAATTGAATACGTTGAACCAACTACTAATTTTGCTCAGTGGACTACTGAGCAAAAGACAGTTGCACAAAACAATTCTAAGGCTATGAATATACTATTTTGTTCACTAGATAGGAATGAGTTTAATAGAGTCTCTGTTTGTAAGTCTACATTTGAAATCTGGAAAACTTTGCAAGTAACTCATGAAGGAACAAGCAAAGTTAAACAGACTAAAATTTCCATATTAACTAACCAGTTTCAATTGTTTAAAATGCATGAAAATGAGTCCATTTCCGACATGTATTGTCGATTTCAAGATATTGTTTACTCATTAATTGCTTTAGGAAAAGGCTTCTCAGAAGAAGATCAAGTTAGGAAAATACTCAATTCACTCACTCCAGAATGGGATCAAAAGACACTTACTATTGAAGAGGCAAATGATGCTAGTCAAATGAAGATCGAAGAGTTAATCGGTAATCTAATGTCTTATGAAGTCCAATTACAAGGGAGAAAAGAATCTAAGGCAACGGAAAAGAAATCGATCGCTTTCAAAGCAACAACTGGAGATTCAGAACAAGAGAGTGATGAAGAAATTGCTTTCATGACCAGAAATTTCAGGAAATTTTTGAAGTATAGAAAGATGAATAACTTTAAAAGAAATGATCAAAGAAATTCCAGAAATACTTCGGAGAACAACAACAACAACTACTACAACAACAACAATAATGGTGATAGATGCTATAACTGCAACAAAACAGGGCATTACAAGATGGATTGTCCATATCCAGACAAACAGACATTTCAACCAAACAACGAGCAACCAAAGAAAAGAAAGAAGGCATATACAACAACTCTTGACGATTCAGATTCATCCAGTGATGACGAGAAGAAAACTGATAATTCAAATCTGTGCTTCACGGCTATTCTCGAATCAGAAGACGATCGGAGTTTGGATCTAAAAATAGGTACACATTTATTTTAATTTGAATTTTTAAATTCAAAATCACCCTTTAAAATTTGAATTTTTAAATTCAAAATAATATTATTTTAATAATATTTTAAATATTAAAATATTTTAATATTATTATATTTAATATTATTACTGAATTAAATATAGATATAGAATATAGATTAGTTTTCTTAGGATTTTAGGAATTTATTAGATTTTAAGAATAGACACCTCCTTTCAAATTCAACAGGCACATGTCGACATGCCATGATACCCCATGTCGACATCCTCTCAGAAATTTGATTTCAAAATTTGAATTCAAACTTTTGAATTTCCCTCCACCTTTTCACTTACTTCAAAATTCTGAAAAGATACCTCTTGACCTGAGAAAATGACTTTAGAGAATCTATTTAATATACTTCCCTTATCATCTCTTTTTACTTTATTCTCATAATTCAAACCTTCTTCATTATCTTCTACTCCTCTCAAACACTCATCAATGGCTTCCTCAAGTAACCCATCAACTATGAGGCTGCCCAAATCCATCAAAAATGATCTTTTCAATCACCCGGAGGCTATCAAAGCTTACATAAGCTATGTAAACTATGGTAAAGTCAATACGGGAAAATTTTCCATTTTTGATGATTTTTCTTCTTATGAAATCGATCAACTTTTTGAAGAAAACTCCATTCTTAGCTTGATTGATAACAAGCAAAATGATTTCGTTTTATATCCAAACCTTGTCAAAATGTTTTATGCAAACCTAAATCATGGATTTTATAATGGAAATGAAGATCAAATTTGGAGTAGTTTTAAAGGAACACTTATTGTTTTGAATTCCGATATTTTGGGTACTATTTTGGGTTGCAAATCTACCGGTATGAATCTCTCGGAATTTCAAATCAATGAAACCGATCGAGAGACTTTTCATCACATTTTTGAAAGCGATGACCACATGGATTTTAAGAATCGCTTTTTCCGCCCAAAAGAAAGAATTTTCAACCTTCTTATTCAACACGCAATTATTCCTAGGTCGGGAAACTACAATAATCCCACCTCAAAAGTGTGTAAAGCTCTTTTTGCTATTTTTGGAAAATATGATACTAAATTGGGCACAAACTATTTTGGATGAGTTAAGACCCAAAAAATTTAATATGGGAGAAAACACTCTTTATCATGGAATATACCTTACTCGGATTTTCAATTATTTTGGTGTGGATGTTAAAAAGGAAGAGTTTGTAAGTAGGAAAGTGTTCAATCATGTGAACATTTCTCTTATGAAAATCCCACTTATGTTTCAACCATATGAAACACTTGCCGAAAAGGAAGAGAGACTTGCTCATGAAGATATGGAAGAAGAGGAAGAGGAAGAAGAAGGGGAAGGAATGGAAATTGAAGAAGAAGAGGAAATGAAGAAACCTCTTTAGAAAGTATAGAGTATCCACATACACCCGCCAATCCGTCCAACAAAACCATACTCAAGAACCAAAAGATACTTTCTCAAAACCAAAAGGTTCTTAAGAGATCTATTAGCAAGAAAATGGATAAAATCTCTACCAAGATCGACAAGTTCTTTGGGAAGATAGACAGGAAACTTGGCTTGTCTTCATCATCATCTTCATCAAACTAATCCTAGCCATTATCTCTCTAGCTATCGTTTATCTATTTTTGTATTTTCTACTTTTTTAGTTAAGATTATGTAATGTTAACTAATATAAGTAATGCTATCTTATTCTCTGTTTTCCAGCTTTATATATCTCTAATAGTTATTTATTTTAAGTTTATATAGGTCCACTAATATAAAAATAAACTTAGAAATCAAAAATAACTCAACTTGGTCATTCTGTCTAGACCATGTCGACATGCCCCATCCCCCCCATGTCAACATATAACAGTCAGAAAGTAGTTACAATTTCTAACTTCAAATTCTTGTAACTACCAAGTGACAATTCATTTTGAACGGCCAATAACTCCTATAAATACCTATTTTTTCCAGAAAAACTTCTCAACCTCCATTTCTATTCATCTCCTTTCATACTTCAACTTATTTCTTAAATTATGGCTTCTCCAATTAAGAATTTAAGTGAAAATCTTGAAGAAACTCTTACTTCTTTCAAGAATATTCTTTCTTTTATACTTAGAAATCAAACGCACTTAGAATTAAGCCAAATGCAGATGATCAAAGAGCAAGAGAAACACTTCGACGCACTTCGTTGGATGATCTCAAGCCTTAGCAAAGACGAACCCGAAGCAAATCCACCGGTCACTCTCGACAAAGATAATTGGGATGTTATCAAAACTGATCCTATCTTTGGAGAAGATGGATGGGTGGAAGTCCCAAGGAATGTCTGATCATTATGTATGTTTGTTTGTTTGATTTGATTTGATTTGACTTAGATTTGATTAGGATTTGATTGATTAAGTTTGATTTGAATTTGGTTTGTATATAACTTCATATACTATACATGATTGGTTTGCTATGTATGATATTGATTTGATTGTCAAGTTACACTTATATATATGCTCACACACTTGATCACTTACACGTTCACTTTACACTTTTATTCTATATATACTTGATTATTTTATAACAGGTAAATCTTTTATTCCTTTTTGCTGATGACAAAGGGGGAGAAAGTTATAAAAATATATGTGCTTGGTGTAAGGGGGAGTTATGGAATAAAGGGAAGTTGTAGTTTTAAGAAGAAGTCACGGAGTAAGGGGGAGTTATGGAGAGTTATGGTATGGTAAGAATATTTTATAAATAAAGGTTATCGTCATCAAAAAGGGGGAGATTGTTAGGAACTGAGTTGATGATGTTTTGATGACAACAACCTTATATAGTTATTATACTTTACTTTATAAAATATATATACTAACATTTCCATATAGATATATATATATATATATATATATATATATGTATGTATGTATGTATGTATGTATGTATATAGAAAGTATATGCAGGTATTATCGAAGACTGATCAGTATAAAGACTCAAGCATCAAGATGAAGATTAGAGATTCAAGATTCAAGACTCTAGAGAATCAAGATTTCAAGATCTCAAGATAAGTGTCTAGTATTTTGTTAAAACTTCATAATAGCACTCTCATCTTTCTTCCAATTTTCTTTTGGGGTGGAACCCAGTTTCTACCGAAACCAGTGGCTTACAAACCCACGACAAGTAGCTTACAAACCTACGACAAGTGGCTTACAAACCCACGAAAATCAAAATCATTTAAACTACTTTGTACAAGTTCTCGAGTCCTATGGAGGAGCTCTGTAGGAAGGTTCTTGCAATTTCAGTTTGAATAGATTTTTCAAAATGTTTTTAAATCTGTTTTCAAAATGTTTTAGCTTTCAAAATCATGTTTTCAAAAATGTTTTCAAATTTTGTTTTAGCCTTGAAATATTCCTCCATTCTGATTTTAAAAACTTCTATTTTTAAAACATCAAAACTTATTCTGATTTTAAATATTACTTATATAATTGACGGTCTATATCAATTATATATATATATATTTAAAATAATGTTTTATATTCATTCTCTATCTCAAAATATTGTTTACACACTTTATTTTGCTTCAGAGAAGTTTCAACTTGTTTTAAATTCAAATGCTTTTACAAAACAACATCTCTACAGTTTTGAACTGAGGGATGTCGACATAAGGGGATACCCCATGTCGACATGGTGACAGTTGGATTCAAAATTCAAATTTCAAAAGAAGTGTCCATTCGTTCAAAAACCTTTCGCCAATGGTTATGACTGTTGTGCATCTATATAAAGGCTTCCAAAACGAATTTTTTTAACAACTACTTTCTTATTTTCTTCACTCTTTCTTCTCCACCATTCCATATCCATAAAACTTCATATTTTCAAGATCGTGCCATCATTCTGCCAAATTCTCAATAGGAAATCATTTAGATACTCTCTCTATTTGATTCTCCATCATTCTACTAAAGATCAAAGTGCTATTCAGAGTTATAGGATTAATTTGTATTCAAAAAGTCCATAGAGTCTATCCATTCAAAAGGATTGTTATTAAGAAGTATTAGGGTGATCTTGTGTCCCGTAAATCAAGAGAGTTTACCCCAGACTCGGAGATAGGAGGGTTCCTCAAGGCCTTAGAAATTGAGGGTTGTAATTTGGATATTGGCTTATAAAAATCTGTACAAGGATATTGCCTTGGTGCAGGACTGGATGTAGGAGGATTCCGAACCAGTATAAAATCCGGTGTGTTCTTTCCTTTTACTTGCTTTACTTTACTATTTGCATTTGTTATATGTTCTGTGATCATTCTGTGTTAGAATTCTGTTTAGATTTGTGTTGAAAATTTTAATTTAGTCATATAGTTCATATATTCTTTAAAACACTATTCACCCCCCCTCTAGTGTTATTTCTGCCTTAAGATCCTTAATCCGCATCCCCAACAATCTCGAGGAGGAGGAACCGATTCTTGCACCAGGCAAGGAATCAGATGTTGATATGTGGAAGCATTCCGATTTTCTATGTCGAAAATATATTCTGAATTGTCTTGACAATGTGCTATACAAAGTATATCAGCCTCTAAAGACAGCAAAAGTACTCTGAAATGCACTTGCCACGAAGTACAAGACGCAGAATATCAATCTTAAGAAATTCATTGTAGACAAATTCATGAACTATAAGATGGTTGACTCCAAACCGGTGACTACTCAACTGCATGAACTGCAAATCATTATTCATGAACTCGAAGCAGAAGGTCATAAGGTTGGAGAATCGTTTTTGGTTGAAGCCATCACGGGAAAACTGCTGCCGTCATGGAGAGATTAACGCAACTATCTAAAGCATAAGAAGAAAGAAATCTCTTCATAGGATCTCATAGTCCCATTAAAAATTGATGCAGATAACCGTGGAGTTACAAAACCAAGCGAGGAGGCATTTGTGGCTGAAGGGTCAAAGACCAAAAATAAAAAGAAGAATTTCTAGAAGAAATGGAAAGCTCCAGAAAAAAAACCAAAAGATAACAAACGAACCAAAAAGATTAATGGCGAGTGTTGGATTTGTGGAAAGGTTGGACATGCCGCTAAAGATTGCAGACACAAAAAGAAACGCAACAAAGAGGCAAATATAGTAGACAACATGAAAGTAGACGAGTCCAACATCTCGGCAGTTGTATCTGAATGCAATTTGGTTCAGAATCCTAACCAATAGTGGAAAGACACAGGCTCTGCTCGTCATGTCTGCTCTGACAAATCCATGTTTTCTACATATCAGAAATTCGATCATGAAGAAAAACTCTACGTGGGTAATTCTGCAGCATCCATGATCGAAGGCAGTGGCACAGTAATCCTCAAGTTTACTTCTGTAAAAACTGTCAAGTTGAATGACGTGCTCCACATTCCAGTCATACGCAAGAATCTGATCTCTACCTCGGTTCTATCAAAGAAAAAATTCAAAATGGTGTTCGAGTCAGACAAGATGGTTCTGTCCGAAGTTGGAATATATATCTAAAGGGGATATTTATGTGATGGCCTATTTAAGGCAAATGTAGCCATTATCGACAATAAAACCATGTATTCTGATTGTGCTATTAATAAAATTGAAGTTTCTTACTTGCATGAGCACGAAATTTTACTATGGCATGATAAATTGGGACACATAAATTTTCAAAAAATGAAAACATTATCAAACTTGGGATTAATTCCAAAATTCCAAGTAGATAAGAACTACAAATGCGAGACATGTGTAGAAGTAAAAATGGTTAAAAAACCATTTCAATCTGTTGATAGAAGCACCGAACCACTAGGTTTGGTTCATACATATTTATGTGATTTTAAATCAATACCTACAAAAGGTGGGAAAAAGTACTTTATTACGTTTATTGACGATTATACGCGATATTGCTATGTATATATTTTGAATAGTAAAGACGATGCAATTACATCATTTATAAAATACAGGGCTGAGGTAGAAAATCGGTTAAATAAAAAGATAAAGATATTGGGATCTGATCGAGGTGGAGAATATGAATCACCATTTGAACATTTCAGTACCGAAAATGGTATAATTCATCAAACAACAGCTCCATATTCACCACAACAAAATGGTGTAGCCGAGAGGAAGAACAGAACGTTAAAAGACATGATTAGTGTCATGCTTTTAACCTCTGGTCTACCGACGAACTTGTGGGGGGAAGCTTTAAATATGTCTAATCACATATTAAACCAAGTCTCTCACAACAAAACAGGAACAATTCCATATGAGTTATGGAAAGAACACAAACCAAGTTTAAATACTTCAAAGTGTGGGGATGCTTGGCAAAAGTTCCAGTTCCGCCTCCCAAGAAAGTCAAACTTGGACCAAAAACAGTAAATTATTACTATTTAGGGCAGCCTAAAATAGTAGTTTCTACAGATTTTTGGTATTCAAGTCTGATATATCTGATATTCATGTAAATACAATCATGGAATCTAGAGATGCCTCATTCTTTGAAGACGTGTTTCCGCACGAAAGGAATGGAGGGAATAATGTCCGTAAAAGGACAAGAGAAGAACCAAGCAATTCACATGAAGATGAAACTCATCATGAGATTGAGGAAGTTGAACCAAGAAGAAACGTAAGGGCTAGGACTTCCAAGACATTTGGTTGAGATTTTTTCACATATGTGTTAGAACACGAACCTCAAACGTACAAGGAAGCAATGTCATCTTCTGAATCTTCATGTTGGAAAGAAGCAATCCAAAGTGATATTGATTCAATTCTAAGTAATAAAACTTGGGAAATTATTGATATTCCACCAGGAATAAAACTTATTGGCTGTAAATGGATTTTCAAGAAGAAAATGAAAACTGATGGCTCTATCGACAAGTATAAAGCCAGATTAGTAGCCAAAGGATATCATCAGAAAGAAGGAGTAGACTTCTTTGATACATATTCGCCACTAACACGAATAACCTCTATAAGAATACTAATAGCAATTGCATCGATCTATAATCTAGAAATTCATCAAATGGATGTAAAGACAACATTCTTAAATGGAGATCTCGATGAGGAGATCTACATGGAGCAACATGAAGGTTTTGTTTCCAAAGGAAATGAAAACAAAGTCTGTAAATTAGCAAAATCATTATACGGACTAAAACAAGCTCCAAAACAATGGCACGCAAAATTTGATAGTGTCATGATGAGAAATGGTTTCCTTATAAATGAATGCGATAAGTGTGTTTATTATAAACGAATTGGACAATCATATGTGATGATTTGTTTATATGTAGACGATATGTTAATATTTGGTCCAAATACTAAGGTAATAGAGACCATAAAGAAGATGTTATTAGCAATTTCGATATGAAAGACTTAGGAGTTGCAGACGTTATTTTGGTAATCAAAATAATAAGAACACCTAATAGAATTGAATTATCTCAATCACACTATGTAGACAAAGTGATTGAAAATTTTTAAAATTTTGGAATTAAAGGAGTAAGATCACCTTTTAATCCATCAGAAGTACTGCATAAAAACACTAATGAGAGTGTAATGCAACTAGAATAATCTCATGTAATAGGATGTCTCATGTATCTCATGAATTGCACAAGACCAGATATAGCTTATGCAGTAAGTCGACTGAGCAGGTATACAAGCAATCCAGGAAAGAAACACTGGAAAGCACTAATGAGAGTGCTTGGATATTTAAAAAATACCACAAATTATTCCTTACGTTATGGAAAATATCCTGCTGTCTTAGAATGATATAGTGATGCGAACTGGATTGCTGATTCGGAGGAATCAAAATCAACGAGTGGTTATGTATTTACCTTAGCAGGGGCAGCAGTGTCATGGAAATCTACTAAACAAACATGCATAGCTCGATCCACTATGGAATCGGAGTTCATCGCTTTAGATAAAGCAGGCGAAGAAGTAGAATGACTTCGTCATTTTTTAGAAGATATTCCGTTTTGGCCTAAACATGTACCGGCCATAGCATAAACTGTGATAACCAAGCTGCGCTAAGTAGAGCGCACAACTTTGTGTATAATGGAAAGTCACGACACATCCGTCGACGCCATAACACAAGGCAGTTACTCTCAAATGGAACTATTTCGATTGATTATGTGAGAATAAATGATAACCTAGCAGATTCTTTTACTAAAGGTTTATCAAGAGAAAAAATTGACTGCGCATCGAGAGGAATGGTTTTAAAAGCCTAAATAATCAAGAGTTATCTTATACAGAAACATATCCTAGCGACTGAAGATCCCATGAACTAGGATCAATAGGCAAACCAGTTCTGAGTAACTCAAGACGTAATGCATTTGCTTGGACATGGTCCAACTCCATTCTTTTGGTGCCCAATATAAATGCATGCCTACAGAAGTATTTAAAGGTTAAAACTATGTTTTTTAATGATGACCATATCTTGAAAATAACAAGTGGAGTATATGTAGGATATTCTTAATGGTTGCGATCACCTATGTTAGTGTGAGCTGTGTCGGCTCTATGAGAATATTAAAGGCTTTTATTCTCTAAAAACACTCGCAGAACCAAAAATTATTCAGGACCAAAATGAACACAACCAAGAGATTGAATGTGAAGGGAAATAATGCTTTGTAAAGCTTATTGTCTGGTTATACAATAACGGCTGACGGTTCAAGATGAAATAATTCACCGATTAGCCAAGTATATCCGATAAGTTTTAAGTAGGAAAAGTTCAAAGTGAAATATCTACTTATCCTCGATATAGCATTATTTTCATATGAACTGTGTGATATTACACTTTGTGTGGGAGAGACATATATCGTCATTCATGTGGGGGATTGTTAGAATTCTCAAAATAAGGGTGACTGAGATATGTCCTACATCGCCAAAAATATGTTCATTTTTTGATTTATATAGTATACTCTCAATCTTTATATTGGCCCTTAGGGTCAAGTAATTTTGTACGAGGGGAATGACCTATATGACCATGGACTAACACACGCGCGCGCCGCCGCCCGTTCGACCGACCGAACCGGGCCGGGTCGGGTGTGGATGCTGGTCTAATAAGAGTGGACCGTGTTATATTTTTGCTGTACAGAAGTGAACGGTTTTCTACTGTTTAAATATAAAAAGAAGCGGCTTCTGGATTGGACGCGACTGTTGCAAACCGCAACAGTTTCTGGCCGTTGCAAACGAAGAGACGCGACTGTTGCGAATAGCAACAGTTTTCGGCCGTTGCGAATAACAACAGTTTTCGGCCGTTGCAAACGAAAAGACGCGACTGTTGCAAACAGCAATAGTTTTCGGCCGTTGCAAAACGAAGAGGCGCGACTGTTGCGAACAGTAACGCTTTTTGGCGTTGCAAATGAAGGAATGCTACTTTTCTCAAAGGGTGTAGCCATTGGGAATTCGGCTATAAATAAGGAGGAAACCTGATCACTTTCCTCACTTAATCAATTTCGAATTTTCTCTTCTTCCTCTTCGTTTCTTAATATCTACAATCCGTGTGCTTTTGCATATCACACAGAAGATCATACACATCACAATCTCGAGCAGATCACGTCTGTTGTATCTTGGGAGACTTTGAATAAAGTTTTAAGGAAATTATTACGCCAAGCCTCAGACGTAATTTCCTTCTTCAACTGGTTAGATTTCTAGTTGATTTATATATTTATATATATAAATATCGTTTTCTTTCTACGATGTACTATTTCTTTAAATAGTATAACGTTTGATTTAATATTATAGCCATTATTGCTATAGTTGTTACTTTGTTGTTTTAATTAATTACAACATAGTTAGTGTTCAAAAAAGTAATACAGAATTTTAGAGTAGTGGAAATCTGAGTTGTAAACTTGTGACAAGTTTATTATTGATTAGTCTCTGTTTTGGTATGCTAGACGTATAACATGGTTATTCTACCAGCTTGGGATACACTTTTATTTTGCCAAGAATTCATTTTGCAAATGATTTTTCAAAAGTTTCAAGTAGTGGGTGGTGTTGCACAATTATGTAACATAATTGTATACTGTGTATAATAAAGATGTATGTAATCTCTTCTATCTCATATGGAAATGTCAGCTGAAGGAAAAAATAAACCCTCTTCCATCTGTCGCTGCATGCATTTCAACCTGAAGATCAACATTAGACGGTCAAGCCATCGACACTTAACATGGTTGATGGTTGATTCTCCAAAAGAGTTTGTTTACTGTTCACAGAACACGGAAATATATAATGCTTATCATGTAATGTAATTTGATCAAAGTAAACGTGAGACACAATGGAGAAGATAGTTTGTGAAATGGAGTTGATACGTGGAAGTTATATGATCAAAACATGAACTGGAAGGAATTTAATTAATTATTCAAATCAATAGATTAAGTTATGTATTCAAACGGGCAGGTGATATGATTTAAGTTTATGTGTTCTTGATGTCTCATGCAAGGAAGGGGTTTCATTGCGTTTGAGAAATTGGGAAAAGGGAATTGTTTGAAGCTTTTCATGAAGCTTTCAATAAGTAAAGAAGGAAATTTCAATTTCACATTTTCTAGGAAATTTTCTATAGGCACAAGTAATAGGAAACATATGATCGAATGGTTTTTCCTTATTTGATAGATTTATTAAGCATGTGTTAGCAAATATATCTCTAGAATATTTCTTGGTGGTAAGTATAAATATGCATGTACATATAATGACCCACAATAAGCAAGAACTGGATTGGGGTTTTATTTATACTCTTAATTAAATTCATTTTCTATTTTGTTTTGCTGAATTGAATAAAGAAAAGGTTAAAGGAATAAATTGTTGTTTTCGCATGCTTCACTTCTTCTCTTTTAAAATGTAATTATGAAGAGATCTTTTAAAATCCATAGCATACGGATAATGCGGAAGATCAAACTAGCCGTGTTTCATTAATCCAACATCAACATTACTAGCAACCAAAGGATCATTACCTCAAGTGGTGATATCGCTTTTGGGTCTAAACATTTTACATCCAAATGAGTGCAGTGGAGATAGCATATTGCCGTTATCCAATTTATTACCATTTGTTACACAAGTGTACTGATATTTAACAAGAAATACTAAATTAGTACTGTGAAAAGGAATAAGTTCGCAACATCTATCTTTTTTGTTTTTAATCCTATAAAATTTGCACAACCATATTTCGTCTAGAGTTTGCACATTTGATGCTAGTGTTTCAATTTATCATGTACGAACGTTATTGTACTGATTCAAAACATTTTATGTCGACTTACTGAATAAAACCTTGCAAAATATGTATTATTCGGTAAGAATAATTTGCTTGGCAAATCAAGTGTATAAATTTTGGGTGCAGTTAACATTCACAGGCACAAATATTGGGCTTATGCTATAATATACTTTTTAAATAAAAAGTATATGAGAAGAAAATACATATTGTTTGACAAAACAGACTATAAGAGAAACCATAATATGAACATCCAAAGAACTAAAAATGTAAAAGAAGAAAAAGAAAAGTAAAAATAAAAACATATTGGTCATTTAAGATACTTGCAGCTTGGTTCCAACATAATCACACTCAATTATTGACCAAATCAAGCCATTGGCATTAATCTGATGTCCCTCCTCAATTCATTTACTCTTGGATCATTTACGTCAAATGTATAGGTTCCGTTCGACTTGGATGTTCTATATATAACTGAATATTTAAAGGCTCACTCCTCAAAGATTTAATTGGATTTATATCTGGAGGTTGCATCCATTGCTTTGTATCAGTTGGAATCCATAATTGTGGTTCTTTGCTGCTGCTCTCTTGAGGAAGCGAGCGGAAATATGCAGTGATCTCCCAATTACATCCTATTCGTAAACATAAAACAACAGTAGAAATAATGAGTATGCTGCAACATATAATTAAAATCTACAACATGCATGTATTGCTAAGATATATTCATAGCATGCCTCTAATAGTACGGTCTTTTGATTATTGTATAATTAACCTGGCGGAAGCATTTTTGTGATGGGCTCGGCCACTGTTAACTTAACCAAGAAAGCTCTCAGTGCAAACTCGAGTTCGTTTTGATCCACGTCACTTCTATAAGTTTGATTGACATTGATCTTGAACACAAATCTTTCAATGGGAACTTGGTCTTTATCATAGAAAATAACTACCACTCTTTCGACCAAACCCTGTATTTACAAAGAATATCATCATAAACTTTGGGACTAACTTGGCTTGTATACACTTTTTCCAACAGAAAATGTTTACACGATAGCATAGGCTAGTCAAACTAACTTCATTCATTTAAGGTAATACTTTAATTTAAAGTGCAGAAGTACAATTTATATTCTAAGCATAAGCCACAACGCCGCTTTTGAACAATGTATGAAGTTCATATCACATGCTTTTCCCCTTATAACATGCACCACATAACAAAGGTGGTTTTGTTAAACTTTTTTTTGTCAAAGCTAGCTTATAAGCAATTTTTAGTTTTAGATACTTCATGTCTAGTAGAATTTAAATTAGCTAGTATACTACTAGGTTAATTCATGAAAATATATGAAACAATAGCATGTGAGGTGGGTTTACAATTGACCATGTTAGTCATATAATAAATCTAGAAAGCCACCATGATTTACAAACATTATATCATACGTGTGTGTAGGGGCGTCCAATGACACCCTCTATTTTGCATTTGCAGCACTCTCTGGTCCCCTAATTTCCACCGAACATTCCGATTTAAATAATAGTTGTTTCTTATATATTAGGATCTGTAACCCCTTCAATTTAGCCCTTTCCCTTAACCCCCAAATTTCAACCACTAGTTATTATTTAATTAACACAATATGATATGACATGAGAGAGACAATAAATATTCAAATAAAAACTAGTGGTTGAAATTAGGGGATTAAGTAAAGGCAACGGATATATATTCATAACACTCTTAATACATCTTTTAGACATGTTTCATAAACTTACGTTGCTAGTTATACAGTTAATTACAGAGATTCAAAAAGCAATAAATATTCTAATATTCCAGATAAACGCAATTATACCAAAATTTATTTACTAATAATGGTTCAGATATTGAGTTAACAATGAAACTTAACCTTATGTATATGAGAGAAAAGCGCAGAAGTAACAGAATGTATATAACTGGCCAGCTGAGGATGCCGAGCTTTGTGAACCACCACATTCATGTATCTTCTCCTCTCGAATGCCGCTTTCGGTTTTTTTAATAACAAAAATACAATTCAATAACTTTGCTTATGTTAGATTAATACTTAAAATAACTCAAGCCATGTGGAAGTATATAATTTACCAGGTGGGTAGAATTGTTTGAGATTTAGTATGGTGGAGATGGCAACCTCTAAAAATTCAATGAGGATCCGGGCAGTTTCTTCTGTTAGTTTCGAAAACAAACTTAGAAAGGGAGAACCAAGTTTGTTAAAATGACTATGTAAAAACATTAGTTTATAGAACATACCTTGAGGAGAAAGGTTTTTGCGATCCATGTACAAACCACTTCAGTTGTTCCTAACCTTTTATTACCTGCAATGTGGCACCATTAGTTATTAAACAAATTATGGTGGAGATAAATTACAACTATTGAGTATAAAAGGTAATACTATAGGGATAAATATAATGCTGAGGTATTGTCCACCATGTAGGCTTTTTTACGTTGCAGAACGATTTCAGACTAAATAACATAAAGCTCTAACTTTAGTCAAAATTAGTCCAAACATAAACAGAGACTCAACATTGAAGCAAATTATTTAACAACCACAACCATATCATGGTGATAAATCGTACGTCAAACTATTTTATTTATTTATTTATTTTGAAAAGAAAGAAGGAACATAAGCTAACTGGAAAGTGAGAGGCACATCAATATTTAGCTTCTAAGGAAAGAATTCTCTTATAGTTTAGCTCCTTTGTGAGATTAAATCACTGAGAGCAGCACTTCTACTCCCCATCCAAAGTGCAGATAATAGCAATATGACTTTCTTATATCAGAAAGAGATGAGATGTTATAAAAGAACCAAAAAAAAAGTGTTAATATATTTACTATTATAATCTAATTTTCTTAATATAATCCATGATTGGAGAATGGAGATCATATTGAAAATTTGCTTTTTCTATCAATTCAAAATCCAGTAATAATATTAAACAATTTCTTGAATTGGAAATTTTAAGTCAGATCCACTGAATTTCAAAAATGTGTATTTCCAATTATGCTCATATCACTCTATCAAATTTTAAACAAAATTAATATATTACAAGACAAAACAAAAATACAGGGCCAAGTACAAAAACAGCGGACTACAGATCATAATCCAAGTAAAACTGTAAAGGAACTGAACCATCAAAAAACAAAAGGCCAAGTTACATAAATGGAAACATTAATGTTACACTACCAAATGCAAATATGTGTAAGATGACAAGTCTTCAAAACTGTACAAGTGCATCTAGTATATGTGTGCGCACAAAAAACAATGTAAACTTACAACAAAAGTTTATAATAAAATCTACTTCCCTTTAATATATCAGAGCAAAGCTCGAAGGAGAATTAGATTTCTTCCAAAAAAGTTCTCTCCCACCTTCTCAAAATAGCTACAGAATCTTCTATAACTTTTGAAGGACCAATTTCAGCTCTAAATGCCCTACCTGTTGACGCAACAAAAACCTTGGTAGTCATATCCGATGGTCATTTTTCACTAAAACTCACCCCCTTAAACTATCCTTCATGGATCATTCTCTGCTCTTTGGATAAAACCTGATGGGATACAACTATGGTTCTGATCCATGTCCCACTACCACATATAACACATACCTTTTATAGGTACACCAAGACCAACCCCTTCTGCATGCTATTCGCATTTCCACTACTGATTTGATTGCCCCTCTCAATGCTTCGGCCAAAACTTTAAAAACATGAGACGAACTTACTCTCTAATATGCAAATTGATACCATTTTTACGTAACGAGTCTAAACAAACATATTTCTCGTCCTCGTGACCTCGACCCATCTCATTATATCTTGCAACCTTTCATTTGATATCTGATGAGCTCACTATCATAGATGTTCCAGTTTTTTATGATGATATAGTTTTCACCATTCTCAATGGCTTGGGACCTAAGCTAAAGAAATTTGTACATACCCTGAGCGTGTCATCGAGTTTGAGGAACTTCATGACAAACAGGTCAATTATGACGTCTTCCTAAAGCGTACCTCTTATCTTATCAGCGATTGCACTTCACATTTCAGTTTTCCTAACAGCTGCAAACCCCAACAATCAAAGAAATGACTCAAAGAATCCCGACAATAGAAATAAATACACTTTTACCCAGGACAATGACAAATCTGAGTTCAAAAGGGGACACAAAGGCTTTTGTCAACTGCAACAAATCATGTCACCACCAACTTATCCAACCTTTCTCTTCATTTTGAACACAACAACCTAGAGGGCATGGGTATTGGTGATGGTTCAAGTTTGCACATTTCTCATATCAGTTCTACCATTCTTAATACCCCTAAATCTTTTAATTTATTTAAGTTCTTGTTTCTTCAATGCAAAATATTTTTTGTTTCATAATTTTGTAAATATCTCATATCTATTAAAGAAAATTCATCTTCTTTTTTATCTTTTTTTTTGGGTAAACAATCTACGCAAAATAGTTTTTTATCCACAACCTCAATAAGAATGATGTATATAAGTGGTTCTTTACAGAAAAATAAGATGAAAAAAAACCTACATAGATCCTTTAAAATAAGATTAAGATAATTTATTCCGATATAAGAAGACTGATATCTGATTGACATAATCAATTAAATCATCCATCTCTCGCACTTTATAATAAAAACTTCTCTCCCGAAATTGTCTAATATATTTATGGCAGTCTTTTCAATGTAGTAAGACCATGGTTCAAGATTGCGACCGACACGCTGGAATTCCCACCATTCCGGTTCGGTTCCGGCATAGACTAAGCCAAATTTCCCTCGAAAATCCGATTTCGGATTAAAAAAGAAAAAAGAAAATCTTTGATTTTTACGTGTAATTACCTGAGAAGAATTTATTTCCCCAAAAAAATTGATTTACCATGCAGTATCCCATTGTACTCGGTTTATTCTGATGTACGGAGACCTCCCTTAGATGAATTTTTCGACAAGTTTATATATTATCTTGTTTTTTGTTAATCACTTTATATATATATATATATAGTTCTATCCGTTAAACGTAAATTCTAATGTGTTTAATCTTTTTTCCAAATTTAAATCACCAATCGAATACTATTTCAAAACAAAGGCGGTAAGTTTATATACAGATGGGAAGGTGAATATCAAAAATTCAAACCATGTCAAAAGTTTAATGCATCCAAAAAAAAAAAAAAAAAAAACTGTAAACCTAGTTCTCCGGCATAAGCTTTCATGTATTATTGTATTCATTTTGTGTCGGGATCAAGTGCTATCTTAAAAGAATCAAGTTTAATGTATTCAAAAACAAAAAACTATAAATCTAGCTCCTTTCTTTTTGTAAATCTATGCTGTGCGAATTGAAATCAAAGCAAATAATATGAAAATACATACCTTTGTCGATAATGATTTCATTGGCTACTGTCCGACTTTAAGAAATATCTGCTTTTTTGGTCTTGTCGTCCGTAATGGACATTCCCTAGATTCTGTCCGTAACAAGACGCCTGGGGTTTTTTGTTTTGTGGGCCTTGTGGGCTGAGATATATAGCGGGTGTACCAAAGCACAAATTGGACATATCAGTTAGCACAAGTACGCAAATGTTATAAAATAATGTATTAGCTAGGCTTGATTAGCTAGAATGATAAATAAGATCTCATGGAAAAATAAACAATAAAATAATGTGCAAGATAGGTACAATACAAGTTGATACTTGTTTATAAGCACCAGGATTCCATAATCTTTGGAATCAAATTTAATTGTGTCCACTACTTTGTATTATTTACTTCATGTGAATGGTTCTGAATAGTGTTGTTTTTCCGAGACCAGTGAGATTATACTGCATTTTGCGGTTTGGTTCTATGTTAACGTACTTGAAGTTCATCTTTGTGTTTATTTTTGTCGCGTATACCTCCCATTCTAAGTCAACTACATTTTTCTAACAAAAATTCCGATTACTTGTATGTCAGGAAGATAAAATAAAATATACTTGAAAAGAATAAGATTCAGAGTCTAAAGGATTTTGTCTTTTATGGCTAAAGTTGCCAAAATAAGAAGTTAATATGGCAGGCTTCTTGAAGAATCAAATGAGATTGAGCTACTTAGAAAATTTTGGACAATAAAAAGTTATATCCAAAACGTATGTATTTCAATGCTGTAAAAGAAGTATTGAAATCGAATGTCTTGCCTTCTATCTTGATTGATTATAAATTGAATATCCAAAACGTATCCAAAACTTAAAACATCTTGCCTTCGTCTTCTTTTCTTGCATCCAGTTAGTGCATGCGTAACTTCATTACTTCCAAATGAAGGTTCCAGTTCCTTGTAATAGCTTTGATAATCTTCTCTGTCCACTTTTACAAAAGTTAGTGCTCAAGTATTTGGTTAGACGTGCTCATTTGAAATTTAGTTCGCCCTATCTTCGTGAACTGGAAATCGATGGTCCATTTGATGAAGTCTATTTTGAAAACACTCCACATTTAGCTGTTTTTTCTATTACAAAATCAGGTCAGTTTAAAACAATGATGAGATGGATTCATACAATTTAACAAAATCTTTAGCTGGCACGCTTGAACTTGAGAGCTTGAAATTTGGTGCTGGTGTTATCGAGGTAATCTTACACGATTAATAAAAAAATTACCATCATTAAAATTTTGTATTAAGTTTCCCCATGAAGGAAAAAAGGGCTGAGTTGCAGTACGTTTCTGTTTTATTTTGTTATTTTTCTTTAAATCTTGCCCTAGTTTTGTCATTATTTATAACAAACTATATATATGTGTGTGTCTAAATGCAAATAACATCAGGAACAAATGATGAGATCATTCTTGTAATTCAGTGTTGTCAGTGAATTTTTATCATGACACTGATTTAAATACGAGGTAGCTTTCGAATCATCTATCCAAACCGATATAATAGTCTAATCATATGTTTGATTAATTATATTTGGTACCGGTGCTTAGATTTAACGAAAATTTGAACCATGGTTGAATTTTAACCCATTAAAAGATAGACTAGGTGATGTCTCAGAACTGGTTAGGGAACAAGAATTAGTTGCGTCGATGTTCACTGGGAGCTCCTTGTACTTAATCAAGGAGTCATCATAACTTGTATACACAGAGTCGTATGTACTAACATGACTTTATTTACTTATGACTAGCTAGCTATAACATTTGCGATATTGTAAATTGTAGTTTCTGATATTTGGACATAGAGATAGGGGATTCCCAGTTTTCCTTCAGTTAAAGCGACTGCACATCGAGGATATCAATTTACAAAACGAGTTTGACATGGAAGCTCTCCGCTGCTTATTGCAAAGCTGTCCATCTCTTGAAGAACTTATCACAGATGTAGGTTTAAGAAAGCTGAACATAAACAGTTGCATTTCCTAATATCATATGTTACTACATATCTTAATTTGTTATTGATTATTTATATACAGATTGATTCATATACATATGAGGCAGCTGCTGACTAACCAAAGTTTGTGTCATGGAGATGGATGGGATTCTCTAAGTTTCAATAACCTTAAATATTTTTTCTACAGTAAACAACACATGAGCATGTAAGTTGGTGCTTATAAGATGGGTATTTAATAATGCAACTGAGCTGCAAAGATTTGAACTCGGAATCGATCTAGCGAATGCTGTAATTCATATGCAATGCTTGCCAGATGGGGCCAAAATTTCCAAGGAATTTGTTTCTTTAAGGTGTGACACTTTATACAATATACTAACTCATATACGTATTGACAAAAATTAATATTTAAAATTACTTAAAAAATTCAGGGATTTCTAGTTTAATAATATTCTTAATTAATTTTAAAAATTAATATTAGCATTAAACAGTAAGCTCTGGGCTTAAGAAAGTGTTTTAGAAAATTACAGAATATATAGAGGCATGAAATGTAATATGTTTGGTTTCAAAGCAACCATTAACTGCTTTCCAGTAACTCCATGCGTACTTCTTTCTTCATTTCCAACATGCCTGCTTAGCTAGCTTGCAGTAACCTTCAGAAACACTTAATTGATTCACTTTGAAATTCTTTTCTTTTTTATGTTCGTTCATCTGCCTTCTAAAACACTTTCTTTTTTCTATATGGCTTTATTCATGCTACCCACTGGTTAATATACGAATGACAAGTAAACAACCTGCAAATCTATGTGCTCTGCATAGATGAGAACTGTTTGTACCAAAAATGGACACAACACTCTTCGGAAGTGTTTGAAGAGATAAAAATGAAGAATAAAAATATAAAATGTGGATTATCTAACAAACACTCCAAAAAAAGATATGAAAACGCGTAGAAACACAATAATTTAGAGTGGTTCGATGTATTGCCTACGTCCACTGTAAAGTCTGATGATTTTATTGATGTTCGCTTGATGATTACAGCTGGTTACAATGGATTACAGCGAATTACAGTTGTTAAATTCGAGTACAACAGTAGCAATGGAGTGCAAGGTTGAATTCGGCAGAGTCTGAACGTCAGAAAGCTAAAAGATCCTTCTCCTGTAGACCCTGCGGCTCTATTTATAGGCGTAGGAGGCTGATATTTCGCTCAGATCTCGGAAGACTTCTTCTGCCACATAGGTGGGCCCACGAGATTGATCTCATTAAGTTTCGGCTCGATTCGAGATTGATACGAACGAATTTCGTATCGATCGAGATTTGACCAATCGAGTCGAAACTTGGCGTGGACCTTCCTTAGGTCGTACGTAAGCTCCTGTGAAAATTTCATAACATTTGGACTTGTGCATTGTGAGATATGATCGATGCAAGATTGTGCTTTCTTTAGTCTACCGAGTTCGAATCGATGACTTCGAATCGATCATTTCGAATCGATCAATGCACGTGCCCAAGAGATGACGTGGCGCGTGATTTATGGATCGATCCACTTTCGACGCCGAGTTGACCGAGTCACTCCAAAACTTTCGCCTCGTTCGTATCGATTGCAGTTGTCGCGTTCGTATCAAAGGAAGTGGTTCCATTCGTGTCGATCAACGTGGCTCTGTTCGCATCGATTGATATGGCTCAGCTCGTATCGATGGTTTTGGCCTTATTTGTATCGATAATTAAAGGTGTATTTCGCATCCATCCATTTCAACCCTTATTCGTATCGATAATTGATGGTGCACTTCGTATCGACCGTTGCAGACACAACCGATACGAAGTGAATTCGTTTGAGGAGTTTTCTGATGGATACGAATAAGGACTATGATGGGTAGAAGGTTCACGGATGTTATCGATTCAAACAACCATGAACCGGGTGGATACGAAGGAGGTCTGCAGAGTGGACGGATACGAACTAAGCTTACCAGTGATCGATACGAACTGGGTCAGTTCTCGATGGATACGATGTAGTACGAACATGAGGTAGGCTGATGGATTCGAACTTTAAGGACATGAGCACTGGGCTTACATCAAGGATACGAACAACAGACATCTAAGGGATACGAAGCGAAGTTGCTCTGATCGATACGAACACGATGAATTCGAACTGAGGCTCGATGATGGATAGGAAATGAGGCTATTTCTTTCAATTTGCATCGATCGTAATTTGAACATACGAACTCGAATTGACTAGAAATTTGAAACGTTGGCTTCCATGGCTTTGCTTGTCGTGTCTTGTCAATTGTAGCCTGATCCGGACTCGGATAAAATTCATCGATATCCATGGTGTACCTGTGCGTACTCGATATTCGGGACGAGCAATCTTTGGTTTGCTGTCAATTCATTGATATCCCAGCCTTGTCAAAAGGCTGGATAATATTCCCCCCCCCCCAAAGTACGTCTTGTGAAAACATGACGTGCTTTGAAGAGCTGCAATCTTCACTTTGAACAGTTATCGCCTTTTCGTTGAACGTTGTAATCTTTGACTGATTTTCTCAGTAATGTGAACTGTTGTACCCTGCATTGTGGTAACTGATTGCTGCATGATAGCGATTTTCTATTGGTCGTTGTAATCGTCACTAGGTGAGCATTTGACCTGTATTTTTTGAAAATCGAATATTAGTCTAGACATCCATGCATATAAGTTAACCTGACTCTCGTTAACGTCGCACGTTCACGAGTCGTTGTCAGTTCTCTTGTATCGACCCTCTCCTGAACCGATGTGAAATTCAAGTTGTAACAACGTTTGACAGTTGTTTTTGAACGTCCCTTCGTATCGATCCTCTTCTGGATCGATGTAAAAGGTTGAATAGCAGTTTTCGTATCGATGTGATTCGCAACGATGGATACGAAACAAAAGTTCGCATCGATGGATACGAGTTTCGGTGGAGTCCATTGCAGTGGGTATTAGGTTGCGATTTCGTATCGATGAACTTGTGCTCTTATGGGTTGAGCGCTGATGGATACGAGATAAGCGTTTCGTATCGATAGAGTTTAATGTTTTGAGAACAGCCTTCGTCGCGCACTTCGTATCGATGAACCTTATGTTGTTGGATACAATAGCAAATTCGCATCGATGGATACGGGCCTTTGGAGGCTGTGACTTGATGAATTCGAACAGTGTAGTTCACATCGATGAACTGTGGATGGAGTCGAGAACAACGGATACGAACAAGCGTTTCGTATTGATGAACTTTGGTGTCAGAAAATCTGTGCTACAAATTTCGTGTTGATAAAACCTAAGTCTATGGATTCTAATGGCTTATTCATATCGATTTGGTGTTGGAGCCGTTGTTACCGGTCGAGTCTACCGGGAGGCGAAACGTCTTTTCCCTTCGAAATCGAGTCCATATAAATACATTTGTACTTAGCCATTTCTCCTCATTTGCTACTTTTATCTTCTATCTTCGTATCGCTTCGGATTAGGGGAAATTAGAACTACTTTCGCCTTCGAATCAAATCATCCTTTCAATCTCTCCAATCAGCCGTTGCAATTAGGTAATAAGTCAATGAATTCGTGTTACGAACGACGAGATTCGAATCCTACCGCTAATTTATATACACATGCGGCCGACCTTTAGCGGTGTTGAGATCGAAGTTGGTTCGGAGCATGGTTGAAGGAGGAAAGGAATGGCGTCACGGCCATTTTGGGAAGGAGTGAGGAAAGAAACGAAGGAATTGCTTGGCCTGAATTTCGTATCGATCGAGGGTTTAAAAAAACTCGAGTTTCGCATCGACCCTCTTGTTGTGACTTCGTATCGGTTGTTGTCCTTGTGATTCTGCTTCCATCACTTCGAATCGACATGGATACGAAGCATATTTGTAATGGATACGAACTCCGTTGCAACCTGATCGATGCGAAGTCAAGGTGACCTGATCGATGCAAAATCAATGGATTCGATCGATACGAAGTCGCTGGCCCTGATCGATACGAAGCTAAGGTTTTTGATCGATACGAAGCTAAGGTTTTCTGATCGATGCAAAATAAACCTCGGGCAATTGATCCAAGCCTGAATCTTGATAGACATGAAATCTTGTACAACCGAACACTTGACTCCAACGAGTTTTAGCCTTGCATAACCGGACTTGATTGTTTTACTGCATATCTGACCGTCTATCGAAGCTCGTCGACGAAACTGTAACTTAACAAAATGATAACGAACTTTAACTTGGATCGATCGCTAACATCTGGATGACATGGTTGTGACGGTCAGCGATGACGGTCACTCCAGTTGAATTTCGAAATCTTGTCGTTTGCATGTTTATTCATACTCTGTTGAATCTTTTCAAGCAATATACAGCAATGACGGTCACTCCAGTTGAATTTCAAAATCTTGTCGTTTGCATGTTTATTCATACTTTGCTGAATCTTTTCAAGCAATATACAGCAATGCACTGCACAACACATTCACACACTTCACGCTAGGGATGCACGGGCTTATTATCGTCTAACGATAATTTCTCATAAGTTAGTTAGTTATGAAACCTTCAATCTCATAACAACAGGAAGTTCAGAGTTCATTTCCCCCAACAATCGAGATACCGGCCATCGCGGCCGAAGTCATAGATCCAGCTTCGGATGAGCTACCTGGCGCGTCTTTCATTGGTAATCCGCCAGACTCTGTTCCTTCCAATGTTTCCGAAGACATGTTGGGACGAATATGTTTAAGGCATGGACTGTCATTAGATGACGTGTTATTGTCGGGACCGAACGACAGACCGCACTATCCAACGGAAGGGTATACCACATTCAATCGTCATGCGTGCGCAGGCGGGACGCTTCCTTCGTTTAACCGGTATATTAGGGAAGTGTTGTCTTTCCTTAAGATAGCTCCATCACAGCTACACCCCAACGGATACGCGTTGTTGAACAGCTTACTCATCGTGTTCATGAAGCATCTCTTTCGACCACCAATCCCAATCGAGATTAGATATCTATTCAACATTAATTGTAGGGGAGATAGCCCTTCTTTCACATTTCTGAAGGCAGTAAGAAATTGTCAAGTAGTAACAGGGTCTTGGACCAGGCTAAGTTACTTCAAAACGGAATGGTTCTATGTTCGATGCCCTCTAGAATTTGCCAGTCGATGGCTATTCAGACGTAAGTATCGTAGTCTTCTCAAGTAGCTAATAAGATAATCCCGGCTGATGCCAAACTTATATCTCTTTTTTCTTTACAGCTGTAATTCTGTGACCCGAAGGTGTGCACTTCAGAGAGATAGTTCTAGTCCTCCAAGAAGTTCCGAGTGAAGAGAGGAACATTGACTCGATTCTAACAGATAGGAATCTAAGGATCGTTGGATTGATCGAGCGGAATCAAAGCATAAGGCTCGAAGGAACGTTAACGGTTGTCTCGAAAAAACGAGCTAAGCATAAGACGCCCGGAGTCGTTATAACCGAAGGGGTTGATCTAGAGAGAACACCCACCGATGACGAACTTTTGGTCGGGCCTTCGAATGCAGTTCAGGACTCTGAAGGAAAGCGAAAAGGCAATGCGGCTGTTTTTAAACGTCCTAAATCCGATAGAAGGAAATCATGGTTGTGGCTTTGTCCGTTCCTGGGATTAGTATTGCAGAGGCTCCTCCTTTGTAGGAGGAAAACCTTTTTGAAGGGCTCGTCGATATTCCGATTCCGGACTACGTGTCATTCCAACATGATGCCGGATTGGAGGAGTTTCAGCAAGCATTAGACTTAAGCGATTCTCCTTCAACTAGTGTGGTCGACATTTCCGGTTGGTCGAGGGTTGCACATACATACACACTTCACGACACAAATCCTGACCGTAAGCCACTTACTCTGGAAGATTACTAACTCCATTCCTTGTTTTACTTTGCAGATACAATGTCTGACCGAGGCTCTATGTTAGGTAGTCTTCGAAGAGCTCGCCGATCTTCAACATACTATGAGGCGCGAAGAAGAGAAGCAGATAGGGACTACGACCGTGGGTACTCCAGTCAGGAGCGTTACGACAGAGATAGGGAGTATAGGCACCAATCCCGATCTCATTCTCCCCCTCCTATAAATCCTGTACAGTCTCATGTTTACGTCTCACGTCCTCCGAAAACTTCACGGCACAAGCCGTCTTCTCATGTTTCAAGGCCTGAAACTCAACACCACATAACCGAAATAGCGGCCCCCGTAATTGCAGAGCAGGTCCTTGCCGAGCCTACGGGAAAAGAGCAATTAAACTTGCTCAATTGAAGAAAGATTTTCCCGACATCTGCTTTGACGGTTACATTTTCCCCCCACACTTAAAGAGAATTCCAACGGAGGTTGAGAACACAGTGCACGATTATGTTCAGGATATTTACTTCCAATACAAGGAGTGGGAAAAGGCCGTGAAAAAAGCATTGAAAGTGGCCTTTGAGCGGGCAGCCGTGATTGAGAAGCTGGAGAAAGAGCTGGCTCAGAAGGACCGGATCATCCAGGTGCTCAATACTGAAGCCGAGTCCTCCCGGAAATCTGAAATGAAGGCCCTAAAAAAGGTTGATGATGCTAACTCGGCCATGGAGCGGATGAGGCAATCACACTACGCCCTGATAGAGGAAATGGACCATAGGAACACCACCGTCACTGCTGAGCGGGATGCGCCCTCAAAGAGCTTAATAGACTTAAGTCCAAATTTTTGAAATCATTAAAGAGAGGGATGACGCCAACACATCAGCGCAAGAAGCATGTGATCAAGCGGTGGTGTTTCAAAGCAAAATGGACGCGGCTGTAGAGAAAGTCCGCGCGGTGAAGGCTGAGGATGAGGAAAAGGTTCGGATTGCGGAATCCAAGCTGAAGGCTGATATAGACGATCTTCTCGTCACCTACAACGCCAATGTTTGAAACACATAAATTTGGCTTGGCTCGAAAACTATTCGACGCATCTCTGAGAAGGAGAAGGCGGTGCATCTGGATGAATCCTTCGATAAGTTCGAGCTCGAGAATCGCTTGCTGACCGAAGATGAAAGGAAAATTCTCTACGAGTCAGTCATCTCACATGAAAGGGAGAAACTCAGCACCCAACATCAGGCCATTGGGGAAGGCTCAGGTGTCGATGTAACAACCCGGGCATCCGATAGAATTGAAACGATACATAGAAGATTAGCATGGCCCCTGCGCAAGGATGACACGCACAAATCGAAAAATACCAAAACACATAAAACCAAGAGTTACAATATGATTTCCAAAAATTAAAAAGAGTTAGAAACGGATTATAAGAGGGTTTTTGCATTACCTTCCCTTACTTTAACTAGCTTAAGCCAATATAAGAGAGGATAGAGCTTTCCTAAACATGGAGGCCATTTTTAGGTTTAGGGTTTTAGGAAATTTTTTTGATTAGGGTTAGAATGAATGAGGGTTAAGAGTTTGAGATGATTTATAGATGGTAAGTGGGTTTGCCTTAGGCTAATAGACCCCTTAAGAGAGAGTGACTCTAAACATGTATAAAAATTGTTTAAGTGTTAACATAGCCATGAAAACTCATACTTAACCAAATTCCCTTCTTAAATTTCTCATTAACTTTTAATTGTTCCAAAATAATACTTCGCCTCATTTTTTAAAAACCCATTTATTTAAAATGTCCATATTTTTAAATAAATTATCATTATCCCAAAACTCCATTTGCTCCATTTAAATAAAATCCTAATTATTTTTTGGGTAATGCAAATCGCGGGTTGTTACAGACTCCCCCTTAAGAAAATTGCGTCCCCGCAATTCCTTAAGATGGACGTCGTCTATAGCGTCAAATCCACAAAAGATATGATAGAAGATCAAATAGAGATTCTCACCCATACTACAAGATGGAAGAAAGCCAGGATAAGAACGCTCGATAAATTCTCTGGTCTCTCAAGTGCAGTCCTTAGGATTCGGTGACCATTGAATTTTCACAAGCTGAACCTCTTTGTTGCGAAGGCGTCTGACCTCCAAATCAAGAACACGAAGGGGTTGCTGCTCCAATGATAAATCAGGTGAGATCTCTAAATCAGGCACGATATGTGGCTCAATAATTGAATCAGGATCGCGCACACACTTGCGAAGCTGAGACACATGGAACACGTCATGCATTCCGAAAAAGTGAGCAGGTAGAGCCACACGATAAGCAACGGGACCGATGCGTTCCGTGATAAGAAATGGTCCAACATAGCGAGAAGCCAATTTCCCTGTAGAGCTGAAACGCACAACCCCCTTCATGAGAGAAATCCGACTGAAGACAAAATCACCAATGGAGAACTCAAGAGGCTTCCTACGGTTGTCCGCGTAGGATTTCTGACGGTCCTGTGCCTCTCTCATTCTCTGACGGATAAGAACAATCTTCTCAGAAGATTCTCGAACTGAATCTGTACCAAGAATGAGCTTCTCGCCAGATTCTAACCAACAAGCAGGAGAGCGACATGACCTTCCGTATAGAGCCTCGAAAGGTGTCATGCCAATACTAGACTGATAGCTGTTGTTGTAGGAGAACTCTACGAGAGATAAGTGATCCTCCCAACTACCCCCAAAATCCAGAATACAACAGCGCAAAAGATCCTCCAAAACACGATTCACCCTCTCAGTCTGACCGTAAGTCTGAGGGTGATAAGCAGTACAGAGATTCAGCTTTGTGCCCAACGCTGACTGTAGGCACTTCCAGAAGTGACTAGTGAAAATGGTGTCTCGATCGTATACGATAGAACTAGGAATGCCATGAAGTCGTACGATTTCCTTCACATAGAGCTTGGCCAACTGAGGTGCAGTCCGAGTGGATTTAATCGGAATGAAATGAGCCGATTTGGTTAAGCGATCAACAATAATCCAGATAGAAGTATGGTCTGACCTCGATTGAGGCAGACCGTCAATGAAATCCATGGATATCTGATCCTATTTCCATAATGGAATCTCTAGAGGCTGAAGAAGACCAGATGGACGCTGATGCTCGGCCTTGATCTGTTGACAAGTCATGCAACCGCTCACATAACTTGCAACGTCTCTCTTCAAACCCTCCCAATAATATAGTCGGCACATATCGGCATACATTTTACTCGAACCGGGATGTATAGTGTACTTAGTGCGATGACACTCGTCCAGAATGTCACGCCTAAGTGATAAATCAGATGGTACAACAATACGATTCTTCATACGAAGACACCGATGAAAATCAAAAAAATAATCCAACAATGTCTCATCACTGTATTCCGACTCGAGAAGATGAATAAGATGCAATAAGTCTGGATCTGGCGCTGAGCATGGGCAATGCGATCCAATAAGATAGGACGAGCTTCCAAGCTGAATAATAAGAATGGGGAATCAGAAGATGGAGCTCGATCTCTAATATCACACAAAGATAGGGTCTCAAGAATATCCCACTCGACAATCATCATAGAAACTACCACCGAGTGCTTGCGACTGAGCGCATCTGCAACTCGAATACCCTTGCCAGGGGTATACTGAATATCTAAATCATATAAGGCGAAAAACTCAAGCCATCGTTGCTGCCTCATATTGAGATCCCTCTGACTGAATAGATACTTCAGCGACTTGTGATCGGTGTAAAGAATGAAGCGTTCGCCTAATAGAAAGTGACGCCACGTCTTAAAGGCAAAGACGATAGCTTAACTCAAGATCATGAGTAGGATAGCGAACCTCATTCGGACGCAGTTGCCTGAAAGCATAAGCAACTACTCGATCCTTCTGCATAAGCACGGCACCGAGCCCGCTACCACAAGCATCGGTGTATACAACAAAATCATGGTTACCCTCTGGAACCACCAGAATAGGAGCATGAGTGAGAAATTCCTTCAGTCGCTGAAAGGAAGCTTCACACTTATCAGACCAAATAAAGTGAACACCCTTACGAGTCAGCGTCGTAAGGGGAAGTGCAACTCGAGAGAAATCCTTGATAAACCGACGGTAATAACCCGCCAGACCAAGAAAGCTGCGAATATCATGAACGTTTTCGGACTGCTTCCAATTCTAAGTAGCTTCGATCTTGGCAGGATTGACAGAAATACCCTCAGATGATACAATATGGCCCAAGAACTTGACTTTGCTCTCCCAAAAATGGCACTTGGAGAGCTTGGCCTTAAGCTGATGCTGACGAAGAGTATCCAAGACGATCCGCAAATGATAAGCATGCTCTGCCTCGGATCTAGAATAAATAAGAATATCGTCGATGAAAACCAGAACGAATCTATCGATGTATTACCGGCATACTCGATTCATAAGATCGACGAAGAAAGCCGGTGCGTTCGTAAAGCCGAATGGCATGACCAACCACTCAAAAGAACCATAACGAGTGCGGAAAGCGGTAAGAGGAATGCGATCTTCCACAACTCGGAGCTGATGGAATCCGGTGGCAAGGTCGAGCTGGGAAAAGACCTTCGCACCGCTCAACTGATCAAACATATCGTCTATCTGTGGCAATGGATAACGATTTCTGATGGTCTTTTCCCAGCTCGAATATGTTTGATCAGTTGAGCGGTGCGAAGGTCTTTTCCCAGCTCGACCTTGCCACCGGATTCCATCAGCTCCGAGTTGCGCAAGATAGCATTCCTCTTACCGCTTTCCGCACTCGTTATGGTTCTTTTGAGTCGTTGGTCATGCCATTCAGCTTGACGAACACACTGGCTTTCTTCGTCGATCTTATGAATCGAGTATTCCGGGAATACATCGATAGATTCGTTCTGGTTCTCATCGACAATATTCTTATTTATTCTAGATCCGAGGCAGAGCATGCTCATCATTTGCGGATCGCCTTGGATACTCTTCGTCAGCATCAGCTTAAGGCCAAGCTCTCCAAGTGCCATTTTTGAGAGAGCAAGGTCAAGTTCTTGGGCCATATTGTATCATCTGAGGGTATTTCTGTCAATCCTGCCAAGATCGAAGCTATTCAGAATTGGAAGCAGCCCGAGAACGTTCATGATATTCGCAGCTTCCTTGGTCTGGCGGGTTATTACCGTCGGTTTATCAAGGATTTCTCTCGAGTTGCACTTCCCCTTACGACGCTGACTCGTAAGGGTGTTCGCTTTATTTGGTCTGATAAGTGTGAAGCTTCCTTTCAGCGACTGAAGAAACTTCTCACTCATGCTCCTATTCTGGTGGTTGCAGAGGGTAACCATGATCTTGTTGTATACACCGATGCTTGTGGTAGCGGGCTCGGTGCCGTGCTTATGTAGAAAGATCGGGTAGTTGCTTATGCTTTCAGGCAACTGCGTCCGAATGAGGTTTGTTATCCTACTCATGATCTTGAGTTAAGCTATCGTCTTTGCCTTGAAGACGTGACGTCACTTTCTATTAGGCGAACGCTTCATTCTTTACACCGATCACAAGTCACTGAAGTATCTATTCAGTCAAAGGGATCTCAATATGAGGCAGCAGCGATGGCTTGAGTTTCTCGCCTCATATGATTTAGATATTCAGTATACCGCTGGCAAGGGTAATCGAGTTGCAGATGCGCTCAGTCGCACGCACTCGGCGGTAGTTTCTATGATGATTGCCGAGTGGGATATTCTTGAGACCCTATCTTCGTGTGATATTAGAGATCGAGCTCCATCTTCTGATTCACCAGTCTTATTATTCAGCTTGGAAGCTCGTCCTATCTTATTGGATCGCATTGCTCATGCTCAGCGACATGATCCAGACTTATTGCATCTTATTCATCTTCTCGAGTCGGGATCCAGTGATGAGACATTGCTGGATTATTCTCTTGATTTTCATCGGTGTCTTCGTAGGAAGAACCGTATTGTTGTACCATCTGATTTATCACTTAGGCGTGACATTCTGGACGAGTGCCATCGCATTAAGTACACTATACATCCCGGTTCGAGTAAGATGTTTACCGATATGTGCCGATTATATTATTGGGAGGGTTTGAAGAGAGATGTTGCAAGTTATGTGAGCGGTTGCATGACTTGTCAACAGATCAAGGCCGAGCATCAGCGTCCATCTGGTCTTCTTCAGCCTCTAGAGATTTCATTATGGAAATGGGATCAGATATCCATGAATTTCATTGACGGTCTGCCTCGATCGAAGTCAGACCGTACTTCTATCTGGGTTATTGTTGATCGCTTGACCAAATCGGCTCATTTCATTCCGATTAAGTCCACTCGGACTGCACCTCGGTTGGCCAAGCTCTATGTGAAGGAAGTCGTACGACTTCATGGCATTCCTAGCTCTATCGTATGTGATCGAGACACCATTTTCACTAGTCACTTCTGAAAGTGCCTACAGTCAGCTTTGGGCACAAAGCTGAATCTCTCTACTGCTTATCACCTTCGGACTGACGGTCAGACTGAGAGGGTGAATCGTGTTTTGGAGGATCTTTTGCGCTGTTGTATTCTGAATTTGGGGGTAGTTGGGAGGATCACTTGCCTCTCGTAGGGTTCTCCTACAACAACAGCTATCAGTCTAGTATTGGCATGGCACCTTTCGAGGCTCTATACGGAAGGCCATGTCGCTCTCCTGTTTGTTGGTTAGAATCTGGCGAGAAGTTCATTCTTGGTTCAGATTCAGTTCGGGAATCTTCTGAGAAGATTGTTCTTATCCGTCAGAGAATGAGAGAGACACAGGACCGCCAGAAATCCTACGCGGACAACCGTAGGAAGCCTCTTGAGTTCTCCATTGGTGATTTTTTCTTCAGTTGGATTTCTCCCATGAAGGGGGTTGTGTGTTTCAGCTCTACAGGGAAATTGGCTCCTCGCTATGTTGGACCATTTCCTATCACGGAACGCATCGGCCCCGTTGCTTATCGTGTGACTCTACCTGCTCACTTTTCCGGAATGCATGACGTGTTCCATGTGTCTCAGCTTCGCAAGTGTGTGCGCGATCCTGATTCTATTATTGAGCCACATATCGTGCCTGATTTAAAGATCTCACCTGATTTATCATTGGAGCAGCAACCCCTTCTTGTTCTTGATTCGGAGGTCAGACGCATTCGCAACAAAGAGGTTCAGCTTGTGAAAATTCAATGGTCACCGAATCCTAAGGACTGCACTTGGGAGACCAGAGAATTTATCGAGCATTCTTATCCTGGCTTTCTTCCATCTTCTAGTACGGGTGAGAATCTCTATTTGATCTTCTATCATTTCTTTTGCGGATTAGACGCTATAGACGACGTCCATCTTAAGGAATTGCGGGGACGCAATTTTCTTAGGGGGAGTCTGTAACAACTCGGGATTTGCATTACCAAAAAAAATTATGATTTTATTTAAATGGAGCAAATGGATTTTTGGGATAAGGATAATTTATTTAAAAATATGATGCGAAGTATTATTTTAGAACAATTAAAAGTTAATGAGAAATTTAAGAAGGGGATTTGGTTAAGTATGAGTTTTCATGGCTATGTTAACACTTAAACAATTTTTATACATGTTTAGAGCCCCTCTCTCTTAAGGGGTCCATTAGCCTAACCCAAACCCATTTACCATCTATATATCATTTCAAACTCTTAACCCTCATTCATTCCAACCCTAATCAAAAAAATTTCCTAAAACCCTAAACCGAAAAATGGCCTCCATGCTTAGGAAAGCTCTATCCTCTCTTATATTGGCTTAAGCTAGTTAAAGTAAGGGAAGGTAATGAAAAACCCTCTTGTAATCCGTTTCTAACTCTTTTTAATTTTTGGAAATCATGTTGTAACTCTTGGTTTTACGTGTTTTGGTATTTTTCTAGCTCCTTGATCATCATCTCTTAGCTTTGGTTAGTGCCATATAGGTGTTTGTTCTTTTGCTTGAGAGGAATACTAGGTAAACCCTCTCCCAATCTATGTATAAGCATCTCTTAATTCTGAAATTAGCCTAGTAACACTTGATTTGTTGTATTGCATAAATATCAAAGCTTGTTGATTATCATTCCTTCCATTTGGACATTGCACACAAGTTGCTTGCTATATTGGTTGTAAGGTAATGCGAGCTATATCCTCATCATTTTCATGCTATGGCTAGATATATATCTATGGTATGATTTGATAATTGTTAATGGTCATTACTTAATCATTTGAGCAAGAAAAATTGAATTAATTAGCTCATTTCTCTATGTTTTGCAAAATTCTAAAACTGATTTTTGCTGCAACTCTGATCATGAATATCTCTTTCAATATCTGATGAAAACATGCCAAATCACTTCCTAGTGATAGTTAGTATTGCCATCTATAACCCCTCCAAATTTCGTAGCATTCGATGATCATTTGAATGGTGAAATCCGGGCTCAAAAACGGACCTGAATGCAGTTTTTACTGCTGGTTTCTGAGCATTTGCAGCTGGTGTGTATACTTTACTCCCTGTTTTCAGTTTTGAAACTGAAACTTTGTGACACCGCCACGGTCACATCCGTGGTCGGAATCCAACGTTTTTGGACTCGTTGGAAAACCAGAGTTCCAAACTCCATCTCTAGAAAGTTTGATTAGTATCCGAGTTCATTTCACTCTTCGAAGTTGCTGTCGAAGATGGACCCGGATCTCAGCCTGAAACAGTGTATTCATTGTTTCCGGGTCCGACTTTGAAGCGTCGCCGCGATTTCGTTTCAAGTCGGAATCGAGTAATTCTTTTTGCGTTCTGAAATAGGAATGTCGGACTACGTTCCTACCAATTTTCATGTCATTCGGATTCGGTTTGCTGGTCCGAATAATTTTCCGAATTTGGGTTCGCGTCAGTTTTGGACTATTTTCCAACACTTAGAATATTCTCGGTGAAAGCATGTTTTCAGTTTTGAAACTGAAACTTTGTGACACCGCCACGGTCACATCCGTGGTCGGAATCCAACGTTTTTGGACTCGTTGGAAAACTGGAGTTCCGAACTCCATCTCTAGAAAGTTTGATTAGTATCCAAGTTCATTTGACTCTTCGAAATTGCTGTCGAAGAGGGACCCGGATCTCAGCCTGAAACAGTGTATTCACTGTTTCCGGGTCCGACTTTGGAGCGTCGCTGCGACTTCGTTTCAAGTCGGAATCGAGTAATTCTTTTTGCGTTCTGAAGTAGGAATGTCGGACTACGTTCCTACCGATTTTCATGTCATTCGAATTCGGTTTGCTGGTCCGAATAATTTTTCGAATTTGGGTTCGCGTCAGTTTTGGACTATTTTCCAACACTTAGAATATATTCGGTGATTTTCTGGTTTTGTCGATTTCTTTGAGATTTGTCTCTGAATTTCGTACACGGGCCTTATAAAAAGGTTTTAAAATGATTTTTCACTCCGAAATGGTTTTCGAAATTATTATATAATATTATTTTTAATTATTAAATTAATTACTCCTTAATAGGAGAGTTTTCAAGAGCCGTTTTAAAGTGATTTCAAACTAATTATAAATTCGTTTTCCGTAATTATTTTCTATAACAAAATCTCACACTCATACTTTAGCACTTCGAGCGATGTGGAAAGGTGCTCATACTTTAGCACTTCGAGCGATGTGGAAAGGTGCTTAAACGGTTGGGAAAAACTCTGGCCTATGAAACCGTGTGTATTTCCTTTCCGGTTAATCCCCGACCTATTCGATTGATCGTTTTGGCCTTTCGGCCTAGTTTACCGATGACATGAGGTGAGCTTTGTACTGCTTTCAATGTGGAAGCTTACGATTGGTTAGTAAACCGTTTAGGGCGAACGTGGGGTATGGGACTCACATTAACACTTTACGGGTTCCTTGCTAAAAGTTCGTGACACATTTCTTTTATTACCTTTGGGATAGTGTCTTCAAACTGTCTCCCTTAGAGGTATCGTTTTGGCATCTCTACTTAGATGGCCGTTATACATCTCTACATAGATGTATCGTTGTTGACATCTCTACTTAGATGGCATGTTATACATCTCTACTTAGATGTATCGTTTTTGACATCCCTACTTAGATGTTTTTGTTTTGGCATTTGTGCTTACGTTATGCCGATGATATGAGGCTTGTTATACATCTCTACTTAGATGTTTGTTTCTTCTCTATGTGAGAGATTTTAGTCTTTATTACCATGACATATGTTTCTCTTTTGGAGATTATTATGTTATATGTTGCCTCATTATCTTATCGTGATTATTGTTCAGTTTATCTAACTGATTTGTTTAACTAGCCTGATCCGAGTATTTTATGCTCGGGTCAGACCGAGTTGTTTCAGGTTAGGTCGCTTTGGACTTAGCTTGCTTCAGTTCTTCCGCTTTGAATATATCCGTTATACTATAGATAGTTTTACTTGTTATCCATCCTTTATGATACTCTGATATTATGACTATCTTGTATATATTCATTTGACTCACGAATGTGTGAGTAGTGACTTTATACCCACTTTTATATTTGGATCTGTACTTGATGGTGTATTGTGCTGAGACTATTTGCTTATTATCTGATGATGTTCTGTGATGATGTTCATTCTGCTATTATGTTTTGTTCTGATAGATCTTTTAGCCATTGTAGTTTTTTTTTCTTTAAGTATTTATTGAATATGTCGAACCACATGCTGAAAAAAAATAGATTCCATTTTTCGACGTGTTCAGTAGATAGTTAAAGTAAGATTACACATGGTCGCTTCCATTATACTATTGTCCGCATTAGCAGACGGTATTATCCATATAATACTCTTTGTTAATGAGGCTCTCGGAGTGGGGCGTTACAATCGAGCATCACATTACAAGTCTCGAGATTACTGCTCCACCTCAATCTGCACCTATATCAGCAGTTGAGCCTCAGTCTGTCCTGGCTTATAATCCAGAACAGCCGTAGCTATCCCCTATTAAGGAGCACACCTCCGAAGCCGCTCAGCCGTCCGTGAGCCAAACTGAGGAAGGTATCCTGAACAAATCTTATGTGTGTTCGAAATAAGGAGCTTGTCTTGAAGCACTTGCTAACAGTTTCTCTTCTTCTTTGTTCAATGACTGGAGTTACACCGATAGTGCCTCCTGCAACCTAAGAATTACACCAAACGCAGGAGGTCGTTATTACTGAAGCGACCACTACGACAACGACTGCGTCGATCGATGGAACGCAGGTGAGCTCACTTTCTTTCGACGAGCAAATGATGAATGAGCTCCTAGGTTGACACAGTGACCCCTTTGTGGATTTTCCATTTGTCATAAGTGGACTCACGACTGCTTCCATTTCTTCAACGCAGGCCACCGCTGCCCCAAGCGAAGCTCAATCGATTCGCGGAGAAGAAATACCGGCTGAAATCAATGCTGAATTGGAGGCAGCGACACATGATGGTAGCTCTGGGGTGGAATCGCGGCGCCTGACCCGGCTCCGCTAAGAATGATATCATCTGGTGGTACAATCGTTGATACCAGTGTGCCCATTCCGTCCCATATGTGGTAGATCCGACTCCTCCGACCCCTCCTGCAGCATTCCCGAACATTCGAGTTCGGAGGAGGATGTTGAAATCATGCTCCCGTCTGGAGACCGTCTGGCAAAAAGCAAGAGCTCGAAGCAAAAATCATTAGCGGCTCCAGCGGATCTACGCCGAAGAAGGCCAAAAAAAGAGTAGATAAGCCTCTTCGGCGCATTTTTTGGTAGATAGAAATTTGTTTCTTGCATTCCTTTCGTATGCCGTGTATAGATGCGGGTTCGGCCCCACTAGTAGGAATTTTGAAAATCCTGTACATGAACTTCATTCACAGTTAGTTGAAATGAAATTTTGGCTTTGACTCTATTACTGTCTTTTGTGCTTAAATGTTTCAGTGTTTGAATTTCAGTTTAGTGCATTTGCAGGCTTCTACCTTTGAGTCGAATTTATTTTTATTTGCTAAGTCCAGAAGTCACAGACATGAGTCACAACTGGAAATTATGTTGAACCTAATATCGCACTGCTTCAGCTGATGGTTGACACTTAAGCCATGCCTCTAGTTTCGAGGATGAGTTGCAAAGATGGATTAGCGATTGCACTTTGCTTTTATCTCTTCGGGCTCAACATCGTCGAATCGATGCTAAAACAAGTGAGAGTTGAATGGTCGAATTATACTTACTCAATAGTGATCATGCCCACACTCCAGGGACCTGCATTTTAACTTCGACGGTCCACCACGCCTGTTTAAGTTTTCAGGATGTATCCACACTCTGAGGACTTAGGTTAGTTTATGAGTGGTCGTTCGCACTCGAGTTGTGTTTATACTCTGACCGTACTCCGGGGACTCAGATTGCAATCGATAATCTGGTTCGCACTCTGTAAATCCGGAGATAATCGGCGTTTGTGATCCAGTTCGCACTCCGAGAACTTGGATTTGGTGTTTATACTCTGACTCACACTCTGAGAATTCGGAGTTGGTGGTTATACTCTGGTTCGCACTCCGGAAACCTAGAGTTGATGTTTATACTCCAATTTGCACTCTGGAAATTTAGAGTTGGCCAGCAGATGCTCAGTCACATCTTATTTGGGCTTTTAGAATTTCTTTCGCACTCTGAAAACGATGGATTTACCAGGATCGTGAATGGTCGATTCACATCCACTCCGAGTTAACAAGTGAGGTCGTGGATTCATCCTCCTCGAACTTGGTTAGGACACGGTCGAAGTCATTAGGTGGACGGGTCCACCCTCTTCAGGACCGCATTTATGAGTTTATACTCCAGCTCGCACTCTGAGAGTTTGGAGTTAGTTGAAGGATTGTCGTGTATCGATTCTTTTTTGACTTTAGTGTAGTGACTTGCCCCCGAGCTTGGGTTTCACTTAGCAAGTGGCCGGTCGTATCATAGTCACTCCCTACTTGAATAAATTCCACCGTATAATGGAATTTAGTTCTCCGTGCATTGTGATGTTGTACATCACATTCAATAAATCACAACTCTGGCTCAAAAAGATGGCATTTTATTGCTAAAATGAGAAAATATGGCAGAGTCAGTTGCCTTATTACAAATTCACATTTCGAAATGCAGAAACAAATTGCGAATGAAAGAATAAACTAAATAAAGTCTGTTATGTGTAGTAGCGACGGAGACTCTCGCTGTTCCAGGCTCTCGGCAAAGTAAGACCGTCAACGGTCGATAACTTAAACGTGACATCACCGAGTTTTCGTGTAATCACATACGGTCCTTCCCAAGTTGGTCTCATGTGCGAAGGAGCGGGATAAATTCTCTTGAGGACGGGATCGTCGAGTTTAAAGGTTCGTGGTCGGACTTTGGCATTGTATGATCGGGCGACTCGACTTCGATATGCGGCTGCCCTCAAATCAGCCTCTTCACGCTTCTCATCCAATCAATCCAGGAACTCGACAATCAATATGGCATTTGTCTTCGGATCGTTGTAAGTCACACGATGAGAAGGTACTTCCATCTCGACTGGAATAACGACTTCTGAGCCATAAAATAGAGAGAACGAAGTGTGTCCGGTCGCGAACTTATGGTTTGTCCGGTAAGCCCATAATGCCATAGGAAGTTCATCAACCCACTTGTCTCCGACATTTTCCAGTCCCTTCTTTAGAATAGACTTGATACCTTTATTAACAGCTTCAACCTGGCCATTTGCTTGAGGGTGTGCAACTGCAGAGAATTTCTTGTAGATATGGAATCGTTGACAGAAATCCTTGAATTCAACACTGTCGAACTGGGCTCCGTTATCAGTGATGATCGTATACGAGAGACCAAATCGTCAGATAATGTTGCGAACTACAAAGTTGATCACCTTCTTTGTCGTGATTGTTACAAGATGTTCAGCTTCAGCCCACTTGGTAAAGTAATCAACTGCGACGATGGTGTACTTCGCGCCACATTTTGCCAGAAAAAGAGAGCCAACGATATCGATGCCACATACTGCAAATGGTCATGGGCTGACCATGTGGGTTAACTCAGTAGGTGGGGCTCTATGAATTCGAGCATGTTTTTTACATTTATCACACTTTCTGGCGTAGTCTGCTGCGTTACCGTTTACAATTGGTCAGTAATACCCATATCGGAGTACTTTCTTAGCGAGAACTTGTCTTCCGGTGTGATCGCCACATTCTCCTTCGTGTACATCATGTAACACTCGTTTAATTTCATCATGTGCGATACATTGAAGGAGATGAACGGAATATCCTCTTCTATACATTACTCCATTCTAAATGGTGAACCGCGAAGCTTTCCGAAGAATCTGTCTTTTCTCACTCCTGCGTTCAGGCAGCGTTCCATGCTCAATGTAATTTCAGTATGGAGTCATCTACGACTCCTTACTGGGAGCGATTTCAAATACATAGTCTGCCTCCATTTGATCAATGCTTGAGGAGGATAAAATTTCAACAGGAACGAGTGTCATCTGCTGTTCTTCGCCCATGCTGGCTAACTTTGTCAATGAATCGGCCTTTTAATTGCGCTCGTGGGATATGTAGAAGATGGCATAATAATCAAACTGATCAAGTATTTGTTGAACTCGAGCTAGATAAGCAGCTAGTCTTCGATCTTTGGCTTGATATCCCCCCAACCTGGCATACGACTAATTGCGAATCGCAATAAATTTCCACATCAATAATTCTCAAATCGCGGGCGAGCTTCAATCCAGCAAGCAAAGCTTCATATTCAGCTTCATTATTGGTAGCACGAAAATCAAATTTCAAGGCATAGCATATTGATCGGCCTTCGGGGGTTTCAAGTACGACCCCAACACCCGAGCACTGATCGTTAGATACACCATTGGTATGCAGCTTCCAGATGTATTCGAAGATTTACTGGTTTCGGGCAGGTCCTTTGGAACAGTAAATTCGGCTATGAAATCTACTAGGACCTGTCCTTGAATAGCTCGCCTCGGAGTATAGGTAATGTCGAACTGGCTCAGTTCAATGTTCCATTTGAGTAACCTATCAGATGTCTCAGGCCGCGTAAGGACCTGTCGTAATGGTTGATTGGTATAAACGGTGATGGGATGAGCCTGTAAGTATGGACGAAGCTTTCTTGAGGCAATGACGAGACAATAAGGCAATTTTTCTAGCTTCGGATAATTTCTCTCAGCTCTGGTTAACCGTTTACTAACATAGTAGACCGATTTCTACCATCGGTCTTCCTCCCGAACTAAGGCAGCACTGATTGTATTTTCAGATACCGCCAGGAAAGGTACAATTGCTCGTGATCGATAGGCTTTGACAAAATCGGCAGTGTAGAGAGATGTTGAATCAGTGCTTGAAATGCGCCTTTACACTCCGTGGTCCAGTCAAAGTTTCGTTTTCCTTTTCGGATCAGATCGAAGAAGGGAATGCATTTGTCGATGGACTTTGAAATGAACCTGCTTAGTGCTGCTACCTTCCTGTTGAGACTCTGAACTTGCTTTATGGTTATCGAAGTTTGAAGATGTCTGGTTGCCCAGATTTTTTTAGGATTTGCTTATATTCCTCGAGCGTTGACGATGAACCCAAGAAACTTTCTAGATGCAACTCCAAAATAACATTTCAGTGAATTGAGCTTCATCTTATATTCTCGAAGGATGTTGAACATTGGTTCCAAATCTCTTACATGATCAGTGGAGAATCGCGACTTTACCAGCATGTCGTCCACATACACTTTCATGGTCTTTCCGATCTGGTTGGCGAACATCCGATTGACTAGGCGTTGCTACATCGCTCCGACGTTCTTGAGTCCGAAGGGCATGACTCTGTAGCAATAGAGTCCCAGATCGGTCACGAAGCTGGTATGTTCTTGATCGGGTAAGTGCATGGGTATTTGGTTGTAGCCGGAATAAGCATCCATGAAAGAAAATAACTCGTGCACATTCGTTGAATATACGAGCTGATCAATTCGGGGAAGTGGAAAACTGTTTTTCGGACAAGCTTTGTTCAAGTCAGAATAATCAACACACGTCCTCCATTTCCCATTCGGCTTTCGAAAAATTACATGATTGGATACCCACTTCGAATATAAAGCATCTCGAATAAACCCATTCGATTTCAACTTATCGACCTCTTCTTTAAGGGCGGCAGATCTCTCTAGATCCATACCACGTCTTTTCTGCTTGACCGAGATACACCGCGGGTCAATATTCAGGGTGTGCCTCGCGATGTCCGGCGAGATCCTACACATGTCAGAGTGCGTCCAGGCGAATATGTCGAGATTCGCCTCGAGAAATTCAACCAATTCATGTTGCGTCTGTTGGCTTAAATGAGATTCAATCTTTATCATCTTTGAATCGTCATCATCATCGATCGGAACATCGATCGTCAGTTCGGTCGGAGAAGCTTGACTATCTTTAGTTTCATCTTTGCTTTCAGTGTCCCTCGGGTCAAGATCCCTCCGGAATTGATTGGGGTGCCCAGGCCTGGACCCAAGCTCCAATTATCAATTATCAGCAAAACGGACGCAGAGAAATTCCTCTACACACTTTCCTTCCTCCTTTCGCTGCGCCCCGCACAGCTCAGCAGCAGCCTGATCTCCTTGAACGACTTCGACCCCACAATCGGTGGGGAATTTCAGAGTCAAGCACCATGGGCAATAGCTGCCCTGAACTCAGCAAGGGCCGGTCGGCCCAAAAAAGCATTGTAAAGGGAGTCCAAAACAACAAATTGAAGTATCCAGACTCTCCGACGTTCTCCAACCCCCAACTCCACTGGCAGTTCCACCACTCCAGTGGGTATAGTAGCACTTCCATTGAAGCCGTGGATTCAAAATTAGCAAGGTTTGAAATCCTTGGCTTCCAACTTCATCAAATCATAAGCTCGCTTAAATAAAATATTCACAGAGCTCCCACTGTCAACCAGAATCCTCTTCATCCAAGCAGGACCTATCTGGACAGATATGACAAGTGGGTCAATAGTGGAGGCTTTGACCTTATCAGCATCTCTGTTACTGAACACGATGTCATCGATCATCGTCCTCTGTTGCTTGGCCGGAGCCCCATCATCACAACTACAACAGCATTCAAAGTCCGCATGTCTGATAGAACTGGCATACGACTTCATTTCCCTCCAGCTTCGATCTGTTGAATGAGGACCGCCACTTATTGTGTTTATAACCAACCTCCCGCCGGTACGAGCGGGTTTCTCCTGTCTTTCCTGGTTTGGTACACGATTCTAATTTGACGGGCCCGCACCTCCTGACTGCGGCGCCCGCACATACTGATCCAACTTTCGTTCTCTAATCAACTTCTCTATGTTATCCTGCAAATGACGACACTCATTTGTATAGTGGTCATAGCTCTCATGAAACCTACAAAAAATTTCAGTTTGAATCCGCCTCTCCGATGATGGCTTCGGAGCAGGCTTCTTGTATTGCATAGTATTGCAGATTTGCAGATACACATTCTCTAGTGACGTATTCAACGGAGTGTAATTATCGAACATTTTGTGCCCTATGTCGCAGACCGCGGTTTTGATCTCGCTTCTTGTTCTGATTGTCATTATTCCTCTGTTGAGTTTGCTTGTTCTGGATATTTCACTGAATTTTCCCGAAACTCTCCCCGGACTGCTTAACCGCAACATTACTTTGTATCCCTTCCATACTGGGTCCCGCGCCATCATGCTTCCTAAACTGTTTCGCGTCATCCCTTCTCAAGAATTGGGCAGCCTTGGAGTAGAAACGGTCCAATGACGCGGGAGGCTTCCCAGCCAACCAATTTCTGAACTCGGAATCAGGGTCAATCCCCTTAGTCAATGCCATTAAGATAAAGTTGTCATTGGGATTACTAATTTCCGCACATGCAGCATGGAATCTCTCTAAATAGCATCCGAGTGTCTCTCCAAGAGCTTGGGTGACACTAGATAGAGTGCTAACGTCCTTTGGCCTCGCAACATGCATTTGAAATTGTTCTACAAACTTGGTGGCCAACTGGTCGAAGGAAGAAATGGACCGAGGTATCAATCGTGTGAACCACATAGTAGCAATGCCCCCCAAAGAAATGGAAAAACTACGGCATTTTACTGCATCATCAGCTCTCGCGGCACTCATCGACCATTCATACTTGAGGATATATTGATTGGGATCAGAATTTCCTTCATACATTGGTAGAGCCGGCATCCTGAATCGTCGAGGGGGTTCAGCATAGTATCTCATACGTAAAGGGAGTATGACTCCGGGAGATTCTCCGGTCGTCATTGTGAGGCCTTGGCTTTCTCGAATCATCTGCCGAATCATAGTTGGAATATCCGGCATCTGTACGTTCTGCGCTCGTTGAGCCAACGTGTGGTCGGGTTCCATAATGTGAGACTGGACCGGGCGTTGTCTACGGTCCATGTCTCGCCTCTTTGGCTCCAATCTTCAGGGACGTATGGTTCAGGAGTATGTCCACGTTGATGATGGTTCAGATCTGGCTGATTCCGGGCATCAACCCTTGGTTCAACCGCGGCGGTGGTAGCACGGTTGTATGTGGTGTAGTGAGGAACAGTACCTCCCCGGGAGGAGGGTCCGGTATGGAAACTGACCGATGGGCCAACTCTCAGTTGTCCAACGGTCATTGCAGGCTGATATCCGGTGACTTGCGTGTAGCTCCCGTCTAACCGGGGACGTGTAGATCTGTGATGGTAGTTAGACGAGGCTAAACTTTCGATAGAGGGGTAAGAGCCGTGATCTCTCCTGGATCTCCTACGCCTGCAGTTTAACTGGTTGGTCAACTCAGCGTTGGTGCGCAGCTGTTCAGTCCGTTGTTGCCGACTCTGGGTCAACTCTTGAAGCAGCATCTGGAACTCTTGTCTGGTAACCAGGCCTGATGGATCTGAAGGTCCGGTAGCATTTTGGCTGGATGGAGGCAATTGCGCGGGATTCAGTCTATCTCGTCCTTCTTGGTCTACGGCAGTAAAGGCTGTCCTTGTGCTAACCATTGCAATAAGTGAAGTCCTTTCCTACATTTTATGCAAATCTGAATAGGTTGGAAGGATTCTAGACTTGAGATCTGGATCTTCTTCTTGGATTTTTGCAATCCGGTATCGATAGTAGATCCAAGAAGCAGGAGAAAAACTGCGTTTTCTCAGTGAAAGCACCAAAATGTTTGTACCAAAAATGGGCACAACACTCTTCGGAAGTGTTTGAAGAGATAAAAATGAATAATAGAAATATAAAATTTGGATTATCTAACAAACACTCCAAAAACAGATATGAAACGCCTAGAAACACAATAATTTAGTAGTTTGGCGTATTGCCTACGTCCACTATGAAGTCTGATGATTTTATTGATGTTCACTTGATGATTACAGCTGGTTACAATGGATTACAGCGAATTACAGTTGTTAAATTCGAGTACAACGGTAGCAATGGAGTGCAAGGTTGAATTCGGCAGAGTCTGGATGTCAGAATGCCAAAAGATCCTTCTTCTGTAGGCCTTGGGGCTCTATTTATAGGCGTAGGAGGCTGATATTTCGCTCAAATCTCGAAAGACTTCTTCTGACACGTGGATGGGCCCATGCGATCGATTCCATGAAGTATCGGCTCGATCCGGGATCGATACAAACGAATTTCGTATCGATCGAGATTTGATCCAATCGAATCGAAACTTGGCGTGGACCTTCCTTAGGTCGTACGTAAGCTGCTGTGGAAATTCATAACATTTGGACTTGTGGATTGTGAGATATGATCGATGCAAGATTGCGCTTTCTCTAGTCTGTCGAATTTGAATCGATGACTTCGAATCGATCAATGCACGTGCCCAGGAGATGACGTAGCGCGTGATTTATGGATCGATCCATTTTTGACGCCGAGTTGACCGAGTCACTCCAAAACTTTCGCCTCATTCGTATCGATTGCAGTTGCCGCATTCGTATCGAAGGAAGTGGTTCCATTCGTGTCGATCAACGTGGCTCTGTTCGCATCGATTGATATGGCTCGGTTCGTATCGATGGTTTTGGCCTTATTCGTATCGATAATTGAAGGTGTATTTCGCATCCATCCATTTCGGCCCTTATTCGTATCGATAATTGATGGTGCACTTCGTATCGACCGTTGCAGACACAACCGATACGAAGTGACTTCGTTTGAGGGGTTTTCTGATGGATATGAACCCATGATGGATACGATTAAGGACTATGATGGGTAGAAGGTTCACGGATGCTATCGATTCAAACAACCATGAACCGGGTGAATACGAAGGAAGTTTGCAGAATGGACGCATACGAACTAAGCTTACCTGTGATCGATACGAACTGGGTCAGTCCTCGATGGATACGAAGTAGCACGTACATGAGGTAGGCTGATGGATTCGAACTTGGAGGACATGAGCACTGGGCTTACGTGACGGATACGAACAACAGACATCAGAAGGATATGAAGCGAAGTTGCTCTGATCGATACGAACACGATGGATTCGAACTGAGGCTCAATGATGGATACGAAATAGAGTTATTTCCTTCAATTTGCAAATCTATGTGCTCTGCACAGATGATAACAATAGACATGTTTCCTTCACGTGTATGTATTTCCACTGAGAAGCACAAATCTGATTTGATATACATAGCAGGGTGTAAGGGCTGAAATTTGTCAAAATAATCGTTGTACAAAAGGCAAATCTTTATTAAAATACAGACTGCTTCCACTTCGAAAGGAAATGCAAAGCAGACCTGCACTTTTGCACCAAATTAGCAAACATGTATCATAGTTTAACTCATTCAGCAAGCATCAATACAATTTATTTAATAGTAATTCGCTAAATTAACAAATTCATTTCAGCTCGTTTTAGCAGATGCATCAAAATATATCATTAGTAAATTCACTTGATTTGTTTAAAAAAGCATTAATTTGGATTTTTTTCAAGCAAATTCATTTCGAGTATTAACTCAATTGACAACATTGATTTGTTTAACAAAAAATTGCAAACAGCTCATTTCGGCAAACAATGAAGAAAAAATTCAAACAAAGCATATAAAGAAAAATTCAGAAAAAATTCAAACATTCTAAGCATTTTTAACAAAGCATTTCAAGCAAACAATTTATTTCAGCAAACATTCACGCAAAATCTCAATCGCAGTGCAGCCTAGTTCTTAAACATACAGCCTGCCTACCACAGACTTTAAGCAGAGCCTGCTTGGCTTCTCTCAGTATGTAACATCAGCCTGCCTGCCTTAGTTCATCGATTTCACTTCTCAAAAGCTTTCAAGCCTGCCTCAGTTTCATTCAGCTTCATTAACTTCATTGTTTTACTATCGATAGTTCTAACTTCTTTTTCTTTATTCAGCTTCATGCACAAAATGCCGCTTAACTGTGTGGTTTCTATTTTTGGCCAAAATGTTAGGCTCCACTTAGGAGTATTTTATCCAGTTGTCAGTAGTTATAAAATCAATGGAAACCGATGTCGTGTAATCTTAATGGTAATTCTCAACTCATCAAATTGGAGTGTTTCGCAGGGTTATAATTTTCTTTCACTATATCCCTAGCAATCATATCGTAAAATCAACTACTTCGCTCTTCGCCTTAATAAGGAAATGTATTTTCTTTATAACGAAGTAGTTATAAAGCAGAAACACACTGTTGGCAAGCAACTATGTCCCTTAGTTCAATAAAAAAAAATTATGTTTGCAAGCAATATTAATGTATTTCCAATAAATTAATCAATTAATCTAAAAAATAATTGTATTTACAAATTAATTTAATAATTTAAGAATACTACTAATATAAATACTATTAAATAATATTAAGCATTATTAAAAAATAATTATATTTATAAAAAAATACTATTGATTTTCAACTTTCTATTGCTTTTTATTAGTCAAATATGGTTCTACAAATAATTCTAATTTAAAACAAATAGGACTAACAAATCATTAGCCAAATCTATGTTAATTTAACAAGCAGCTTTTTATGCTTTGTCATCCAAATTGAAGGTCATTATTCACAACCATTCTCAATGCCAAATACATCACTTTTTGTCTTCAAAAGAAACACTGAATATGTACTAAGTACAGTTCAAAACATTAAGTTTACTATAAGATCAAAATGCCCCGCTAGCTAACAGAAAACTCAGGACCAGATAGCCTACCCAATAATTTAAATTTAACCAGTAGATAATTCATACAGAAACGTTTAAATAGAGTTAACATATAAATATCATCGTTTGTGTTGTCGCTTTACATAGTTGTCCAAGACTTGTCGTTATCCAACAATTCATAAGTATTAATAATGAATGCTTAAGAAGGTTATTCTCGGTGTCGACATAAGCAACCTTTTGTAATATTACAAGCTTATAAACGTAACGTTTCAAGCTGCTGTAAACTCGATATCAGAAAATGCAACAAATGATAAACCAACGTAATGAACTTATATTAATTACCATTTAGCATCTTACCTAATCAAATGTGTGGGAATAAAATGTGTACATTCCTGTAAATAATATACATGCTCGGAATAAAGTGAAAATATATCGTATAAGGAATAAAGCATATTGGGTCACAAGTAAACATAAGAGATTTTTGTATTAATGCAAGTAATTTGATGGAATCGAGAACAATTTTGTTCACCAACCTGCTTAAATATCTTTACAACTTTCTATATAATAAAAAGCTTCCAATAAACTTTCAATATCTTTACAAATTTACGTTCGACGCATATTCGTTGCATTTTAGTTGCATAGAATCCTAAATATGCACATATTATTCCAAATATGATCAGTAATTTATCAAAACTATGGATCGCTTTAACAAACCTTAATACTTTGTTCAAATAAACGATGTTTGGTGATGCATAACTTTCATAGTTGTTCAAGGAACACGTAACTTTGTACATACATGGTTTAGGTGATGCATATAACACAAATTTAACCAGAAAACATACAATGAGTTTACCAGGCATTAACGCACAAATTAGCTGAGATCAATATAACTATAGTTTACTGTCTGTTATGAAAAGGATAGCTTTCTTTGTTATACATATACAAATCAATGTACTACTTACTAGATAAAAATTCTTGCCATTGTTATCAAGATGCGCGCCTACCGCCTTGCCAGTGTTAAATTTTACAGTTTGAGGCGTTTTTCTACAAAATTCAAATTCAAATTTTAGTTTATAAAATAGTTAAATAAAAATTTAAATAGTCAAATGAATTATAAAATATGGTTTAAAATTTAAAATTTAGTTAATAAAATATTTAAATAGTTGAATGAATTATAATACATGGTTTAAAATTCAATTTGTAGTTAGTAAAATAGCAGATCAAACATGAATAAAAGGCACGCAAAAACGCCCAAGGCTCCCAAACGCCCTAGGCTCATGGCTTGCGTCATTTTGCGCCTTAGCACCTTAACTGCTTTGCTTCTTGCGAATAATATATTACAGACAGTTGTCATCTGCATAGGAAAGGTGCACAATTCTTTGCTAAGCAAATTCAGTTACATGATGACAATGACTTATAAAAATAAGAAAACGTAATACGATAGTGATGTATAACAAGACGCGTGAAGTACAATACAAAACAACAATGTTACTGTAATCTTTTGTTTAATTTATAACATAGCGATCTAGGAGAAGGTTCTGGATCATCGAATATTTGATTTGAACACACTAAACTTTTTTTTTTTTTTTTTTTTTTGAATTAGCATATATCTGGTGCATTCGGCAGATGCAATCAATTGTATAATCATTTTACCTTACGATTAATCAACATAAAATTTAGCAAGATTAAATTCCTTACCCGCGATGGTGAAGCGAAGCAGATACGGCTATGGTGAAGCGTTATCGACGGGGAGGTGAGGTAGACGAAGGAGAACTGGGTTTTCCTTTCTTCTTTTTTTTCCCCCTCCCTTATTTGGGTATGTGGGGATTTTTTTTTCTCACTTTGAGCGAGCGACAGGAATGGAGGGTTTCGGAGAGGGTGGCCTTGCTTAGGGAGCGTTTTTTTTCCTTCCCTTTTTGTGAATTTCCCCTTTTATTTTTATTTTATTTTTATTTTTTTCTTTCGTTTTCAAATTTAAAAGCGGCCGCTTCGACGTATATTACGACTGTTATGTGTTATGAACTTATATCCTAAAAGCATAGATTGAAGTTAGAAATATCTCCGTGAATTTTGTCTTTTTTTAAAAATATGAACGTAATTTATAAAAGAAAATCATGAGAGAACTAATGCTAATTCTTTTTATACCCATAAGGATATATGTCATAATTTTCCTTTTTCTTAGGTTATTTGTTTTCAGGATATGAAAAAAAATCAAGAAATATTTATTAATCATATTATTTTTCATATAATATGAATTAAAAAATAAATCAAAACAATTGATTTTGTTTTTTCTAATATAATATTTTTTAGATGTATGTCAAAACATATCGTGGATTGAATTTTAAAACAACAAACATATATTTTTTTATACATTTATTTACTAAATATTATTTAATTGGGAAAACAACAACATTATTATATCATTAAAGCCGTTGGAAATATTTAAAACTATACCAAATTTATATCACGTGACTAAAAAATAAATAAAACTTAATATGTAATAAAAATAATATTTATTATTTACTGAATTATGCTTAATTAGCTAGAAATTAGTAATATTTTCTGGTGTTTTAATTAATTTTTGTAGATTATTATGAAATTATATAAAATATATAGTAAAAGTAGAAACTAATGAAATAAAAATATGTGTAATCGTATTGATTTTAGTGTTATATAAGGAGATTTAGTGGACGTAGGAAAGGTGTAGAAAATTATAAACCACGCCTATAGTTGTTGGCAAAGGCGTAGGAAATACGCATTTCCTATAGCTCAGGCATAGAAAGGGGTAGGAAACTTCATGTCTTCTCTACGCCAAACCTTTTATAGTAGGAAATTTTCTATGTTTTTCCTACGCCATGGTTATTTTTTTACAAATTTAAGAATGTGGATTACGGTGTAACAAATTTTAAGGCTACTTTAACATAAGAGGAGAGTGAATAATGTTTTATGACTTTTATGAATCTTTTTAACTTTGTTTCAAAATCTAAATCAAATCATAGATTATCAACACAGATCTATACTAGTCAAGCAATCGCAGATGCAATCATAGACAGCTATAAAAGAAATAGCAAAAACTAAACTAAGAGAGAAGACATCAGAAATTTTATACTGGTTCAGATTAATCAGTTCTACACCCAGTCTCGTACGATATTGTATATATTTCTTTTCAATCGCCTACTTTAACCAAGTAGCAAGCAAACCAGGAATCAGTCTCAATTTCAAGGCTATGAAATACACTCTCTTATCTCACGAGTTCGGGGAAAAACTCCATTGATTTACGAGGCAACAAGGTCACCCATTAGATTCAGACGGCTGATTAAGCACACCCGCTTGATTTGAATGGACAATAAGCATACCCAAATAAATAAGAGTAGAGCTGTTGATTTTCAAATACAAATAGTTGTATTTGGGATACAAGGTATCTATAGTCCTTCTAATAGCGGTTTGATCTTTGAATTCGTAGAGAGAATGCTTCCAAAACAGTACATAATTTGTAGATAATGAATCTAGCAGTATATGGATTGATTCTATGTAATTTTGAAGAATGTAGTAAGTGGTTTTCAAAAAATATTTCAAGGCAGTAAGAAGTAAGAATAAAGTAGGAAAAATTAGTTAGAAAATTCACTTACACTTCCCCTTATATAATGAATGAATAGATGTATCTATTTATGAAGAGGAGTATCCAAATGACACCTCTTTTCAAAATAAAAAAACAAATTAACGGTTACTATGTCAGCATATTTATAAGGAGTATATCGACTTACCCTTGTAAAATTTGAAAATGATTTTCTTTTAAATTGTTTTCAAACTTCTATATTTTTTTAAATATTTTAAACATGGTTTTTAAATACTTTGAACACTTAAAAAAATTATAAAATATTTTTGAAAATATATTATGAATTTTAACTAATTTATTTTTATAAAATACAAAAGGTCAGAAACTTTTGATAAAGATCAGAATCTATTATCAGTGACTTTAACAATTTATTCTAATGACTCGTAATTATACACTGAAGTCTTAAGCATTTTAAATATATGTCATTAAACTCACGAGTCTTGATCATCACTAATTTTTGAACTTTAGTCTTTATGATGGTCTGTCTTCACGCTTAATCATTCGATACATGTGTAATATTATGCAATATATACTAGAAAACTTGGCAAAACGTTAGTATCTATATTTTTGTGGTTGTTATTATCAAATCTATATCCGAGGCATTAACAATCTCCCGCCCTTTGATGATGACAACGATGTAAATATTTCTGTTTATAAAATGTAATATAATTCTCCGAGTTAAATAATTGCAATTTAGTATATGCATGTGTTATATTTTATACTTTTCTCCCCCTTTGACATCAACGAAAAATGGGTGAAAAACAAATCCCCTTGAATGTGGTATATTTATGAATTATTGAGTCAAAATCAATATTTAAATTCTAAGCAATTTTTTTAGAGATTTAAGTTATATACACAATTATGATTAGATTATATGCAAGGCGGATTTTTATTGAAATACTAATCATTTAAATGCAGTATATTTCGAACATATATTCAAGACATATATTGAGTGATGATTAGTTTCTAAATCATATACTAAATAGTAAAGAAACTGAGTAAATAAATAAAACAAGACAAAATTTATTAATCATTCCAAAATATAAATCAAACTATTATACAATCCAAACATATAAACAAACAATGTTAAACAAACCAAGTCAAACCATACATACAAACCAAGCTAATATACGAATCAATGTTACTTTTTTATTATTGGAGTCTTATGGATAGAACAATTAGGATAGTGGAGGTAAATATTTCCTTTTTATTCCACAAGATTTCCTTTAGAATCAAATAAAACTTCTCCCACACACTTAACATCGTCGCCATCTACATCATCATTTTCCTCTTTATACTCTTCCTTATCATTCATGGGGTTATAAATGATAAGATTAGGGATGTCTTCTTCAATCGCTATTGGATTAGCCTCGTTATCTAATAGTTGCTTTTAAAGATTTCTAGAATTTTGCCTTGCTTCCTTACTCTTTCAGGAGGAGAATCTCAACTGCTTCTATTTCTGAAAGCATGTTAAGGACATGCTTCAAATCATCTTCATATTTTGTTAACTTTAGCTAGGGTAGATTTTTGAAATGATCATGGATTAAAGGCATTGAAGTTTATAGGGGTAGGCTCATCTCTTGGTCTTTTGGAGTTTGAAGAATCCATGAATTTATATTTTGATTTGGGTTTTCAGGAAGAAGATGACTGGGAAATGAGAGTAAATTCAAATTTGGTGGTTATATAAATAGATTTCAAATTTTGAATTAAAGAGGAAAAGGCTGTTTTTAAAAAATATCAGGTATGTCGACATATATGGAAGTACATGTTGACATATGCGGTAAAAATGTATTTTTCATTTTCTTTTTATTTTAATCCATAAAAACTATTATATTTAGATTTCCATCAAAGAATATATTTCTAGCTCTCTTCTTGGTTTAATGAAGGTTGTTTATGCTATAGATTTCATTAAGATATCGGTTATTTGATTTTCAGTATTTATATTCTTGTGAAATAACTTCTTCATATATGTTGTCTCTAAGAAAATGATGTCTTATGTCTATATGTTTGATCCTAGCATGATGTGTTGGTTCTTAGACAGATCTATTGCACTAGTATTATCACAGTATATTGGTGATTGTTTTAGATTTAAACCAAAATCTTTTAAAACATGTTGCATATAGATAACCTAATGCAGCTTGTGATGACCCGCCATTCACGACCCTCGGAAATCGACATAAATACGCTCATCGTATAACACACCGAACGATCGAGTGCCGGAAAGACAGATTGTTGAGGTAAAAGAAAATAGGTAGAAGAAGAGAACTAAACAAAATAGAATCTCATAGCGGACAGAACAATATATAATATCAATAGCTCTTTACATAAATCAAAACTGTAATATACATATTCTACCAGAGTACATATAACAAAAATTACCAGCCTGGACAGTTATAACAACCTGCCCTCCCAATTGCTGGCAATTTCAAACAAAATACTGCAGCGGAAATAAACAAGTATGAGTAATACATTTCGGTCTCCAGCTCCCCTCCTACTCCATAGTATCCCATCCTGAACATGAAATGCTTGGTCTGACCTAAGCATTATAATAAAATAACACTCGAGTCAGTCTGGAAAACCGGCGTGAGAAAAACACACTCAATTTGAATTGTTAAAGTTTCAAAATCCTTTGAAAATCAAAGGTATCTCTTAAGACCATGCCAAAAGTAAGCACGACGTATTTTTACCTTACGATAACCAAAACATTTCTTATCAAAATCCTCTGATATTATAATAGCGTCTAAGTACAAATACTTATTCAAATAGCTGAAATGCTTGCATCTCACGTTCATAGTTAGGCACAATCAAAACCATATGACACTTATTGAAGAATGGATTCTATCTGAATGACTAGACACTGGTGTACCACCTATCACGGTACATGTCTAGAAACACCGCACCGAGGACCACTTCCGATCCCCTACAACACAAGACCAGCCTACCCCTAACCTGGATTGACCTAATATGCTATCACCCCGGGTATTCCCAACCCTTTTCCGAGCTCCTTCCACGCATAGTGTTAATATCTGAGGTTATCTAGAAAGGTGAAAGACACACTCTACTTGGATGCGACCACTTAGCCTTGCTGCATCCCCTTGATTTTCAGTCATTCTCGGTTGATGAGACTACGATCAACTTTTTCAAAAGATTCACTTAGAATGCTCATTGTCCCCCAATGACAATGTACTGATAGCATTCGTCCATACAAGTCTCTTCCCGATCCGAACGAACTGAATGCACTATTCCTACTACATCTATTTGGAATCACCTTCAGGAGTAGTAGCGATTAACACTTGCACTTCACTGCTCCATCTTTGACTCCAAGCTCTTGTTTTCCTTTCGAAAACGTACTCCTTAGATCGAAATGGTTTTCGGATCAAAAATCCGATCCCAGTCTCTTCGAAACGACGTTCGATATTTTTCGGTAAACTCAACCCCGGTTCTTTAGGAAATAAACAGACGAATAGAAAATCGGAGATCAGCTCCTAACCATTAGTGGACGGATTCCCTTATAAACGTCCTTGAAGAACGAAACGAGTTTACATGTACAGTATAGCACCTCGAACGGTGACTGTAGCATATAATCTCGTGCTTCTTCTAGATATTTCAAAGTTATATTTAGGTCTAGATTTGATAGTTGGTTATTTAACAATCAAATAAACAATCAATTCAACCAAATACTTCAATTTCACCGGAAACACCAAGTCTTTACTTAAATTAAATTTTAAATAAATTAAATCACTTTATCTAAAACTATATACTTATTTTATTGAAATCGGTATATTCACAAAGTATCCTTTCAAAAATATTTGAAAACCCTTTTTTGAAAATAATGTGGAAAGTACACTGCGGTATCAGACCATGGATCACAGTTCAATGATTACGTCTCTATCCCAGAGAAATTCAAGACTTAGCTGCAGGCACTCACTGCCTCTGATTATGCCATGCGAGTATACCATTACTTTCCGAAAACTTTATTATCATCTCAAAATAATGCTTATAATTTCTAAAATAAAATTTTCAAGTTAAATCTAGGCAAATATACTTAAATAAAAGTTATTATACAAAACCATATTAATATTCAATAATCTATCCCTTTTAAAACAAAAATGCCTATTAGTTCTTTAATAATAATAAATCTTTAAAATCATTATAAAGTAACTATATATAATTAAATATGCTTTAAAAAATTTAAAATAGTTAAACAACTAATTTTCCAGAATATTTTTAACACTTTTCAAATTATCAAATTAATGAATTAAAAATACTCTTTCAAAACAAGCCCAAATTCTTGATTTTAAAACCTTTATATTTTTAAACAAGTATCGTTTACAGATTTATTATTTAAGAATCCTTTGTTTAATACTTTTATCCCAAAATCCTATTCATAATATTCCAATTTGGCTAAGTACCGATTTTAAAAAACCATTTATTTTATCCAATTGGTTAACCTAAAATTCTTTATAAAACATTTTTCTTCAAAACCTCCTTTTATTTTCTTTTCCAATTTAAACATATATTATTGGTATTGAAAATACCAGAATCTAGATCAAAACTTGCCATAGCATCCACTCAATCCAAATCATGCAATAACCTGTCACACATTATTTCAAAAAACATATATCACTGTATATGCAATTAAATTTAACATTTTGAGGAATCTAGTTGGATCCCTCCAGCCTATTTCCCAGCATCCATGGAAGTTAGCACAACATAAAAATGCCAATTCCACTTCGAGGTGGAATATCGTGGTATATAGGGTCATCCGTCATTATGCGGGGCGCATAAGGTATCATCTGCTATATAAATGCGGGAATATCAATCACTTCAATATATATATATATATATTTGAAAATTGGTAAGATCTTTATTATAGGCACTTTCAGCCTACGGTTATGGTCCAATATCGGCCCAAGAGTACGTACCGATTAGTCTATGATTGTAAGTACATACAATCTCAATTATACCAAAAATAAAAAAACCGACACCTTGTTCTTCATCTTCCTCATGGCGGCCACCACCGAGCATAACTTGTACTTGGATTTCCTCCCACTGGACAGTTCAGACCCTTTGCTCCATTACGAGCTTCGGCTGGTCCCTGAAAGGTGAGATCTTGAATTCGATTTAGTACCAATTTCAATTCGTTAACAGCTATCTTGCTGACATCTGGGATTGTTCTTTGTTTGTGTTGAAAAATTCTTCGATTTCTCTCCTTCCATACGCTCCATACCGCCACAGTGACGGCAATGCTGCTCAGCTTGGGTTCCATGTCTACGCTGTTCCATTTGTGAGTCAGGAGGTTAATTTCTTCAACTAGAGTTTTTTTTCTGCGTTGTTACATTAATTGCTGTTTTACAAGCTTTCAAAATATCATCTGAGCATGTAAAAAACAAGTGTTCGTGTGTTTCTTCATCTCTTTCGCATAAAACACATTTTGTTTCCTCTACAATCCCCCATTTTGAAAGTCGATCTCTTGTGGGTAATCTTTTGAGCATTGCTTTGTACGCAGTAAAGGCCATTTTCGGACAATTAGCTCGATTCCAAATGATTTTGCTCCAATCCACTTTATTATCTCTGTGTCGAACTTCATTCCAAGCTGATTTGGTGTTGAAATCATTTCCAGTGTTCTTCCAAACCCAGATGTCATGTTTTCGTCCACTAAAGATCGGCATGAATTGTACTTTTTCCTTAATCCCTTGATTCACTAGTAATATAGAGCAATTCCATTCATTATTATTGATTGCATCTGCAACTGTCTTTTATGGGCATCCATAATCTGAATATGTGTTTAGACCTAGGATGTCAATCAAGGATTTTCCACAAATCCAGGGGTCTCTCCAGAGATTAGTGTCTCTTCCTGTGGCAATCTCCTTTGTGCAGCACGATGCTAGTGTTTTACGAGCTTTCAAAATTGCTTTCCATACTGAGGATGCATTGTTGTCAGTTTGCATGCTTCAGAAATTACCTCTAATGTATCTCTTCCTCATCCAGTTTCCCCACAGACCCTCTCCTTTGATAATTCGCCATGCTTGTTTCAAGGTGTAAACCAATCTCATTTCTTTCAATCTTCTGAGTCCTACTCCCCCTTCTTCTTTAGGTCTACATAGATCCTCATATTTGATCTTATGTGGTCCTCCTTTCCATATGAAGTCTGCACAGACTTTTTCTATTTTCTGTATTGATGCGTCAGGTAATTGAAAGGTTTGTAGCCAGAAGTTAACCTTTGAATGGATAACTGTGTGTACCAGTTCTATTCTACCTGCTATTGATTGGAGTCTGAAGCTCCATCCTTGTAGTCTATCTCTTATTAAAGTGATTAGCACTACACATTCTCTGTCCATTATCTTATTGTATGATAGAGGAACACCTAGGTATTTTACAGGAAGTGTACCTTCTTTCATATTCAAACACTCCAAGACTTCATATCTGCTTTTGCATGTTTTATTGAAATAACATTTAGTTTTTTTCTCATTCAGTTTAAGTCCTGAAAATCTCTCTAGTTTGCAAAAGATATCTTTAATTGTTCTAGCAGATGTTTGGCTGGATTTTATACAAATGAGTAAATCATCTGCATAGAGTAGGTGGGTCATAATTGGTTGGAAATTATAGATAGGCTGAATGGATTTATTATATGTGGCCAGTTCCATCTGAAGTGTGAAAAATTCCATGGTTACAGCAAACAAATAAAGGGAGAGGGGATCACCCTGCCTGATACCTCTGTTGGACCTTATAAATCCTTTAGGTATGCCATTTATCAAGATAGAGAAGGTTGGTGTAGTAATGCACTCATTAACTATGTTTGTGAATTTAGGAGGAAACCCCATAGCTTGTAGCATATGTATGATGAATTTTCTGTTTATTTTATCATATGCTTTATGAAGATCCACCTTTAGACAGAATTTTTTTGCACCTGTATGTTGAAGTTTCTTATCAATTCATGTGCCATCAGTGAGTTTTCAGAAATGCTTCTGCCTTTGATGAATGCACTTTGACATTCTGATATCAAATCAGGTAATATGAGCTTCATTCTATTGCATAGAATCTTACTTAGAATTCTGTAAACTACGTTACAGCAGGCAATAGGTCGGTAGTTTTCAATTTTAGTTGGATTATCCTTCTTAGGAATTAGGCAAATAAATGTGTGGTTAATTTCTTTTACAAATTTGCCACTTTGGAAAATATCCTACATAGCTAATGTGATGTCTTCTTTCAGATCTTCCCAATGCACCAAGAAGAATTTGGATCCCAGTCCATCTGGCCCTGGACTGGAATCAACATGTATGGAATGCAGAGCTACCCAAACTTCTTTCATGGAGATGTTACTGGTCAGGAGCCTTCTCCCCTTAGCATTTATCATCCTTCTACAATGAATCTCTGGTAAGTCATTATTAACTTCCCCATTGAACATGTCATAATAGAATTTTATTGCTTCTTCTTCTATACTTTGGGATATGTTTCCGTTCTGATCCAGCAGTTGAATGTTATTGTTGATATTATTTCTGACAGCCATTTTTGTATAGAAAAACTTCGTACATTCATCACCTTCAGTCAGCCATTTTTCTTTAGCTTTTTGTTTGAGTTCAATTGATTTTGTTTTCAGTGTCTCTTTTAGCTTGCTTTGCACGTAGTAGTATTGTCTCCATGTTTCGTCTGTAGATACTCCATTATCTATAGTTGCTAGGAGTTCTTCACATTGCTTTTGTAAATTGCTGACCTGATCACCTTCTTTTATCTTTTCTTGTTCCACTCTTTAAGATCTGTCTTAGCTTTTTTGAGAGTCTGAACAAGTTTATAGCATTGTGTTCCCTCCTCCCGAGTTATATTTTTTATTTGAATTGCTTCTGTGTAACCTTCTATTTCATGCCAATGATTACAGTATCTAAAAGGCTTACCTTTTACAGACTGATTTTTTTCAACAAGGTTTATTAGAATGGGGCAGTGATCACTAGTTGAAGGGGGAAGGACATTGACAGTTATATTAGATAATTTATTTATGCATGCTGCATTCACTAGGGCTCTTTCTAGTTTGCATGATATTTTCTTACACTTACCACTTCTCCATGTGTATTTCAGGCCGCAATGGGCAGGCTCAAGCAATCCAGCTCCAAGTATGCAGTTATTAAATTCTTCCAATTGGGAAACTCTGATAGTAAGTCCTCCCTTCTTTTCCTCTGCTTTGAGAATGGAATTAAAATCACTCATGACTATCCAAGGTTCATTTATCAATTTGCTGTTCTCTATGATTACTTTCCACAGTTGTGTACGTTGAGATGCTAAATTGCTTGCATAAACACAGCTCAAGATAAATTTAAGTCCTCCTAGATTATTAACTTGTACAGTCAATTGTTGTTCATCTTTGTTTATCAATTTGACATCCCATACTTTTTTATTCCAGAGAAGTAGAATTCTATATTTGTCTCCCTCATCAATGTTGTGTTTGTAATCCCATTCCTGACCCAAAGAGTCCATAAAAAATAATAAGCTTTCAGTAGTGAATTTATTTTCCAAAACGCTTAAGATGGTAGGAGAATGCTTTCTCCTAAGGTTTAAGAGGTCTAAACGTCTAGTGTCATTGTTTAGACCTCTCACGTTCCAGCTGATTATAGACATTTTGGAGTAGGAGGTCTACTCCTCAGTTTCATAGGAGAAACCTCGCGTATTGAAATCGCCTCACTTCAATATATATGTATACTACTATATATACAATATCACATCCAACTGATAAAAATGCAGCAAATTAACCAACCCATCATTTATATTTATTTTTTTCTATTTAAAATTAATACTCACAGTCCAAAATTGAGTGAGATTAACTCACCTTAAGTTTAATTCGTCCAAACGTTTCAATTTTAAATTAAACCAAGCATGTTCGATTCAACCTAAGATTTCACTTGCTCCAAACATCCCCAGGTCTATTCCACTGCGTAGAGCTCATCGCTGCGATTCCGACGCTTCTTGTTTCGTTCGATTTCGACCTCGTATGAATGAGATATGCAGTTTTAAAGTTTGTATATATAAATTAATATTAAATTTTTTATATACAAAAGAAAATCGGCTGTTTATTTCAAATGAAGGAAATTACGTCGCATACCTTCATCTCCTTCCAGGTCGAATAAAGAAAATGCAACCCATCACTGATAAAAAAACGATCGCCGCAGCCCATCCCTTTCACCTAGGAGTTGATCGGCCACCGCCGCTTCGTGCGCCCATGCCAGCTCCACCCACGGCCACAATTCCGGTGAGCTCGATCCTCTATGGCGCTCGAAAAATGTGAACGAACAGCGGTGCTTTTAGCTTTGATTTCTCCTTCCTCGTCGCTCGAAACACGATCACCACCGTTGATATCGTAAAGCTTGAAGTGCTATACGACTTCCTAGCTGGAAGATTTTGATATAAGTTGATGGATTGATCGAAAATTAAAGGGAAAGTATGTGGAGGTTTGACCATTGATTGTTTACCATGACAACTCGAACGATATAAAACTAGGATTTTGGTGTTTGAACAACATTTACATATGCATATAACATTTTTTTATTAATATATATTTCAAATTTTAGATATTTTTTCAAACGAACTCCAAACGAAACGTGTCGTTTGGCATTTATAATGTTTTACCCTTATCCTGAACGCAATGGAATATGTTTCGAGGCCTAATTCGATCGTATGTGGAAGATACCTTTTTGAATCGAATTAAAATATTAAACTTTCGATATTTATTTCAGCGCGTTTCTATCTCGTATGACCGAACGATAACTCCAAACGCTACGGAATCTGAGATCCGATAATAATACACTATTACGGATCCAGTGAAACTGGTTTCGTCGAATTCCACGACTGTGTCCCGGAATGTTATTTTAACTCGTCGATTAAATCGAGCGATTTTCAAAATCGTCGAAATTGTTTAAAATTAAATTTTTTAAAACTTACTAACTTCATTATAAATCACATAGAATTTATATTCATATTAGAGATTATTCTGATTCACATTAAATCAAAGATTAAATTATTTACATTATCTCCATATTTTAGTTTCCAAATTCTCCTATTTACCAAATTTTAATATAAATTTCAAATTTTAAATTATCGACATTTTATTTCATTCCAAAGGTCCAATATTATAATTCAAATCCAAATAGGATTAAATTATTTTTTTAGAAATCATTTTCATCCACAATCACACCAGATTCTCCTATTTACCAAATTCCCAATATTAAATTTAAATTTACCCAAATCCAATTTATCACTATATTTTAATTTTATAAACCATTTCACTGATTCTTCCATATTCAAAATCAATTAATAATTCTAATCCAACATTTAAAATAAAATAAATGTTTAAAACTAACGACCAAAATTCCAGATCGTTACACAGCTGAGATATATTTTACCTCTGTCGTGGATACAGATACAGATTTTTGTTTTTTGTTAAATTGGGAAACAAAAGGTTGTCCTAAAAAGTGATAGGTTCTACTTACAATCGATCCAATTTGCATCCATTATGGTCATCGTCGCTATATGATGTTAAGTTAAAGGAGACTTCTTTTAAGTAGAAGAGAATAATCTAGTATGTTGTTACATATCTTAAAATATGTTTTATGGCCTTTAGATGAGATTCCTTAGGTTCAGACTATTACCTTGCATAAAGACATACACTATGCATTATATCAGGTCTACTAGCAGTTATACAAAGCAAATATTATATCATATCTCTATATATTTTTTGATCTACATCTTTTGAAATTTATTTCTTATTTAGTTTTTCATTAGTTGCCATGGGAGTTAGTTTACCACTAGATTGGACATACCAGATTTCTTTACCAATTCCTTAGCATACTTTTTTGACTTATAAATATACCATTACTTAATTGTCTTATTTGTAATCCTAAAATGAAAGTTAGTTCTCTCATACGGTTAAAATTTCTTAGTCATTGCATCAGAAAATTGTTTATCTAACTGTTCATTTATTGACACAAAAACAATATCATCTACATATATTTGTATAAGCTGAATAAAATTATTATTTCTTTTAATAAATAGTGTACTATCTACTTTTCATATTTCAAAGTTAGATTGTATTAAATAAGATTTAAGTCCTTCGTACCAAGCTTTAGGAGCTTGTTTCAAACCATACAAAGCTTTCTTTGATTTCTAAACATGATTTGAAAATTTTTCATTTTAAAAAAGTGGAGGTTGCTCTACATAAACATTTTCTTTAATAAAACTATTCAAAAAATACACTTTTAGCATTCATTTGAAATAATTTGAAATTATTGATTTGCAAAAGCAAGTAAAATTCTAATGCCTTCTAATCTAGCTACATAGGCAAAGGATGTATCAAAATTTATGCCTTCTTCCTGACTATAACCTTGAGCAACTAAACGTGCTTTGTTTCTAGTGACTTTTTCTTGTTCATTCATTTTATTTCTACATACTCACTTAGTTCATATTACAGATTTATTTTCAGGTCTTAGGACTAACTTTCAAAGATAATTTCTAGTAAATTGTTTTAGTTCTAAGAATCCATGAATCATCTAATGATGTCTCTTTTGGATTTTTAGGTTCATTAGTTAAGATAAAGGCTATATTACTTATTTTATTTAATTGATTTATTGTTTTTTACAACTGACGCTATATTTCCTAGAATATTTTCTATAGGATGATCTTTTAAACATTTTGTTCTTTTATTTAGATTTGAATTTTAAGAGTTGTCGTTATTTTCATCATTAGTGGTTTCATTATTTCATTTGGATTAATATTTTCTTCTTCATCAATACCGGTATTATTTACTTTAAATTTTTTATCAAATGAAACATGTATTGTTTCTTCGATGTTATTAGTTCTGATGTTAAAAACTCTATAAGCTTTACTTCTATTAAAATAACCAATAAAAATTACTTTATCTGATTTAACATCAAATCTATCTAAATTATCTTTTGTATTTAATTACTACCAAAAGCCTAAATAAGATATCTTAGGTTTTTATCATAAAATAATTTATAAGTACTTTTCTTTGTCAATGGTCCTATTAAAATTCTATTTAAAATATAGCATGTTGTAGCAACTGCTTCAGCCTAAAAAAATTTAGGTGAATCACTACCGTTTAGCATAGTCCTATCACTTTTTTGTATAGTTCTATTTTTACGTTCTACTGCTCCGGTTTATTGGGGCGTTCTACATAATGAAAAGTTACGTGTAATTCCTTTCTCATTACAGAGGGCTTTAAATTTTTCATTTTCAAATTCTACTCCATAATTACTTCTAATCGCTTTAATTTTTATTGACTTATGATTTTAAGTCCTTTTAGTAAAATATTTGAATATTTCAAAAGCTTTACTTTTAAGTTTTAGAAAGACTGTCCATGTAAATATAGAGAAATCATCTACAATTACAAAAATATATCTATTATGATTATATATATATTCGGCTTGGAAACATAAACTTTTGGTCCGACAGCGAACTTTCAAAATTTTCCTTTATATGGGACAACGGAAAAATATATGTTAATATTTAGTTAATTTTAACAAATTAATATCTCTTGATTTATTGCATATCATATATAGATATTTATGAATTTCAAGGTTATGCATTAAACTGTAAATAAATAATACAGATATCAAAATGAAAATGGTTTTACAATGTTGGAAACGATTTAATAAGTTATTCTGATTAATTAATTTAAACAAATGAATATATATCTTGATATATTGTATACCATATTTTAAGGTTTATGAATTTCAAGGCTGTATTTTAAACCGTGAATAAAGAATACAAATATCAAAACATATATGTATAAGAAACTTAATGAGTGCAAAAATAGATATAAGGGAAGAGGAATAAAATGTTGGAAAGTGCAATTAATAAGCATTAGTTTCCTTTAATTCAATAATTCCGTTATTATATCAAGTCACTGCGCCATCAAGCAAGTGGCTGATATAATGCTATACAATTATGAGAATAAATGCGTAGCAAAATGAAGGGCAGCAACCATATAACGTTATACAATTATGGGTAGCAACCATGTAACATATACAGTTCTGTTTATAAACTAAAAAATATAACATATTTTACATACCGTAATGATACCGCTCTGTTAGATATCACTTGGTAGTATATACCATGTATAACGTTACATAATATTTGACCATATTAATCTGTAATGATTTCTCTAGACTGTAAAAAAATTCCCTCCCTGATCCACAAATTTATAAATCAATGAATGAGTTAAGATACTACAGATGAGTTAAATAGACGTGACATGCATATCCATAACCCTAAATCGGTCCAACATAGGAATATTCAAACTTCATTACACAAATATATCATTCAAAAAATATCTACCAAACCCTATAAATACCACCCACTCTATCCATCCATATTCACATCTCTTTCCACCCTTATTCCTTTTTCACTTCTCTCTCATGTTACCTTCATTCAGATCTCTCGCCACCACCGTTTCTTTTTGAACATGCTTTATTGAGTTTTTCAACATCGTTGAGTTGCGATATCACACGTTAGTGTACTTGTACCACTAAAATTGTGCCTTACACCGTAATAATCTTATTCTACTGGAAAAAAAATTATTTTCGCGACTGCAACTTCTACACTTCTGTTTTATATTAATAAGGTAATTTGCACTTTTTAGAATTTGTTTGTATTCTTTATCTAAGTGCATTGCTTTGTGTATTCTCAAAATAATATCATAATTACATGTTATTTATGGACATAAAATTAACCGATCGATGAAAATTTATTCTTTTTTCATGTTTTTTTATTTTTAATGTATTTCAATCTTATTATATAGGAAAAAAATTATTTCTGTGGTTGCAACTTCTACCCTTCTGTTTTATATTAAAAAGGTAATTCCACAATATTAAAAAGATAATTTGTAGTTTCTAAAGATGATTATGGCTGAGATGTTAAATTTACTTTTGAAGTGGCAAGTGATATATCATTCAAAAATTTTGAAAAAATAACATAATTAAATTCTATTATCTTATCAGTTTTCTCTTTCTATTTTTGCGATCAGCGTAAACTTCCACAAATGCATCTCTATAGATATTTCCAAATATTACTATCGCTTAAAAAAAGATCTAGCCACTATACTTTTTTACAAATTTAATACGTTCTCCTACGTATATTACCAAACTTAGTGTCACTTAAATATATGATCTAACAATTAAACTTCCTATACATTTTTGCTCTTAATTGATTGATAACAAAAACAAAAATTCAATCTAACAAAAAATTAAGTGTTTCAGTTTAGAAGTGAAATTCAAACATATTACACATGTTTCCAATTCAAAAAAATAGCTACATATTTAAGAAAAAAAATCTCTTAAATATGTAAAGCACATATTTGTAAAAGAAATCTATTTACTTGTGAAGCATGTGCTATCATCATGTGCGAAGCGCATGCTATAACACTCATGATTTATAGATAGTATTTGCGATGGTCCGAAAAGATCTGGACATTGTAACGAACCGATTTTTCGACGCCCGAAAATCGACATCAATACGTCCACTATAGTAAATATCGAACCATCGAATGACGAAAAACCGAATCATTAGGGCTAAAGAAGAAGGAGGTAGAAGAGAGAAAAACAAATCAACAATAGAATCTTACCATCACAGCGGAATAAAATATAATAGATAATAACTGATCTTTACACAAAAGAAACTATATCCATTTTATACATTACATTATCAAAGTACATTAATATCAAAACAATTACTGGAAAGTTATATTAACTTGTCCTCATAAAAGCTGACTATACAACTTTCACTGCATAGAGGAATATAATCTATGGGAATATGCCTCGTCATCCAGCTCATCTCTTGAGCTCCACAGCAGTCCATCCAGAATCTGTATTCTATAGTACTCGGTCTGACCCGAGCATTATAGTTAAATAATACCCGAGTCAGTCTGGAAAACCAGCATGAGAAAATACACTCAATTGGATTATTAAAGTTTCAAAAATCCATTTAAAAATCAAAGGTATCTCGTAAGACCATGCCACAAATAAACATGCCGGTTTTTTACCTTACGATAACCAAAACATTTCTTATAAAATCCTCTGATATTACAGTAGTATCTATATACAAATACTTATTCAAATATTCGAATTTGTTACATTATTAAATTCCAGCAATCATAGGCTCTACAAACAAAATCGTAAAGGCATGTAGGGAGATTGGGTTTCCATCAATGGCAGGGCTACTAGAATACTGTCCGTCACAGTACGTGGTCTATATCACCGTACCGAGGATCCATCCTGATCCCTTGCATCACAAGACCGGAGCTACCGTTACTGGATAGTCCGAATAAGATCATCCCGCGGTTGGGATCAACAACCGCCCAAACAGCCGAAAGAAAAAGGGACCTCTAGACAAGGATGACCTTACCCTAATTGGTTGCTAGCCACTTAGCCTTGTGTGCACCTCCCCTGTTTTACCGATTCCCAGTTGATGTGGCTCGAGGCTATGCGTTACCATTTTAGAACATTTTCACTTAGAATGCTCACCGTCCTCCTGATGATGTTCTGAAAGCATTCATCCATACAAGTCCGTTCTGGGTTCGAACGGAACCGAAGGCACTATTCCTACCACATCCATTTTGAAATCACCCTCAGGATTAGTAGCGATTAGCCCTTGTACTTCATTGCTCCATCTTCGACTCCAAGCTCTTGTCTTCCTCACGAAAACATTCAAACCGGATCAAAGTGGTTTTCGAGAAATTAATCCCGATCCCGTCTCTTCGAAACGATCAACGCATTGGTCAATATTAATAGTCGGTTATTTAACTATCGAATAACATTCACCAACAGCCATAATTAAATAATTTTCCAAATTATTTATTAATCTCAAAATAAAATATCTTCACAAGATATATTTCCACTCTTCAACCCTTTGAAAAAAAGTTTTCAAATCCCTTTTCTCTCTTGGAAGAAAATTCCCACCCAATTGTTTTATTTCCACTGAAAATGGCAAAGCCTTGAATATTTATATTTTATAAAATAATTTTATTTAAAGGAAGTTTGGCAAAAGTTTTTATTTGAAATTCGGTATAGAAAAGAAGTTCTAACGGTTGAGAAGTTGAAATCACATCTTTTAATTTAAAAGAAATTTTATGAAGTTTTCCTTGGCAAGCTTCACATAAATGTTGAGGGCTAAAGCTCATTTTTAAGGAATCCCTAACAAGTTCATGTCTATTCGACTTTAGATAAGTGTTTAAAATTTAAATGACCAAATCTTTTATGTCAAATCCAAATGTCACTAGATTCAATTAAAAGACCAAGATTGTCATTAGACATTTTTATACAAAGGATGTAAATATTATGTTCCCTAACACCTACAAAGATAATCTTAGACTCACTATCCTCGATATGGCAAATATCTTTTTCAAACTTAATTTTAAATATCACATAATTGATTAATACTATGTATGTTATATTTCAAATTCCTAACTCATAAAACATTAGAAATAATTAGAGTTTTAGAGTTACCGACATTGCTGATGCCAATCACATATCCTTTTGAGTTGTCTTCGAATTTAATTAATCCTTCATCTTTGCAAACTATATCCTTTGAGATCTCTGGATTTTCAGTCATTATGTCTTGATCATCCCTTATCTAGTATCCATTTGCCCTTCTTGATTTATGATGTATAAATATAAAATGTTTGTTCACCATCAGCCACATAACATACTTATTGCTGCAATTTTACATTATATCTTTCCAAAACGTGAAGTGACTTTTTAGAATAATTAGTGTCTAATCTATTTGATAGTACAATACCATTTCATAACTTTGTTTTTTTGCAAATGTGTTAAAAAGTGTACTAACGGTATTAATAGCCATTTACACTTTTCAAAAATTAAATTACGATTTTTTGAAAACCTAATTCTCTAAAACCAAATGTGGGTTATGGTGTAAAGGATCTTAAGGCTACTTTAACACCAAAGAAGGGGTGAAGAGGGTTTTATAAATTTTATAGTGCTTTTAACTTTGTTTCAAGATTTAAATCAAATCACATTATCAATACAGATTTATGCTAGTCAAACAGTCGCAAATGCAATCGCAAATAAATATAAAAGTAATAACAAAAGGTAAAGTAAGAAAGATTACATCAAGAATTTTATACTGGTTCAATTAACCAATCTTACGTTCAGTCCTGAACAATACTGTACATGTTTATTTTCATACGCATACGTTAACCAGGTAGCAAGCAAAATAAGTTACAGTCTCAATTTCAAGGCTACGAGATATACCCTCCTGTCTCATGAGTCCGGAGTAAACTCCCTTGATTTACCGGGTAGCAAGATCACATACTAGATTTAGACGAGCTACTAAGCACAACCACTTGATTTGAACGAGCAAAAAGCACATCAAAACAAATAAGAGTAGAGTTGTTGATTTTCAAATTCAAATAGATGTACTTTGGATATAAGGTATCATGTAGCCATTTTGATAGCGGTTTGATCTTTGAATTTGTAGAGAGAATGCTTTCAAAACAGTAAATAATTTGTTAATAATTAATCTAGCGGTGTATGGATTGATTCTATGTAATTTTGAAAAATGTAGTAACTGGTTTTCAAAAATTATTTCAAGGGAGTAAGGAGTATGAAGAATGTATGAAAATTAGTTAGAAAATTCATTAACACTCCATTTTATATAGTAAATGAACGGATATATCCATTCATGAAGAGGTGTATCCAAATGACATCTTTTTTCAAAATTTAAAAATAAATTAATGGTCACTATGTCGACATATCTATGAGGAGTAGACCGACGTATCCTCATAAAATTTGAAAATGATCATCTTTTAAAAAAAATTCAAACTTCTATATTTTTGTAAAATAATTTAAAAATAGTGTCCAATATTTGGAACACTTAAAAACTTTAATAAAATATCTATGAAAATATATTTTGAATTTTAACTAATTTATTTTGATAAAATATCGAAGGTTAGAAATTTATGATAAAGATCAAAATCTACTATCATGAACTTTAACAATTTATTCTAATGTCTCATAACTATACATTGAAGTTTTGAGCTCTTTAAATTCATGAGTCTTGATCATTTTTGAATTTTGGTCTTTATACTGATCAATCTTCGTGCTCAATCATTTTGTACATAAGTAATATTCTACAATATATACTTTATAAATTAGCAAAACGTTAACATCTATATTTTTATGTATGTTGTCATCAAAATCAATATTTGAGGTATTAAAAAGAAGGTATGGGAAAGACACGGGAAATTACCTAGGTCTTTCGTACGCCATTACCTCTTTCTACATCTTTCCTACACCAATTTTACACCCCGTCTTATGCCATAGAAAATGTGTAGGAAATTTAACGTAGGAAATTAAAGTGTTTTCTCACACATCTTTTACATTGTTTTATTATTTTATCATTGATTGTTCCATGTGATCTTATTTGTTATTCTAATTAATCAATCAATTCATTGCTAATCAAGCCAAGCTTGTACATTATTTTATAATATTTATGTACTTATGCTAACTGATAATTGTCCAATTTGTGCTTCGGTACAACATATATTCTATACCCACTATATATTTATGACAACTCGAACCTTTCGACATACCGATCTAAAACCTAGGATGGATTTAGAGCTCGCATCATGCTAAGAAGTACGAGTTATCGGGTTTTAAACATTACAGGGACTGAAATTATAAAAATAAAATCTAAGGTATTATACATTTTCAGATCTCACAGTGGAAGGAATAAAGATATAAATACTAAAAGTAGACAATCTAGAAAAACAAACTCTAAAATATCTAATTGGTATACACTGTTTTCAAAGTACTACACAAATTTGATGGTCATTTAATACAGCAATGTTACATGAGGAACAAAGAAGAATAGTGGAACTCCAACGTTTAGCCCCTTTCTTCACGTATTATGCCAAATCAACTGTTGTTTGGTGAACTATTTCATCATTAATATATTGTGATCACATGCAGTTGACTTCATTAATACTCTATGTGCTATAGGATGTCCTACTAGTGTCCATGATTTACTCATTTCAATTATCTAAGGGATATAGTTTTAATCACTCCAACACTAATAACTTGTGAAGGCTTGTACTTAGGGTCGATAGCTAATTGAACCTCCAAACAACTAATGATCGACTAATAGCTACGAAAACTATTCCAACATACGGTTATCCTATAATTTCCACCACGTGACAACAATTCCCACATAACGACTACACGTAACTATTTCAACATAGGTTTTCCAATAATTTCCACCATATGACTAAATTTTCCACATAACAATTGCATGTATAATATTACGCATTAAGGAGAGCCCACAATGTCAGCTCGCCAAGATGTCTCATCATCATTGCATCAATGTCCATCGCTCAATGGTAACGTAACGTCTCTTATTGCATCGTGCCAAGATCCATCAATAACACAACATCATGTCGCACCATCATAAATACTAAGGAGCTTCCATTAGTGTCGGGCTACATACTTCTCTAGGCATCATCATCAATAATGTGCGTCCATCATAGAACCTTCCATGAGTACAATTTGCAATAGAATTGACCCATTCGAATATCGACCCTACTGGATAAATAATATTTATCTAGTCTTGCAACGTTCCGGTCTCACCAACATAGGGAACTAGCTTCCCTACTATTACTAGTATCCATATATATATATATGTGTGTGTGTGTGTGTGTATCTATGCGCACACACGCACATGCATGCATGTGTGTATATTTGCACACACACACACACACACACACACATATATATTCACACTTAATAATTTAATTTTTAACTTAGGACTTAGGCTGAGGTTTGGGTCATGGCCAGAAAACATTAGCCAATCGATCGCTTGACCATAAAAATTATGTCATTGCATTCGTGATAAAATTCTGATCAATTTCCATATATGATATGCTGCGAACTGAGCCCAAACGAAGAAATTATGAGTGTTTGAACTTTTCGAATTTAAAATAATTTAAATGGGATTCAAATTCAAACAATTAAGTAATTATAAGATTTGAAATTCGAAAGTTAACATCAATTAGACTTAGGGGTTAAGTAAATGTTAAAATTAACAATAATATTAAGTAATAAAATAAATATAAACAATGGCATGAAATTATTTTTCCAGGACAACGTAATGGTTGACCGCTGCCCTGGGACCGGTCAATCGGTAGGATATAGGTGGTCGATTGGTAGAAGCTAGTGGCGGCAAGGGTTTTAACACTTTGGACGTTCAGATTTTTATTATTTTAAACTAACCTAAATCCGACGATTCTGATGCATTCTAACCACCATATATAAAAGTCTTCCCCCCTTACTTTAATTTACAAATTATTTTGGGAGTCTAGCGAAACTCTATTGGTCTCTCTTCAGATCCAGAAAAAGGTTCTTTAGGATTTCAGGTAACAAATTCTAAATATTTATTACTTTATTTCTAATTCTATTATCCTTTATTCCCTCAATTTCTGAATCTAATCTATATACACAAATTCTTTGTTATATGTCTTAAAGGGGAGATCCGAAAAAGATTATTGAAGGCGTATCAAATTCAAAAGAAGGCAAAGCTAAGGACCTATAGTGAGTGAAAATCTTAGCTTTTATATTTTAGTAATTGATCAATATAGTTTGGATTTGACCTTGGGGAGTTTTGGTTTGCAAAAACATCATATCATAAACTTTCAAAACTCCTCCAATGCGAAATGTTAATTCTATGTTGGAGTCACAATTGTTTATGTCAAAATAATGGAAATTTTGTAGATTTGCAGTTTTGATGATTTACCTTCTATTCCACTTCTTATTCTTTTTCTTTGAATTTGATAAAAGGGTTTTAATTAATGAATAATGTGTAAGGTACGAATTTATTCGTGGTTTGCACCTCTCATTTCCATGAATTAAATAAAAATTCCTTTGTTTATTTTTATGTGAAAAGGAGTTGAATAGAGTATAAAATTGGAATTATAAGTTTCTTTTATCAGCGTATATATATTCCATTATTTTGATGTAATAAGTTGAATTTTAATTTTAATTGTATACAAGTCTATTGATTGAAAATTTTGATACGAATATTGGAAGTTTGGCATTGTTGGTAATATGAGATGAGACTTGTATAATTGTTGAAAGAGTTAATATTCAAATGCTAGTTTAGGGCGTATATTCCACACATTTATAAATTGTTAGGAACATGTATATATGTATGTATACACACACACATACTTGCATAATTCACGTATCATTATAACCTATTAATTACGTAGTTAATTAGGTTGATTATAATTATTTAATCCTCTTAGGAAGGTAACTAATGTTAAAGGAAAAATATTCTTGTAAGTCCCAGATTATGGAAATAGTGAGATGTGTGAAAATATACATAAAAGTGTCATGTGGATCATGACTAAGTATAGGGATGCAAGGTCAGTCAAGAGCACACAGAAGTCTTCCCAGCTAATCTGCCTTCCAAGTGTGTGACTTTGGGGCATATGTGAGACGTCATCTATAATAAGTAACTATGATGATGCGAGATTAGTCCCAAATTATGTAGGATAAATCTGCCGAGCTAATCTGGCAACCAGTACCTATGAATAGTCGCGCTAATGTGAGACGTCGCCGTAAGATACAGGTCATAATATAAAGGATCTGCTTCAAGGATTGAAGGTATTAAGTGGTTGTGTGAAGGCCCGCCTCTTTCCTGTGTAGGAAGTAGTAAATAATCGAGGTTTTGGGTTAGGCACGGTAGAGGATATCTCAGGAAAGGGCCCGCTTTAATACAAATGGCTAAAGGGGTTTCATGCAATGTCATTTGGATAGTTACTTGTGAGGAGTCCACTTTGGGATTGTAGGTAGTAAATGACATGACCCGCCTTAAATAAAGTATTAAATGAAAAAGTATGTCTAATTCTTATTAAAAGGTATTAAGTGACTTGATTACTATCTCTTCCATTGATAGGATATTATGGATGATATATATTGGTCATTGGGTTGATACCAAGTTGGCTATGGGCTTATATTTGGGAAGCCTTTTTTATTTATGTTGAGAAAAGCCATTGGACTTATATCTGAAAAGACTTATGATGGAATACATAAGACATATTCCTATTTGAATTACACTGCCTTAGTACTAATATGATATGGCTCAAGATTTTTTTTCACCATACATATGCTGTTCTGACTCCCTCCTCATTACAACAAAGGTTAGGAAGGGCAATACTGAAGGTGAAGACATTGATGAGACTTGTGGCGGTTGTTTATTTATTTCCTTTTTTTATAATTTCTGATGTACCCATGAAATAAAAATAATGTTGTAATTTTGAACTTTTGTACCATGGATGTGTAACTGTGATTAGAATATTTTGTTATGGTTTTCAATGACATTTTGAAGTTTGAATAAAATGGATACTGTTGTTTGTATTATATTTTATCTTTTCGCTGTGAGATTCTAAATCCATAGATAAATAGTTATGTATTGTTTTTTTTACCAACCAACAATCAACTTTGAGACGAGTCTATGTTTCAATGGGCCTTTTCTGGGTAGGAATTTAGGCCCATTTAAGGGTGCGTTGTTACACCTTTCCTTTAAATCTTGCCAAAAATTTCCATGTCTTATTTTCTATGAAATCACCTTCCAATTCTCAATGCATGCATAACAATATAACTTTCTTAACGGAAACTCAATTTTTTTAATTAACCATTCCTTAATGCCATCCCATCAATAGGACCTTTTTCTCCAAATGTAACTTCTCACCATTCTATTCCAACTGTTTATTGAGACAACTTAATATGAAATGGTGCCTTGCCATTTTAATTCAATAAATATAATAACTAATTCTTATCTAACTTACTACCCAAAAACTTCATATAGGAGCATCTAAAATGGACGGTGTCCTAGCTTAGTAAACATCTTATGGAACTCTTGTTACCTCATACCCAACAACATACTTACAGTTGCGACGACAATCCAAGTACCAATTTACTTATAAATATCCTCATACAACGTATACTATAAGACAATATCGCGGAGAAGGAGGCGACTCGGCGTGGCCTGCGACGTTGATTGGAGCGCACACAGTCGAGGGTATGGATGGCGTATGCGTGCGACTAAGGTTTGGCGGTTGTTCGTTCTGTAGCAGGCTCGGTCTTCTAGTATTTAGGGTTTCGTGTGTGTACGTGGAAGATGATGACGTGGCGAAGTAAGTATGGTTTATTTCTTTTATTTTATTTTATTCTAATTTTGATTTCAATTCGTTTTAATAATCATAACTTTCTCATACTAGGTCAAATTTACGCAAGGCTTTTTGCATTGGGATCGTACTAAAATTTCGGATATTTTGGCTCTGGTTTGGATAGATTCTGAGACAGTCCAAATTTTGGGTTTAAATTGGATTTAAATTGGATTTAAATTCAATTTAAATTCAAAAGGTGAGTGTTTTAACCCACTCACAACTTCTAAAATTCTTATGTTTGTTAAATTGATTTATGATGTGATTAGAAATTTATTTATGACATTTTGGCACATTTTAATCATCATCCCATTTAAATTGAATTTATTGAATTAAGTTGTTATTTAATTTATTATTGCATATAAACCGCCAGTTAAATTGTTATTTAATTTATTATTGAATATAAACTGCCACTAAATACCTGTTATTTATTATCTGTTATATATTGATGTTATTGTTTGAATTGGATGATGATTGTGATAAATGGTCGATGATTGATATTGGATGAACGGATGTTGTACTTTATATTGTTATAAACTTTAAGTTGTTATGCATTTTTATTTTTTTGTGATTACGGTTTGAAATGATATATAACCGTATTTATGTTTTAAATTACGGATTGAAATGATAAATATCCGTATCACTTGGCCATAGGATAGAAAATTATATACAGACACCGTGGTCTATTTATATAAAAATAATTTGAAATTGATTTCTATGGTTTTGAAAAAAAATACGGTTTAATAAATATTATTTTTGATATTATATAAATATTATTTTATACATATTTATAGTTAAATTCTTGAATTTAAGCTATGTATAAATTGTTTAATAAAAACAAGTTTAATAATGGAGTTTGATAATTTTATATTATATGGTTAAATACCTATTTAAGATATTGTATATATAAAGTTTTTAATGGCTTAAATAAAAATTAAGTTGGAAGATAAATATGAAATTGGTTTGAATTGAATTATTTAAGAATTATACTCAAATAAATTTGATTTGAAATTTAAATAAAATTGAGATTTTAAAGGGTATGATTCTTATAACTTGATTTGGTTTAGAGTGATTTAAATGAACATAAACTAGATTTAAATGAATATATCAAGTTAAATAAATTGAAAGAATATCCAGTTATGTGAAGTTAAAAGTTTTCTTAAATGATATTAGATTTATTACGTAAACATTTCAAATCTAAATAATAATAATTGAATTTGATGTATATGAGATTATCAAAGAATTAGTTTTGAAATGGTGGAATATTTAAACCTTTGAAATATATGGAAACTGAAATGGTTTATTTGGGGATTCAAATCTGTTTTTGAAATTGATTTGTGAAATTAAAGAAGCTAATTTATTTTATAAAGTAATTTAATATTAATCCATTTAAGTATTGGTAGTTATGTTTCAAAGTTATGGGTTTCAAGGTATTATGATTTGAAAATGCTATGATTTTGGGAAAAGGATATATTTGAAATAAAAATGATATTATATTGATTTGGTTTATAAAAATGATATCATATTGATTTGGTTTTTAAAACGGAAATGATATCGTATTTGTATGGTTTTGAAATGGATATTATATTCTGGTTTGAAGAATAATTATTTTGAAATGACCGCGGTGTTATAATAACGTTTGGTTGTTAAAGACCGAGATCAGAAGTTGTCATACTCTCTACCAACTCAGAAAACCACTTTAACAACCGTATACGCGGTGGAGATTCCAGAATAAAGTAGGATGGTGGCGACGTTCTATTAGGGTATATACGTGGACCCGACTCCCGTGAGTTGGCATAAGGTGCCTAAAACAGGAGTGATTCTCGGGCCAAGGAGGTAGCCCCTCTTATCGGACACATCCCTTCGATATTATACTCTGACTTTTGGATTGATTCGGTGGTCACTTTTGATTTTTTTGATTTGGGGGTGTGGCTCGAGGTGGGCGGTAGCTGCGGCTATGCGTTACCACCAGCCCGAACGCGTAATTGGTATATCTACCCTGGCATTGCCTTGTATGCGGTGTCACCTACCCTATCGTGCCTTGTACGAGTTTGGTTTTCTCCCGTAGCCCGTGTGTTATCCTCTGGCGGCTTCCCGATCAGGAGCGACCATGATACTGGATGGACTATTGGGACTATTATTGTGTTAAGGGGGAGATAGGGTAACTTCTTAACGCTATTTAAAAGTAAGTTTATTTTATTATAGACATTATTATAATAGCGAAATATTACTACATAGTAAACAGTTTAACGTATCCTTAGGAGATGAGAATCCCGAGCATCTCTTAAGTTACTGCACTCACGTTTGACACTGGATAGGAGATGTCAAATCCCGTAAACATCTCTGACGCCGTTCCACTCATATTTTACCGTTGATTTAACTTACATAAGATCTTTTAGTTCTAACTCGAAAGCTTTGTCTTTTCAATTCGCTCGGGTCAGCCTGAGCATTTCAGGTTTTGAAGACCTTACTTCTGGAGGACGAAGACGAAGATTTTATTACTATTATCTATTATATTTTTCCACTGCATTCATACTGTTCCGTTGCATTATTTATTATTCTCTGGTATGTGTAACTCTGATATGTATTGTATAAGTATAATCGAATATTTTGTAAAACAGCTTCATGAACTGTATATTTGATTATTATATTTTATCGTTCCATTGCAAGATTCTGTTTTGTTCTTTTTCTTTCTCTGCTTTTTCTTATTTACCCCATAACAATCCGCCTTTCTGTATGGTTTAAGTCTGACGTGTGTGGTTTATCGTCGATTTAAAGCATACAAAAATGCGGGACGTTACATCTGGTATCAGAGCTTGGGTTTAGCAATAAACCTTAGCTTTGTGGGGTTTAGCTCTTTATTAATAGGGTAGTAATACCCAATGATGGGCCGCCGAGTGTATATATATGAGAGAGCGTATTTGTTAGTGTTATAAAAAGGTTTTGATATTGTGTTAATTTGTTCCGTTTTGTATTTATAAATTCTAGTTGGTGCATAGGACGCTATAATATCAATAGGGATTTCTAAACACTTAATAGGATAGACCAACACAATATTTATTTTGAATATAGGTGAATGAAATAATTTTTCCTATTATATTTTCTATATATATAAAAATAAATTTTTTATAAAGGTTATATTTGGTTGTAATCTAATGGTTATTAGGTAGTGAAACTTATTAATATTGGTTGGAAATAAGATTCAAATTAAAATAAATAAAATCAGAAATTTTAGAATTTAAGTTCCGGGGTTTTGAAAATTTCTTTCAAAGGATTTTGGAATATAATAATATTATTTAGAAGTATTTTATGATATAAATATTTCAATATGATTTGAAATAATTGTTTCAAAGAAACTTTTGGAAGTGACAAGTCTGTACTCCCCTCTTTATCGCTGGAAAATAATTTCGGTGATGAGTGCACGCATCATCGACATTCATTTTTGAGTTTCGAAGTGGGAAGGTCACTGTAGTAGTTTTACTGCAGGTTTATTTTGATAAACAAATATAAATTTTAAATTGTTTTAAATATAATTTGATATATAAATTGTAAGTATATATTTATCTGTTATTTTAAAATGATTTGAAATTTAACCCGGTATCTAGTTCTTAAAGTTTCCGTTAATTAATAGTTTCCGTTATTATAGTGAAATGGAATGTAACTAATTAATAATTGGAGCCTTTAATTAAAATAACAGATTTAATGCTAGGTTATGAATGAAATTAAAAGAAATTTGAAATGTGTAACCTATAAGACAAAGGATATTATTATTGAACATTAGATTAATTAAAGGAAATAGAACGAACTTGTATAACTTTCGATTACATCCTTAAAAAATTATATATAACTTACCGATTATAAAAGTTGAGATGCTAATAAGAAAGTGTAATGGAAAATTTTACAAGTAAACCTAAAAGTAATGAAAGTATTCAATACATTCTTTGATAGATAAGGATTTAGTTGTTGTAGTTGTTATAAACTTAAGTATAATTGAAAATATTACTGATTTAATATAATAGAAAGGTAAGTATTATAAATAAATGATTATAAACCTTAGTAAATGAATTAATATGCAAAGAAATTGAATTAAACATGAATACTATAAATAAATGAAAACGAATAGTTGTAAGTAATAAATGAAAATTTGCAAGAAATAAATGTAAATTAAAAAGATAAATCATTATATGAAGAAAAGAAATCAAACAACAAATGGTATGAAATGAAATTAATAAGAATGAACTTAACTTATTTGTTGTATTTGTTGTTTGTTTTGGTTTATGGTTGTTTGTTTTGGCATACTTGAAATTTGTTTGGATATATGAATAATCTATTTAGTTTCAACTAGGACCGTTGAGTAAAGGGTGCACTAAGTAGTTTATTTTCATTTTGTGCAATTTAAAGTTTGAACCCGAACAACTATTTGTTTTGCTTGATATGAATGAATGGTTGATTTGTGTTGATTTTATGTGATGGTTGTATGCCTTGTTGCTAGTGATTGTTGTTTATATTGATTTGTTGTTAGTGACTGAAACAACTTTAAACATTTCATTTTATATGATTATTAACTCTTTTCGGATTATATAAGTGAAATATAGGTTATGGAAGCAATTGCTACTGCTTTTGGTTTCATAAAATAAGCGTAAATTGCCCGACAAATAGGAACGTTCTCGGATTACGGTTTTATAGCGTTATTATATTATTTTTTTCCCATGTTGGGATATAGTATTTTGGAAAATATATGTTATATGTTGTTATATTTTATATTATATTTTCTCCCGAGCCTTCCCGTACAAAGGAGACTCTGTCGGAATTTTCTGTAAATTTTGGACTTAGAATTTTTTTGAAAAATATTTTCAAATTTTATAAATTTAAGTATAAAAAGATTTAATGGTTATAAATTGGTATATTTTATTTAAATTAATTAATTTTGTAAAATTTATTTGTTTATAAATTTAATGTTTTAAGTAGATATATTGATTTCCTAATTCTTCTTTTCCCTTCTCGGGGACGAAAAGCTTTGAATGTGGGAGAGTGTAACGACCCGTAAATTTTCAATAATTAAAATTGGTTATTTTAATAAAAATTGTGTAATTAAATTTAGAAAGAAATAAAAACTTTATAAATTATAATGAAGTGAATGTTAAAAAAATAATATAACGTAACAATGTCAATTAAAGTTGATCGTTGACGATTTCAATGAAATTCCAATTTACTAAAATAATTTAGATGTCATACTTGACTATGAATTGAATATAAGGAAACAAGAGTAAATATTGAACAAATTGATGAAGCAGTGTAAATTTAATGATAGTTGGATAAGAACAGTGCTATGCAATCAATTTTGTTATTTAATATTGGAAGGAATAAAAATTTGTAATTCGTTAATGAATTTATAACGAGAATGAAATGTAAGAATGTTGATGTAAGCTAATAAATAATTAATTCAATACAATTCCAAATTGATTGAAACAATTGCAAGGTTATAATTGATTGTAAATAGGAATATTTGGTAATAAATTTAATATAAGAAAAACAAATGCAAATATTGAATTAATCAATGAAGTAACAATAATAAATAGTAATTGAATAAAATCAACGTTCTGTATGTAATTGTTTGGAAATGATAACTTATGTAAATGTGACTAAGAGTTGGTGGCGACAATTATTATAAAGTAATCATTTATTTAGTCCATTAAATCAAATTTGTAATCAATTGCAATGAATCTCAATTCAATGTTATATTAGCATAAATTAAGGAAATAATTGGAAATAATGTTAATTCCATTTATAATATGACAATTGGTTGATTTAAAGAATGGAAATCAAGATTTTATTTATTTAATTGAAATGTAAAATTCAATAATTGGATTAATTGCAATTAAATTAAATTAAAATATCTAAATATTACATTATTTGAAATGAAGATGGAATATGAGAAAATTAATGTAATAGTTTTGAATCCAATTAAATCCATCTATTTAAAAATAATGAATGGAATAATTATTGATTGGTTTAATTAAATGGAATTTTGGGAATTTAATTTAAAATTTCCGAATTCAATAAATTGAGGTTAACACTGAAATCGATAAATTAATTAACTTTAAATTGACGTCTAATTTTTTTAAATTAGTGTGAATGATTTGAAAATATAAAAATGATAATAATTGTCAATTTTAGAATTGAAATTGGAAATTTGATTTTATTAATTAATTATTAATTTATTTAATTAATGTAAAAATAGCCATTTTGGTCACTGACTCAGATTTCGACGAAACCAGTTTCATCGGATCTGTAACGGTGAATTATTGTAGGATTTCAAGTTTCGTAGCGATTGGGCTTGTCTTTGATCGTACGGGCTTGAAACGCCTAGAAATAAATTAAATTTGGAATTAATTGAAATCAATTTGAAATAACTTGATTTGAGCATAACTTCTTCATACGATGTAATTTGAACTTGAAACATGTTCCATCACGTTTAAAATATTTAATAACATCTATTTTGATATATGGGTTGACCCAATTTCGTTCCAGAGTCAGAACGGGCTTTTCGGGCCATTTTATCGTTCAGCGCGTATATCAATCGTGTCCATCTATTCTATTTCAGCTTTGTCTATAAATACCCTGTTATAGACCCTAATTATTCCTCATTATCATTTTTCTGTACGTACAATTCCTCCTTACCTCCTTATTTCAATGGCAGACAAAACAAAAATTCCCAATTCTAGTTTCATTATCAATTTCAAATCAAAATTTCAAACTCTTCAAACAACATCAAATTTTATATCGTTGGAAAACTCTCGAAGAGCGCATCTCAATTCTGTGATTCGTTTTTCGATTTGAGTTTCTGAGTGCTCGGAATTGGAGGGATTGTTCACGGCCGTTCATCACGCGTTGATGAACTTCGTCCGGTCGAAGAATTGAAGGCACAGTCGGGTAGAGAGAAACGAGGGGAGCTCATCGGCGTGGTTTGTTTGGCGAATTGACGGTCAGATTGTCGGCAAAAATTCGATTAGGGTTCATGAACCCGGTGGCGGCTGTCACCTGCAAGGGGCGATTGGCGACGTGGTGTCGCTGCGGAGAAGGAGGCGACTCGGCGTGGCCTGCGACGTTGATTGGAGCGCACGTAGTCGAGGGTATGGATGGCGTATGCGTGCGACTAGGGTTTGGCGGTTGTTCATTCTGTAGCAGGCTCGGTCTTCTAGCGATTAGGGTTTCGTGCATGTACGTGGAAGATGACGACGTGGCGAAGTAAGTATGGTTTGTTTCTTTTATTCTAATTTTGATTTCAATTCGTTCTAATAATCATTACTTTGTCATACGAGGTGAATTTACGCACGAGTTTTTGCGTTGGAATCGTACTAAAATTTCAGACATTTTGGCACTGGTTTGGACAGATTCTGAGACCGTCCAAATTTTGGGTTTAAATTGGATTTAAATTCAATTTAAATTCAAAAGGTGAGTATTTTAACCCACTCACAACTTCTAAAATTCTTATATTTGTTAGATTGATTTATGATGTGATTAGAAATTTATTTATGACATTTTAGCATATTTTAATCATCGTCCCAATTAAATTGAACTTATTGAATTAAACTGTTATTTAATTTATTATTGCATATAAACTGCCAGTTAAATTGTTATTTAATTTATTATTGAATATAAACTGCCTATAAATACCTGTTATTTATTATCTGTTATATATTGATGTTATTTTTTGAATTGGACGATGATTGTGATAAATGGTGGATGATTGATATTGGAAGAATGGATGTTGTACTTTATATTGTTATAAACTGCAAGTTGTTATGCATTTTTATTTTTTTGGGATTGCGGTTTGAAATGATATATAACCGTATTTATGTTTTAAATTACGGATTGAAATGATAAATATCTATATCACTGGACCATAGGATAGAAAATTATATACAGACACCGTGGTCTATATATATAAAAATAATTTGAAATTGATTTCCATGGTTTTGGAAAGAAATATACGGTTTAATAAATATTATTTTTGATATTATACAAATATTATTTTATATATATTTATAGTTAAATTTTTGAATTTAAACTATGTATAAATTGCTTAATAAAAATAAGTTTAATAATGGAGTTTGATTGTTTTATATTATATGGTTAAGTACCTATTTAAGATATGTAAAAATTTGCCACAAGGGTCTCTTTAGCAAGTGGAATTAGTTTCTAAGACACACAGCTGAAATAATTACTTTCAAGGACAAAACCCAAAATAATTAGTTTATAGGGCCTAAAAACCTATGAAATTATGTCCTTAAAAGTAATTGAACTGCTGGCTTTGTCCTTGAAAGTAATTATTCTGCTGACTTTGGCCTTGAAAGTAATTATTCTGTTGACTTTGGCCTTGAAAGTAATTTCTTTGAATGAGTGTCCTACAAACTAATTGGACTGTAAAGTTTGTCCTTCTGGTGAAATGCCCCTTAAGATATTGTGTGTGTGTATATATATATATATATATATATATGTATATATATATATATATCGTTTTTAATGACTTAAATAAAAATTAAGTTGGAAGATAAATATGAAATTGGTTTGAATTGAATTATTTAAGAATTATACTCGAATAAATTTGATTTGAAACTTAAATAAAATTGAGATTTTAAAGGGTGTGATTCTTATAACTTGATTTGGTTTAGAGTGATTTAAATGAATATAAAGTTGATTTAAATGAATATATCAAGTTAAATAAATTGAAAGAATATCCAGTAATGTGAAGTTAAAAGTTTTCTTAAATGATATTGGATTTATTACGTAAACATTTCAAATCTAAATAATAGTAATTGAATTTGATGTACATGAGACTATCAAAGAATTAGTTTTGAAATGGTGGAATATTTAAACCTTTGAAATATATGAAAATCGAAATGGTTTATTTGGGGATTCAAATCTGTTTTTGGAATTGATTTGTGAAAATAAAGATGCTAATTTATTTTATAAAGTAATTTAATATTAAACCATTTAAGTATTGGAAGTTATGTTTCAAAGTTATGGGTTTCAAGATATTATGATTTGAAAATGCTATGATTTTGGGAAAATGATATATTTGAAATAAAAATGATATTATATTGATTTGGGTTTATAAAAATGATATCATATTGATTTGGTTTTTAAAACGGAAATAATATCGTATTTGTATGGTTTTGAAATGGATATTATATTCTGGTTTGAAGTATAATTATTTTAAATGACCGGGGTGTTATAATAACGTTTGGTTGTTAAAGAGACCGAGATCGGAAGTTGTCATACTCTCTGCCACTTTAACAACTGTGTACGTGGTAGAGATTTCAGAATGAAGTATGATGGTGACGACATTCTATTAAGGTATATACGTGGACCCGACTCCCGTGAGTTGACATAAGGTGGCTAAAACATGAGCGATCCTCGGGCCAAGGAGGCAGCCCCTGTTATCGGACACATCCATTCGATATTATACTCTGACTTTTGGATTGATTCGGTGGCCACTTTTGTTTTTTTTTTATTTGGGGGTGTGGCTTGAGGTGGGCGGTAGCTGCGGCTATGTGTTACCACCAGCCTGGATGCGTAATTGGTATATCTACCGTGGCATTGCCTTGTGTGCCGTGTCACCTACCCTATCGCGTCTTGTACGAGTTTGGTTTTCTTCCGTAGCCCGTGTGGTATCCTCTGGTGGCTTCCCGATCAGGAGGAACCATGACACTGGATGGATTACTGAGACTATTATTGTGTTAAGGGGGAGATTGGGTAACTCCTTAACGCTATTTAAAAGTAAGTTTATTTTATTATAGGCATTATTATAATAGCGAAATATTACTACATAGTAAATAGTTTAACGGATCCTTAGGAGATGTGAATCCCGAGCATCTTTTAAGTTACTGCACTCACTTTGACACTGGATAGGAGATGTCAAATCCGGTAAACATCTCTAACGCCGTTCCACTCATATGTTACCGTTGATTTAATTTACATAAGATCTTTTAGTTCTGACTCGAGTGTTTTGTCTTTTCAATTCGCTCGCATCAGTCTGAGCATTTCAGGTTTTGAAGACCTTACTTCTGGAGGACGAAGACGAAGATTTTATTACTATTATCTATTATAATTTTCCACTGCATTCATACTTTTCCGCTGCATTATTTATTGTTCTCTGGTATGTGTAACTCTGATATGTATTGTATAAGTATAATCGAATATTTTGTAAAACAGTTTCATGAACTGTATATTTGATTATTATATTTTATCGTTCCGCTGCAAGATTATTATATGTTCATTTTCTTTCTCTGCCTTTTCTTATTTACCCCATAACAATCTGCCTTTCTGTATGGTTTAAGTCTGACGTGTGTGGTTTATCGTCGATTTAAAGCGTATAAAAAGGCGGTTCGTTACAAACAATCTGATTTTAGGTAATAATTATTTAACGTTAACAATGGTAATCTAATTAATTAAATTAGAATTTGAAAATTTATTTAATAAATTGGTTTTGAAATTATTTAATAAAAGAATTAAACTGTGAAAATATGATATTTAAAATTTAAAATAAGTAAACGTGAAAATAGTTTTTCACAAAAGCAATGTTATTGATGTAATAGGTTGTTTGGAAACGAAGTTATGTTGTAATGGGAAATTTTTTTCATTAAATTAAATGAAATTTAGCTCTATGTATAAAAGAAAAAAATATACACATATTTACTTATTCTTACAATAGCTTTGCCCAAGCCCAAATATCAAGCCTAGCTATTTCCCGACCTTTCCGTCCCTACATTTTCTTACGTTCGTTTTATTCTTTTACAAGGGATACTCACGGGGGATTAGCCTGTTAATTTATCTTCTACCAGAAGTAACAAAACCCACAAATTTGCATCCTTTAAAAATTTAAAACAAATCAAATAAATTATGGAAAAATTCCAAATTTAAATATGTTCGTCTTCACACTCGTATACATCTACAACACGTGGGATATTGGGTTGAATTGAAGGGACGATGAGGTATACGCGTGCAAGACCAACAGATGGTGGAAGAAGAAAACATGATTTTCAGGTGAGTTTTTACCCTCACACACATAGTTTTTATGACCATGCCGTGCCTTGAAATGTTATGACCGAAGGTTTAAGGTTTTGGTGCTTCAACCGGTTGAACCGTCGGTATCATGATTTCTTTTTTTTTTAATTTGCACATTTAAGTACAAACAATATGCAAAAATGTTAAAATAATAATGTTATGTACAAAAGTTATCGATGATCCTCGAGGTCTGCAATCGAAATTGTGTGTTGTTGCAATGCACAACTACAGCTATGTATACAGTAAAGTATTGCACAGTGGTAGAAGTTTAATGACGACAAACTTGAAAAATCTTGTAGTGGTATTAGAGGAGTTTGCAGCAGTGGAGAACAAAGTGGTGAAGTTTGTGGTTTAGATTTTAGAACGATTATAATTTTTGAAATATACATTTACTTGTTTTTTTCAAAGCAATGCAAAAGATGAAAATGAAAGATAATTATACGTCACCCTCAATGAATGTCCACGTGTTTGGTTGATACGCCACACGTGCGTTGGCGTGTTGAGATTAATCCCAAGCAATTTACAATATGAATTCTGCATAAATACCAAGAGACCTACCTTCACATTACCAATTGGTTTTGTGATAATACGAGGTTCTCTAACAAGAATCATGGTTCAACCAGGTAAAATTGACGGTTGGATCGCTGGTTTGAAGGTTCGACCGATGTTCATGGACGATCGAGGTCTAATTGAGTTTCGAACCGTAGTGATCCAAAGTTCAGGCTTATTCAAGGTCGGACCGAGGCAGGAGAGGGTCATGGAAATACAGCTCTCACACATCTATGTTTAATCTCAAAAACAATGAAATTCTTACGTGTGTATCAACAAACCCCTATGTTTCATGTTTAACTACTGTTCATGTAATGTTGTGTGTTTCACCTTATTAGTTCGACCCATCTTCATGCCATGTTGGCCCGTGTTTGAGCGAGCGAGCGTGAGAGTGTTTGGCTGTGTTTATCTGTACATTTATGAGTGTTGTTTATTTGCATATTACTGTACGCGTGAGTGTAGTAGGATAATAAGCGTGTGACAATGTTTGAGTAGTCTGGACTGTGCGTGCTTCTATGTATATGTATATGCGTAAGTGCAGTGTATTCAGGAATTTGTTTTTGTGTGTTGTGTCGTGCTTACTCGCGTGAGTATGTATGTATATAAATATGTTTGTGTTATCATTCGTATATGTGATTTACTGTGTTTATTTGTGTGTATAGTGTTTATGTGTTAATCTAAATACAGTTATGTATAGGTGTGCATAAAACGAAACACAAAATTAAATATGCAAGAACACACGCTAATATAAATATATGCATGGAGAATAATTATATGTTGTATGAAATGAATAGCGAAGTTTTTGCTCTTGAAATATATATTACGTGACCAGTACGCATTCAAAATAAATTTTATATATGAACTAGCAAACAGTACAAAGGAAAAATGAATAAATGCCAGCACACCAAATGCCTGCGTGTTAATGCATAATGTATAAATTCCAGCATAACCCAAGATGCAATAGATGTATAGTGTTGGTAAGTGTGTGAATATGTGTGTGGGTACGTGCATATGCTGCCTTGTGTTCTTCTACATGTGTGTTGTTAACGCTAAAAGTGTGCATGCTAACACCCCGGTGTAAGTTATCGTATAGTGAAATCACCACCCGTTGACACGGGAACTAAAAGTAAGCAGAAATCACAGAAAATAACAAAGAGACAACAATTTTATAGTGGTTCGGCTCAAAGTCGAGCCTACATCTACTTAGTCTTTCCCTTTCTTCACTTTATTACAAGTTTTACAACAATTCTTCCATTACAACATCACTAGGAAAAATCATTAGAACTTTGATGTAGGAAAGCTTCTTCGATCCATGTTCAGCGAACTTGATCTCTTTTAAAGGATTTTGGTGGATTTGCAGGTTTGAGGAGGTGGAGGTGTCGAGTCAACAGCAAAGCATTGGCCTTCCAAGAATGATCCGAAATTCCTTTTTCAGTTGGAGTAGGCGATGTATTTATAGGGAAAAACTGGGTTTAGGTCGTAGGTCGTGAGTGATGTAAGACTAGGAATTAGGTCGCGAGCGACCCAAGAGACACAGGCTACGGCTCAAAATGGATGTGCGTGATCAACTACTTCGGTTGGTAGGTCGTGGCGACATAAGGAGCTGCGGCATAGAGGGTGGCGACCTAAGGGGTAGCGGCCAAGGAGTTGCGGCATAAAGGGTGACGGCCTAATGGAAGAAGTCATATGTGGCTTAGGTCGTGAGCGACCTAAAGTAAGAGGCAGTGTGCGGCTTAGGTCGCTGGGCTTTTAGGTCGTTGGGTGTTAGGTCGCTAGGATGTTTAGGTCGCTAGGTAGTTAGGACAGTTAAGTTTGCTTTGTAACTTCTTAAGTCGCTTTATCTTTTAGCTAGTTGAGTCGCTAGACCGTTGAATGCTTTAGCTCATTAGGTCGTGAACCCTTTGAATCGGCTCATGCTTTAGGTTGTTGAGTTGCTGGGTCGCGAGCGACCTATGAGGAAGTTAGGTCATGTGCGACCTATGAGGAAATTAGGTCGTGGTATGGTGGAGTTGACACATGTGACCTCGGATTGACTCGAAACTTGGAGTGCTGCTTTTCATGACTTTGCTTGCCGTGTTTTAGGTTGTGCACTTTCTTCGAGCAGCTGGGTTGCTTTGAGATGAACTATGTTCGATTTTTCGATCAACCTTTTGGTATCACGACCTTGCCTAAAAGGCGGGATAACATGTGTATATTCATATAGGTGCGTGTTTTGAGTGTATGGCCATGTTTGTTTGATATGTTCCTGGTAGATGTGTGGGTTTTCCGTGTTTGGGTTGTGTCATTATTGTTATCCACACAGAAACCCTAATCTATAAATTAGGGCAAAATCAATTTGGGCAAAAAACCCTAACCCTAATTTTGTAATTGGGTTAACAGGAAAAAGAATAGTTGAAATGTAATTCGTACCGTTTAGTACTTTGGTTGCAAGTTGAATTATCCGAGTCCAGCACAGTCGCTATTCTCTTAAAACAGATTTGCTCCCCCTACGGCGCAGTGGGTTGGCGAACAACTGTTTTCCAAGGTGAAACGGAACGGGAGCCTGCAAGGTTACGCTGACGACGAACTCAAGAGAGTTGCTTATTTCAAAATAGAATATGCAGAGAGAAGGATAGAGGAAAAAAAACAGAATAATCTGATTTTGGTTCTGCATGCCTTTAAATAGGGTTGGGGAGTTGCATGTTCGGTAAGAGGCGCGGCTGTTTGAATGGCTGTGACCGTTGGAAAGGTTGCGACCCTTTAACCAACGGATGCAACCGTTTCTGGCAGCAAAAAAGGGTATAATTCGAATCAAAAAATTAGCCGTTTTAGCGCAGCCCAGGCAGCAAACGAAGGCCCATTTAATCATCAGACCCCAAGAGCCCCAAGGCCCAATCTTTGACTATATAATATTAAATATGTATGATTTTTCATGCCTACATTACCTCTTCCCTTTCATCGCCTCATTCTTTCCATCTCCTCATTCTCTTTTGATATAGCTTATTAAGCTTTAGTGTATATATAGTGAAATTTGGATGTGTATTTCCCGATGTGGGACATTGTTCCCTCCTTAGCCACTTATTCATTTTCTAACAATCCCCCATATGAATGAGTGGTTATCTATTCTGTTCTGAAATATTGCGAAACATTTATCATATCGGTAAAAGTAGCACAGAAGACTTGAACTTTTCCTAATGTTTTATCATTATAACTTATTGGCAAATCAGTGGACTAGATTGTCTTTGAACTGTAAGCTTTTTGTGTAAGCTTTATAAAGATAACACATGATAAGTTTTTTTAACTCCTTGGTTCTCTGTTTGTGTTCGTTCTAGCCATGAACACCTGCTTGGTCTCATGAGTACTTAAGAGAATCAGGCCTCGTTAATTCTCCTTGAAGCGGCGCCTTCGCACTTATGCAGGTGATTCTATAAAGAGTATTGCGCAATACTCCATTTGGTTCTTTATAGCTCCAAGCATAGACATCATTAAAAGCTGAGCTTATCCTTTTCTCCGGCGGCATGTGCACTGACTTATCTTAGGAATGTCTAAATGTTTGATTTTTTCAGTGCTTCTAAGTTTTAACCTTAACTTAGTTGTCCCTTTGAACCTAAATCTTGAGATCTCCAGTCAATTAGGTTGGGTTTCCGTTGAGGAAAACTTTTTAGTCAATAGGCCTTAAGCCCATTCCTATCGATAAGGTTTGAACTCTCTCTCTAGGCAAGCCTTTCGTTAGTGGATCCACAATGTTATCTTTCGACCTTACATAGTCTATAGTGATGACTCCATTAGAGAGTAGTTGTCTCACGGTTTTATGTCTACGACGAATATGTCTAAACTTACCATTGCATAGTGTATTGTTAGTTCTTCCAATAGCTGACTGACTATCACAATATATACAGATTGGTGGAACAGGTTTATTCCAATTCGGAATATCTTCTAGAAAACTTCTAAGCCAATCTGCTTCTTCAGCGGCTTTGTCTAAAGCAATGAATTCTGACTCCATTGTTGACCTTGCTATACACGTTTGTTTAGAAGACTTCCATGATATAACTCCATTTCCTAGGGTAAATACATATCCACTTGTGGATTTGGTGTCATTTGAACCAGTTATCCAATTTGCATCACTATATCCTTCTACTACGGAAGAATATTTAGTGTAATGCAAGCTGTAGTTCTGAGTATATTTTAAATATCCTAGAACCCTTATTATTGCTTTTCAATGATTTTTACCAGGATTGCTTGTATACCTACTTAGCTTACTTACAGCATATGCAATATCTGGTCTAGTGCAATTCATTACATACATTATACTTTCCAGTATTCGAGAGTATTCAAGTTGGTAGATTCCATCACCTGTATTTTTAACCCAATTTTGGTTCATATCAACTGGCGATTTAGCAACAGTTATATTATGTTGTTTGAACTTTTCAAGTATTTTGGCCACATAGTGTGATTGAGATAGTACATAGCCTTCTGACGTCTTTAAAATTTTAACGCCCAAAATCACATCAGCCAATCCTAGATCTTTCATATCAAATCTAGATGACAACATATCCTTTGTTGATTTGATTATGGCATTATTATTGCCTAGTATCAATAAGTCATCAACATATAGGCAAACTATGACATATCCCATATCTACATTCTTCATATAGACACATTTATCTGATTCATTTATTTTGAATCCATTTGTCATCATAGTTTCATCAAATTTTTCATGCCATTGTTTTGGTGCTTGTTTGAGACCATAAAGTGATTTTACTAACTTACACACTTTATTCTCATTTCCTGGGCTTAGGAACCCTTCAGGTTGCTGCATGTATATTTCTTCCTCTAACTCACCATTCAGAAATGCATTTTTACATCCATTTGATGTATTTCTAAATTTAGTATAGAAGCAATAGCAATAAGCATCCTAATGGATGTTATTCTAGTTACTGGTGAGTAAGTATCAAAGTAATCTAGATCTTCCTTTTGTCTAAATCCTTTGACTACCAGTCGTGCTTTATATTTATCTATTGAGCCATCAACTTTATGTTTTTTCTTAAAGATCCATTTATACCTTAATGGTTTCGATCCTTTAGGAAGATCTACTAGTTCCCTTGCTTGGTTTTGTAAAATGGATTCAATTTCGCCGTTGACAGCTTCTTTCCAATAAGGAGCATCAGGTGACATTGCTTGTTTATATGTTAGAGGTTCATTTTCTGCCATATATGCATAGAACTCAGGCCCAAAGGTTTTTGATGTCCTTTGTCGTTTTCTCCTTCTTGGTTCCTCTAACTCTTGATCATTTTCATGATCAACACGATGTTCAAGAGTTTCTTCTTCTCTTGATCTCTTTTGGATACTAGTACCATTGGATTCTTTTAGTGGAAATATATTTTCAAAGAATCTTGCATTTCGAGATTCGATTATGGTGTTTTCATGAATGTCATCAATTTCAGATTTATGCACCAAGAATCGATATGCACTACTATTATGAGCATATCCAATAAATATGCAATCTATAGTCTTGGGTCCAATTTTGACCTTTTTAGGCTTAGGTATTTCTACTTTTGCTAAGCACCCCCACACTTTTGAGTATTTGTAAGATGGAGGTCTGTTTTTCCACAGTTCGTGTGGTGACTTAAAGGTCTTTTTGCGAGGTACTTTGTTCAGTATATGATTAGCTGAAAGTATCGCTTCACCCCAGAAATTGTCTGGTAATCCAGAACTAATAAGCAGAGCATTCATCATTTCCTTCAGGGTACGATTCTTACGTTCTGCTATTCCATTGGATTGAGGAGAATATGATGCTGTTGTTTGATGTATTATACCATTTTGAGCATAAAATTCCTCAAATGGAAATTCGTATTCTCCACCTCTATCACTTCGCAAGGCTTTTATCTGTTTGTTTAGTTGATTTTCAACTTCTGCCTTATATTGTTTAAACATTTCAAAGGCCTCATCCTTGCATCTTAGTAGGTACACATAACAGTACCTAGCGCAATCATCGATAAAGGTAATAAAATACCTTTTACCTTCTCTGGTTTGACACATCTTTAGATCACATACATCAGTATGTATTAAATCTAACGGCTCGGTATTCCTTTCAACATGATGAAAGAAAGTTCTAGTTAACTTTGCTTCAGCACATGTTTCACATTTATAGTTGTGATCTATAGTAAACTTAGGTATGAAATCTAAGTTAACCATTTTTCGCAAAGTATTAAAATTCACATGGCCTAGTCTAGCATGCCATATATTAAACGACTCGACGATATAAACAGAAGAATCCATTTTATTCATATCTTTTGGTATAATAGTCATTACATTCATCTTGAATAGACCATCACTCACATACCCTTTACCCACATACACTCCATTTTTAGACAATACAAAATTATCAGAAACAAAGACCAACTTGAAACCATTCTTGCTCAGCAATGATCCCGAAACTAAGTTCTTACGAATGTCTGGTACATGCAGAACATCATTCAAAGTGAGTTCTTTTCCAGAAGTCATTTTGAGAACCACTTTTCCTTTTCCTTCAACCTTCGACGTGGAGGAGTTTCCCATGAAGAGTTGCTCTTCTTGTGTCGCAGGCTTGTAGTTGGAAAACATCCACTTGTTGGCGCAAATGTGTTTTGTGACACCAGTGTCCACAAACCATTCCTTCGTGTTGCCAACTAAGTTTCATTATGAGATCACGCTGACAAGTTCATTTCTGAAACTCCATCCGAAAGCCTATCATGCTCCGTAACATTGGCTTGGTTTTTCTGCTTTTTTGGTCCTCGGCACTCACTTGCCTTATGGCCTTTCTTCCCGCAATTATGGCAGTTCCCTTTGAACTTCTTAGCCTTCTTTGCATTAGGATTATTTTCTCTCTTTATTTTGTTGTTCTTGTCGGTCTCAACAACATTTGCTTTTGCCACCATGGTGTTGGTTGACTTCTTTTCAGATTTTCTGTTATCCTCTTCAATTCTGAGTCGAACAACAAGATCTTCCATAGTCATTTCTTTCCGTTTGTTCTTCAGATAGTTCTTGAAGTCCTTCCATGATGGAGGCAACTTCTCGATAGCAGCAGCAACTTGAAATGATTCGCTTAACTCCACTTCTCATCATGAATCTCATGGATGATAACCTGAAGTTCCTGAATCTGGCTGACTACTATTTTGGTGTCGACCATCTTGAAGTCTAGGAATTTGCCGACTATGAACTTCTTCACCCCGACGTCTTCCGTTTTGTACTTTTTCTCGAGGGACAACCAAAGAGTCTTTGCAGTTTGGACAGTGCAGTACACATTGTACAGACTATTCTCCAAACCGTTGAGAATATAATTCTTGCAAATGAAGTCAGAACCCTTCCAGGCTGTGAGGACCTCGACCTTGGTGGCGTCAGGCTCGAGTTCATCTACTTGTGGAGGGTCCCTTGTTAGGTATTTGGCCAGACCTAACGTAGTCAAGTAGAATAGTATCTTCTGTTGCCAGCGCTTAAAATCCTAGCCATTGAATTTTTCCGGCCTCTCTCCATGTGAGAATGGTACAGGCTGTGTGACAAGTGGTCCTGTCGGAGCGGAGGGCAATGGCTGCTTTGTTGTCGAAGTGTTACTGTCTTGAGCCATTGTCTGAAACGATATGACTTCAATTAGTACAAGGAACAGAATCAAACAAAGCACAAATATGTTTTAAGAATGTTATCCACACAGAAACCCTAATCTATAAATTAGGGCAAAATCAATTTGGGCAAAAACCCTAACCCTAATTTTGTAATTGGGTTAACAGGAAAAAGAATAGTTGAAATGTAATTCGTACCGTTTAGTACTTTGGTTGCAAGTTGAATTATCCGAGTCCAGCACAGTCGCTGTTCCCTTAAAACAGATTTGCTCCCCCTACAACGCAGCGGATTGGCGAGCAATTGTTTCCTAAGGTGAAACGGAATGGGAGCCTGCAAGGTTGCGCTGACGACGAACTCAAGAGAGTTGCTTATTTCAAAACAGAATATGCAAAGAGAAGGATAGAGGGAAAAAAACAGAATAATCTAATTTCGGTTCTACATGCCTTTAAATAGGATTGGGGAGTTGCCTGTTCTGGAAGAGGCGCGGCTGTTTGAATGGCTGTGACCGTTGGAAAGGTTGCGACCCTTTAACCAACGGATGTAACCGTTTCTGGCAGCAAAAAATGGTATAATTCGGATCAAAAAATTAGCCGTTTTAGCGCAGCCCAGGCAGCAAACGAAGGCCCATTTAATCATCAGACCCTAAGAGCCCCAAGACCCAAGGCCCAATCTTTGACCATATAATATTAAATATGTAGGATTTTTCATGCCTACATTGCCTCTTCCCTTTCATTGCCTCATTCTTTCTATCTCCTCATTCTCTTTTGATATAGCTTATTAAGCTTTAGTATATATAGTGAAATTTGGATGTGTATTTTCAGATGTGGGACATTGTTCCCTCCTTAGCCACTTATTCATTTTCTAACAATTATATGTGTGTGGGGGAAGAGGGTGTGTGTATGTGAACTTGTGTGTGGGTGTCCACACTTTCTTATGCTTTATGTTTGTTTCTGCGTATGTATTGGGTACATGAACTTGTATTACTGAGATTTTCTATGAGTTTGGTCTTGTTATATTGTCTAGTTTGATGTTGTTAAACAGATGTTCCATCATTTTATATTCAACTTTTAGTCAGTTTTAAAACTGCAATGTCTGTTAAACTTTCCAGTTAAATCCAGATACCTATTAGCGTTTATCTAGTAATTCACCAAGGATTTGAAATTTTAATGTATTGATATTCCTAATGACATAATTAGCGTGTGAAAATATGAAGTTCTTAAACTGGTTTGCTTGATCTCTCATATCCTATAGTATTGTTGACTTCAATCATCTATTGTTTGCTATATTTATTTTTCAGGAGAAATTTTAGATATTTCTGTAATGATTGGTGTTCACCCTATTGATAAATCAATTTTTGCACCCATATTGATAAATTTTCCTTGCCGGAATAAACTAACCGAGGTATTCCATTATTGTTGTCTGCTTCTTTTGTTAATTTTTAGTCCTGCTATGACCTGCCACGAAAAAGAGTCCATTGTAATTAAAATGATAAGAGTTCTCCTTTGCTAGACTTAAAAATTTCAACTATTCCATTTAAGTTCTATTCTTGTGGCATAAAATTAGTCCGACATATGTTTTATGTGTAATTCTTGCTTTGGTGATCTCAAATACAGATAAAAGTAGTTGTTGAGGATTGAAAATACAATACGTGTTCATTTATAGCACTATTGGATCGCAAAAGTTCCGTAACTTGAATTTTATTTTAATTTTGCGAAACATCATTCATTTCACACATGTGTTGTTCATTGGATACACGCATTGTTTGTGTGCGCAATTTTTTAGGACATGGAACAAATTATGTACACATATACATTGTGCACTTCGGTGTGTTGGATCACCATATACCAAATGTAATGATTGTTTTTTCGATGAAAATAATATTAGCTGTTTTTTCTTTTCAGCAGTTTGCATCTGACGTACCATCAGAGTATCTAAAAGGTTAATATTTTATGAAGTAATATTAAGTCCCAAAACCCTGATTAATTAAATAAGTTGAATGCAATCATGATTAATATGATAGTATACTAGCCTCAGAGCATACGAAGATCTTTTATTTCTTTCATGTATTTAGTTACAGACCATGGGCTTTGCATTTAGTCCAATACATCATATATCTTTTTGTATAAATAAAGAGTACAAGGTTGTAACAGAGGATATAATCTAATTACAAAAATACTTCTGTACAACGGAATATTATAAATAAAGTTCAGTATCATCTTCTTCTTTTGATAATATGGTATCAGAGCCAAATATTGCCTAACAGCAAATGCCGTGCCGGTGATCGAGATCAGTCTCAAAATCATCATATCAAGACCAAGCTGCATTTTTTGAATCACTTGAGAATCAAGAAGATTCTCATCATCATTTCATCCTTGTTTTTTGATCAAGATCAGATATAATATCATCATATCTTGATCAAAATGCATTTCATCTAAGTCATTTGAGAATCAAGAGAGTTCTCATCATCAGATTTCCCTTCTATGTTTCTCTTTTGATCAAGATCAGAGTTATCATCATCACATCAAGATCAAAAAATAAACATCTGCTTTGAATCATCTGGAAAACATAGCATTTCCCATCATCACTTTTCTTTCTTTTACGTACCTGTGCCAAGACTATTGATCGAGTTCTCTACAGTGCCTTGCCTAGGAACAATCAAGAATTTCCTGGCTGCACAGTTTTTTTGTCCCACTGCAATATCTAGTTCTTTAATCACAGTTCTTGATTTCTGAATCAATGGATGAAGGAGATCAAGACATCTCTGCCTCCTCCAGCACTCACACCAATGCTAGATTTAATCCCACTGAAGAACTCCTGAAAGAAATTATCAACCCTTAGAGTCAGTTGTTATCCATTCAACTAGATGAAACTAATTTCTTGCTTTGGAAGTTTCAGGTTGAAACTGCAGTCAAAGTTTATGGGTTGGAGCAATATATTCAAGGCACTATAATCATACCACCCAAGTATACTGCAGATAAGGATGGGAAACTTATTAGTAATCAAGAATTCATGATACATCAAAGACAAGACAGCTTAGTCAGTTCTTGGCTAATTTCATCTATAAGTGCTAATCTGCTTCCACAGTTAATTGGATGCAATTCATCACATGAGATCTGGTCCACAATAGAACAAATCTTTAGTACTCAGTCAGCAGCCAAGATTATGTATTACAAGAGACAATTACAAAATGTAAAGAAGGAAAATCAGTCAATTAGAGAGTATCTTATAAAGGTGAAAACATTATGTGATCACTTATCTTCTGCAGGTCATAAAGTAAGCGACACAGAGCACATATTATCAATTATTGGAGGGTTAGATGATGAATATGAATCAGTGGTAGCAGTTATATCTTCAAAAGAAACTTTTGTTGAATATGCGCTTATATGATTTATATGCGCTTATGTGATTTTTGTTTGGTGATAATATATATATATATATATATATATTCATTTAAATATATTTGTTAATGTACTATTTTATTTTTCATAGATTAAATAAATATTTGTTGAATAAAATAATTTACACAGAATTTGAATTCAAACAGAAATTTTATTCAAACAAATATTTATTACAATCTTCAATAGTACAAGTTCAAGCTCTCACTATACATATACATTTTTGAATACATCACAATTCAATTTACATTAATAACCTCACTACATATCACTCACACTCGTAGTTTTATATTCAACTTCATTCCAGTTTGAATTCAGCATCTGAGCAATCTGCAAAAATATTCACTAAAGCAGTAAAATTGAAAAAGAAATATTTTTGCAACATAAAATGAAGTACGGATTTTTGAAAATATTGTTTGCCTCAGTTATTTGGGTTGTTTGTCATCATTTATATTTGAATTCATCACACACGAACAATGTGACATGCACAGTGTATCACTGTACATGCCACAAGGCCGTGCACATCGATATACACTTGATAATGCTATAGGGACAGGTGAGCACAGGTCAAACCCAAATGAAAAGCCGGGTTCAACTCACGTGCAATATACTCAAAATCACGACACGAGCACAAGGTCAAACCCGAGTTTTTAAAACTGGGTTCAACACAAGGCAACATGAAGAATGATACAAAGCAGACATGAATGCATCAATAACCCAAATGTAGACCACAAAGAAATGCCACCAAGATCATATGTGCAGAGAATCAAGTCGACCAGGTAGCAAGGGTGGTAATGCAACACAGTGCAGACACCAATGGTACAAGAGAGGTGAAGCTCAATGCAACATTGTGGCAATGCACCAACCAGAACACAAGCACAGGAAACAACATCATAATACTGCAACAATCAGAGAGTATGCAACATGTCCAGTTACAACTACAAGGTCAGGGAAGCAATGGTAATGCAACAGTGTGACAGTGCATCATCAACATGTCAACAGCACCAAACTGCAACAAAGACCACAAATAGACTAGTTCAGGTAGAACAAGAAGGCCAGAGCCAAAGTTCACAAGTGAAGCCAAATATACACAAGTGCAGACCAAAAGAAGACCACAAAGACAACAGCCAGTGCCAACAAAGAAAAGAGACGACCAAGTGAAACACAGTGTATATATGACAGCAACATGTACACATGGGGAAGTGCATTTGTCAAGTATATCATGAAGCAATACCACAATATCAAGTTCAAGTCAGACCAACAGTGACATGCACATCAACCAAACAACAAGGGGTCAAGATACAATCCAAACTGAAACTCCAGCAGTAATGCAATAGAGACTAAAGCAAATGACCAGAACACAGGGCCGAAGTCAATGAAGCCAAAGCAAACAGAAGGGATGATCAGACACAGGACAACAAGTGCACAAATGTACACAATCCAGGCAACGATGACCACAAACTTAACAATGCATGAAAGCAGTGACTAAATGCAAACTAACCAATGAATGACCAAGTGCATCAGGAATATGCAATCATCTCGAGATTGTAATACTATAGAAAGCATGTGCAAGGGTCAAACGAATGGAATGCAACAATAATATCAATATACTGTGAACAGTACAGTAGTGGGTATGCAAGCACTACACAGCAGCAATATGCAGTCGCAAGTAGCCATGCTACAGAATATACAATGAAGACAGTGGTTGATGTCGAGAAATAATCAGAGAATGTACAATCGAAAGCTACAGTGGATGAACGAAGTTCAAAAGTGCAGGGATGACCAAGTAAGAAATTCAAGTGTGTGTAAATTTGAAAAAGTCAAATGAATTCAACACCGTGGTGACCACGTAACAAAATCAAAGCCGTGAGTTACAAGTCGAAGAGAAATCAGGAAAGCCGTGTGCATTAAGGAATCGAAATATTAGGAAAGCAAATTTTAGGAAAGTATCGATTTGATTAGGGTATAGGAATTCATATAAATACCAACCCACAAATCATCATCAGTGGTGTGGGAAAAGATCAAATCAAATCCAAATATAAACCCAAGTTCATCATTGGCATCGAGTGCGCAACTAAAACGAATGATAATTCAAGCAAATTAAACCAACAAAGAGATTACATACCGCATTCTGTCGAAATCAATCAAAGGAGCAGCTGCGAATGAGAAAAGCAACCAGAATCGATCACCAGAGAATCGAATTTGAACGAAGCCCTAATTTTCGCAAGGGAACAAAGAAAAACAAGGCCGCAATTTTCCACAAGCCAAAAGAAAGAGGGATCGGGTGGAAGAATAAATGGGCCGGTCTTGTTTTTATAAAAGAGGGCTTTAGTTTATATTCAAATAGGATTTTAGTTTTAAATTGTTTTTTAAGTTTGTTTTAAATTTTCTTTTCGAGTCAAAATCTTGGTAAATTACCACCTAGGTTGTAGGTAGTGTCTGATTGTCTAGTTAGAATTAGTTCAGTGAGTAGGGTGTGCGAGTTTGCAAAACTCTATAGGCGGGAGCAGAGTTTGCGAGTTTGCAAAGCTCTATAGGCGGAGCAGGGGGTGCGAGTCTAGTAGAGTGTTTGTGAGCGGGAGCAAGGGTTTGTGAGTCTGTTAGAGTGTTTGTAAGCGGGATACTGTTTAATTCTAATAGAAATCTGGGAATGCAGCAGTAGGCAGAGGTTGCCGAAGCTGGGTAAATTTTGTGTGTGATTTACTTTTCAGCATATTTATTTCTGCAGTTTGTTTCTGCGTTTAAATCTTGTAAAATTTGCTATAACCCTATTCACCCCCCTTGTAGGGTTAATCTAGATCCTACAAGTGGTATCAGAGCACGGTATTTTTCTTTAACTCTAGAGTCATGAATCCACCAAATAATACTTTTGTTGAGGGTCATTCCAATATTATTCCTTCTATTTCCGATGGAACAGATTTTTTGAACAGGAAATTGAAAATGGAATTTTATTTAAAATCTGTTGATATTAAATGTTGGGATATTATTGAAAATGGGTGTGATATAACAAATAAGGAAATTATCTCGATTAATGCTCTTGCTATGCATATATTATATTCTCATATTAATCGTGATAATTTTTATTTCGTCTCTCATTGTGAAAATGCACAGAAATTCTGGAATACTTTCGATGCAATATATGGAGCAAAAGTCAACAGCAATGAGATGTCCTCCACAACCAACTCAGTTAAAGAAATGTGCTTAACAGGATTGGTAAATAGCAATTGTGATGAGGATGATAATGATGGAGCAGCCGAGCTGGCATTACTAATGAAGAAATTCAAAAGGAGGAACCGCAAATACGGAAATCCAGCTCTAAATCAAAAATTAAAAAACAGAGAGCACAATATGAAGCCAAGCGAGGTATCAAAACTCACTCACTCTGAATTACTTATTTATTTCCACGAAGTGAATGGCTGTTTTGAACAACTTAGGGAGAAGTATGCCAAACTTGAATCACAAAAAGATACTTTGATAGAATTAAATGAACAACTCAAAAAATTAGTTAAAACCTATCAAAGTAAGATCCCTAAGTGTGATAAGTGTCCAACATTCGAAAAGAAAATTAAAAATGAGAAATCAATATAAAATCACTTAAAAATGAAATTCTGATTTTAAAAGAGAATGAAAATACTAGGAGAGAGAATTCTATTAAAAAGTGCGCACAATTGATAAATGAAAATGAATCTCTCAAAACACAAGTCCAACAATTGTCAATGACTTTAGATAAATTCTCAAAAAGTGAAAAGTCGTTGAATATGCTATTAGGAAAGCAAACTGTTAATACAGATAGAAAAGGGCTTGGATATAATCAATCTAAAACTGTTGAAAACAAGATTAATCAAGAAAATTCAATGTGCACAATTTGTAGAAAATATGTACACAATCACAATAATTGTTGGTATCGACCCAAACATGTGAAAACTATACCAACTTGGGTTCCAAAAGGCACAAATATAAAATCTCTCAAAGTAAAACAAATTTGGGTGCCGAAGGGAGCAATTATAAATAGTTTTGGGTCTCCACAAAATTATTTTTCAAAATATTCCGCCACTAATAACCATGGACCTATAAAAACAAATAGGTCACATAATTTTTTTTTCCGTGTAGGTGTGGTGGCAGGCTAAGGAACAACAATAGTGCTACTTGGATTCTGGTTATTCCAAAAGCACACTGAGCAACAAAGCGAAGTTCCTTAGCCTAGTATAAAGGTGACAGAATCACAATAGACAACAACGAAAAAATATATATCGTAAAGGTAATACAGGTAATGGTATGTTTTGAACGATATATTAAATGTGATAATCTGCACCGTACTCTGGATTAAATCAGCCAATAATAAGATGATGATTCTGACTTATTCAACATAGTTGGCCAAATTATATTCTTATGGCAAAACACTATAAAATTCTCTAGATTCTTGGATTTACTTCATATATATTAGTTTGGATTAAAAATAGTGTTTTGTTGGATGATAATATTTTTGGTTATAATACGGCTAACTCTATGTTCACGGTTTTCTGATTATTTACACGGCTTCAATTCAAATTCAAAGAATGCCATTTAAAATGCTTTTTGAGTTTTTATGCACACTTCATGGTCTGAACTAACAAATTTAATTAGTGATGTTTTCGAGTGAAAAAGAAATTCAGATGCAGATTACACTAGTATTCTAGTTGATAGAAAAATTACTAGTTGAACGTGATTTTTGAGACATTTAGTAATTGCATCAAAGAAAATATCTGCATACTTTTCATTACAAATAATTTTCAAATAGCAGAAAATTTTCTTATAAAACACCTTCAAGAAAATCATTTTTTTTACCATATTTTCAGATTAGTCATTTTTATTTGATTTTAAATGACGATTTTTGACTAATCCGACTCCCTACAAATTATCATAAAGATAAATAGTGATTGAAAAGGTGATAAGTGTTGATATTTAACAAACATTACTCAAGAGAGTATATTTGGAAAATTTCTTTAGGAATTCAAACAAGAGTTATAAAACTTTTTGTTAGGTAAAGATTCCATGACCATTTCTATATCTATCATATTTCTATCGACCATGGTTTATCAAAACTTAAATATAGTTGGTCGATATGTGGTACTATAATCAGGGATCATTTGTTTTTCATTTCATATTTTTTTGTAAAAATAAATAAATATCCAAAGTATTCACTCTCATTTAAAAGTCCTCACGGTTATGCATGGGTGAATTACTTGGATTTTTGATTATGTGCTTCCATGCTCATTTAAAAGTCCTTACGGTTATGCATGTATGGAACGCATATCAAAATTAATTAATTAAATAGACAAGTTGATTCTAATCCCATTTAAAAGTCCTCACGGTCATGCGTGGTTAGAAGATACTTGATTTCATTTTTTAAAATTAAATTGGAATACTACTAATCTCATTTAAAAGTCCTAACGGTTATGCATGATTAGTAGATATTCAAATTCCTGATATAAATGTACCACAAGTTGATACAATTGTATGATTTTATATTAGAACATCATTTCCATTCTTTCTAAAAGTGGAATATGCGCCTAACAAGGGTAGTTATGATTTTTGTTTGATTTTTATTGATGTTTGATATTTATATTCAAATTGAGTTTTAATGTTGGATTAATATCGATCACTCTATATCTATTTTTCTCTAACACTATTATTCTTTTGCTGATAACAAAAGGGGGAAAGAAAAGTTAAGATTTTGTCAAATAAAATCAAGCAGAGGTCAAATAATTTTCCATTTGCATCTAGGCTCATTTGTATATTTTTATTTATATGCATATATGTAGGGAGAGCATCATGTAGAGAGGAAGCATTAAATAGGGGGTGCAATTAGTGTATATCATTGATCAAATACATTTAACACAGTCAAAATCTTAAATATATGTTTGTTATCATCAAAAGGGGGAGAATGTTGAATATGCGCTTATATGATTTATATGCGCTTATGTGATTTTTGTTTGATGATAATAAACATATATATATATATATATATATATTCATTTAAATGTATTTGTTAATGTACTATTTTATTTTTCATAGATTAAATAAATATTTGTTGAATAAAATAATTTACACAGAATTTGAATTCAAACAGAAATTTTATTCAAACAAATATTTATCACAATCTTGAATGGTACAAGTTCAAGCTCTCACTATACATATACATTTTTGAATACATCACAATTCAATTTACATTAATAACCTCACTACATATCACTCACACTCATAGTTTTATATTCAACTTCATTCCAGTTTGAATTCAGCATCTGAGCAATCTGCAAAAATATTCACTAACGCAGTAAAATTGGAAAAGAAATATTTTTGCAATATAAAATGAAGTATGGATTTTTGAAAATATTGTTTGCCTCAGTTATTTGGGTTGTTCGTCATCATTTATATTTGAATTCATCACACACGAACAATGTGACATGCACAGTGTATCACTGTACATGTCACAAGGCCGTGCACATCGATATACACTTGATAATGCTACAGGGACAGGTGAGCACAAGTCAAACCCAAATGAAAAGCCGGGTTCAACTCACGTGCAATATACTCAAAATCACAACATGAGCACAAGGTCAAACCTGAGTTTTTAAAACTGGGTTCAACACAAGGCAACATAAAGAATGATACAAAGCAGACATGAATGCATCAATAACCCAAATGTAGACCACAAAGAAATGCCACCAAGATTATATGTGCAGAGAATCAAGTCGACCAGGTAGCAATGATGGTAATGCAACACAGTGCAGACACCAATGGTACAAGAGAGGTGATGCTCAATGCAATATTGTGGCAATGCACCAACCAGAACACAAGCACAGGAAACAACATCATAATACCGCAACAATCAGAGAGTATGCAACATGTCCAGTTACAACTACAAGGTCAGGGAAGCAACAGTAATGCAACAGTGTGACAGTGCATCATCAACATGTCAACAACACCAAACTGCAACAAAGACCACAAATAGACTAGTTCAGGTAGAACAAGAAGGCCAGAGCCAAAGTTCACAAGTGAAGCCAAATATACACAAGTGCAGACCAAAAGAAGACCACAATGACAACAGCCAGTGCCAACAAAGAAAAGAGACGACCAACTGAAACACAGTGTATATATGACAACAACATGTACACATGGGGAAGTGCATTTATCAAGTATATCATGAAGCAATACCACAATATCAAGTTCAAGTCAGACCAACAGTAACATGCACATCAACCAAACAACAAGGGGTCAAGATACAATCCAAACTGAAACTCCAGCAGTAATGCAACAGAGACCAAAGCAAATGACCAGAACACAGGGCCGAAGTCAATAAAGCCAAAGCAAACAGAAGGGATGATCAGACACAGGACAACAAGTGCACAAATGTACACAATCCAGGCAACGATGACCACAAACTTAGCAATGCATGAAAGTAGTGACTAAATGCAAACTAACCAATGAATGACCAAGTGCATCAGGAATATGCAATCATCTCGAGATTATAATACTATAGAAAGCATGTGCAAGGGTCAAACGAATGGAATGCAACAATAATATCAATATACTGTGAACAGTACAGTAGTGGGTATGCAAGCACTACACAGCAGCAATATGCAGTCGCAAGTAGCCATGCTACAGAATATACAATGAAGACAGTGGTTGATGTCGAGAAATAATCAGAGAATGTACAGTCGAAAGCTACAGTGGATGAACGAAGTTCAAAAGTGCAGGGATGACCAAGTAAGAAATTCAAGTGTGTGTAAATTTGAAAAAGTCAAATGAATTCAACACCATGGTGACCACGTAACAAAATCAAAGCCGTGAGTAACAAGTCGAAGAGAAATCAGGAAAGCCGTGTGCATCAGGGAATCGAAATATTAGGAAAGAAAATTTTAGGAAAGTATCGATTTGATTAGGGTATAGGAATTCATATAAATACCAACCCGTAAATCATCATCAGTGGTGTGGGAAAAGATCAAATCAAATCCAAATATAAACCCAAGTTCATCATTGGCATCGAGTGCGCAACTAAAACGAATGATAATTCAAGCAAATTAAACCAGCAAAGAGATTACATACCGCATTCTGTCGAAATCAATCAAAGGAGCAGCTGGGAACGAGAAAAGCAACCAGAATCGATCACAAGAGAATCGAATTTGAACGAAGCCCTAATTTTCGCAAGGGAACAAAGAAAAACAAGGCCGCAATTTTCCACAAGCCAAAAGAAAGAGGGATCAGGTGAAAGAGTAAATGGACCGGCCTTGTTTTTATAAAAGAGGGCTTTAGTTTATATTCAAATAGGAGTTTAGTTTTAAATTGTTTTTTAAGTTTGTTTTAAATTTTCTTTTCGAGTCAAAATCTTGGTAAATCACCACCTAGGTTGTAGGTATTGTCAGATTGTCTAGTTAGAATTAGTTCAGTGAGCAGGGTGTGCGAGTTTGCAAAACTCTATAGGCGGGAGCAGAGTTTGCGAGTTTGCAAAGCTCTATAGGCGGAGCAGGGGGTGCGAGTCTAGTAGAGTGTTTGTGAGCGGGAGCAAGGGTTTGCGAGTCTGTTAGAGTGTTTTAAGCGGGATACTGTTTAATTCTAATAGAAATCTGGGAATGCAGCAGTAGGCAGGGGTTGCCGAAGCTGGGTAAATTTTGTGTGTGATTTACTTTTCAGCATATTTATTTCTGCAGTTTGTTTCTGCGTTTAAATCTTGTAAAATTTGCTATAACCCTATTCACCCCCCTTGTAGGGTTAATCTAGATCCTACAAGTGGTATCAGAGCACGGTATTTTTCTTTAACTCTAGAGTCATGAATCCACCAAATAATACTTTTGTTGAGGGTCATTCCAATATTATTCCTTCTATTTTCGATGGAACAGATTTTTTGAACAGGAAATTGAAAATGGAATTTTATTTAAAATCTGTTAATATTAAATGTTGGGATATTATTGAAAATGGGTGTGATATAACAAATAAGGAAATTATCTCGATTAATGCTCTTGCTATGCATATATTATATTCTCATATTAATCGTGATAATTTTTATTTCGTCTCTCATTGTGAAAATGCACAGAAATTCTGGAATACTTTCGATGCAATATATGGAGCAAAAGTCAACAGCAATGAGATGTCCTCCACAACCAACTCAGTTAAAGAAATGTGCTTAACAGGATTGGTAAATAGCAATTGTGATGAGGATGATAATGATGGAGCAGCCGAGCTGGCATTACTAATGAAGAAATTCAAAAGGAGGAACCGCAAATACGGAAATCCTGCTCTAAATCGAAAATTAAAAAACAGAGAGCACAATATGAAGCCAAGCGAGGTATCAAAACTCACTCACTCTGAATTACTTATTTATTTCCACGAAGTGAATGGTTGTTTTGAACAACTTAGGGAGAAGTATGCCAAACTTGAATCACAAAAAGATACTTTGATAGAATTAAATGAACAACTCAAAAAATTAGTTAAAACCTATCAAAGTAAGATCCCTAAGTGTGATAAGTGTCCAACATTCGAAAAGAAAATTAAAAATGAGAAATCAATATAAAATCACTTAAAAATGAAATTCTGATTTTAAAAGAGAATGAAAATACTAGGAGAGAGAATTCTATTAAAAATTGCGCACAATTGATAAATGAAAATGAATCTCTCAAAACACAAGTCCAACAATTGTCAATGACTTTAGATAAATTCTCAAAAAGTGAAACGTCGTTGAATATGCTATTAGGAAAGCAAACTGTTAATACAGATAGAAAAGGGCTTGGATATAATCAATCTAAAATTGTTGAAAAAAAGATTAATCAAGAAAATTCAATGTGCGCAATTTGTAGAAAATATGGACACAATCACAATAATTGTTGGTATCGACCCAAACATGTGAAAACTATACCAACTTGGGTTCCAAAAGGCACAAATATAAAATCTCTCAAAGTAAAACAAATTTGGGTGCCGAAGGGAGCAATTATAAATAGTTTTGGGTCTCCACAAAATTATTTTTCAAAATATTCTGCCACTAACAACCATGGACCTATAAAAACAAATAGGTCACATAAATCTTTTTCCGTGTAGGTGTGGTGGCAGGCTAAGGAACAACAATAGTGCTACTTGGATTCTGGTTGTTCCAAAAGCACACCGAGCAACAAAGCAAAGTTCCTTAGCCTAGTATAAAGGTGACAGAATCACAATAGACAACAACGAAAAAAATAAATATCGTAAAGGTAATACAGGTAATGGTATGTTTTGAACGATATATTAAATGTGATAATCTGCACCGTATTCTGGATTAAATCAGCCAATAATAAGATGATGATTCTGACTTATTCAACATAGTTGGCCAAATTATATTCTTATGCCAAAACACTATAAAATTCTCTAGATTCTTGGATTTACTTCATATATATTAGTTTGGATTAAAAATAGTGTTTTGTTGGATGATAATATTTTTGGTTATAATACGGCTAACTTTATATTCACGGTTTTCTGATTATTTACACGGCTTCAATTCAAATTCAAAGAATGCCATTTAAAAATGCTGTTTGAGTTTTTATGCACACTTCATGGTCTGATCTATCAAATTTAATTAGTGATGTTTTCGAGTGAAAAAGAAATTCAGATGCAGATTACACTGGTAATCTAGTTGATAGAAAAATTACTAGTTGAACGTGATTTTTGAGACATTTAGTAACTGCATCAAAGAAAATATCTGCATACTTTTCATTACAAATAATTTTCAAATAGCAGAAAATTTTCTTATAAAACCCCTTCAAGAAAATCATTTTTTTAACCATATTTTCATATTAGTCATTTTTATTTGATTTTAAATGACGATTTTTGACTAATCCGACTCCCTACAAATTATCATAAAGATAAATAGTGATTGAAAAGGTGATAAGTGTTGATATTTAACAAACATTACTCAAGAGAGTATATTTGAAAAATTTCTTTAGGAATTCAAACAAGAGTTATAAAACTTTTTGTTGGGTAAAGATTCCATGACCATTTCTATATCTATCATATTTCTATCGACCATGGTTTATCAAAACTTAAATATAGTTGGTCGATATGTAGTACTATAATCAGAGATCATTTGTTTTTCATTTCATATTTTTTTGTAAAAATAAATAAATATCCAAAGTATTCACTCTCATTTAAAAGTCCTCACAGTTATGCATGGGTGAATTACTTGGATTTTTGATTATGTGCTTCCATGCTCATTTAAAAGTCCTTACGGTTATGCATGTATGGAACGCATATCAAAATTAATTGATTAAATAGACAAGTTGATTCTAATCCCATTTAAAAGTCCTCACGGTCATGCGTGGTTAGAAGATACTTGATTTCATTTTTTAAAATTAAATTGGAATACTACTAATCTCATTTAAAAGTCCTAACGGTTATGCATGATTAGTATATATTCAAATTCCTGATATAAATGTACCACAAGTTGATACAATTGTATGATTTTATATTAGAACATCATTTCCATTCTTTCTAAAAGTGGAATATGCGCCTAACAAGGGTAGTTATGATTTTTGTTTGATTTTTATTGAAGTTTGATATTTATATTCAAATTGAGTTTTAATGTTGGATTAATATCGATCACTCTATATCTATTTTTCTCACACACTATTATTCTTTTGCTGATAACAAAAGGGGGAAAGAAAAGTTAAGATTTTGTCAAATAAAATCAAGCATAGGTCAAATAATTTTCCATTTGTATCTAGGCTCATTTGTATATTTTTATTTATATGCATATATGTAGGGGGAGCATCATGTAGAGAGGAAGCATTAAATAGGGGGAGCAATTAGTGTATATCATTGATCAAATACATTTAACACAGTCAAAATCTTAAATATATGTTTGTTATCATCAAAAGGGGGAGAATGTTGAATATGCGCTTATATGATTTATATGCGCTTATGTGATTTTTGTTTGATGATAATAAACATATATATATATATATATATTCATTTAAATGTATTTGTTAATGTACTATTTTATTTTTCATAGATTAAATAAATATTTGTTGAATAAAATAATTTACACAGAATTTGAATTCAAACAGAAATTTTATTCAAACAAATACTTATTACAATCTTGAATAGTACAAGTTCAAGCTCTCACTATACATATACATTTTTGAATACATCACAATTCAATTTACATTAATAACCTCACTACATATCACTCACACTCGTAGTTTTATATTCAACTTCATTCCAGTTTGAATCCAGCATCTGAGCAATCTGCAAAAATATTCACTAACGCAGTAAAATTGGAAAAGAAATATTTTTGCAATATAAAATGAAGTATGTATTTTTGAAAATATTGTTTGCCTCAGTTATTTGGGTTGTTCGTCATCATTTATATTTGAATTCATCACACACGAACAATGTGACATGCACAGTGTATCACTGTACATGCCACAAGGCCGTGCACATCGATATACACTTGATAATGCTACAGGGACAGGTGAGCACAGGTCAAACCCAAATGAAAAGCCGGGTTCAACTCACGTGCAATATACTCAAAATCACGACACGAGCACAAGGTCAAACCCGAGTTTTTAAAACTGGGTTCAACACAAGGCAACATGAAGAATGATACAAAGCAGACATGAATGCATCAATAACCCAAATGTAGACCACAAAGAAATGCCACCAAGATCATATGTGCAGAGAATCAAGTCGACCAGGTAGCAATGATGGTAATGCAACACATTGCAGACTCCAATGGTACCAGAGAGGTGAAGCTCAATGCAACATTGTGGCAATGCACCAACCAGAACACAAGCACAGGAAACAGCATCATAATACCGCAACAATCAGAGAGTATGCAACATGTCCAGTTACAACTACAAGGTCAGGGAAGCAACAGTAATGCAACAGTGTGACAGTGCATCATCAACATGTCAACAGCACCAAACTGCAACAAAGACCACAAATAGACTAGTTCAGGTAGAACAAGAAGGCCAGAGCCAAAGTTCACAAGTGAATCCAAATATACACAAGTGCAGACCAAAAGAAGACCATAAAGACAACAGCCAGTGCCAACAAAGAAAAGAGACGACCAAGTGAAACACAGTGTATATATGACAGCAACATGTACACATGGGGAAGTGCATTTATCAAGTATATCATGAAGCAATACCACAATATCAAGTTCAAGTCAGACCAACAGTGACATGCACATCAACCAAACAACAAGGGGTCAAGATACAATCCAAACTGAAACTCCAGCAGTAATGCAACAGAGACCAAAGCAAATGACCAGAACACAGGGCCGAAGTCAATGAAGCCAAAGCAAACAGAAGGGATGATCAGACACAGGACAACAAGTGCACAAATGTACACAATCCAGGCAACGATGACCACAAACTTAGCAATGCATGAAAGTAGTGACTAAATGCAAACTAACCAATGAATGACCAAGTGCATCAGGAATATGCAATCATCTCGAGATTATAATACTATAGAAAGCATGTGCAAGGGTCAAACGAATGGAATGCAACAATAATATCAATATACTGTGAACAGTACAGTAGTGGGTATGCAAGCACCACACAACAGCAATATGTAGTCGCAAGTAGCCATGCTACAGAATATACAATGAAGACAGTGGTTGATGTCGAGAAATAATCACAGAATGTACAGTCGAAAGCTACAGTGGATGAACGAAGTTCAAAAGTGCAGGGATGACCAAGTAAGAAATTCAAGTGTGTGTAAATTTGAAAAAGTCAAATGAATTCAACACCGTGGTGACCACGTAACAAAATCAAAGCCGTGAGTAACAAGTCGAAGAGAAATCAGGAAAGCCGTGTGCATCAGGGAATCGAAATATTAGGAAAGCAAATTTTAGGAAAGTATCGATTTGATTAGGGTATAGGAATTCATATAAATACCAACCCGTAAATCATCATCAGTGGTGTGGGAAAAGATCAAATCAAATCCAAATATAAACCCAAATTCATCATTGGCATCGAGTGCGCAACTAAAACGAATGATAATTCAAGCAAATTAAACCAGCAAAGAGATTACATACCGCATTCTGTCGAAATCAATCAAAGGAGCAGCTGCGAACGAGAAAAGCAACCAGAATCGATCACCAGAGAATCGAATTTGAACGAAGCCCTAATTTTCGCAAGGGAACAAAGAAAAACAAGGTCGCAATTTTCCACAAGCCAAAAGAAAGAGGGATCGGGTGAAAGAATAAATGGGCCGGCCTTGTTTTTATAAAAGAGGGCTTTAGTTTATATTCAAATAGGATTTTAGTTTTAAATTGTTTTTAAGTTTGTTTTAAATTTTCTTTTCGAGTCAAAATCTTGGTAAATCACCACCTAGGTTGTAGGTAGTGTCAGATTGTCTAGTTAGAATTAGTTCAGTGAGCAGGGTGTGCGAGTTTGCAAAACTCTATAGGCGGGAGCAGAGTTTGCGAGTTTGCAAAGCTCTATAGGCGGAGCAGGGGGTGCGAGTCTAGTAGAGTGTTTGTGAGCGGGAGCAAGGGTTTGCGAGTCTGTTAGAGTGTTTGTAAGCGGGACACTGTTTAATTCTAATAGAAATCTGGGAATGCAGCAGTAGGCAGGGGTTGCCGAAGCTGGGTAAATTTTGTGTGTGATTTACTTTTCAGCATATTTATTTCTGCAGTTTGTTTCTGTGTTTAAATTTTGTAAAATTTGCTATAACCCTATTCACCCCCCCTCTAGGGTTAATCTAGATCCTACAACTTTACCCTTAATTCCATATGTTCACTCTACCCTCCTAGCCCATAAGGGTAGATTGGAACAAAAGAAATCAAATATATCAGATATGTCTCTGAATTTCATCTCAAACAGTAGTAGAAACAAGAGTCAAGCAAAAACTCCTACTAATAAAAATCAGCAATACTTCAATCAGAGGGGTGGTCAGTCTTATAGATCAAGAGGAAGAGGCGGAAGATGGTCTAATAATAGTGGAAACAATAGACCCAGATGTCAGATTTGTGAGAAAATTGGTCATATTGCTAGTAAATGCTATTTTAGATTTGACATCAACTACACTTAATCTCAGCAAAACAATAACAGTGCAAGAAACAACAATCCCAGTGCAAATTTAATAAGTGCTCAGCAAGAAATTGGAAGTCAAAGTGACAGCAACATCAGTGATAGTGGAAAAATTGAAGATATTCATGACAACAACTGGTATCCTGATTATGGCGCAACAAATCATGTCACTAACAACTTGGCAAACTTGAATCTTGGCAACAAGGAATATAAAAGTACACAATCATTACTTATGGGCAATGGCAAGTCTGTAAAAATCTCTCATACTGGTAGTGGGTATATATCAAGAAAAAAACAATTATACTTGCATAATTTATTAAGAGTACCATCTGTCAAGAAAAACTTATTAAGTGTTTCTCATTTTGCCAAAGATAATAATGCGTTTTTTGAGTTTTACCCTACTTGCTGTTTAGTTAAAGACACTCTAACAAAAAATGCTCTCTTACAGGGTAGAGTGGTTAAGGGATTGTATGCTTTCAATGTTGCTAATTCAAGAATCTCAGAATGTTAGGAAAAATGGTGTAGTAACTCTGAAATCAAATCTTAGAATGACTGTAAGAACTTTGATATTTGGCATTGTAAACTTGGACATCCTCATGTAAATATTGTTAAACAAGTGTTGAATGAAAATAATATTTCTTTTAACAATATTTCAACTCCATATATTTGCACTTATTGTCAAATGGGTAAAAGTCACAGATTGCCATTTATGGACTCCAAAGCTAGTTACAACAGACCATTAGAACTTGTTGCAACTGACTTATGGGGTCCAGCACCCATATCAACTGACTATGGGTACAAATATTACATTTCTTTTGTTGACTCATATTCAAGATATGCGTGGATATTTTTTTTGAAGACATAGTCTAAAACATACAATGCAGTTCAGCAATTTATAGTGCAGGCAGAAAAGTAAACAAACTGCCAACTAAAAATACTATAGACAGATAATGGTGCAGAATTTTTATCTCTGAAGAAATTTTTTCAAGAGAAAAGTATTATACACAGGACAACTTGTCCTTACACATCAGAACGAAATGGTCTGATTGAAAGAAGGCATAGACATATAGTGGAATTAGGCTTAACACTGCTAGCAAATGCATCATTACCACTTAAGTTTTGGCCAGATGCATTTGCCACTGCAGTATTCCTAATTAACAGATTGCCTACAAAGGTGTTAAAATTAAAGTGTCCATTAGAAATACTTTACAATGTCAAGCCTGATTATCATAGTCTAAAAATATTTGGTTGTCTATGCTTTCCCTATCTCAAACCATACAATTCCCACAAACTAAATTTTAGGTCATCACCATGCACATTTTTAGGCTATGCAGCAAATCAAAAAGGCTACAAATTCTTATCTAGTAACGGTAGAATATTTGTCTCTAGGAATATTGTATTTAATGAGCAAGTGTTTCCCTTTAGCAATGCAGCAATTAAAACTTCTCAGAAAGTTTACAATGCAAAATATTCTATGGTATCTATACCTAAGATAACTGACAAAGCAGCACACACTCCTGAAGATAAAGCTTAAGGCAATGAAAGTCCACAACACACAGTGTCCTCTTCAGAACGAGGTCATGGATAAACTGAATCATCTGACATACCGGCTCAAATGCAGCAGTCAGATAGTCAAATGCAGGAAAATTCAAGTCTGACATTAAGTGATTTACAATCACCTAATGTATCTCAAGAGACTGAAGTGAATAACAATGATCATCAACAAATTACTGAAAGAACTGGGCATCACATGATTACAAGAGCAAAAAGTGGTATATTCAAGCCAAAACTATACAATGCAGCTCTAGAAAATGAAGAACCAAGCACATACTAGCAAGCTATGTAGAATGACAAATGGAAGGCTGCAATGAATGAAGAATATGATGCTCTTATGAAGAACAAGACTTGGGATCTTATTCCTCAACCTGTTGATAAAAACATAGTAGGTTGTAAATGGACATACAAGTTAAAAAGAAATGTTGATAGATCAATTTCCAAATATAAGGCAAGACTAGTGGCAAAGGGATATTCACAACAAAATGGTTTTTATTTTAATGAAACATTCTCTCCAGTTGTGAAACCCTCCACAATTAGAATTTTTTTAGTATTGCCTTATATAGAAATTGGAATATAAAACAACTAGATGTAAATAATGCATTTTTAAATGGTGTTTTGCAGGAAGAAGTCTATATGGAGCAACCTCGTGAATTCATGAGGAAGGGAAATGAAAAGGTAGTATGCTGGTTGAACAAAGCAATTTATGGCCTCAAACAAGCACCAAGGGTTTGGTTTGAAAAATTAAAGACAACTTTATTCAGATTGGGATACGACTGCACAAAATCAGGCAACTCTCTTTTTACAAAGTTTGATTCTGGTACTATCACTTAAATACTAATTTATGTCGATGATTTTATTATTACAGGCAGAGATGATCAAGAGATCAACAATCTTATTCAACATTTAAACAAGGAATTTTCAATCAAAGATCTTGGAAATTTAACTACTTTTTGGGAATCGAAGTAAAGAGATCTTCAAAATCCATGATACATCTTAATCAGAAAAAATATATCAATGAAATTCTCACTAAAGCCAAAATGGATCAATCAAATTCAATCTCAACACCCTTTGTAATGACCCAGAATTTCTGTCATTTGAAATTCGTATATTTAATTGATTTTAATATTAACAAGTAAAATTTGTAAGTTGAATAAATTTTATTTCGAACATCTAGATTTATTGGATAATTAAATCGATAATTTAATATTTGTTATTACAGAAATAATTGGAAATTGGGTTTAATGTGATTAAAATTGATTTGTAAATTTGTATTAAATCATATTAGAGTTAGAATGATGTTATAGAACTTTTAAAATTGAATTTAAAGTTAAATTGTGGAAATTGAATATTTTAATATTTAATTGACGAGTAAAAATAGTCATTTTTCAAGCAATCTTGGATTTCGACGAAACTAGTTTCATCGGATCTGTAATGTTATATTATTGTAAGGTTTCAAATTTCGTGTCAATCAGATTTACGGTTTGTCCGGGGTAAGCTAAAACGCACTGAAATCGGTTTAAGTGAATTTTAAATTTAAATAGTCAATTTGAAAACCTCCAAATACGATCAAATTGGCTCTCGATACATATTCCATTGCGTTCGGAATGGGGGTAAAACATTATAAATGCCTGGTGGCACGCTTCGTTTGGAGTTTGGAAAAAATTCGGGTGAATAGCGCGCGAATATTTTCTATAAAAGGCCCCCATATTTCGTTTTTTACATCAAAACCCTAACATCTAAACCCTAGCCACTAGTTTCAAATTAATGGCCGATATTTTCGTTCCTTCTTCCCTTAATCTCTCTAAATCCATCGACGATTTTCAAAAACTTCCAACTAATAAACTATAGAGCATCGCGAGACCTTCAAATGTATATGGTGATGATCGTATATGATGCAACGATCAAGGAGAAATCGGCCGATGAATGCCGTACGTTTGAACGAGTTTTTCGTGGTCGATGGACGACCGAGTTGCATGAGATTCATGGTGAAGGTGGAGTTTGTGATGGTCATTCGAATGGCGGTGGTTGATCAGCGTGAAGATGCTCTATTGGTTGCGGCAATTAGGGTTTTCGGCGGCCATATGGGTTTCTTGGTCGCGATTTGTAACCTGGAGAAGATAGCAAAGGTGCGGCCGTGATTTACTTTGATGAAGTGGATGGCCCAGATGAAAATTAGGTTTAAAATTTAAAAAGAAAATAGTAATTAATTTATATATTAAATCGTATAAACTTTGTAACACTATAACTTTTTCATACGAGGTCCGTTTTGGACGAAACGAATTGCGTTGGGTTCGTATTCGCGAATACTACGTGCTGGTGCTGGATTGGAGTTGATTTGAGCTAGTGTGAATTTTGGATAAAATTAAATGCGCGTTTAATTTTATTCGGAATAAAACACTGCAACTGTTATTGGAAGCAAGGTGAGAACTTCTCACTCAATCGAAATTGTTTCGATTTAAATTTTAAATAGTTAAATTTAAAATTTCTTGATTGTGTTGATTGTATTCTTGGATGATAAATTATTATCTATTGTTTTGAAATAGATCTTATACGCCGTATATTAAGCGGAGGTTATTATATTAAACACATATACTGCGATATTCCACCTTGAAGTGGAATTGGTATTATATATGTACTTGGAGTTGATTTTCCCGCATTATATAGCGGATGAGACCCTATTGCGCCACATAATAGCGGATAATATTTTTATATAAACCCATGTACCTCGATATTCCATCTTGAAACGGGATTGGTATTGTGCTAACATCTGTGGATGTAGGGAAACAGGTTGGAGGCATCCAACTGGATTCCTCAACAGTATTGATTTATTTACAGATATTTGCGATATATTCTGTTATCATATTGATATATGATGTTTGGATGTCGTGGTTGATGTATTGGTGCTGTTGCAGCATTGAGCCTATTTTTGGAGTTTTAAAAATGTTAAAGTAACGATTTCGAATTTAAAAGGATTTTCAAGTGATTTTTGAAAGTATACATTTTTTTTTGAATTTTGGAATTGATTCATTTTAAATAAATAAACGTTATAATTTTTATGTTATAGAAATTATGATTTTTGTGAAATATAACCGAAATGTTATTTTTGAAATTGATTAATTTGTAAAATGGTTTAAATTGGGATTTTTGAATTATTATAAACGGTTTATATAAAAGATTTAAAAAAATTGATATTTATGAATTAAAATATTAGAATTATAAAACGAGTTTTTTTAAGTGTTAAAATGAAATATAAATGGATTTCATAAGTGAATGAAATTTATAGATTTATATATTGTGAAGTTATAAAATGAATAGATTTTGTAAAATAAAAGATTTATAAGTAATTAACTTATAAATTGGATTTTGGCATTTAAATGAGGTATAAATAGAATTTGTTAATTAAGGGATTTTATAAGTTGAAGTTTTCATAAAATATCTATATATATGTGAATTTATAAACGTTGTTTTATAAATCCGAAACCAATTGAATTTGATAAGTAAATATGAAAGCTTATTAAAGGAGATATATCCATGATTTTGACAGTGGATAATCCTTTAAAATAAAATGTGTAAAAACGTTGAATTTGGTTAATGAAATATATTTACGATTTTGGACAGTGAATAATATATTAAAGAAATATTTTGGGGAAGTGATATTTTAAAAAGAATTAAAAAGATTTAAAGGTGTTTTAAAATGTATTAAGTATCGAAACCATAGATTTCAACATTCATTGTTGAAATAGACGTTTTTGAGAAATAAGGAAATGGTGGACTATAACACTGTTGTTATAGTAAATGATTTTCGAAAGGAAATGTTTTATATAGTTTTGGGATTTATATATCTATCTTAATTTCGAATCTCTATGCTAGTGATTTTGGGTTGTTGTAACGATGTTTTACGCAACATTCGTTTTGACTCAAATGAATGTGTTTAAGAGAATGTTTTCCTTAAAGAATAAAGTATATACTTAATTGTGATTTAAGTATATTGAATATTTTCCAAATGTTGAAAATAAATAGATTTGTGAATTACTTATTATTAAATAAGTATGGAAATGTTTTCCAATATGAAGTGAAATGTTTTGAGATTATATCTTTTAAAGATAAATTGGAAGTGAATATTTGAAATCGATTTGAAAATTGTAAATCAGTGGATATTTGAAAATTTAAATTCACCATGGAATTAATGAAGGAAAGGGAAATTTTTTTAAAAATAAACATTGATTTATTTTTGAAGTGTGGGAAAATATATCTTGTAAAGATATTTTTGGAATATAAATAATTTGGAAAATAATTTGGAATCTGGTGATGTTGTGCATATCTATTGATAGTTAAATAACCGACTATCAATATTTACCTTTAAATGGGTATTTGTTGTGATTTGCTTGAATTTGAATGCTACACTTATTTTGAAATAAGCACTCGTTATTCGGTTTAGCCGGGAGAGGACCTTTGGGTCATGAATCCCATTTCGAATAGTGATACGTCGTAATGGATAGCATTTGAAGATCGGTGTTGAAGACCGGATATTTTCAAAAACGGAAGGATTACCGTCGAATGTCTCTACATCGGCTGATCTTCGATATAGAGATTTTATCACCCTTTGTGATGGGAAGTCCGGTCGTGATTAGTGAATATCCGGATTGCAAGGGCTTCTTTGGAAGTGCCTTCGGTTCCATTCGATCCCAGAACGGACTTGTATGGATGTGTGTCTGACGTTACAAATTTAAGATGTAAAGCTGGTTTCTACCAAATATATTTCTGTTGGTGGCATAGAATTTATTCTCTTAGCTTAACACCCTTCTCTGAGACGTATGAGCTCAGAGGTTATGTAGTTGATGGTTACTAGTGATATATTCCCAATTTGGTAATGTGGCATGCTGAGTGCTGCTGAGCATTTGTTGATCAAAGCATAGCTTTTGTGAAAAGCATAGCTTTGTGGATGAGACTTCGTCGGACCTCACACCCCGGTAATGGTCAAAATAGGAAAGATGTAGCAAGGTTTTAGGGAGTAGCGCCCCTTAGGGTATGTGCATTTCCTTCTGGATAGAAGTGGTATCATGGTATGGAGCCCAGATACTTAACTTATGTGAATGTCGCAAATATATGTGACTTTGTGATTGATGTTGGTTGAGGATCCTCAGATAAAGGTTGTTTACAACCAGGGGATGGCATACTCGTGTCAGTTGTTACCTACTTTTGCAAAGGTAACCCGGCCTTCTGTTGGCAGAGATCCGGTTAGGTTCTCGGGGCGTCTCTCCAGAGGCGTACCCATGTGGCAATGTGAAGTTCCTTGGCCTGACCATTTGTTGGAATTCCGAACTCCAATACGCACCTTGTACGGTTTTAGTTGTAGAACCTGCCATTTACTTTTGGTGGTCACCACTGTTTAGATGGTAGCTATAGTAGGCATAGTTCAGAATGTCTATGTTGGCTAAGATTTATATCATACTTTCGAAATGTTTTCCTACACTTTGCACTTATAGTAATAATATCAAAGAATTTTTTCTGCATATCAAGCATGTTTGACTATCATAAGGAGAAATCTCCTCCGATTCCGCATTTGCATTGTGTGTGCGTGCGGGAGGCCTTATAATAGTTTCATTTTCCAAAAGCATAGCGGATCTATTTTAAAATATTTCTTTGTTTGTTTTTAAAGACAAACTGTTTAAGTTCTCACACCAGTCGCATGACTGACCTGGAGTTTATTGTTCTCTTCCTAAACTCTGGGTGCCCATCATTTTCCACACGGGCAGTCTAGAGTCACGTTATCAGGTCATTCTGGAATTCAGGAGATGCTGTGGAGATCAGGAGCAAGCTGGATGGCGTGGCGTATCAACTAGCGTATAATATTTTTTTTCCGCTGTTTGTTGTTGTAAACTCTGATAATGTAATGTAATGTGATGTAATGTAATAACTGATATAGTTCTTTGTTTTAAAAATATTCATTTATCTATTATATGTTGTTCCGCTGTGATTGTGAGATTCTGATATTGTTTCTGTTGCTTCTTCTTTCTTTCTTTATTCTTCTGTCTTCTACTTCTTCTTTAACCCTAACGGTACGGTTTTCCGGTCTTCGATTTCTCGGCAGTTGATACAGTGGACGTATTGATGTCGATTTTCGTGAGTCGAAAATCCTGTTCCTGACACCCATGATAACCAATGCTCATCTATCAAAGACTAAAGGATAAATAATCACAAATGACATTCAATACAGGAGTATTGTAGGTGCACTTCAGTATGCAATGATCACTAGACCAGAAATATCTTTCAGTGTAAATAAAGTAAGTCAATTCATGCAATGTCCAACAGATGAACACTAGAGAGTAGTCAAAAGAATACTGAGATATCTTAAGGGAACATTAAATTATGGATTAACTATTGAAGCAGTTCAAACTATTAGCATTACTGGATATGCAGATGAAGACTGAGCAAGTGACATATATGACAGAAGATCAACAAGTGGATACAACATTTACTTAGGCAAAAGTCCAGTTTCATGGTGTTCAAAAAAAAACAACCATATCCAGGTCTAGTACAGAAGCAGAATACAGAAGTATTGCTAATGCCGTGGTAGAAACAATGTGAATAGAGTCACTATTTAATGAACTTCAAATCAAAACTGATAGCAAAATTACATTATGGTGTGATAACTTAAGTGCAGTGTCACTCACTGCTAATCCAGTTTTGCATTCCAGAACTAAACACATGGGGCTAGATTTGTACTTTATTCGTGAGCAAGTTGCTAAAGGAAAATTAGACATTAACCACATACCTGCTACTTACCAAGTCGTCGATATTCTAACAAAGCCACTATCAAAGATGAACTTCACTCGGTTCAGAGACAAGCTTAGAGTCACAGACATCAAATGTTAGACAGAACATGATGGCTGCTTTCATTCTGAGTTGAAGCTGCAGCAAGCATCATCAGCAGAACGATAATTGTTCATACTTCAGCAGTATGTCTATTTTCAGGCTCTCTTCATCAACAAAGATTCAACTTTTACTCTTTTGACTCAGATCTCACAAGTTCAACTATTCGAGACTTGTTTTCCGCCTCAATTTGAAGGCAATAAGTATATTTTGCAAGAACACCTTACAAAATACACTCAAGCCAGCAAAACATGCATAGATGCTCAAGCAAAACGGAAAAGATCTTAACTTTGCATCAGATCTGAATCAACCAAGGCGGCTCATCAATAGCAGCACATCATCCTCTCGTTTAACCTCAGATCTCACATGTTCTTTAACTTAAGGCTCATTTTTTTTCTCAATCTGAAGGCAACAAACATATTCCGCAAGAACATCTTTCAATATCTCAAGCAAAACTGAGAAGATCTTGTCTTTGCATCAGATCTGAACTATTTTAGGTATTTTTTCGATGACGACGTATTTTTGTGAAAAAGATCGCAAACCCTAGATTTGGAGCTGGGTTTGAGAGATGCGTAATATGATAGTATACCAGCCTCAGAGCATACGAAGATCTTTTATTTCTTTTATGTATTTAGTTACAGACCATGGGCTTTGCATTTGACCCAATACATCATATATCTTTTTGTATAAATACAGAGTACAAGGCTGTAACAGAGGATATAATCTGATTACAAAAATACTTTTGTACAACGAAATATTATAAATAAAGTTCAATATCATCATCTTCTTTTGATAATAACGATGACACAGATACTGTTGGAAATTATAAGTAATTGGACTAAATTGCCAATCCATGCATGGAAATTACTGAAAAATTGAAATTCTTCGGGATCGTTTTTACACTATATGAACATTCATCTAGCAATGTTGCTCTTGTTTTGATAACAGATGTATCTGTAGGTATTATTAGTACTGAATATCAAACTAAAATATAGTACTTAACTCCACTTACCTCAAATATAGTACTTTAACACGTTACGACCCAGACTATTGTCCTCGTGGAGTCTAAAATCTAATAGTAAGATTTATGTTTTTGCATTTCAGTGTAAGATGATAGTAGATTAATAGTAGTCCTTTCGCTATTTATGTACACTTGGTTAAACTGCTATATTGTTCATTGCAGATTGTTGTAGTTGTTTCGATTCAACTATACGCTGCAACTCATATTTTAAGGAGTGACATTTACCCCACTTGTGTACTGCCCTCATGGTGGTAATGATATGTTGTTTATTATACATTTATTTTACTGTGTTTGTAACCCAATTTGAGTATAGGTTTTCCATAAAAAGAAATAGTAATATAACAATACACAGAGTTCAGTTTTGATATTTTAAAACACAAAGTCCAACAAAATACAATTTATATCAATTGTAATGTAAGCTGCAACGCTAAAACAAAGTTACACCTAATACATGGCGCTGAAACCAAGCCAAGTTTAGCAATACAGTTTACAATATTAGAATTACATGTAAATGAAGTATTATTGTTACATATTTTCAGCACTCTCTAATACTTCCACATAATTACCATACAACTATTTATAACAAAGCCATGTGAAGCAACCTGAGTATGGAACAAAAGATCTTATGCCTTCGCGAACACAATAGCATAAGTTTCTTGTAGCTGTTGGAATGCATATAGATATCTTATTAGTTTTTACATTCAACAAGTGGAATGAGATTAAACGCTGCAGTCGAAATCTCCTTTGAAATCATTATAACAGAGTCATCTTTGATGCCCAGAAACCTTTGAAATTTTGTGCTTAGGTGAGATGATGCAATATATTTGTATAAAACTTCTGCACACATGAAAACCATTTTTTTATTTAGGAATTGAGACACAGTAGTCAAGAGTTGATTTCACAGTAGTCACCTTACCATGTATATACACATATGAATTCATGCAAAAAGCAAGTTTATTGTTGTACAGGTACAAGCATAAACATATTCAACTAAGGCAATCGAAGCTTCTTCAGCATGCTTCTTCTTCAACACATCTTGCATGTCTGATACTTCATGCCTGCCACAACATGAACATTTTCAACTTACCAGCCAGAGCTTCTACACCATTCATGCTCCTTACTTCAGTGCATCTTGCACAACGTCTACTATATTATGCACGTTCCATGCCTGCTACAACATGAACATACTCCTTTCTCCAGTGCATCTGTCTTTCTTTGCTGGAGTATATCACTTCCTCCAACATCATGACTACTACAACATGCCTGTTCCATGCCTGTTCTGATATGCTTCACTATCAGCTAGTATTGCTTTCTTCATTGCATCACTTCCTCCACCAACTCACTCTACCACCTCATCTCTCTTCGCTTGCATTTCAGTAAACTGCACGTTCCTTTTTGCACAATCTCAGCAATTTAGTTGAAAACCATCACATTTATGAACATAGCATTCGATTGCTACTTCCAACTTAAAGCACCAATTCCGAAATCAAACTGAAATACCAAAAACTAAAATGAAGAAGTTGAAAACGCTTTACTCTTTGCGTTTTGTTTCTTCCATCGCAATGGATGTTAGAATTTAAAATTAGCCTCTGCTATTTGAGTTGGAAAAAAGAAAGGTTGAATTTGAAGATTGGGTTGGAGCGGATAAAGAATATTTATGAATTAGTAGTTATACAATCAGTAAGCATACTCATTTCTTTGTTGCTTGTCATCTCATCCATTTGGGAAGAGGAGAATGTGCGTAAGGACATAACTGCATGAATTTTTTCCCTATTCCCATCAATTTTAAGAATTCCACCTCAGAAACACATAACTTAGAATTTCAAGAAATCACTTCAAGTCTAGCAGGCATCTAACCATTTGTAAAAGTTAAATTCATTTTAAATCGGTCACAAATCCATATAAATTTCAATCAAATAAACAACTTTTCAAATCATAAATCGCCAGAATAACACAGTAGCCAAGTAAGAATCCACCAAACGTGAAGTTAGCAGACGTGAGTAAATCATTGAACAGATAGCGTCTTAAGTGAGGATAATGATGAACAAAGTCAGAACAATTCAGTCGTAGCCAAGTAAGAATCCAACAAACGTGAAGTTAGCAGGCGTGAGTAAATCATTGATCATATTTTGGTGGAGCGACTATCTTGATGGTCACAGATTCAAGTGAAAAAGAAAATTAAAGCATGGAGTTCTCTGATATGAGGCAATATGGAGCATCCAACATCTAATATGTCGGTTTGAAGAGAAGGGGAAAGATAATTTCATTAAGCTAAAGATATATATGATGGAAAAAGTGGTTAATCAATCATAAATAGAGGATGATTAACTACTTGTACATGAAGCATGTTTGAAATGATGGCAGGCAGGTGGATAAACGTGGAGCAGAGTTCGGGGAAACGTAAGATAACTGTATGCAGTTGAAAGCAAAAGAGGAGGAGAGTTAGGGAAAAAGAAGATAACGGCAAGTTTGTTCGGAATAACGGAAGTAAAAAACTTTGATTAGGTGGATGTTTTTGCAGCATCTGATATCTTCTGTCTAATTAAATCTGATCCTTTCTTTGTCTTTTCCGTTACGTCCGATCTATTTTTTTATATAGATATTAATTAAAACTTATATAAATTATAAGGTTTACAAATAAGAGAATGTTTTGAATATTGTAAATTAAATTTAAGAAAAGTTTTGTTTGATACTAATGATAGATTATTTAATATAGAAACAATCTATCTAGAAAGATTATTTATTTTTTGATCTTTGATAAATTTATAAAGGTTCTAATTGATATTTTACTGGTTCAAAAGATATTTTATAAGATTTTGTGTAACAACCGGGTATTTTCAACCATTCGCATCCATTACAAGTGCATAGGCAGACACTCATGCCGGAATTGAATTGCTCAAAATACCGTGTTGTAAATAAATTTTTGGCAAACCTCAGAATATACAGTAAATAAAAATCACATATCACAGACACAAAGTATATAAAAATGCAGCGGAAGAAAAAGAGATAGTAGTTCATGAAGCTACTATATAAAATATAAGATACATCAGAGTTAAATAAGATACAACAGAAGAGTAACAGGATACATCAGGTACAAATCAGATACATCACCAAACCACTAGATACTGAAACAAAATAGATGGCTGGATCTTCAAGGAAAGCTCCAACGCCGAAGGTGAATCTTGAATGCTAACTCAATCAATCTGACCCGAACGTAAAGCAAAACACAAAACCCTCGAGTCAGGACATAAATACTTATAAGCTGTAAATCAACTCAAGTGAACAGTAACAAAATGCATCAGTAACTTAAAGGATGCTTGGGACCGCCCATCCTCTAAGGATCCGTTAAACTATTTACTATGTAGTAATATACGCTATATACGGTAGTGTCTAATCAGTAAAGTATAATCATATAGAAAATAGCGTTAAGGGGATGGTGAACCTTAACGCGGTCGGAATTTTAAAACCAAAATCGTAGTGGGCTCGATATAAGAATATGACATGGCACGCGAGGCAATGCCAGGGTGGATACACCGTTTGCACTCCCGGACCGGTGGTGGCTAGTGCATTGTTTTGGACATTATTTGCAATTTTGTGGAGTTTTGTCACCAAGGGAGGTGTGGCCATGGATGGATCTGAAATGATGGCTGGAGATGATGCCAAGGAAGAGTGGTAGGGGATGGTGGAGAGTATGGTGGTGATGGTGGGTGGTAGAGGCCAATCCAGAAAGCATAGAAAACTAGGCAAAATACATAGAAAATGAGAAGAAAAAGGTAGAAAAAGATGTAGCCATTACCAGATTTTTTTCACAAGATGGAGGTCATGATTTTTAGGGTTTTGGAGCTTGAAAATTCGTGAATAATATGAGGGAGTCGGCTGCAAAGGATGAGGAAAGGAATGACTAAGATAAATTGATGTATTAATTGCAAAAAGAAACGGATAAAACGTCTTTACGTTTCAGGCTTTTAAGATCTCTTAACTTTCTAAAACTTTTGCATTTCCTTTTCTTTTTAATTTTATAAAAACAAAATAAAATCAAAAATGTTATTTAAAACCGAAAATAAGTAAGAATAAAATAAAATAAATAATTTATTTTAAGTAAAATAGAAAAAGGAAATAAGAAATTGCTTAAAAATAGCAACCCTGACATAAAAATTACAAGAAAATCTCCAATGACTTTGGAAAATTTATTACTTCACAAAAAAAATATTATAACACAAAATTTGAATTAAAAATGGTTTTAAAACATTTCCAAGGTAAAATAATAATTTAATTTTTATTAAATAGAAAGTTAAATAAAGAAAAATGCAGTAAATACCAACTAGGCTTTATAAATTGAAATAAATTCAAATAAACTTTAGAAAAATTATATTATCATTTTAAAACTACTTAAAAGTCAAAATATACATAATATAACATATTATCACATATTAACATAAAATAAAACCAAGAAGAAGTAATTTAAAATAGTCATTGTTAAATAACCCTATATACGCACAATATTGTAAAGGGTATAACTTTCACAATTTACATCCGATTTCAACGAAACGAAAAGTGGTGTTCTTAAAATTTTATGTACTCTCATAATAAAAGAAAAAAAATTTAAATTTTTAAACTTTTAAAATTTTAAGTTGAAAGTCACAGTTTGACTATTTTGACCAAAATCAGCATTTCAGGCAAATATTCAACTTACACAAGTTTGGAATTATAACTCATATAAAGATCAAGATTATATTTAAATAATAAATTTAATCATTTCAAATAAGTAAAATAAGTTTTTAAATCAAAATCTTACATTAAAAATAATTAAAATATACAATAAAATAATTACAAAATACAGGGTTGTTACACTCTCCCCCACTCAAAACTTTTCGTCCCCGAAAAGGAATGAGGTATGGAAGGGCACAGAAAAGATAGAGTGAAATAGGATTAAGATAAGATAACAAGAAGATTGAAGTTATACCTGATAACTGTTGTTATAGGTAAGTTTAACAAGGTAGAGGTGATCTTTCCAAGATCCTCCAGAATCAAGAACACAAGCACGAAAAAGGTGGATTCAAAATGATTACCAAAGGTCTATCAAGATTATAGAAAGATTTCTAAACAGAAAGATTATAGAAAGATGCCTATACCGGTCTATAGCAAGATAAGGATAATAAGGACAACCAAAAGATAGTTTGAAAAACAAAATAAGGAAATAAATTTGAAAGCTTGGAAATTTCAACTTAAATAGAGAATAAATCTTTACACAAGTTAAATAAATCTTAACTATCTCAAATTTCATTATCTTATTATCCAATCATCTAAAATTAACCATTTTTAAAACCATGGGTTTGAAAAATAATCATTTATTACACTCACAATGTACTTAATAAATTTTATTCTTCTTTATTCCTAATCAAAATTAAATTTATTCCTCTCAATATATTTATCACTTATGTTAAACATACTTACACTTATTATTACTACTTTCTTTTATTCTTAGTTCTTTTAAAATTAATTTATTGTAAGTTATTCAATTACCCTTTATTATATTTACCCCTGTTAATCATTAAAATTTAAATGTATAACATTTATTATAACCACTCAGATTTTATTTATAAAATCTTTTTATATTGTATATTATCCAATTACATTGTTAACTTCTGAAATTAAGGTAAGTTATATTGGAATGCAATTGTATTATACAAATAAAACTTTCCAATTCAATTATCTCAAGTTTGAATCATTTATCCAAATTTTTGATTTTCTTTTTACAATTGAAATTATTCTTCAAGCTAAAATTTAAGAATTAAATTTCCGATTACATTCAAACCATTTAGAGATAAGTAATAATATATACATAATATGTCAAATCAAATTTCAATCATATATCTATATATATATATATATATATATATATATATATATATTATAAATCAAGTCATATTTCAGAAAATTCAAACCAAATTAAATTCCCCAAAACAAAGCTGTAGCAAGACTACAGAACAGTCTCTTAACTTCGAAACTCGAAAATGAACGTCGATGATGTCGCGATCATCACCGAAGTTATTTTCCAGCGACAAAGAGAAGAGCACTATAAAATTCTTTGGAAACAAATTCTATTTGAAAATACTTTAAATAATATATCCCCTTTTTAAAACTTTAAACACAAAGTTTGAAACCATCAGAAATTAAATTCTTAAATTTCTTGTTCTAAATTCTTTTCAGTTCCCAAATCAATTTATAACTATATATAAATTCATTTATAGAACAATAAATGGTAAATTAAGTATTATCATTTTCAAATAATCAATCTAAATCAGTTTATTAAGTTTCATAAATTTACTTATATATCAAAATTTATTTCATTAACCATTTTTTTTTTAAATATATTGTGTCCGTTTGTTCTGTCAAAGTGTTTTGGAAATCTTATCGATAGCGCTGATCAGACGTATCGATCAGAAACCCAACTCAACATCAACAACTCAAACAACACAATATATAAAACATTTTAAATTTTAAATACTAGTTTACAAATACACTATACATGAATAGATTTTCAAAGAAGGATAGAGATTCAATTTTTTTTTTGATTAACACAAATCAAAGGAGATTATGATTTAAAAATAAGTTGGAAACAAGGATGACATGATTAAATAACAGAATAGGAAGACGGATAAGCTTATATAAATCACGGGCAACCTTAACCGGGTCAACCGTGACTTAAGGAATAAGATCGATGTGGATTTTCTAGGGTAAATCTACATTCGACCTCAAGAGTTAGAGTTTGGAATAACAAAAGATATTAGCATCTAAACCAAGGATAAATAAGAATCTCAAGTGAATCGATGCTAATTGTAAAGGAGTTTTCCCCTTTTTTCAATTCAATTTGAAATTAGCGTAACCACCGACTCACTAGAAAGATCATTCGAAGCGGAGTTATGGAATGCTCCAAAGTCAAAAGAAGATGAATAGTGAGGGATACGAATGGATTTTGGAACTGTAGGGAACGTTCCAAAATTCAAAGGAATCGAGTCAAAAGAAAAAGATTCAACTCGAATGAAAGTGATTCTGTAATTACATCTACTCCATATGCTGAGTTTTGCCTAGAGCAACCTCGCTCTGATACCAACTGTAACAACCGGGTATTTTCAACCATTCGCATCCATTACAAGTGCATAGGCAGACACTCATGCCGGAATTGAATTTCTCAAAATACCGTGTTGTAAATAAATTTTTGGCAAACCTCAGAATATACAGTAAATAAAAATCACAGATCACAGATACAGAGTATATAAAAATGCAGCGGAAGAAAAAGAGATAGTAGTTCATGAAGCTACTATATAAAATATAAGATACATCAGAGTTAAATAAGATACAACAGAAGAGTAACATGATACATCAGGTACAAATCAGATACATCACTGAACCACTGGATACTGAAATAAAATAGATGGCTGGATCTTCAAGGAAAGCTCCAACGCCGAAAGTGAATCTTGAATGCTAACTCAATCAATCTGACCCGAGCGTAAAGCAAAACACAAAACCCTCGAGTCAGGACATAAATACTTATAAGTTGTAAATCAACTCAAGTGAACAGTAACAAAATGCATCAGTAACTTAAAGGATGCTTGGGACCGCCCATCCTCTAAGGATCCGTTAAACTATTTACTATGTAGTAATATACGCTATATACGGTAGTGTCTAATCAGTAAAGTATAATCATATAGAAAATAGCGTTAAGGGGATGGTGAACCTTAACGTGGTCGGATCTTTAAAACCAAAATCGTAGACACGGCACGCGAGGCAATGCCAGCGTGGATACACCGTTTGCACTCCCAGACCGGTGGTGGCTAGTGCATTGTTTTGGACATTATTTGCAATTTTGTGGAGTTTTGTCACCAAGGGAGGTGTGGCCATGGATGGATCTGAAATGATGGCTGGAGATGATGCCAAGGAAGAGTGGTAGGGGATGGTGGAGAGTATGGTGGTGATGGTGGGTGGTAGAGGCCAATCCAGAAAGCATAGAAAACTAGGCAAAATACATATAAAATGAGAAGAAAAAGGTAGAAAAAGATGTAGCCATTACCAGATTTTTTTCTCAAGATGGTGGCCATGATTTTTAGGGTTTTGAAGCTTGAAAATTCGTTAATAATATGAGGGAGTCGGCTGCAAAGGATGAGGAAAGGAATGGCTAAGATAAATTGATGTATTAATTGCAAAAAGAAACGGATAAAACGTCTTTACGTTTCAGGCTTTTAAGATCTCTTAACTTTCTAAACCTTTTGCATTTCCTTTTCTTTTTAATTTTATAAAAACAAAATAAACTCAGAAATGTTATTTAAAACCAAAAATAAGTAAGAATAAAATAAAATAAATAATTTATTGTAAGTAAAATAGAAAAAGGAAATAAGAAATTGCTTAAAAATAGCAACCCTAACATAAAAATTACAAGAAAATCTCCAATGACTTTGGAAAATTTATTACTTCACAAAAAAAATATTATAACACAAAATTTGAATTAAAAATGGTTTTAAAACATTTTCAAGGTAAAATAATAATTTAATTTTTATTAAATAGAAAGTTAAATAAAGAAAAATGCAGTAAATACCAACTAGGCTTTATAAATTGAAATAAATTCAAATAAACTTTAGAAAAATTATATTATCATTTTAAAAATACTTAAAAGTAAAAATATAAATAATATAACATATTATCACATATTAACATAAAATAAAACCAAGAAGAAGTAATTTATACAATTTAAAATAGTCATTGTTAAATAACCCTATATACGCACAATATTGTAAAGGGTATAACTTTCACAATTTACATCCGATTTCAACGAAACGAAAAGTGGTGTTCTTAGAATTTTATGTAATCTCATAATAAAAGAAAAAAATTAAAATTTTAAACTTTTAAAATTTTAAGTTGAAAGTCACAGTTTGACTATTTTGACCAAAATCAGCATTTCAGGCAAATATTCAACTTACACAAGTTTGGAATTATAACTCATATAAAGATCAAGATTATATTTAAATAATAAATTTAATCATTTAAAATAAGTAAAATAAGTTTTTAAATCAAAATCTTACATTAAAAATAATTAAAATATACAATAAAATAATTACAAAATACAGGGTTGTTACATTTTGAATATAAATAAGTTTTGGGAAATATATTTTAAAGATTTATTATATAATAAATTTATTTAGATAGTATGAAATATTTAATGATAACTCTTAAATATAAGAAATTATGAAATAATTTTTTTATATGAAATATTTATCTCTATAACTATTCTGGGATATAAGAATCCATCTCTTAGTATTTACCTTATCATATAAAAAACTATATGTTGTAAATGATTTGTTATATTAAGTATTGATTTGTATATTTTATATTTGTTGAACTAATCCATTCTTACATTAGTTTTCTGATTATGTCTTTCTTGTTTATTGAATAAAGATTATATGGATGATTGACTGTTAAAATTGGTTAGAGTTATATTTTATAATGATACGTGATGACATCTTTCTATTTTGTTTGAAGATTCATTTTTGTATGACGAAAAATCTAAATAAATGGATTAGTGATACCGTCTGGTATGTGCTTCTAGTAACACTTTTCTGGTCACTCATCGGACTTATCACATATAAATACCTAGTGTGGTTTGATTGTGTTTTATGAGCCTTGAATAATTATTCAAATAGCATTCGGTGGTATGGGGTGTAGTTATATTATTTCTTTTATTATTCATTGTAAGTATATCTCACTTGAACAGGGATTACACTCATGTGAATATGTGATCGGTATATGTTATAGCCATGTGTAGGCATGTAGGTAAAGCCATGTGTTGGCTAGGATTAGAGCTCTAGCACTTTACAGTCATGTGTTGACTAATATATATATATATATATATATATATATATATATATATATATATATATATATATATATATATATAAAGTCGTGCGTCGGGTTACGTCTAGAGCTATAAGTTGATATATGATATGAGTACTATATGTCTTCCACTTGTATCTGACTCCATTTATGGTTTGGTAGTAAACCAGATTAGCCAGTATTTACTCTGGCAGCCTGATCGTGCAGTTAAGCCATAGATCCACGACATCGTTGTTGGTTATTATATTTGATACACGTCACATATTGGTAATTAGTAGCCCCTTGTGTCGCATAGGCAAGCGGTTAGTTACCATATGGGCATATGTCGGTAGTCATGGCCGAAGAGGCTATGCATTGTCGAGCCTATGGTGTCTCATTGTCACGATACCGAGAGGGCAGAGGTAATGGTAATCGATGACTATAGAAACAAATCCAGCTATTAGCAGGAGGCTAGTAGAACCTGGATTCTTGAAGCGTGCTTTGTGCTATTAGTCTCCCTTTCTAGTTTAGGGTTATGTGTGTTATGGATTGACATATATTATTCACTATCCAATGAGTTGACTTACTAGAGACTGTGTGCCTAAAGTGCAATCGATCCCCGTACTCTGTACTCTTCTGATTTGATATTTTAGAGATACCCTTTGTTTTTTGATTGTGATAGTTTATCTTTGTAGTTTGTAAGTATTGGATATAATTTGATGGCCTATCTCACATTATCCATTGATTATATGATTTTATGATATTATATTAGAGCATTGTTGCACGCTGGCCCAATTCACTTGATGATTTCATTTGATATGATGATGATTTATGGTATAGAAGGATCCAAAATTTTCCACATACACAGGATTGAACGAGACGCTGGAGCGGATATACCTGGATACTCGGAATCGCCTTCCCTACCAGAGGCCGGCTAGGAGAGAACCAACAGAACGGGAAAGGACATCAGGAAGGCACTGTCTCTTTCATGATTTGGATGGACACGACACCAACAGCTGCAGGCACCTAAAGGACATAATTGAGGAACATGTAAGGAATGGACAGCTGCCACAATATGTTGGACCTCGAAATGCAACGGCGGGGAAGGAGCAACCGCCGCCTACCTCAAGCTACGATGGCGGGAGGCCCAGGAATGATGGTCGGTTGATCATCCATTGACCAGGTTAATATGAAATAAGTAGCGAACTATTGGCAAGCAACCAAGTCATTTACACATGTACGGGGACGGAGATAGCCTCTAGGCATGCTCTGAATGATGATAAACTGCAATGCTATGGTTTGTGAAATTTGTCTTTTGCTTTTAGATTGGACACTGCTTTTCTTTTTGGTTTTCGGTTTTGGAGCTTGGATTGAGCTCCTGGTTTTTCTTGCTTTTTGATTTGGATTTTCCTTTGGATGATTGTTTTCGGTTTTGGATGCTGGTTTGGATTTCTGGTTTTGATTTGGATTTTGGATGTGGATTTTGGATTGGATTTTGATTGGATTTTTATCTAATTTTTGATAAACGGTCGTCGGGTATGGATTATGCCTGGCAAGGGGTGAGTCGCTTTGCCCGAATGTGGTAAATTGACTCATTCAGGTCGTCGAGTATGGACTATGCTCGGCAAGGGTCCGGAGTGACCAGGATTCGGCCTAGGACTTAGGCCCTGTATTATCAATTGTTATTTTCAGGTCGTTGAGTATGGACTATGCTCAACAAGGGTCCGGAGAGACCAGGATTCGGCTTAGGACTTAAGCCATGGCATTGTACAGCGTACAGGGACACTGGACCAAGGTCGTCAAGTGTGGATTACGCTTGGCAAGAACCCGGAGAGGTTAGCTCAACGTCCAGGGACACTAGACCAAGACCATCAAGTGTGGATTACGCTCAACAGGAACACGATGAGGCTAGCTTAACATCCAGGGACACTGGATCACGACCGTCAGGTGTAGATTGCGCTTGGCAAGAGCCCGAAGAGGTTATGGATTTGGATATCGACCCGGAGAGGTCCTGGATTCGGTTATTGGCTATTGGATAAGGATGGTTTGGGACTCGGTTGTCGAGTTCGAATAGACATGGAATTGGCTCAAGCTTTGGTTGTTGGATTTGAGATTGGATATCGACTTGGAGCAGTCAAGGATGATATACTCTGGCAATATGGTTATGGACTTCGGATATTGGATTCAGAATTATTCAAAACACGCCTTGTTATCACAAGGCATGTTTTGGGGGGCAAAGTGTTATCCCACTTTTTGGGTAAAAACTGGAATATCAACAAATTCGCAAGGAATGATGGATGTCAGGATTGGAAATCGATTGGGATCAAGGCTACGGTCGATATTATTAAAATTTGGTTGAGTTCCGATCGGGACGAAATTGATTGAAAATGATGATAAGGACTAGGAAAGGCTATGTTTCAATTTTCAGGATAATCGGAGTTCGTATGAAGGAGATATGATCTGCATGGCACGTTTTTACTTATTACCGGTCCAAAACAATGTCGGTCCAAAGCATAGCCGAACCAGCCATCTTCCCTTCCCACCGAATCAACTCCACTTCCCTTCCCACCGAACCAAGCTCCACCGGTCCAAGGCCTCGCCGAACCAACTCACCACCGAGTCAAACCAACCACTACCGGACCGGGGCTACCGAACCAACCCACGCTCCACACACTACCGGTCTAGTCAACACTCCACTCACCGCCGAACCAAGGAGCTACCGAACCAGCTTTGCCAGGCCAGATTGCATCAGCCCAGGCCCACCAGCAGCTATATACATCCAAGACCTCTGCCCCCAGCCTCACTCTATAAATAGAGGGGCAGGGGTACAATAATGGGGGGGAGGTTTGAGAGCTCAAGCCTGAAAGGAATTTTCAAACAACTTTGATATACTTGTAATCAAAGCTTTATACTTGTAATCGGATCGGAAAAGGAGAATAACATATAAAGTGGACGTAGGCACATTCTGGCCGAACCACTATAAATCTGTGTCTTTTACAGTTTAGTCCCTGTTTTTTACATATTTGCATAAACCACCCAAATCACTACGAACAACATAAAATCAACTAAATCATACGACTTGGAGGTGTTTGCCCATTTTTTGTGCAAACATATTTGGGTTATTTGCTGAGATCTGTGATTTGTGTTTGAATATCGCTGATTTGTATTCATACACTGGTGCTTTCACGGTATTTGGGGTTTGTGGCCAATTTTGGCGCAAATAATATTTGTTGCGTTTTTGACTGTATATTCCCTGTTATTTACTATATGTTATGTGTGTTGTTTTATCCTAGTGGCACGCGTGTTTATTGCTTTGTACGATAATGTGTAAGAGTAGATATGTTATTTATTTGATGTTTTAAGTGTTAGTCCAAAAGAGTATTCACGTGTGTACCCCATATAGTTTCATTCTCTGTATTATCTAACAGTATTACTCTATAACACTCTTGTATATTATAGGTATAGCGGTGGGGTGTCACTTCATGGTATCAAAACAGGTTTAGAATGATACATCATATACAAGAGACATGAGTCTTGACCTTAGATCAGATTAAGAGCCCATGAACCTTGGGTGTGTTGGGTAATTTTCTATAATAAGAAATATATATATGTATGTGTGTGTGTATGATTACTAGGGTAATCATCATGGGATGTATTTGTGATTTTACAAATAGATATGTAATTAATTACTTTTCTTTCTATTTGAAATGTTTGGAGTAGTAAGGACGAAAGGATTTTGGAAAGTATAAAAGATTTTGAAATGTAATGAATTATTAAATTGAGAATTATTTTTATACGAAGAATGGAATTTATAAAAAGAATTTATAAAATAGCATTTAAAAATAATTTTAGTTGGAATAAAATGATTTGAAATTAAGAAATACATTGAAAAATATTTTATTAAATAGAGAAATGAGTTTTAGCGGAATTTTGTTGATAAAACTATTGGGAGTTTTGCTAAAAGTAATTTAAAATTATTCGAAGAAAGGTTCAAATTCAAATTGTATTTGAATTAGAATGAACGAAATTTGAAAAAAAATAACAAATAAAAATAGTTGTTGAAAAGTAAATTGTTTAGATGAAGTATTTTGGTAATTTTTAAAAGTAATTTTCATTTGTGGCAAGTGGTTTAAGTGACTTGTTATATATCATTTCTTATGGGAAATTGCGAGAACACAATTTTGTTAAGGGATGAGTCTGTAACAACCTGATTTTAGGTAATAATATTTAACGTTAATAATGGTAATTCAATTAATTAAATTAGAATTTGAAAATTCATTTGATAATTTGTTTTTGAAACTATTTAATAAAAGAATTTACATTGTGAAAATATGATATTTAAAACTTAAAATAACTAAAATGTGAAAACAATATTTTATAAAAGCAACGTCATTGATATAATAGGTTGTTTGGAAAAGAAGTTAAGTTGAAAAGGGAATTTGTTTTTATCAAATTAAATGAAATTTAGCGCTGTGTATAAAGGTAAAAAAATACGCATATTTACTTATTTTTATAGTAGCTTGGCCCAAGCCTAAGTATCAAGTCCTATCTATTTCCAGACCTTTCCATCCCTACATTTTCTTTCGTTCATATTATTCATTTACAGGGGATACTCACTGGGGAGTTGGCTTGTTAATTTTTCTTCCACCTGAAGCAACAAAACCCACCAATTCGCCTCCCTTTGAAAATTTAAAACTAATCAAATAAATTACGGAAAATTTCCAAATTTAAATATGTTCATCTTCACACTCGTATACGTCTATAGCATCAGGGATATTGGGTTGCGTTGAGGGGATGGTGAGCTATACACATGCGAGACTACCAGACAAAGGAAGAAGAAAACACGATTTTCAGGTGAGTTATTACACTCACACACCAATGTTCAATATCAAAAGCTATGATATTCTTGCGGGTATGTCAAAAAACCACTGTGTTTCATGTTTAGTACTGTTCATGTAATGTCGTGTATTTCACCTTATTAGTTCCACCTGTCTTCATGCCATTATGGCTGTATTTGAGTGAGTGAGCATGAGTGTGGTTGGGTGTATTCATGTGTACGTTTATGATAAGCATTGTTTACTTGCATATTACTGTGTGCGAGAGTGCAGTAGGATAGTGAGTGTGTGACAATGTTTGAGTAGCCTGGACTGTGCATGCTTCTATATATGTATATATATACATGCGTGAGTGCAGTGTATTCACGAGTTTGTTTCTGTTTATCAAGTGCTTTCTTGCCTGAGTGTGTTATGTATATAAATATGTGTGCGTTATCTTTTGTCCAAGTGCTTTACTTTGTTTATTTATGTGTATGGTGTTTATGTTTTAATATAAATATAGTTATGTAAATGTGTGCATAAAACTAAACACATAATTAAATGCAAAAGAGCATGCTAGTATAAATATATGCATAGAGATCAAGTATATGTTATATGAAATGAATAACAAAGTTTTTCACTTAAAATATATATTACACGACTAGTTCGCATTCAAAATAAATTTTATATATGAACTAGCAAACAGCACAAAGGAAAAATGAATACACTACAACAAAACAAGCATAGTACAACCTTTTCTTTACAACTTGCATAAAATGACAGTTGTAATTGGTATTTTATAACAACTGTTTATATGTAGCAGTTGTAACAAATTTATTTGTTCAACAGTTGTAATATATGTCTGTAACAACTATTTATTTGTGTCAGTTGTAAATATTTATCTATCAAAATTGTTTTTGACAGTTGTCTGCCTGCACTACGAAAAATTACAACTTCCCTCTTTTATTTTCTTCGGCCCGCTCAATACTTTTGTGTAAACTAAAAAAGTGGCCGCAAAATTTCATAAATCTAAACCCTAACCCTATTCCACTCTTCAATTGCTATCCACCGAAGTAAATCGCGCTTGCTAGAAACCCTCTTTCAAACCCTAACCCTTTACTCTCTGTCATTTTCTCGCCTCTGTGGCCTCATCTCCATTGCTACACGCGTCCACCGCTGCTGCCCGCGTTTGCTCGCCGTTGTTGTTGGTCGCCTTCGACGAAGTTGTGGTATGTTGCTATCCTATGATTTTCTTGATTTTATTTGGTTCTTAGTTATTTGTTGATTGAAATTGTTGATAGTTAAATGATTCTTTACTGCGATATGAATGCTAATCTCATGAATGCTATTTTGTTTACTGTTATATGAATGCTAATCTGCTAATCTTACAAATGATAAATGATTCTTTAGGCACCGTTTGTTTTTTTAAAAAAGCACTTTTTGAAGTGCTGAATGAAGTCACTTAATCTAATCGGCAGTTTTTAAGGTGTTTAGTAGGAATACTCATTCAGCAAAACTGAGTCAAATCAGCAAAATATCAACAAGCTAAAATATAAAGCTTATTTGAAGTTCTGAATCGGTTGTGGACATTTTCCAACGGGCATCCTTTTTTTTCACTATATGTAGAAGCAAGCAGCTGCTTTTATTGAAGTGAAGCAGCTTTATCACAGTTGCTCTTTGGTGTATCATCTTTCTTCCATATTAGAGTTTTTCTTCTTTGTCCATGTAATAACTTCGTACTGTTTAAAATCCTCTTTTCATTTAGTCCATATGTATGTACAATCAGTTTCAGGTTTACATAGGTTATTTTTTTATACATATATTAGATTTTGAGAAGTATTTACCATTTAAATTAAGTACGTTAAAAATGTGTAAAATCTGAAATATATAGGAATGACATTACTAAAAACTCTAAAATTAAATGTACAAATAATGAAGCAAATGTAGCTTTCAAGAATGGCAGCCTTTTTTGCAAAAAATCTTGAAATGGAAAAACACTTTCTTCAGTTATGCTTAATAGAAGTCGCTAATCTTGTGACAAATTTAATAATATTGCTGAAAGCATTTCTGTTTTCATTTCATGCAGAAGACTATTGAATATATTTTTCATTTTTAATTTGTAATAACTCATTCTATGTAATTTATTCGTACTATGCAAATAATAAATGATATTAACAATGAAATGCAAACTTGTGAACTAACAAACTATTTTTTTTCCAATGTTAGTGCATAGACTAGCATAAAAAATGTGTTACTAGTTTCTTGATGAAGTACATGTAAAGAATGGACTACTTAAAACTTACTAGTTTCTTTTGCCGTGTAGTTACTAGTTTCTTTTGCATGTGCGTCCAATCGGATCCACACAAGCTATGGACAAAACATGGGTTAATCTACCAAGGTTTTATAATTTTTGATTAGTTATTTCATACTTATAACTATTTAGGGTTGACTAAGAACATGTTTATTTTTTGTAGGATGACAGAGGAATATAGGCAAGCCATTCGGAATTTCATACATAAGCATGCAGAAAGTGAGGGTAATCCAGAAAAAATTATTTGTCCGTGTAGTCAATGTAGGAATCTTGTTTGGCATTCTCCAAGAAATGTTGTGACACATTTGGTGTGTTTTAGAATTGGTCCAACATATGATGTATGGATCTTTCGTGGAGAAGCACGTCATTCACGAAATGAAGCTGACGAAGTGACAGATACATACAGAATATATTTAGATGCAGAAATTGGTGACGATGAGAATGAGTATCATGTTAACGATAAACATAGGAAACAGACTAAGAAAATGTTGGAGACAACTGAAATTCCTTTATATCCTGGTTGTACAAGCCATACAAAGTTGTCTGCTACAATACTTCTTTATAAACATAAGGCACGAAATGGTATAACCGACACAGAATTTACGGAACTTCTTAAGCTTCTTAGGGATATTCTACCTAAGGAAAAAAAGCTTCCTGATTCTACATATGCAACAAAGAAGTTGATTAAATCATTTGGTTTAGGTTATAGGAATATACATGCATGCGTAGACGATTGTTGTCTATTTAGAAAAGATCTTGTACATTGTGATTTTTGCCCCACATGTGGCAAATCTTGTTAGAAAAAGAACAAGACAAGCGAAGATGGAAAGCAAGCCAAAATACCTGTGAAGGTTTTGAGATACTTTCCACTCATACCAAGGTTGAAAAGAATGTTCATGTCTCCGGAGACCTCAGGACAATTAAGATGGCATAGCAGTAATAAAAGAGAAGATTGCAAACTGCAACATCCTATAGATTCCTCTCAATGGTCTACAATTGATAGAATGTATCATTCCTTTGCAACCGATCTATGAAATTTAAGGCTCAGTCTTGCAAGTGATGGTTTTAATCCCTTTGGTGATTGGAATTCAACATATAGTTGTTGGCCAGTGTTTCTTGTTGCTTATAATTTCCCTTCGTGGCTTTGTATGCATAAAGATAATATAATGCTATCTTTATTAATTCCCGGACCACGTCAACCAGGAAATGATATTGACATATATCTGTAACCACTTATTGAAGATTTGAACAAATTATGGAATAAAGGGGTAAAAGTGTATGATGCATACGATCACAACGAATTCAGATTAAATGCAATTCTGATGTGGATAATAAATGATTTTCCAGCTTATGAAAATTTAGCATGTTGCACTGTAAAAGGGAAGAGAGCATGTCCTGTTTGTGGCATTAATACATGTTCAATATGACTACCATTTAGTAAAACATGCGCATACTTGGGTCATAGACGATTTCTTGCACCTAATCATGAATACCGTCGTCGAAAAAACTTGTTTGATAGAACCATAAAAAATAGACAAATGCCTCCAATACATACTGGTACTCAAATGTTTGATGATGCCAAAGATATTGTGAATGAGTGGGGGAAAAACAAAGGAAGAAGAGAGAGACAGCGGGGGGATGTAAAGAAAAAAAGAATCCAAATGCGGAAAAAGAAGTCCATTTTTTTATTTGCCTTATTGGAAGGTAAAATATAGCTAAAAATAAAATGTCTTTTTATTTTTTTAACCATTTCTAGTAATTAGTATTTTACTATCGCTCTATTATGCACATTTTTTGGGTTTTCGTAGGCATTTCCGTTGCGACACAATCAAGATGTAATGCATGTCGAGAAAAATATCTATGAGAGTATTTTCGGTACATTGCTTGATATCAAAGGAAAATCAAAAGATGGAATTAGTTCACGTCAAGATTTAGAAGCAATGCGTATAAGGAAGAAGTTGCATCCTATAGATGTTGGAAGTAAAGTATTACTTTCTGCTGCCCCATGCACCTTAACAGACCAAGAAAAAGAGATCTTTTACGATAGGATGAGGAATTTGAAGGTGCTTGATGGGTATAGCTCAAATATTGGGAAATGTTTTGCAAAACAGGAAAAATTTCAAGTCTTAAGTCTCATGATTACCATGTTTTGCTGCAACAACTATTGTCTGTTGCATTGAGAGGGCTATTGCCTGTAGGTACAAGGAATGCATTATTGCGACTATGTTCATTTTACAATGACATATGTCAAAGAGTGCTTGATAGAGATAAATTAGAATCCATGGAAAATCAAGTCGTTTTAACGCTATGTGACCTTGAGAGATTCTTTCCTCCTTCTTTTTTTGACATCATGATTCACTTGACAATACATTTGGGGAGGGAAGCAAGAATTTGTGGACCGGTACAATACCGGTGGATGTATCCATTTGAGAGGTATATTTTTTTATGAATACTTAACGTAATTAATTAATAAAACATGCACTTATGAAAGCATTTTATGCTTATATCTTGATTGTAGGTATATGAAAATACTGAAGGGTTATGTTAGAAATCAAGTTCGACCCCGAAGGATGCATAGATGAGCGCTATTGTTCCAAAGAATGCATTAAGTATTGTGCTAGATATATTGACGATGGGTATAAGTTTGGAGAAATAAAAATTCGGAATGAAGTGCAGCAAAGTGATTCCATACTCAATGGACGTCCAATTTCTAAAGGAAAACCCATCTTAATTTCCGAGGAAGTAATTGATGCTGCTCATTGGTATGAGTTGTTCAGCACCGATGAAGTGGAGCCGTACATAGAGTAAGTATAAGCTCAACTCGATTATTCTATATGAACGCAATTAAATTTTAACTTATACATTTGCGATCCAGAATGCACAAAGAGGAGTTGAAACGTTTGCACCCTCGACTGTTACAAGACGATGTGGAATTTTCAAAACTACATTCAGAGACTTTTAGTTGTTGGTTTGGAAAATAAGGTTGGAGTGGTTATATTTTCTTTCTTTAGAACAATTAACCTTCATATATGCACATATTTTTGTCATATATCGTTATAAACAAAATTATATATGTCCAGGTTAAAGATGAGAGAAATGTTTCAGATGTTGGCGAAATAATAAAATGGTTTTCATATCGGCCTCGGTCACAAGTAGTTTTGTATATTGGCTATATTGTCAATGGACGGCGTTTCTATACTAAGGATTACGAGAAGTCTACGCAAAATAGTGGTGTTTCCATTGAGCAAATACTATTCGTGTAGACGGGTCCGTTGAGAAAATGATTTATTATGGCATCTTGCGTGAAATTTTGTTGTTGGACTACCGTCTATTTCAAGTGGCTTTGTTTAAGTGTGATTGGGCAAATATTTATCGTGGAGTTAAGGTTGAATATGGATATACATTAGTTAATTTACATCAATTCCAAAATCAATTTACAAGCGATCCTTTCATCTTAGCAACACAAGCTGTACAAGTGTTCTTCTCTAGAGAAAGTAGTTGTTCAAATTGGTATGTTGTTTTGAAAGCACCTCCTAGTGGTTTTCATGAATTGGAAAAATATGAGGAGGAGGAAAACTCAACTAGTAAACCACTAGATGAGTCACTACTTAATGATAGAGATGTTGATAATGGGGACGAAAGTTACATAAGGAAGGATTGCGATGACATTATGGTATGAATAAAGCATTCATTTGTTTTATATGCAGTCATATGCCTTAAAATGTTTAGTTATGTAGTTATATGTCTCATATATATAGTGTAAACACAAAATAAAGACCTTTGTTCTAAGTTAGGTTAAGAAACTAACAATTAAATATTATTGAATTACCTTTCTTTATTTCTGATTTCAAAAGTGCATCTCTTTTTCGAAAGGTAAACCCATAACTAAATTTCTCTTCTGATAAAAAAGAATACAACTTATCAAATCACATATTGATTTACTTGAGTTTTTGATAGAAGTTTGTCAAAGCAATTTTATATTGTATCATACATGGTTGTTTAAATATTTGTCTGATATCATAGTCTTTACATATAAAAAAAATCCTATAATTAGTATGATGTTAATTTTCTACATGTTATGGTTTTTTTCTAGGTTGATCACTTAGTAAAAGAAGCTTGAACTTGTTGCATCCATGGGTAAGAACGAGCAACATCAAGAAGAGGTAACCATTTTGAATAATATTACCAACTAAATTTTGTCTTGGAGAATATTTTTCTGTTTTAGATATTACATTCTTATATTGCATCATTCGACAGTTTTAAAGGACTAAATCCCAAATTTAAACAAGGGTTTCAAAAGTGGGGTTCATTACATGAATATAAAAGAATATTACATTCATGTATGATGCATCAAAGAAAGAACATAACATAGTTATCCATTTAATTTATTTAGTTAGTTTATTATGTAGCTCAATATTGTTCAATATATTCTTGTGCAAGCCCATGACCAAGTAATAATGTTTGTGTATAATACATTGCTTTAACCTGCGGTTTGTAGGTGCCATTCACTTCAAATTGACATATGCAATCCATAAACCCATCAATTTGTATTATATAAATAGAACTACTATATACTATATATCCATCACACAATCACATATGATCATGGAATCTAACTGCAACAACTAAAGTCAAAGTTTCTCAATCAGACATGCTTCAGCCCAGTTTGATTTTATGTTGACTAAACAAAAACACTTTTCATCTTCCTCAAATTAATCATCCCTTTCCTTACAAAACTGTATCATTTTTTTGTGGTAATTTATTTTTGTGGAATAAAATGATGTTTAGTTTGATGTATTTCTTATACATTTGATTCCATAAGCTTGATTATATTCATGGCTGAGTGTTAAAATTTTTAGAGCTCATGCTACTCATTTCATTTCATGTCTGAGTGTTAAAAATATTTATCTCAATCCCAACTATACCCTTACTAATGCTATATTTGTTCAAATAATTTCAGAGCTCGAAGCAAGCAAAGAAAAGATCAAAGAAACAAAGTTTGGCTGCACTTGCAGCAGCTCGTGGTCTAACTGAAGCTAATGGTGGTATTAGAATCTCTAAAATGAAAGATGTTGAAGTTGAAGTTGCTTGTACTCTTAAGGATATGAATGCTAATGTTAGAAAATCTCAACGCAAGTATGGTGAAATTCCTCCACCCATCATTCCTTGCCGTAAGTCAACCCCTCTCCAAAACTTCACTGCCACACACTCATCCATTCCTCTTGATTCAACTCCCCTCCAAAACTTCATTACCACACACTCGTCAAATCCTCACGATTCAACTCCCCTCCAAAGCATCATTACCACACGCTTTTCCATTCCTCATGATTCAACTCCCATCCAAAACATCATTACCACACGCTCGTCCAATCCTCATGATTCAACTGCCCAAAGTTCTGCTTCACCTACGAATTTAGATCCTTCCTCCGAAGAGGTGAACATGGTCAAAACTAAAAGAAAAAGAGGAAAAACAATGATGAGATTATTTTCCTTAACACCGAATGAGAAGGTAGAAATTGAGTTCAATGACCAAAATCAGCCCGTTGGTCCAAATTCCAAACATTTATCATCATATATTAGGACTTTAGCAAGGGAGGTGATACCCGTGACCATTAGCAATTGGAAGAAAGTCGACGACAAATTGAAGGCTGATCTATGGACATGTATTCAGGTATTACAAATAGTACTGTACTAAATTTAACTTCTTTAGATAACATGGTAATTTTGGATTCTTCGTTAAAATGTGCTTGTAGGTTAGTTTTGTTATTTTTATTCGTTAAAATGTGCTTGAAGGTTACAATTGAATTCAAATAATCATTGATAACACAGTTCATGCTGTACAGGCAAGATTCAATCTAGATGACATACATCAATATATGTTCCTTCAAATGTTGGGACTGCGATAGAAAGAGTCAAAGTCATGGCTAGTTAAAGCTATAAAAATTGTAGCAAAGTGTCCCGATGCTTCCAACAAATTAGGCATGTTAAAACCAGATAATATTAAGAGTGCTCAAGAATGGAATAATTTTGTCAACGAGAAATTGACGGAAGAGTTTGAGGTAGTTGGTTATATTTTGGTGGCTACTGTTGAAATTTTTTCATTTCAATTTATTATATCTAATTTTATTGAATTTCTCTTTTATAGTCGATGAGCAATAAATACAAAACCATACGAGCAATGAATACAATTCCGCACACTATGAGTCGAAAGGGGTACGCAAGACTTGCAGAAGATATGGTAAGAAAAAATAACTTATAAAATTCATTTGTTATGAGTATAAAAAATATTCATCCAATACGGTTTAGTAATTAGTTTTTATGTTCTTTTTGTAGAAAAAAGAAAGTGGTTGCTCATCGGATATTACTAGGGAGGATTTGTGGTACAGAGGCCACTTAAAGAAAAATGGAGAACTACCAAATTTTGTTGTCGGCGATTACATGGTAAGAATACATATATATTACATCTAATTATTTCTCCATTTTCCATTTTGACTTCGTTTTATCCTTTCTTTAATCCAATTATTTTTTTTTCCTTTTTTTATTTCTAGCAAGTTGAATTTGATATATTTTAATTGGCATGTATTTTCACGATTGTCTCCAATATATGAACCTTACATGAATGTTGTGACATGCGAAAAATGGATATTTTCAGATAAAAGAGTATAAAAACATTGATCAGAGTTCTCAGGGGACGGTATCACTGGAGGAAGATGGAGTGTCGAAGGTTTTTGGTCGTGAACATAGAGGTAGAATAAGGGGACTAGGTTTTGGAGTTACACCAACTCAGTTTGTGGTTCACACGAGTAGTTCAACAAAAGTACATGCATTGGAAAATGAAATTACTACCTTGCTGGATCAAATGAAAGAGCTCTCTGATTTGTTTATGGCTGTAAGTTATTTGATTCACTATGTTAGAGTAATTGATACGCGCTTAAAAATTTATTATGCAAGTAACATTTTTTTAAAACAGAACATCAATGGTAAACAAAATGTAGCGGAAGAGCCAGTGACTCCTCGTGGCAATACGCCTCAGGTATTTTTTTATAAATTGAGTATAAAAGTATTATTTGAAATCATCAACTAGCACGTTAATCTTTTATTATGTTCAGTTATGAAACATGCTAGTGTCCATCGACACAACCCAGTGCCATTTACAATTGGAACGTCACAATTCAGAAATCATAATTCCGCGATTGATTCATAGATTTAGGATTTTGCGTTTTCTGTTGTTCGAGTGTCGGTGACTGGTAGAGGCAGGGTTTGGTTCGTGGGTTTGATTTGTCAGTTTAGGCTGTCATGAATTTGATTCTTGGATCATAGCCAAAGTGATTAACTTTGATTGGGAATATGGTACTGTTATATATTGAGATTGAGGTGATAGTCGTCAATTAGTTTGTGGTTTGAGGCGAGTGGCTGAGGTTGTGGATTGCGTGATAAGTAGGGATGGTTGCAATGGGTTATGATTGGCAGTTAAACTTGTAGCATGGTAGTCAAATGTAGTCAAAACTTATAAAACTGATTAGATTTCAACTGGTTATTCGTTGGTAAGAGGAGGAGATACTGCTGCGGGATGAAGGAGCAGGGAGTTGGTTGTCGAGTTAGGTGAACTTGGGAGGGGAATTTAGTTGAGAGGATTGGTTTAGGTAATGTTTTGGCTTCTGGTTGGTGATTGGATAGTGGAGAAGTGGAGGCATTTGAGAGGATTGGTTTTGGTGTTTTGCAGTTTTGTGTTCAGGTGAGGTTGCAGTGATTGGATTGGAATCTGGATATGAAGGGTGGGAAGGATATTGAATAAAGAGCGACTGCATGTGTATGGAGATATGAGGCACCGTGGATATTGAATGCTTGGACTAAACTCTTTGAATATGATATTGCATGCTTAATTCAACATTTCAGATTTCCTACTTATCAAAAGGGCCTGTAGATTTAAAAAATACATTCCTTGGTATCAACTTCCCGATGTGTTAAAGCGGCAAAATAGTGTTTAGATTGTTAAATTATAAAGCCGGTTCGAGAATAAATATACGCGAGAAAAAATGGCAATATTCGCTTTTATGGAAAATCAAATGGGCAGTATGGGGAAATTAGAAGTTGGTTGATCTGGTGCAGTTGGATTGTATGGCACATTAGATGTTTGTATGTTATGGTGAGGAAATTAGAAGTTTTGATGGCGGAAGTTTGTATATTTGGCTGTAGGGGAATGCTACGGTGAGGGTTGTACAGAGAAGTGATTCAGTAGCAAAGAGATGAGGCGGTAGGGAGAGGGTTTTTAATCAAAGGTGGAATTGGTTTGAATGTGGAGGCAGAAATGTGACTGCACGGTGTTTGACGGCGAGGAGGATAAGCTGGTGTGGTTTGGGGCAGTGTGAAACTGCGGCAAGGAGATGAACTGTTTTGTTTTATGATGAAGCAATGGAGATGTATCTGCTATTTTGAATCGATGGTGGATGCAGGAGTGAACAGAGGTGGTATGTGTTTGTAGTTGAAGATGTTGTGAATGTGTTGCTTGATGGTTGTGGGTAGTTTTGACAAAGGGTTATGTTGCTCTAAAATTGAAGGGGTTTGTGTTGCTATTGGTTGCTGTTGTATTGTGCAGGGAAGAAGAAATGTAGATAGTAGAGAGATGGTTACAGTGGTGAGGCAGAAGGATGAAAAGTGTGTATAAAGACAAATGCACAATTTTTTTTGTCAATGTAATAAAAGAAGAAAATGAAAAAAAATGTAAATGTAAAAGGATGTGAATGCACCTTCCTACCGTGCTGTTTTTAAAAGTGAAAGCATCTTCCATTTTTAAACGTGGATTTTAGAACTTGCATTTAATTTTATTTTAAGTCTCATCAAAGTTTAAATATATGAGCTATAAGTGCGTTGGAAAAATAAATGCTCTTTATTCCCTCATTTTTATTACTTAAGTTATCTTCAACTAGCTCAATAATATGTCAACAAGCAATTGCATACAACATCAGAGTTTATGATTTTGTTTGCAGTCACATCGGAGTTTTCAATTTTGTTTACACTTTGAACTTATAAATTAAATGTTTATGATTTTTGTTTGCAGTCACATTGGAGTAGCAACAACATTTCAAATGGTGGAAATATACAAGTTCAGAATCAGTCTAGAAAGTGCAAATTATTGGATTGGCAAAGAAATGTTGTTGCGGAAGCAATAATTGCATCTACTGATCCTACAGTCTTAGTGCATCATGTACCACTTGGAGCAGATTCTTGGAAGGTTTGGATTGATTCAGTGGTGGAGCCCGAAGCTATTTTATATAGGCCTACTTCGGATATCTATACTATTGGACAAGCGGTTGGGACGACTGTTGCTTGGCATAAGGAATTTATCTCTTTTAATTAGTATGTATATGTACTCTTACTGAAATATGTTATGGATTTAGTTGTGTTTTGTATTGAACTTATGAATTCATAAATGGTGTAAACTCGAATTGTTTTCGATTTTCTTGAATGCAAATGGTTTGTGTTGTTTCAAGTAATTTGCATGATTGTGTATAATATTAACGAAATATTGGTTTTAGTTAGGATATTAAGTAATTTATAGCATCTGTGAAAAGATGATTACAGTTGTTTGTAGTAGTTGTAAAAATATATGTTGCAACTGTCATTGTTAGTTGTATTTCATCCTTCTACAACTGCAAGCGATAGTTGTAAAAAGCCTTTTACAAGTGCTAAAAGCAGTTGTAACTAGTCATTTACAACTTGCATGTTGCAGTTGTAAATGGTTTTCCACAGTGTAAATAAGTTTTCTACAACTAGCAGTGGCAGTTGTAAAAGACCTTTTACAAGTGCTAAAAGCAGTTGTAACTAGTCATTTACAACTAACATGTCGCAGTTGTAAAATAAGTTTCTACAACTGCTTCTGCAACTGTTCCGGCCATTGTAAAATAATTCGGATCTATTACAACTGCGGATATAACGACTGGCGGGTGCTAGTTGTAATAGACATATTACAACTGTTTTTGGCAGTTGCGAAAAGGTATTTTTGTTGTATGCCAGTACACCAAATGCCTACATGTTGATGCATGAAGTATAAATTCTAGCACAACCCAAGATGCAACAGATGTATAGTGTTGGTAAATGTGTGAATATGTGTGGGTATGTATATCTACCACATTGTGTTCTCTTGTATGTGTATATATTCATTTGTATGTGTGTGTATTGAGTGTGTGGTAGTGTTTGTTTGATATGCTCCTGGTAGATGCGTGAGTTTTCTGTGTTTGGGTGTGGGTTGTTAGTCCCTAAGGAGATGGTTTTGATGACAACAACCTTAGAATAAGATTATAAAATATAAATACTAACATTATAGTTTAGATATATATGTATATGCAGGATTCAACCATGCAGGTATCAAGAATGAAGATTATACAGTATATAGATTCAAGATATCAAGATTGAATACTCATAAGTATCAAGATTATCAAGAGTTCAAGATTTAAAGATTATAATTTAGTTAGGAATTTTGTTAAAACTCCTAGAAAAGCATTGGCATCTTAAAATCCAATTTGTTCGTGGAATGGAATCCACTTCGAGCCTGTTAAAGGGATGGAACCCTAAGTAGGATGAAACCTACGAAAAATCTAGTGGAACATTGTTTTGTATCCACTAAATTTTATTCAAAATGTTTTTACAAAATTATATCTTGTTTTCAAAATGATCTCAAAACCTTCCTTTTAAACGAATCAAAAACATCTATTCTGATTTTAAAATACTTTTAGCCTCAAAATAATCTTTATCTTCAAATTCAAATTATCCTTTGTTTTAAACTATCTTTTAAAAATAATATATTTAACTTTTAATATTTATACTTAGATTTAAATATAAAATTATAGTAAAATCTTATATATATATATCAAAATATTATTCTCTATATTCATTTATGTATTATAGTTAATTATATTTATAAAGTTTAAAAATAGTTTTAATACAAGATAGAAGTTATTTTCAAAGAAAAACAAATCACCAAAAATATCTTAGGAATGTCGACAACCTCAAGTATCCCTTGTCGACAGGGTAGCAGTTGATTTCAAAAATTTGAATTTCAAAAGAAGTGTCTATTCGTCATATCCTTTCATGAATGGACATGGCTGTTATTCTACTATAAATAGGGGCAGTTTATACGAATTTATATACATATTTTCTCTGATTTCACTCCTCTTCTTCTTCCACATTTCTTTATATATATTTTTACCATTACTCTGCCGCAATCACTATTGAATCTTACTAGATCATCTCTGGTTTGATTCTCTATCACTATCTCAACAAGATCTCAGTGCTATTTAGAGTTATAGGCTTCTTTGTAATAAACTAAACGAGAAAAGGTGTGATTGTAGTCTATGAAATCAATCAAGCGAGGAAAAATGTGATTGTAGCCTGTGAAATCAATTGGGTGAACTTGTTGCCCGTAAAATCAAGTATCTCTACCCAGAGGATTGTGAATCTGGAGTGGTGTACCTCGTGGCCTTGAAATCGAGGGTGTAATTGTACAATTGCTTTTGAAAGGAAATCCGTACTTGTGTGCGGGACTAGATGTAGGATAACTCCGAACCAATATAAAATCAGATGTGTTCTTTCCTTTATTGCTTTTACTTTATTTCTGCATCTATGTTTGATTCTGTGATCATATCTATGTCTGAATATTGCATACATTTGTGTTCAAATTAACATAAACTAAAAAAGATTTAGTAATTCCTTAAAACACTATTCACCCCCCTCTAGTGTTACTTCTACCTTAAGATCCATAATCCGCATTTCTCACATTTGGTATCGGAGAAAGGTTTTCAAAGTTTCATAATCTGAATTTTGAAATTTTTTCAAAATGGCAACCAACACTGGTACTGTTAACACTACCAACACTGGTTCTATTATCCCTATCACTAGTTCATTTGTAGAGGGTCAGTCTACCGTCAGACCACCACTTTTTAAGGGCAGTAACTATGCATATTGGGCATGTAGGATGAAAATATATTTACAATCTATAGGACTAGGCACTTGGAATATCACACAGACTGAATATTCTGAACCCACAACTGATTTTGCACAGTGGACTGCTGAGCAAAAGACTGTTGCACAAAACAATTCTAAAGCTATGAATATTTTGTTTTTTTTCACTTGATAGAAATGAATTTAATAGAGTGTCAGTTTGTAAGGCTACATATAAGATCTGGAAAACTTTGCAAGTTACCCACGATGGAACAAGCAAAGTTAAACAGACCAAAATTTCCATACTCACAAATCAGTTTCAATTATTTAAAATGAATTCTAATGAGTCAATTTGATATATGTATAGTAGATTTTAGAATATTGTGCATTTTCTAATATCTTTAGGAAAGGAATTTTCGGAAGAAGATCAAGTCAGAAAAATCTTAAATTCTCTTAGTCCGGAATGGGATCAAAAGACACTTGCGATAGAAGAGGCAAATGACATCAGTACCTTAAAGATAGAAGAATTATTTGTAAATCTAATGTCATTTGAAGTCCAAATGATTGAAAGAAGAGAAAACAAAGCATCTAAAAAGAAATCAATGGCATTCAATGCATTGACTGATGGATCATACTCAAACAACGATAATGATGAAGAGATAGCCCTTATGACCAAGAATTTTCAGAAATTCCTGAAATACAGAAAGATGAATAATCTCAAGAGATACAACTATAAGAACTCTAGAAATCAAAATATAGTGCCAAACAATATCAAATGTTTCAACTGTGACGAACCAGGCCATATCAAAAGAGACTATCCATATCCACATAGGCAAAATCTTCCTATAAACAATGATTTCACAAAGAAACGAAAACGTGCATTTACTACTACTCTAGATGACTCAAACTCATCTTCAAGCGATGATGATCAGAAGACAAATAATTCAAATATGTGTTTCACGGCAGTTCACGACTCCGACGAATTCAAAGAAACGGACTAAGAAAAAGGTACACCTTTACAATAGATTGGTTGAAATTGCATGCTTAAAATTGGATGCTTGATTGATTGATTTTGAATTGGTGTGTTGTTTGAACTTTAAAAAATTTATTTTTATTTTTATTATTTTTACTATTTTTTTATATTATCATAATATTTTTTTGGAATGTACTATAATTCTAGTAATATTCCAGATATATATATATATACACACATTAAAAATAATATATATATATATATATTAGAATAATTAAGAAAAATAATCATGGAAATTCAAAGACACCTGCCGATAAGGTCCCCATCATATTGTCGACAGGGGTACAGAAATTTGAAATTCAAAATTTGAATTCAAAATGTTGAACTTCCCTCCACCTTTTCACTTTATTCAATTCTCTGAAAAGTCACCTTTTGACCAGAGAACGTGTCCTTTGAGAATCTATTTATTCACTATCTCTTATCACAACTTTTCACTCTCATTTTCAAATTCAAACTCTTATCTCAAAGCTCTCTACTCTCTACTCTAATGGCTTCTTCAAGCAACCCATCCACAATGAGAATTTCCAGAAAGATAAAAGAGCAACTCTATAATGATCCGGAGGCTATAAAAGCATATATCAACTATGCTAACTATGGAAAAGTCCATCCTGGGAAGTTTGCTTTATTTTAAGATTTCTCTACTTATGAAATCGATTCTCTTTTTGCAAATAATCAACTTCTTAGTCTTGTTGATGCTTCTCAAAACGATTTTGTTTGTTATCTAAATCTTGTTAAAATTTTCTACGAAAATCTCAACCGTGGATTTATAATGGAAATGAAGATGAAATTTGGAGTAGTGTCAAAGGCACTAGAATCGTTTTATATTGTGATCTTTTGGGTACCATTCTCAATTGCAAGAGCATGGGAATGGATCTTTCTAGTTTTAATATCGATGAAAATGATCGTGAAACATTTCATCATATTTTTGAAGGAAATGATAACTTTGAATTCAAAAATCGAAACTTTCGACCAAAAGCTAGAATTGTTAATCTTCTTTTACAACATACTTTGACCCCAAGATCGGGAAGTTTTAACAATCCAACTTTGAAAGTTTGCAAAACACTTTTTGCTATTTTTGAAATTATGATATTAATTGGACGCAAGTTATTTTGGATGAATTTCGTCCCAAAAATTTTGAAATGGGTGAAAACACTTTGTATCATGGAATCTATCTCATCCGAATTTTTAACTATTTTGGAGTAGATTTCAAAGGAGAAGAATTTGTTTCTAGAAAGGTTTTTAATCACTCAAACATTTCTCTTATGAAAATTCCATTTGTTTTTCAATCTTATGAGACTCTTGCCGAAAAGAAGAGCGTTTGGCGTATGAGGAGATGGAAGAGGAGGAAGAGGAAGAAGAAGAAGGGGATGAAATGGAAATAGAAGAAGAGGAAGAAAGTGGAACATCTTTGGAAAGCATTGACTATCCTCCTAATCCAACTAACAAAACCTTACTCAAAAATCAAAAGACCATTGTCGAGAATCAACGGATTCTTAAACGGACCGTTAGTAAGAAATTGGTTAAATTGTCATCTAAGATGGACAAGTTTTTCTCCAAAGTCGGCAAGAAGCTTGGATTATCTTCATCTTCGTCATCCTCTAACTAGTTCTACCTTTTCATGTCTTGTTGTATTAGTTTTAGTTTGTTTTGATTTGAATGTTTGTGTAGTTCTTAATGTTTAATCATTGTATCGTTCTATTATGAAATGAAATCGAATTACTTTTTTGTTATCTAGCTTATCCTATCTCCAGAATAAATGTTAGTATATTATATAAATACACACACACACACACACACATATATATATGCACAATTATTCATAAAATCAAAATAAGTCATCAAAATTGACTAACCCCTGTCGACAACCCCCCTTGACCATGTCAACATGTACTGGTCAGAAATGACTTTTCATTTTAAATTTAAAATTTGAACAACTACCTTATGTCTATTCATTTCAAACGAATTTCTATACCTAGAAATACCTATTTCTTCCAGAATTCATCACTCAGAATTATTTCTTATCTACTTTATCTCTAATTCTTCTCACAAACTCAAATATGGTCAATCCAATTCATAATTTGACCGAGAATCTAGAAGAAACCCTTAATTCTTTCAAGAATATTCTTTCTTTCATTCTTCGTAACCAGCGTCAGTTAGAGTTGAGTCAAATGCAGATGATCAAGGAGCAAGAAAAGCATTTCGATGCGATACGATGGATGATTTCCTCCCTGCACAAAGATGATAATGAAGCACATCCTCCTGTCTCTCTCACTAATGATAATGAAAATTGGGATGCCATTAAAGCAGACCCTATATTTGGAGAAGAAGGATGGGTGGAAGTTCCTCGTAATGTTTGATTTTATTTGATTGCTTTGTTTGATTGATTACTTGGATTGATTTGATTTGATTTGATTTGATTTGATTTGGTTTGATGTGGATTGATATTTGGTGTGCAAAACATGTATAAAAACACATTGATATTTATATGATCTTTGATTAATTATCATATCTATCAGTATAATTATCTCTTAATCTATCTATTATATACTCCATTGAATATTATATTAACGCAGGTATTTTAGTACAAGAATAAGGGGGAGTTATATAGTTTGGAGTTAGTTTTTGTTGATGACAAATGAGGAGAAGTATAAAATAGGATAGTTAGGCGTAGATTAAGGGAGAGTTATTAGTTTTAGGGGGAGTTATTAGGATAGAAGTAATATTTTATAAAAAAAGGTCGTCGTCATCAAAAAGGGGGAGATTGTTGGTCCCTGAGGAGATGGTTTTGATGACAACAACCTTAGAATAAGATTATAAAATATAAATACTAACATTATAGTTTAGATATATATATATATATATATATATATATGTATGTATGTATATGCAGGATTTAACCATGCAGGTATCAAGAATGAAGATTGTACAGTATAGAGATTCAAGATATCAAGATTGAAGACTCATGAGTATCAAGATTATCAAAAGTTCAAGATTTCAAGATTATAATTTAGTTAGGAATTTTGTTAAAACTCCTACAAAAGCACTGACATCTTAAAATCTAATTTATTCATGGAATGAAATCCACTTCGAGCCTGTTAAAGGGATGGAACCCTAAGTAGGATGGAACCTACGAAAAATCTAGTGGAACATTGTTTTGTATCCACTAACTTTTATTCAAAATGTTTTTACAAAATTATATCTTATTTTCAAAATGATTTCAAAACTTTCCTTTTAAACGAATCAAAAACATCTATCCTGGTTTTAAAATACTTTTAGCCTCAAAATAATCTTTATCTTCAAATTCAAATTATCCTTGGTTTTAAACTATCTTTTAAAAATAACATATTTAACTTTTAAAATTTATACTTAGACTTAAATATAAAATTATAGCAAAATCTTATATATATATATATATATCAAAATATTATTCTCTATTTTATTTATGTATTATAGTTAAGTATATTTATAAAGTTTAAAAATAGTTTTAATATAAGATAGAAGTTATTTTCAAAGAAAACAAATCACCAAAAATACCTTAGGCATGTCAACAACCTCAAGTACCCCTTGTCGACAAGGTAGTAGTTGATTTCAAAAATTTGAATTTCAAAAAAAGTGTCTATTCGTCATATCCTTTCACGAATGGACATGGTTGTTGTTCTACTATAAATAGGGGCGGTTTTAAACGAATTTATATACATAATTTCTCTGATTTCACTCCTCTTCTTCTTCCACATTTCTTTACATATATTTTTACCATTACTCTACCGAAATCACCATTGAATCTAACTAGTTCATCTCTGGTTTGATTCTCTATCACTATCTCAACAAGATCTCAGTGCTATTCAGAGTTAAAGGCTTCTTTGTAATAAATTAAACGAGAAAAGGTGTGATTGTAGCCTGTGAAATCAATCAAGCGAGAAAGGGTGTGATTGTAGCCTATGAAATCAATTGGGTGAATTTGTTGACCGTAAAATCAAGCATCTCTACCCAAAGGATTGTGAATCTAGAGTGGTGTACCTCGTGGCCTTGAAATCGAGGGTGTAATTGTATAATTTCTTTTGAAAGGAAATCCGTACTTGTGTGTGGGACTGGATGTAGGGTAACTCCGAACTAGTGTAAAATCTAGTATGTTCTTTCCTTTATTGCTTTCACTTTATTTCTGCATCTGTGTTTTATTCTGTGATCATATCTGTGTCTGAATATTGCATACATTTGTGTTCAAATTAACATAAACTCAAAAAGATTTAGTAATTCCTTAAAACACTATTCACCCTCCCTCTTGTGTTAATTCTAGCCTTAAGATCCATAATCCGCATTTCTCACATGGGTCTATATGCATGGGTGTGCATGTTTATGCATGCGTGCATGTGCATGTGTGTGTGAACTTGTGTGTGGTTGTCTACACTTCCTTATGCTTTATGTTTGTTGTTGCGTACAGGCCTGTTATGATAATGGTTACCGCTACCATTTTGTAAATACCGTTACCGCACAATTTTTACTGGTAAGCTAAAATTATTTACCGTTACCGATTGACTGGTATACCAATGACTAGTATACCGATAACTGGTAACCGTTACACTGGTAATGGTAAATTACCGTTTGCCTAGACAAATAATAAGTTGATATATTCTTACACTGAAAGATGCTTCATTATATATCTCATTGGCTCACTTAAAGGACATAGAAATTTTTTTTATTAATCATCTTTTGAGTTGAATCGCTGAAATAAATTGAACTATTTTCTTGCTTCTAGATGCCCGTAATACAACATCTTACATGAATATTTATGTATTATGAACGGACTGGTAAATTACCATTACTGTTGGTTTCAAAAAAATATTACCGATGTGTTACCGTAAAAATGGTAAATTTAGCGTTACCATACCGATTATACTGGTATACCGACTTTACTTTGAAATGGTAACCGATTGACTGGTAATGATATGGTAATGATAAATATACCGTTACCATAACAACCCTAGTTGCATATGTATTAGATACATGACCTTGAATTACTAAGCTTTCCTATGAATTTGATCTTGTTATATTGTCTAATTTGGTGCTGTTAAACAGTTTTTACATCATTTTATATTCAACATTATTGTGTTGACAAGTGATGAAAATTTACTTTCTTCTTAAGACGTATATATTCATATTCCCATATACATATACATATACATATACATATACATATACATATACATATACATATACATATACATGTACATATACATATACATATACATACACACACACACATACACACACACACATATTATGGGTCGATAATGAATTTATATAAGTGATGTGACGCTCTATGTGCAAGCTATTACTTCTTCTGTTTATGCATGCTCGTGTGTTTGCATGTGTGATTTTGGTATGTGTTATAGTTTTTTATATTTATATATTTTGTATATTTAGATATATGAATTAAAACTTATATAAATTATAAGATTTACAAATAAGAGAATGTTTTGAATATTGTAAATTAAATTTAAGAAAAGTTTTGTTTTATACTAATGATAGATTATTTAATTTAGAAACAATCTATTTAGGAAGAATATTTATGTTTTGATTTTCAATAAATTTATAAAAGTTCTAATTGATATTTTACAGTACAAAGAATATTTATATGAGATTTTGAATATAAATAAGTTTTGAAAAATAGTCCGCGGGTGCGACGCAGTAGAAAGAAGACTTGGGTTCTGGTAAAAAGACCCAGCTTTGATTCCTACCATGCGCTTCCCTTTCCTATATAAATTTACCGGGGGTATGAGGGCTTAGATCAGCGGACGACTTTACTATACTCTCCTCAGGTGTTTATCGGCCCGTCGGGTTCTCCTGGGTTTTCAAAATAAAAAGTTTTGGAAAATATATTTTAAAGATTCATAATATAATAAATTGATTTAGATAGTTTGAAATTATTTAACAATGGTTCTTAATCATAGGAAATTGTGAAATAATTTTTTTATATGAATTATTTAACTCTATAACTATGTTGGGATATGTTTTTATTATCCATCTTTTAGTATTTACTTTATTATATATAAAAATTATATGTTGCAAATGATTTATTATATTAAGTATTGACTTGCATATTTCATATATGTTGGAATAATCTATTCTTATAATAGTTTTCTGATTATGTTTTTCTTGTTTGTTGAATAAAAATTATATGAATGATTCACCATTAAAAAATTTTAGAGTTATATTTTATAATGATACGATGATGACATCTTTCTTTTGATTTTGAAAGATTCATTTCTTTGTGATGAGAAATTTGAATAAACAGATTAGTAATATTATTTGGTATGAGACTTTCGGCAACATATTCTCAGTTATTCATTGGACTTGTCATATAGAAATTCCTAGTGTGGATCGAGTGTCATTTGTAAGCCTTATAATTATTTGAATAGCATGCAGCGTTATGGGATGCCGTTAAGTTGCTTGTTTGATTATTCGTTGTAAGTAAATGTCACTTGAACGGGTTACACTCATGTGAATATGTGATCGGTATATCATATAGCTAAGTGTTGACATGTAAGTAGAGCCATGTGCCGGCTAGGATTAGAGCCCTAGTACTTTATAGTCATGTATAGGATGATAGAACTGCTTTGGCATTAATTGTATTGCTTTGTAATGATGTATTGATCGTATATTAGTTGTATATAGTTGTTTGTTATGATTTTGATTTGTTATTGTGTGATAATAGAGTGCTCGTCATTTGTATAAATCGATGAGTGTTACCCGATGCCCTAACCTAGCTGTATTGGACTGATCGCGCAAGACAGATTCGACTGTTGATAAGAAGAATGACAATAAGGCAACGAATACATGAATTGGATATAAAATATGGACAGTTATACGATGCCCGGATTGAACAGAGTTCACAGATAGACAATGCAGGATGTCAGAAATATGAAGATTAGCTTGGATGAGATAGGGATTGGCATAATGACTTGTTAATATAGAAAATATGCTAAAGGGATCGGTATAGCAAGGAGAAATTATAGGGATCGACATGGTTACGTGGCTAGATAGTCAACTTGGATGGAAATGTGGAGGGATCAGTATAAGATATGGTACCTAGTTTAAAATGCTTCAATGGCACTAGGTGGATTAGTATATTATGGTGGATCAATGGGGATCGACATGTTAAGGCCGAGTGGACAATGAACGTACATGTGCATGTGAAGGGATCGACATGTATTTTAGGGGTTAGATGGATCGACATGTATTTAAGAGGTGAGATGGATCGGTGTTGCTCTTGAGAGATGGATCTGTGTATGTTAATGAAGCAAGAGGGTTCAACATTGTTATTCGAAGGGATCGACACTTCTCAAGCTAGAATGAGATTCGAACCAAAGATCAACCAAAACTCGAGCTTCGTACATCCAATCATCATGACATTTGAAACACCATTATATCAGAGAATAAGGAGGCTACCATAGGGGCCACTTCCCCAAACTTAACACATGGAGGGATCAGTACTGACCCCTCTCCATTAAGAGTTGGACCTAGCGCTCTCTATGGTGGCCGCATATGGAAGAGAAGGCCCTGTAGTCGAAGTTCCAATCAGATTGGTGGTCGCCTTCAATTATAAATATAGGTCCATAGTGTCATTCTGAGGATCGTTACGCTGCTGGTTGGACAACACTATTATTTAATAAACTCCCTCCATTTTTCTTGTAACAACCCAAAATTTAATCCATAATAATTAATTCGTTAATTAATTAGCTAATAAAATAACTTTGTGAAATCATTTGAATTAAGCTACGGAAGTTGCACCATTGTGTCCGTGGTAATTTTTTGGTCAATTTCCATATGTAGAACGTCAAAATCTGAGCTAATATGACTATAAAATAAACAAAATAAGCAGAAAAATATAAGCAGGTTGACCCCCCGGTCGACCCGCCTCTGCTATTTACGAACGAACGTTCGTTCATTCGAACATTCCAGAGCCTCAAACTGACATGTTTTGCATTCTATATTTTCATCCGTTCCTTTTATTTTTGCATCTGATGGCTTCTGTTCAGCCTATGACACGGTTGCATCACATTCCATCTTCAAAATCCAATTGTCTGGGATCCACTTCTACCCCAATAAATAAGACCCTAGGCTTAACACTTTTTCTCATTCTATATTTTCTCCACTTGGGTTCACCTTTTCAAGAAGGACCCTAAATGAATAATTTTTCAAGGTGAGAATCTTTTTAATAAAAATATTTTAACAACCCCAAGTGGATCCGTGAAGGCCTAAAGGGAAGAGCTAAGGATAGAGGTGAGTGACTGTAATTATTTTAAGATTTTTTTTAAGTAATTTAAAATAATAGGTTTCCAATAGTTGTAGTTTTACTATGATTTTTGGAATAACCTTTTTAGCAGTTTTATTTTCGGTTTTTAGAATTATTTTCAGTATATTTCTTTATAGCTATTATTTTCAATTAATTTTTGTTATTTCTGCTAATTATAACATTTCCATTTATTTACTAATTATTTACAGTATTTTAATCATTCACTGTTATTTATGCGTTATTTACATCTTCTTCCTATGCCTTGGATTTTCTTCTATTTTCAATTTTCTTTAATTTCTCCTTCTTCGCGTATGGATTAGAATAGAATTAACATGAAATTGGATTAAATTATAAGAATTCTTAAATAACGAAAGATAAGATGTAAATTATAAAGACTGTAATAAAATGGAATTAAAATTGAAATTATGCCTAATTATGATATAATCAGACTAAATTAAAGAGATTGGCCTATTTATAATTATAAGATGTAAATTATAATGACTGTAATATAAATGGAGTTAGACTGAAACTATGCCTAATTATGAATAAAATTGGACTAATTAATTGGCTTAGTCATAACGTAGAATTATAACTAAAAGATGAAAGAAGCTTATTTGCACACTTAAACCTTGGGTTAGATTATAAGCATGATTATAACGTAGCTTATAATAAGAAAAAGAATAGAATGGAGCTTATTTTATTACTTGGGATAAATTAATAAGTGTAGAAAGTCAAGATGATAATAAAGTCTTATTTAAATAATTTATCTAAGTTAATAAGCAAAAGATGAAAGTAGAATTTGTACCATATAACATTCCCTGTTAGACAAAATGTTGTCTCACATTAGCCTGAAGTGAGATGAGGGCACTCTTATGTTAATAATGGTAGTAATTAGTCAAATAGAAGTCCAAATCATGGGAGATTTGGATAAGGGGCGCAACTAGATATTGTTTCGATGATGTGCCAGTACCAACAAAATTTCCCTTATAGTTTTTATGGATACATGGTGATCTCACATTAGCATGAAGTGAGATGAAGGGCACGCTTATGTTGGTGTTTGAGGTAATAAGACGACCCAATAGGTGGGAAAAAAGGTAGCATGGGCATGGTGACAGTTACGCATGCGACTTCCATTCTGGTGCTCAGTAATCGCTATGAGTTCTAAGCGCTTAGTATGAGTGTCTTTCGTAGACATCATTGCCTTCTGTGTAGGGAGCTATATATGTCGTCTGGATCCACAGTGGGTTCTTTGTGCATCTTTCTTAGATACCATTGGCTGCTGTGTAGGGAGTTATGCAGTGTCCGGTCTACAATAAGGTCTATAGAATAACAGACCAATCAAAAAAAGGTAGGATTGGTTACATCCTAATTACGGGATTGGAAATTCTGCCTAATCAAAGCAGAAATCAATGGCAAGTGCAATCAATCAAAGTTAACATATCTTATAGTTAATCGTATTTATTTCCTGTTTATCTCTTTTCTGTTTTCTTGGTTTCCTCTTTATATAATAGAACTGTTGTAGAGTCTATTACTTTTACTTCACTTAAAGACTCTAGTAATTACTATTATTCACCAGACCTTTAGTCTGATCCACTCCTCTATTTTCTCCTTTTCTCCCCCTTAGGCAATCAAAGGAGAGGACAATAGATTGCAGTTGCTTGGAGATTTCTTGGAGGATTTTGCTACCATGTATTTCTTTTCTTTTAGCTTTTTTTCTTTATATGTACTGGCTTATTATAAGGGATACCTTTGATTTTTGAAACTATGAGTTTTTATTTCATGAGACATATTGGATTTTTAAACCGTATGTGGTATTTGGTATTTGACTTATTTATGAAGTAATTATGAAGTTTTGTTTTAATTAAGTTATTATTTTAAGTTTCCGCTATTTTTATCTATGTTTGTCTTGTGAATCTTAGTCTCTGTTAGCTTTAGTTATACCTATAACGCACCACGTCTTTTAATGTGTCATTTTGGGTATATTAAGGGGCATGGGGTTTTTCACTTCGTATCAGAGCCTAAGGTTACATGATTCCTAATTTTTTTAAAAAGTAAAGTATTTTCCAAAATAGCTTGTTTTAAAAGTATTTTTCAGAAAAGAACTATTAGAAATAGTTTTTAAGTATAAAAGAGTTTTTATAAAAATTCCCTCAAAGTCTAGTTCAACCTTCTTTCGATTCTTTTGAGCTTAAGTTTCCTTTTCTTTGTATAGTATGGCTGGTTGGTTTCGTAGAGCTATTATACCAGAGGTGCAAGGGCAAGCTCCCAATATAACACCGGTAGGTAGAAATCCCTTTGATCCACTTACACCAGCTGATTTTTCTAAGCTTTCCTAGGACTTCACTAGCATAGGGGGTGAAAGTTTTCTAGCACGAAGGATTTCAAGGAGACACAAGCTAGATTGGAAGATATAGAGAAAAAGTTTAGATGGTTAGGCATGGAGGACTGACAGCGAATTCAACCTACTTATTGGAAGCTGAAGGGAGAACTTGAGGAGGTTCCTACAAGCTCTAAGAAACAGTGGAGGAAGGAAAAGAAGGATAAGAGTAAAGAAATGGGACCTCAAAAGCGAATCAAGAAAAATGGAGAATATAAGCGTTGTGGAATGAATGGACATTATGCAAAAGACTGTAAGAAGGCAGGAATGGAGGGAAGGTGTTTCAATTATGGACAGCTTGGTCACTTTAGTAAATTTTGTCCTTAGAAGATGGGGTAGGGAACGAGTGCACCTATTCAGGCTTTGGATGCAACACTTTCCAGCAGCGGACTAGATCGAGGTAGGAAAATTTGGTTTTTATTTCTGATTTTTCCATTCAGACTCTTTTCGATCCTAGAGCATCACACTCTTTCTTCTCTAGTTCTTTGGTAGATTATTTTCACTTAGACACCTCTTTAATAGTAGATCCCATTGTAGTTTCAAACCCTATGGGAGGAACGACACTCTTGCCTTGGTTTGTAAGGGTTTGAAAATTTATATCCTAGGCGTAGAATTTGATTATGACGCCTATATTTTAGGATTTTTGGGGTATGGGATAATTTTGGGAATATACTGGCTATCAACATATGGAGCTATTTAGATTGCAAGAGGAGAGTCGTTATACTAGAGACATGCATCAGTAGGACTCTCGAGATTTCTTGCAACCCGCAAGGGTCAGTTATGTTGAGCTTCCTTTATTCCCTCGATTCATCATCATCAGAGTTAGATTCGGTTCCTGTCGTTAGAGATTTTTCCAAACATCTTTGAGGTGGTTAGTAGACTACACACCTAAGAGAGAGATTGACTTCAGGATTTATTTTGCTAGCCAGTAGCATTACCCGTAGGGCATATGGCGCTTAGGGAAAGGAAGGGATTGAGCAAGCAGATCCATGAGCTTTGGAGAGAGGTTTCATAAGAAGAAACATATCGGAATAGGGAGCGCCGGTTGTCTTCGCTACCAAAGCAGGTGGTTCTCTTCGAATTTTCATTGACAATAGAGAATTGAATATGCTTAGAAAGAAGAACCATTATCCACTTTCTAGGTTATATGATCTTTTCAACCAGTTAGTTGGCTCTTTAGTATTCTCCCAGCTTTATTTAGCCACTGGATTTCATCGGCTTAGGGTCGCTGATGATAACATTGATAAGACCTCATTTAGGACAACAAACAGATTCTTTGAATGGTTAGTCATGACTTTTGGGCTAACCAGTGTCCCAGCTTATTCTATAGATTTGATGAACTATGTTTTTATAGATGTCCTAAAATAAAATTCGCAGTGGCATTCGTGGTCTACATTTTGGTGTTTTCCAAGAAGTATGGAAGAGCATGTTATTCATCTAAAGGAGGTTCTTTGTATGCTTCGTGTTCGTCAGTTGAGAGCAGGGTTCTCGAAGTATCAATTTTAAAGTGCATTTATTGAGGTGTAGAAAACGTCTACATATGATAATATTTAAGAGACGGTTTTTTACATTTAGGATTGGGATTATGAAAATTCAAAGAGAGGTAGGCAAAGGTTAGAGATGTACAATAAAATTCAGTAGATAAGTAGAGAAGAAAGTCCAGGTATAGGTAATTGCAGAAATTATAATTGTCTCGGACAAGTGAATTTGACGGGGATGCCTTAGAATAAATATGAGTATACATGAGGAATAGGAGTAAAAGCCTTTAGTTTAGGAAAAGTACTCCGTAGATAGTAAGTAGGAAGACCCACTTTATGCTAAGCCCAATAAATTGAAATTTTCAAATTTTAAAAAGTTGAAAAAAATTGTAATTGTTGGAATTGAAAAAATTCATTGTTAATATTTTCTTTCAGAAAATAAACATGGTGTTTTTGAAGAATGGTATGAAATTTAAGTTGGTTTTTATATAATGAAAAATTGGAATTCTTTTTGAAAAATTATGGAGTATATATATAACTCACTAGTTTCATTGTAAGTAAACAAAAATTTTAAACATAAAAACCTAAAGTGTATCAAGTATCGAAAACATAGATTACTACTTTTATTAGTGTATGTTTTCGTGGAAAATAAGTGGAGCATAGGTTATAACACTATTGTTATAATAAGTGACTTTCAAGAGAAATATTTTGCATAGGTATATGAGATTTATTGGTATTTATTTGATTGAATCCATAAACTAATATTTTTTTTGGGGTTGTAGTAAAGGTGTTTTACGCAACATCCATTTTAATCCAAATAAAAATGTATTTTAAAAGGTAATTTCTAAGTATAGAAACAAAATGGTTTGTAAAGTACACTTATTATTAATAAGTATAAGGAAGTGTTTTTTCAGTTATGGAAATATTAAAATAGTTTTGAAGATGAATTTTTCTGAAAGGAAAATGTGTAAGTTAGATAAGAAAATATTTATCAGGGAAGAATGTAATTTAAACATATTTTAATCTATTGGAATGGAAAGAATAACGGTATGATTTTCTATGAAACCGATAAAAATGTTTTAGCAAGTTACGAGGAATACATGAAAGAGATATACAAGGTACAAAAAGCACCATATTTTGTATATCCTATTTCAAAAAAATATAAAATAAGTTACTTGTAATTTCACATAAACATGAAATTCTCTTTTAAAAGGTTCATAGAAGATTTTAGCATTAATAACTTCTCATAAGAGGAAGTAGTTCCAATATATTAAAATATGAGATTGTTAGGTGTAATAAGAAGCTGTTTTGAAAACACATAAAGGATATTTTAAAATATTTTAAAAGAAAATGGTTTGGTGAAAAAGTAAATAAGTTATGAAATGAAAAACTAAATAAAAGAAAATTTTGAAAATTCAAATTTTTATATGGAAAACTGTAAAAGTCTTTAAAAGAAAGAGAGAAATAAGCTTTAGACTTAAAAATTTGAAAGTTTTTTCCTCTAGTCTGGGAAATAATATTAAGTGACCAAGTATTTTTGAAATTAATAGAAACTGAAAATATAACACTTCCAAAGACATAGATTTTGGTATTTGATGTTTTAAAGTTTTAGAAACCTTAGTTTTTAAAACAAGGTGATAAATACCAAATCAAACTTTTAAATATGGAGTAGATAAGAATCATTTCCTAGGAGTAATGGAAAAGGTGTAAGGAGATAACAGTAATTACTTTAGAAGTAATAATGGAAGATTATAGGGCACTAGTAAGAACCTAGGAATGTTGATTCATGAAGAACAGTAAAATGAAATTGGTAGGATAGTAAGACAAGCATGGTTGAGAATGAGTATTCTTGATTTTGGAAGAACTTAGGAAAAACATCTTTCTTTAGTGAAATTCACATGGTAGTAGTTTTCAAGCTAGCATTGGAATGACACCTTTTGAAGCTCTTTTTGGGAAGGCCATGCAAGACGCTTTCATGTTGGTTAGAGTCTATAGAAAGGTTGCTTCTTGGTTCCGACATGGTTTTAGAGATTTCGGAGAAGACTAATTTGATTATGAGAAAATTCGTATCTCATATCCATGTCTCTTTGATGATAGGTTTTAGATTTTCCTTTTTCCATCTTTATTTTTGAATAGATTATTTCCTTTATTATCCTTTGGGAGGTAGAACTTAGGATTTAACCTATGCATGGTAGGATTTGATATAAAGATGTTAATAGAACATGTTATGGATGATGTATGCTAGTGATTGAAAGTGTTTACTAGTGGATGCTAATAGACACATATAGGTACACTGGGCACTATTATTCTTTAGGGATCGGCCTAACTAGGACACCAGAGCATATACATATGGATGTGTGTGCATTTTATTCTATTTTACATGGTCGCTATAAATGGATGAATTTCACATGGTTGTTGCATTTGGATGATATTTGTAGCACGTATGTAGAATTATCAGTTATCATTAGGAAATTTTTGCATTCATTTGGATACAAGGCACGGACATGATTATATAAAAGGAGGTTAACTGAATTAGTGGACCACCTAATCTTTTCCATTAGTCAGGATCATTTACACTACACTAATTGCATAAGTATCATAAACTTCATTAGAAAAACTTAAGGACAATGGATGACTAGTTGATGATTGAGTAGTCGGTTGTAGAACTTGGATGAGAACATTTAGTCATTCTTTTATCCTTAGAGATTCGAGGAAGGGAGAACGTAACAACCCAAAATTTAATCCATAATAGTTAATTCATTAATTAATTAGATAATAAAATAACTTTGTGAAATCATCAGCATTAAGCCACGGAAGTTGCACCATTATGTCCATGGTAATTTTCTGGTCAATTTCCATGTACAGAACGTTAAAATCTGAGTTAGTATGACCAAGTTATAAAATAAACAAAATAAGCAAAAAAAAAAAAAATACAGGCAGGTCGACCGGCCGGTCGACCCGCCTCTGATATTTACGAACGAACGAACGTTCGTTCATTCGAACGTTCCAGAGCCTCAAATTGACGTGTTTTGCATTCTTTATTTTAATCTGTTCCTTATATTTTTGCATCCGATGGCTTCCATTTAGCTTATGACGTGGTTGCATCCCATTCCATCTTCAAAATCCAATGCTATGAGATCCACTTCTACCCGTATAAATAAGACCCTAAGCCTAACATTTTTTCTCATTCTAGATTTTCTCCGCTTGGGTTCACCTTTTTAGGAAGGACCCTAAAAGGAATAATTTGTCAAGGAAAGAATCTTTTTAATAAAAATATTTAACAACCCCAAGTGGATCCGTGAAGGCCTAAATGGAGAGCTAAGGACCAGAGGTGAGTGATTATAATTATTTTAAGATTTCTTTACGTAATTTAAAATAGTGGGGTTTACAATAGTTGTAGTTTTACTATGATTTTTGGAATAACATTTTTAGCAGTTTTATTTACGATTTTTAGAATTATGTTCAGTCTATTTCTTTCTAGCTATTCTTTTCAATTAATTTTAGTTATTTCTATTATTTATAGCATTTCCATTTATTTACATATTATTTACAGTATTTTAATATATTTACTGTTATTTATGCGTTATTTACATCTTCTTCCTACGCCTTGGATTTTCTTCTACTTTTAGTTTTCTTTTATTTCTCCTTCTTCTTCGCGTATAGATTAAAATAGGATTAACGCGAAATTGTATTAAATTATAGGAATTCTTAAATAACGAAAGATATGATGTAAATTATAAAGACTGTAATAAAATGGAATTAAGACTGAAATTAAGCTTAATTATGATATTAATCAGACTGAATTAAAGAGATTGGCCTATTTATAATTATGAGATGTAAATTAGAAAGACTGTAATATAAATGGAATTGGACTAAAATTATGCCTAATTATGATTAGAATTGGGCTAATTAATTGGCTTAGTTATAATGTAGAATTATAACTAAAAGATGAAAGAAGTTTATTTTCACACTTAAACCTTGGGTTAAGTAATAAGCATGATTATAACATAGGTTATAAAAGTAAAAGTATAGAATGAGGCTTATTTTAAGACTTAGGATAAATTAATAAGCGTAGAAAGTAAAGATGATAATAAAGGCTTATTTAAATAATTTATCTAAGTTAATAAGCAAAAGATGAAAGTAGAACGTATACCATATAGCATTCTCGGTTAGACAAAACGATGTCTCACATTAGCCTGAAGTGAGATGAGGGCACGCTTATGCTAAGAACGGTAGTAATTGGTCAAATAGAAGACCAAATCACAGGGGATTTGGATAAGGGGCGCAACTAGGAATTTTTTGGATGACGGGCCAGTACCAACAGCATTTCTACTATAGTTTCTATGGACACACGATGATCTCACGTTAGCCTGAAGTGAGATGAGGGGCATGCTTATGCTGGAGTTTGAGGTAATAAGAAGACCCAATAGATGGAGCAAAAGGTAGCATGGGCATGGTGGAAGTTATGCGTGCGACTTCCATTCTGGTGCTCTGCAATCGCTATGAGTTCCAAGCGTTTAGTACGGGTGTCTTTCATAGACACTATTGTCTTCTATGTAGGGAGCTTTATATGTCCCCGGATCCACAGTGGGTGATTTGTGAATCTTTCTTGGATACCATTGGCTGCTGTGTATGGATTTATATAGCGCCTGGTCCATGGTAAGGTCAATGGAGTAGCAGGCCAATCAAAAAAGGGCAGGATTAAGGTTACATCCTAATTACAGGAATGAGAATTCAGCATAATCAAAGCAGAAATAAATGACGAGTGCAAACAATCAAAGTTAACATATCTTATAGTTAATGCATTTATTTCCAATTTATCTCTTTTCTATTTCCTTTGTTTTTTCTTTATATACTAGAACTGTTGTAGAGTCTATTACTTTTACTTCAGTTAAAACTCTAGTAATTACTATCATTCACCAAACTTTTAGTCTGACCCATTCCTCTATTTTCCCCTTTTTTTCCCTCTTAGGAAATCAAGGGAGAGGATAGTAGATTACAGTTGCTTGGAGATTTCTTAGAGGAGTTTGCTACAACGTATTTCTTTTCTTTCAGCTTTTGTTATTTGTAAGAGTATATACGCACGTCCAGCTGGACCTACGCTTGTCCCATGAGCCATATTTTATATCGTGGCTATTAAAAAACAATGACAATAAAATTTGTTCAATGTACATGAATAGTAAGATCTGACCTGTAACAAAAAAACGGTGTTCTATGTACCCCTTTTAGTTTAAAACAATTATTTTATCAGACTATTTTTACATGAGCTTATATCAAACTACTCTATCAATGCTTTCTCTAGGTATTACGGTTTTATTTTAATTCTCTATGTATATAGTTTTATTTCAATCAGTTAAACTTATAAAGTCAACGCACAGTTAACACGGATGAATACGCTGGCTAACCAATTATAAACCGCCTTATAAATAACAGTCTAAATTGATATTCATTTACATACAATACAAAGGGAAATAAAATAATAACTGTATTTCTTAGGTGCTCTAAAGGAGCCTAGAATTCAAGAGGGAGAACATAAGCTTTTACCAAATTAAAAATCAGTGATAATGGCCACATTTACACATTATTCCTGATAATATTTTAGTCAAGAGCCAACTGTTTCCTAATAATACAATAGAAAGCTTGTCATTGATTTAATCAAGTTCACATATTTTCATAGTAGTGATAGAACTACGTAGAAAACATGTATAGATCCTATTCATTGATAACCTCCAGCCATTAGTGGCAACATATAAGTATCCATATGCTAGTTTTAGATAGTCTTGCCTCCGTAGCTACTTCTAAGCTCATTCAAAACCTTAAATTCCAATTTAGATCAACCAATATTATAAAATACTAAAATTTTATCTAAAATATTTATCAAGAACTCCTAGCTTCAATTAATCCCCGATTAATCTTTGTCTATATTATTAATCTCTAGTTCGTACTTATCACCTGGCATTCGTCTAACCATTTTTATCACCTTCATGTTGTATGTTTTCAAATCAATTTCATTTGGACCTTAGAGAGCCAACAGGTTGGTTTGCAGCCCAATTCATATCTTGCTGCTCATACGGAAAATCTGAGTATATTAGACAAACATATTAGTAACAATTTAGCCGAGTTCAGCAACTACAAATTTTTTATGCAACTCTCATTGTTAAACTTTTGGATAAAGATATCGAAAACCATGATCATTATAACAACAAAAGCAAATCAGTGTTTTGCACATGGCATTTACCCTGGAAGTTAGCAGATGATGCATATTTGAACTTGGAAATCTCTATTGGTCGATTGTACATTTTTTATTTCTCTACTATATTGTTTCATTTTTATGGTTCGTCAAAAATAATTTCTCAAATTTCCTTTATCATAAAATAACCAACAAAACATGTACACGTACGGTAACCAAAAATCGGCATGGGTCACTCTCTCGTCTGCAACTTCTTTATCTTTACTTCTGTAACCATATATATTATTGGACGTTGAATACAATCGGAGGCAATTGATTTCTAAATTGATTTCTAACAAAAATTATAGGGTAGCAAACATAATATATGCAGAATGTTGACTGTCAGAAATGCTAAAATGGAATAAGACGATTTATTAGAAAAACACGTACACGTACGGTTTGTTATATGAAAAGTAAAAGGTCACAGCAGGAAAGCATTTTCAAACAGTAACCATACGGTGTTCGTTGCAGAGAGTGTAATTTTCGGCGGACAAAAAGTTACATATATCCACCTACATACTAATTAATTCCGATCAATGGCAACCTATTAGAGAGCGAAGACGGTAACAACAACCAATGTACAGAAACACCTACTCGTAGTAAATGGATTTCAAAAGATAGTTAAAATATAATTCAATGGTAATAAATGTGAGATAACAGGGTGTATTTTAATTTAAATGCAAACTTTCCACGTATGTCGATTATGGGTCTAAACTATTGGTACTGTGCTAACTGTTACCTGTATTCATCCAGTAAACTGCACTCTGCACATACCAAATATGATATAGATAAAGACGTTGCAGATGAGAGAGTGAAGACCGTCGGAAAAAATGAAATGTTCCCATGCCAAATACGATAAAAAATATTAATTAAACTAATCTACAAAACTAAGAAGATAGTTTTCAAATAGGGAAAGTCTATTCGGATATAAACATGAACACAATTGATGAAACAGTGGATTTCCACCATTAGATTTTCCTTGATTTCCACCTTCCATATAAGGACAAAAAGATCCAATGATTTTAGATCTTTTGCGTCTTCAATTGTGTCTGATTCTGTATCCAAGTAGCCACCCTCTTCCAAATATCAGTAATAATTGTGACAATTCCATGACGAGGGCTAAATATATACTACGCCAAACATTGCAAATCTAAACTATTCATGCCTCTCTCTATTAGATAACCTCATGCCAAACGTCCTTGTGCATCCCTGCATCATAGGATTATCAAATTTGGTACCATGGTTAAAAGCACCATTAGTTGCATCAACCAAAATTTGTACGGGTTATAATGTGTTAAAATCTCACTGTGGCAAATCTAAACGATAAGAAGGGTCAATGGGGATAAAAATTTTATGGAAATGAAAAGAAAATATGGGCCCAACGTGACCCTTTTCACCATTCATCTCGAATATCTGTCTAGAAAACCATCCGGAAATCATCATTTCTCAACAAAATGATAATGGGATGTCAACCAAAACTTACAAAAAGAAAAAAAGAAAAATTTGAAAACCTCTAAAACTTAACCCTGGGAAAATCAATCATAATCAACAAACACAATTTATCCATTAGTTTCGAGCCTGCCTCAGCTTCATGCCTTCACTCACATGATTGCTTTTAATATTGTCAATGCTAGTCTTATACTATTCGTTACTTCATGCTTGGCTTCAATTCAATGTACGTTATCTTGGGAGCATTCAGGTTCTTGCATTCCAACAATGTTCAATTCTTCTCATCTACACAAACAGCCCATTTATAGTGAAGCATTGGTTATAGACCCATTTTCAGTTAATATTTTACATGTAATATTAATGATAATAGCTAAAAATGGATGTAATAGTATTGGGCTGATCATTAGTTTGACGATCTATCGATAATATTCAACTACCCGAACATCTTCATATCTCTGGCCACTCTGGAAGTTGTTCAAGATCTAAAAAAAAATAGTTGCATGAAAATTATTGTTGTTAAGGTCTACAAATCAATGGTTAATATTCAAAGAAAATGATCCTGAAAGGTTTGATAGTTAGTTTGTGTTAACTTACATAATGTATTAAGTAGATCAAACTTGCGGCCAAAAATGGAGACGGTTGTTGAAGTGACTGGTATGACCTGGACATATTTATCGACCACCGACTCATCCACCAATTTTTTCCCCAACCACATAGAGACATCAGATGTCTTCCCACTGGCATAAAATTGAACATTAAAGAAGTCGAGAGTTGTCTTATAGGGTGTAAACATTGACTGTAAAGTATATACCTAGCGATTTGAAGGATGTTGGTCAGTGGACGCAGTACCCCACCTACTCTTGCATGCACCAAACTCCTTTTAAAGCAAAGCAAAATACATATTATTGGTGAAAAGATGAGCAAATATCGACAAAGTAATGCTATTTAAGAGTAATATTTGTTCAACCTTTTCACATTGTGCAAAAAATTGGACATTAGTACATCTCACACACATACATTGTGAAAATACACATCATATTCACATTATGCATATGAATATTGATATTAGTATATCGTATACAAACAGAAAATTTTGACTATTGTACATAAATGGGAAATACTTAAGCAGCATGGTGAACACCTCTTAATATATATATTAGTAAACAACATCTTGTGCCTTGATTTGGCATGAGTTTTGAAATTTGGTTCTTGCTACAGCATCTAGTTACTACCAAGTACATGAAAAAATAATAAATACAAAATGATCCATGGAGGAATGCATCATCGTCAAGTTTTAGAAGAACCTCCTGATCAGGAAACATGATAAAGGTTGTCCATATATAGTATAGAAGATAATAGTGTTATCTTTATTTTTAGAGGAAAAAAAAGCAATCAACTTAATGTTCAAGTACCCAGCATCAACGGAGAAAAGGATCGGCTCCACATGATTGCTACAGCATGTTTCAAGCATTAATATTTAGGCTAAAAATCTAATAAAAATTCTAATAATCAGCGATGCTTCGGACAGAAGCTAGCGTCAAAGGTTTCGAGTCTTCACTTCAATCCTTTGCTTGAGCCAATAAAATTAACTTTCCAGCATGGTGAAACCATTATCATTGACCCAGGTACATGTGATCTGATAATTTAAGCCCATCATGTTTGCATACGGAGAGGATTATATTTATGAAGACGCAATGTTGCAGATACAGACGTACTTGATCAACATGTAAATAATGTGTAATATTATATCAATTTTTCCTTCTTTACTGCTCCTTTACTCTTGTGCTCCATGGGTTTCGCAACAAAATGATAAATCAACATTTTTTGCAGATGTCATCATCGCCAGTTTATATTTTCTTTGTAAGTTAGCAGACGTGAAAAAATATAAATCAATCTGTTTTATTTAAAAAAGGAAATAGAAATGGAAGATGCATGTTAGAGCGAATTATTTTGATATGTACAAATACAATCTGGCTGCCAAAATCAAAATAGAGAATAAAATAGCTTTGATATAATTTGGGCATATAATACAACCAACAGAAGCACAGTATTTCCCAAACTTAATGTATAAGTACTAAGGTATACCTTTGCAAAAGCTCTAATAACTTGGAGGATTCTTTTACAATGGAAAAAGGAAACTAAACCCACAACTTCAAATCCTACATGACCAAGTTCTATGCATCGGGACAGAAAGAGCTTTTGATGGCTGCGTTGATAGTCATGGTCCTTTTTCCCAATGTTGGTCTTGTTGCACTTATGAAATAGAGGTGAGCTTGTCAGACAGATTGTGATGCACTGAGACTCAAACTTCAGCATCTTTGTAGGCTTGTATCACTTTAAATGAGGAAAAATACTTCCTGAAGGGATAGATAAAGTTCAGGTAAGAATGCAAGCAACATTATTATTTTCCTTACTTTGGAAAGTCTTTCATGAATTCATAAGGAGTTCTCAACATAGAAAGTTCTACCTTATACATTATCTATTCTCAACCTCTTTTACCAACTATGAAACCATTCTGCTAATTGTAATGCCTTATTAACTGGACACTATGGTCCAAATCAAACTTCAGTATTGTTAAATCTAGCAGCAAACTTCTAAAATATTGAATGATGCAGGATTTTATGATACTCCTTTCCAATGTTTAGCAATTTTGATTACTCATTTTACAATTTTGTCTTTTTATATACGTACAATTTTGCAGGAAATGATTGATATGTGCGACTATGCTGTTGGACTAAGTAGGCAATTGAATGGGACAGTTATACCATCAGAGCGTAAGATGAATCGTATTTTTATTTCTATTTTCCTGTTCATAATATATTAGATATAGGAAGTATGAACTACTTAGTGAATTCTTATTAAATACGATATCCTTGCACATAACTTGTAGATTGTGCTTGCTAAGAAAGTATGTTTCTGTATGCTAGCTTCAAGAATGATGATTTCATCACTCCCATTTATATTGAATCTATGCATAGATAGAACAAAAATTATTTAACCCAGAAGAACTAAGCTGAGAGTATTACATCTAATGTAGTGTTCTAGAATCAACTGGGCAAATGTTTGAAACATAAATTAGTATATATTGAAACATAACATATATTTAATATTAGGCAAGGCCCCATGTAGCCTGTTCAACTAAAATCGTTGATGGGGTACAATGAATACAAACTACTATTTTCATGCCAATTTGTAAATAAAGCTTATGATAAAAAGAAAGCTAGATATAAATTATTGGTAGTAATAAAATCAACTGAGAAATTTATTTATGTAAACAGGTGATAATAACCACATTACATGACCTTCTCCTTGCTTGTAATATCTTCTTGAGGATAATCCATCTAATCCTTGGCACTTTTAGGAACTCGACGCACTAAGCCAACCTCTCTTCTAGTCCACCTACTGCCACATGATTGATATTCTGCCCCACCCTTGAACCATACTGTTCCAAAATGCTTCCATGGTCTCAAAAAAGATGATGCACTCACGTCATTTGTCCATGTCCCTATTCTGCATCCGCACCAAATCCCAAATCGAGTTTAGTGATAACAACAAAGATCCACTAAGAGCGTCCTCACCTGCTCGGAGAAGCAGCACAAAAAAATAATGATTGCTTAATTGAGGACGTTGTGGTTGTCTCATCTATGATGGAGGCGACGATAGAAATATTTCATTTGTTTGATGCTATTTTATGAAATATTCTTTGATCAAGGTTTTTTAGAATGAAATTAGGGTTTACAGGAACAAAATGGGATCGGGATGCAAGGGGCATTTTAGGAAATGACAAAAGACACGGTTGAATACTGCTGTTTGAATTTTCATTATTAGTAGTAGAGATGTACTGGCTTATTATGAGGGATATTATGTACTCTGATTTTTGAGACTATGAGTTTTCATTTCATGAGACATATTGAGTTTTAGACATGTATGCGGTACTTGTTATTTGACTTATTTATGAAGTAATTATGAAGTTTTGTTTTAATTAAGTTATTATTTTAAGTTTTTGCTGATTTATCTATGTTTGTCTTGTGAATTATAGTCTCTGTTAGCTTTAGTTATACCTACAACGCACTATGCCTTTTAGTGTGTCCTTTTGGGTATATTAAGGGGTGTGAGTTGTTTCAATTCTCTTGTCTCTTGCTATTTCTTGTTGTTTCTAATTGTAATTAAGTTTTAATTGAAAAGCAATAAAGAAAATATTCAAAGTGGATGTAGGCAATCAACGCCGAACCACTATAAATCTTATTGTTCTTGCTTTCTGTTGTGTTTTCCTTGTTATTTTGATTTTTCCACCGTCATCATTTAGTTTCTTCATTTATTTCACTACTTAAATCTGTTCTTGGGTGTTTTTGGCCAATTTGGTTGCAAACATTTTGGTGCTTTCACTGATAACTTGATTCTCGACTTGTTAGGATCCCCTTTGCTACTACTGAATTGAGGAAATCCCCCAAAGGAGATCCAAATTCATCTTCAGAAGCTTGTAGATACTGCTCATATTTACCAAAATCTAAGCAAAGAAATCAAGAATGGTAAGGCATACCAGATGAACTTCCCAAAATGCTGATGCAAATGAAACTGCTAGCATCCAACAAGGAGCTCCAAGTAACCTGCTTGATAATGTGAATATGGATCCTATTGAAGTCTAGAACTCCATTGATTTTATAATTAGAGCTGAATTCAACAACTTGATGAGGGAGTTGATGGAGAGCCGTAGGCAGCTGAATGAGAAAATCTAGACTAATGCTAATCTAATGAACCAGATTGCTCAATAGCACGTCAGAGTGCCAGAAGGGATCTTACTTCTTACTCGGCATCGGAGAATTCAACCTTATCAAAAGATGAGCATCATAGGTGTAGGCATAGCGGTATTAAAGCGATGCAAGCATGGACATCAGAGCAATGCTTGGCAGACCAACATGGTCTGCCAAGACGGATCTATGTCGTTCCCTTCCTAGGATCGGTACCGATCCCTCAACCAAAGGAGTTGTTCGTCAAATGCAATTGGGGAGCCATGCTGGAGCTGGGTCTGGGAGTTCGGATGTTGGAGTTCATTTGAATGTTGACCAACTACCCATCCGGAATGACAACGAGATAAATAATCATGATGCACATCAAGAGGATGATATGCCAAGGAGGCGTGAGATGGCCTATAGACACCGGCCGGAACATTCACATGAGGTAGGGCGCGACCACCACATGTGTAACGACCCGTAAATTTTCAATAATTAATTTGGTTATTTAATAAAAATTGTGTGATTAAATTTAGAAGAAATATTTTTTTTTAATTTATATCGAAGTAAATGTTAAGAATGGAATGTAGCAATAGTTATTAAAAAACTAAATTTTGATTATTGAAGTGAAATCATATTTTAAATGAAATAGGGAAAATTGTTGCCCCTAGGTATAAAATTTGAAATAAGTAGATTAAGGTAAGTGTTATATAAATAAAAGAAATGTGAAACTTGTTAACGAATTTATAACAGGAATAAAATATAAAAATATTGATGTAAGATAATAAATATATTAATTCAATGCCATCCCAATTAACTGAAATAGATTTGTAAAGCTTTATTTGATTGTAATTTGTAAGTAGAGAAATAGATTCAAAGTTATATAAATTGTTGGAATGATAAGTAATAAAGTGCAAATTTGATATAATCAATGTTAGTATAAATTTAAGGAATAATTGGGAACCATATTTATGAAATAATAACGAGAATGCAAGATAAACAATGCTAATTAAAATTTATAATTAATGGATCTAATGAAATGACAATGAATAAAAAATTATGTTATACTTGACTATAAATGGAACTTAAGCGAATAAGTGGAATATTAAATGAAATTAGTAGTGTGAAAATATATTTCAATAAATGTCACATTAATGTAAAATGTAATACAATGTTGAAAGTTCTTAAATTAGAATATATTAAAAAATAAAATTGAATTTGGAATCTATTGCAATAAATCTAAATGTTACGTTTAGTTATAAATTGAACGTAAGTGAATAAAATTAATAGGATGAGAATAAATGACAACATTAATTGTAAGTAATGAAAGCTTATTAATGTAAGAAAATGAAGATAAACATTAAGAGTTATAAATTGATATTATGTAGGCAACTATGATAGTTGGTTGGAAATAATAAACCTCAGTGTATTGTAAAGTTTATTGAAACATTTGTTATAACAAATTGGTTTACTAAATCAAAATAGGAAATCAATCAATTTATTTGGGACTGATTAACTGATATTCATTTAAAATAAATGGGTTTACTGTTAGAAATTGAAATTAGATATTACGGTAAACGGGAATTTAGATGAAATTGGAAATAATGTCAAATCTATTTATAATACGACAATTGGTTGATTTAAAGTATAGAAAGAGATTTATTAATTTAATTGAAGTATAAAATTCAATAATTGTATTTATTGCAGAATAAAATGGAATTAAACGTTTAAATATTACGTTATTGAAATTAAAATGAAATTTGAGGATAATAATGTAATAAATCATGAACCAATGTTAGTGGCATCCTTATTTTGGTAAAAGATGTGAATAAGAAGTTTAAAAATTTAATAAATGGGTTTTTGAGAATTAAATTTATAATTTCTAAATATAATGAAGTGGAGAAATTAACGCTGCAATTGATAGATTTATCAAATTTTAATTTACATCTATACTTGTTTAAATTTTTGTAAATGATTAAGAATTATAAAAGTGATAAAATTGTCAATTATAAAATTGAAATTTAAAAATTGGATTTAATTAATTGATTATTAATTTGTTTTATTAATGTAAAAATAGCCATTTTGGCCACTAACTCGGATTTCGACAAAACCAGTTTCATCCGATCCGTAACGGTGAATTATTGTAGGGTTTCAAGTTTCGTATCGATCGGACTTGTCGTTTGATCGTATGGGCTTGAAACGCCTTGAAATAAATTAAATTGAAATCAATTGAAATCAATTTGAAAATATAATTTTAGTATAACTTCTTCATACGATGGAATTTGGACTTGAAACTTGTTTCATCGCGTTTAAAATTTTTTAAAACACCTATTTTGATATATGGGTTTATCCAATTTCATTCCGGGTCAGAAAAGGCTTTTTGGGCCACTTTGTCATTAACGCGTATATCCAACCTTATCCATCCATTCTAATTTCTAACCTACCTATATAAACCCGGTTATAAACCCTAATTCTCCTCATTCTCATTTGTCTGTACATATTATTCATCTTCTCCTCCTCATTCCAATGGCAGACAATTTCAAAATACAATTGCAATTCAAAATCAGTGAAATTTCAAACTCCTCAAAAAAATTCAGAAAATATATATATCGAAGCTCTCGATGTACGTATCTCAGATTTGAAGTTCGTTTTTGGATCTGAGTTTCTGTGTAGCTGGAATTGGCTCCTTTATTTTCGGCCGTTCATCATGTCGAAATCAAACTCGACGGATCGACGAACCGTTTCTGGGTTTTGTAGAGGGGACCTAGGGGAGTTGATCTGTGGCGTTCGTTCATGGAGTTAATAGTTGGATTGTCGGTAAATTGTGAACTAGGGTTATTTAAATTGGGTGGCGGCTGTTTAATTTTTCGGCCGAGATCGATAGCGGCGATGCGCGTACGGATGAGGGGGGGGAGAGTCGCGATGTTGCGAAGAAGATCACGGCGATCATGTTGGAGGCGGCGAGCCTGCACGTGGCGGCGAGCCTGCACGTGGCGGCAGCGTGTGTTAGGGTTCGAACGAAACCAAGGATGGACGTGCAATCTGCGTACAGAGAGATGCTTGAAGATGCTGACGTGGTGAAAGCTACTTTCTTTATTTTATTTTTGTTGTATTTTAATTTTGATTTCATACGTTTTAATCAACATAACTTTCTCATACGATATCTAATTCACGCGCGGTTTTCTCCGCTAGGTTCGTATTGGGATTCCGGACATTTTGGCGCTGGTGTGGATGGATTCTGAGACCGTCGAATTTTTGGATTTAAATTGGATTTATATTCAGTTTAAATTCAAAAGGTGAGTGTTTTAACCCACTCACAACTTCTAAGATTTCTTATGTGTGTTAAATTAATTTCTGATGTGATTTAAAATTTATCTATGATTGTTTGCCGTATTTTAATTATCCTCTCAGTTAAATTGCATTTATTTAATTAAATTGTTATTTAATTATTCATTGCATATAAACTGCCAGTTAAATTGTATTTATTTATCATTGCATATAAACTGCCAGTTAAACAGTTTTTTTAAATTTATCATTGAATATAAATTACTAGTTAATACCTATTGTTTATTATCCGTTCTACATTAATGTTATTGTTTGAATTGGATAATGATTGTGGTAAATGGTTGATGGTGATATTGGATGAATGGATGATGTATTTTATATTGTTATAAACTGCAAGTTATTATGCATTTTCATTTCTATCGGGATTGCGGTTTGAAATGATATATAACCCTAATTTTTATTTTAAATTACGAATTGAAATGATAAATATCCGTATCACTTGACCATAGGATAGAAAATTTTATACAGGCACCGTGGTCTATATATAAAAATATTTTAAAAGGATTTCTATGTTTTGTAAAGAAAAATATGGTTTTATGAGATATTGATTCGGATATTTATAAATGTTAAATATATATATATATATATAATTAATTTCTTGGTTTTAAGCTATTTATAAATTGGTTTAAAGTAAAAAGAAGTTTAATAATAAAATTTGATTTTATTAAGATATGTTATAGTGAAGTATTTATTTATATTATATTTGTAGAGTATAATGACTTAAATAATGAAGGCTGGAAGGGAAATATGAATTGATTTGAATTAAAGTGTTTTAAGAATCATCCTCGAATAAAAATTGATTTGAAATTTAAATAAATCTGAGATTTTAAAAGGTATGATTTGTATAATTTGATTTGGTTTAGAGGATAAAAATATATATCAATCACTTTAATTGAATATTATCAAGTTAATTTAAATAGAAAGTATATCCTGTTATTTGAAGTTTAAAGGCTTTTCTTAAATGATATTTGATTTATTAAGTAAACATTTCAAGTATAAATAATAGTAATTGAATTTGATATATATGGAATCATCAAAGAATTAGTTTAAAATGGTGGAATATTTAAGCTTTGAAATATATTGAATTTGAAATGGTTTATTTGGAGGTTCAAATCAGTATTTGGAATTTATTTGCGAAATTAAAGAAGCTATTTTATTTTACAAAGTAATTTAATATTTAAACCATTTAAGTGGTGTAGTTATATTTCAAAGTTATGAAATTCAAAGTTTTATGTTTTGGAAGGCTATATTTCAAGCATTTGGTTTCGAAATATTTAACCTTGAAAATGTTATGGTTTTTGAAAAGGATATATTTGGAAAATAATATCGTATTGATTTGATTTTTAAAGGGAAAATGATATCGTAATTATATGGTTAGGAAATGGATATTATATTCTGGTTTTGAAGTATAAATTATTTTGAAATGGCCGCGGTGTTATAATAACGTTTGGTTGTTGAAGAGACCGGGATCGGAAGTTGTCATACTCTCTGCCAACTCCGAAAACCACTTTAACAACCGTGTACGCGGTGGAGATACCAGAGTGAAGTAGGATGGTGGCGACGTTCTATTAAGGTATGTACGTGGACCCGACTCCCGTGAGTTTGCATAAGGTGGCTAAAACAGGAGCGATCTCGGGCCAAGGAGGTATCCCCTCTTATCGGACACATCCCTTCGATATTATACTCTGACTGTTGGATTGATTCGGTGGCCACTTTTGATTTTTGATTTTGGGGTGGGGCTCGAGGTGGGCAGTAGCTGCGCGCTACGTGAAACGACCCATTAATTTCCACTATTCAAATCGACAATAATTCACACTTGTCAGACTTGAATAGTACAAAATAACAGATTGTAATAAAAATTCGGAGCAAATGAAAATCAAATCACAGAATCATAGACACAGAACATCAGAATATCTCATAGCGGAAAAATAAATACCATAGTAGTTCATGAAGCTACTATCACAAAGTCTCAAAACCAAATAAATAATATCTGTCTGAAAGTAAATACCACATCAAATCCCAAATACAAAGAAATCCACTAATACAAGGCTGACAACAGAAATGAAATATAGATAACTAGATAGGCTGATAAATCTCCAGTGATTCCAGACCTCCAGAGAGTGGAAATCCAAATCTGTGAATAAACTCAGGCTGACCCGAGCGTAAATAAACACAAACACTCGAGTCAGGACATATATACTTATCCAATGTAAACCAACTCATGTGTACTGTAGTAAAGGTACAAATAACTTAGAAGATGCTTGGGACCGTCCATCCTCTAAGGATCCGTTAAACTATTTACTATGTAGTATATTGCGCTATTATAATAATGTCTAACAGTAAACTAAACATACTTTTAAATAGCGTTAAGGCTTTACATCTTCCACCTTAACACAAATAATGCCAATAGTCTATACAGTACCTGCATATCTCCTGATCGGGAGACTATGAGAAGATACTGCATAGGTACGACACAAATAGGAACTCGTAGTAAAGGCTCGATATGGTAGGTGACACGGCACACAAGGCAATGCCATGGTAGATATACCAATTACGCACACGGGCTGGTGGTAACGCAGCAGCCACATACGCCCACCTCGGAATACATTCCCAAAATCGGAGGGTGGCCACCAAACAATCACAAAGTAATAGAATGGTATCGAAGAAATGCGTCCGACTAGAGAAGCTACCCCTTTTGGCCCCAGATCGCTCCTGTTTTAGCCACCTTATGCCAACCCACGGGAGTTGGGTCCACGTAACATACCATAAGAACGTCGCCACCATCGTACTTCATACTGGAATCTCCACTGCGTACACAGTTGTCAAAGTGGTTTTCGATATCGACGGAGAGTATGTCCATATTCGATCCCGGTCTCTTTGCCAACCAATCGTTATAATAACCCGTGGTTATAACTTTTAAAAATAATACTTTATTCTTCAATATAAAATATCATTTCAAAACCCAATTCTTTATCAACATAAAGATTAAATCATTTTCAAATCATTTTGATATATCAAAATATCATATGCTTTCAAAACTTCTTTTTAAATCATTATTTAAATTCAAATTCAAATATCAAACTTAATACCCTTTTAAAGCTCAAAGATAACATTCATTTAGTTCAATTCAAATCATTCTTTAAAATGATTCATTTTCCAATTTATTTCATTTATTTAAATCATTTAAAAGTGAAGTTATTATTTTTTCAAGTCAAGTATTCAAATTTCAAAGTTTCAAGTCATTCGGAGTTCGTTTACTAAGTCAAAACCCATAATTATTAAAATTTCAGCCTTTCACAACATTTAGAAAAAAAATCGTTATAAGTTATACTTGAAGACATTTTGATTCAGCAAAGACAGCACTTAAAAAATGCTGTTAAAACTCAGTTTTAGTTAAATTTTGGTTCAAAACAGCAAAGACAGCATTTCCTGAAATGCTGTAATAGCCTGGTTTCAAAACAAGGGTTTTTATTCATTTCTGCAAAGACAGCAGACCACTACAGCATTTACAGAAATGCTATAATAGATCTGAGTACAATTTTAGCTTATAAGTTCAACTACAGCAACTACAGCATTTCAGAAATGCTGTAGTAGCTCTTTTTACTCAATTTTAGTTCAATTCAGAAACTATAGCATTTCTGAATGCTATTAAAAGTGAACTCCAGATTTTTAGTGTATTTCCAGCAAATAATAAACTTTATTTTAAACTCTTTAAACATTCTAAAAATCCTAATTTAACATTAAAAATGTTCATTACATATCATTTTAACATATTGTTTTTATCATAATAAATTCCTTATTATTAAATCAAATTTCAACAAATTCCTTTAATAAATTCAAGTGTAAAATTTCCAATTCTTCACATTTTAAATAAACAACTTAACACTTAAATTTTCCTCCATTTTTTTCAAATAAATTTTAGTTTCAAATTTTTATTTATATAACTGAATTTTATTTAACAAAATTCCAATCTCCACTTAAGTTATATTTCAAAATTCAATGCAACTATTCATTTTTTTTCAACATTTTTAACTTATAGAAAATTCCAAATTTCTATATTTAATAATTAAAAATCCAATTTAAATCAAATTTTCATATATATACACTTTTAAATTTACCTTAAAATTCCAAAAAATTTATAAAAATAACCACGGGCTTATATATAGTTTTCCAACCCAGGTCAAGTGATATAGATATATATCATTTCAATCCACAATCTAAAAATAAAAATTCGGGTTCTATCATTTCAAACCCGCAATCACAAGTCAAAATAAATAATTTAAAAACCGTTCAGGCCTATCATTTCATCCCATAACGATTTTTTCTTATTCTAAAGTCCGTTCGGGTATGTATCATTTCAACCCATAGTGAACCTAATCTGTAGGGAACTTGCAGTGTGATAAACATATATAAATGAACAGTTTAACAATATACAACAATAACATGTGATATGACATGTAACAGGTGAGATGATAGGCAATTTAACATGTTTAACATCATATATACAAATCACATGGCAGTTATAACATCATAAATATTTTCTACACATTCAGTTGTTGTTGTTTTACAACTGCATAAGTATAATTGTCGTGTGAGCTTTACTCACCTCTAATTGCTGAAGATTTCAAAACCAAAGGCACAACAGAAAACAAAGCACGATGACACGATTTCGGACTTGAGTGGAGAGCGAATTCAAGCTACAACTCTTGTGTACAACCCAAAACAACACAATTCAATACAACTTTAAAATGCAATAACTTTGAAATAAAAGAGAAATGAATTGCCAAACTTTTTGCCTTGCTTCCTCAAACTTTTTTCATGGCCTAGGGTATAGTTTGGTTCAGATTTGGTCAAGTTTTGGCTCAGGTTTGGGCTGGCATGGGTCGGGTCCAAGGCAAGAACAAGATGGAGTTTTATACATGAGGAGGTGAAGGGGTTTTTAGGCAAAAGGTGGAGTTTTGGTTGGCTAAAAGGCTCGGCCATGGGAAGTGTGCTCGGCTTGTGGATGCACCATGACTGGAAAGAGGTTGGAGGGGTGTGTGGTGGTCAGGTCAGAGGTGGTGGCAGTGGCTATGGTGGTGATTAGGGTGGTGGATGAAGTGGTATGCCAAGTAATGGTCAACAACATTGTTTTTTAGGCATTTAGGTTGCAATTTGAAGGGTTTGGCCATCAAGGTGGGTTCAGCCAAGGTCATGGATGGTGGAGTAAATGGTGGTGAAGGCATGGAAGAGAAGTAGGGTGGTAGTGGCCATGGAACAAGGGGGAGGCCGATCCAAACAATGAAGAGAAACAAGGCAAAAACTGCATAGAAATAGGAAGAAAAGTAGAAAAAAATGATGGAGGCCATTACCAATATTTGTTGAAGCCGTGAGAAATGAGGAGCTGAGATATTTTTCACGTGAAAGATAATGAAAATACATGGCTAAGAAAAATAGTGTACGGCCAAAAATGCACATAAATGAGGAGTTGTGAAAATGAAGAGTTTTGAAGGTGAAAAGCCTTAAGTTTTGTAACTTTTTAAACCTTTGGCATCTCCTTTTCTTTTTAATTTTATATAAACAAAATAACTCAAAAATATACTTTACAAACCGAAATTAAGTAAAAAATATAAGAAAATAAATAATTAATTTTAAAGAATATATTAAAAGAATGAAAGAAATTACTTAAAATTACAAAACAGTGTCTAGAAATTCCAAATAAATCACTACTAGTCTTGGAAAAATATTCACTTCATTTTAAAAATATTATGAAGTGAAACTTTGAAATAAAATAATTTATTTATCATTTACAAAATAAAATAAATAATTAAATTGGGGAAAAATAGAAAAAGGAATAAAGAAATTGTTTAAAAATAGCAAACAGGACATAAAAATTACAAGAAAATTACCAATGGCTTTGGAAAATTATCTACTTCATTTTAAAAATATTATAAGACAAAATTTGAAATAAAAATGATTTTTAAAACATTGCCAAAGTGAAATAAATAATTAAATTCATAGGAAATATCAAAAGAATTGAAGAAATTTCTTAAAAATAGGAAATAGAACCTGAAAATTTTCAATAAATTACCCTTAATTCTAGAAAAATTTCTACTTCACTATAAAAATAATTTAAAACAAAGAAAAATAAATTTCTAAAATATTGGGTTGTTACACTCTCCCCCACTCAAACCTTTTCGTCCTCGAAAAGAACGGAAACAAGGAAATAAGAAAAACAAGATAGTACTTGGAATAAACAATTCCGGATTTGAAGCACGAATGCTCTCCTCCGTCTCCCAAGTACAATCACGATCGTCGGTACTCCACTGTACTTTGACCAGACTAATAGATTTTCTTCTTAGCTGCTTCGTACCTCTGTCGACAATACGAAGTGGCTTCCTCTCGACAGTCAGATTAGGCTCAATATCCAAGCTGTCAAGAGCAGAAGGCTGAACAAACAAAGATGGGTCATGGAGATGCCGGCGAAGATGTGAGACGTGGAATACATCATGCACTCCGGAAAGCTTCTCGGGTAACTCCAGACGATAAGCCAAGGGACCAACTCTTTCCACAATGCGGAAAGGACCAATGAATCTGGGAGAAAGCTTCCCTCTACGACCAAAACGAATGACATTCCTCAAGGGAGAGACCTTAAGGAAAACCTTATCGCCAACACAAAATCAAGCTTCCGCCTTCGCCTACCAACATACTTCTTCTGCCTATCCCGAGCAACCCTCAGCCTTCTCTTAATCTCCTCAACTCTCTCAGAAGCTTCCAAAAGCATATCAGGACCAAGAACCAGACGATTACCGGATTCAATCCAGTAATATGGAGATCGACAGGTCGTCCATATAAAGCAACAAATGGAGACGTCTTGATACTGGCCTGAATTCAAAGATAGAAAGAGATAGATAAAAGATTAAGATAAGCTTAAAACAGAAAAATAAGATTATACCTGATAACTATTATTATAGGTGAATTCAACAAGATGCAAATGATCTTCCCAAGATCCACCATAATCAAGCACACAAGCACGAAGAAGATCTTCGAGTATCTGATTCACTCCTTCCGTTTGACCGTCGGTCTGCGGATGGTAAGCAGTGCTCAGATTCAGAAGAGTACCCAAAGATTCCTGAAAAGCTTTCCAGAACTAGCTGGTAAAGATAGGATTACGATCACAAACAATACTGATAGGAACACCGTGGAGACGAATAATCTCCCTCATGTAGATCTCAGACAAGCTAGAAGCAGAAGGGTAGACTTGACCGGAATAAAATGAGCAGATTTGGTCTGCCTATCCACAATAACCCAGATACTCTCATTGCCCTTCCTAGACCTCAGCAGTCCATCAATGAAGTCCATAGAAACCTGTTCCCACTTCCAGTTGGGAATATCTAGAGGCTGCAACAAACCAGGGGTCTTTTGATGACCGGCCTTGACTTGCTGACAAGTCGCACACCGACTAACAAAGATAGAGACATCCCTCTTCATCCCTCTCCACCAATAAAGCCTCTTCATATCCTGATACATCTTCGACACACCAAGATGAATAGAAAGTCTGGATCCATGATTCTCCTGAAGCAACTTCTGCCTCAACCCATCTACATTCGGGACACAAATCCTGCCATTAATCCTCAAAATACCACTATCATCAATCTGAGCTCCACTACTACCACAACTACCACCAACCCTACTCCGAACACTCTCCTTAATAAGCCTAAGCATCCTATCCTCATCCTGCTTAGCCTTGATACGATCCAGAAATGGAGAAGAAACAAGCTGACACAACAAAGCCTTCTTTCGACTCAGAGCATTGGCCACAACATTAGCTTTACCGGGGGTATAGCTAATATCAAGGTCGTAAGATGCCAAAAACTCAAGCCAACGAAATTGCCTCTGATTCAAATCCTTCTGGGTGAAGATATATCTCAGAGACTGATGGTCGGTGAAAAGCTCAAACTTGGTTCCAAGCAGATGATGCCTCCAAAGCTTCAAAGCAATGACAACAGCAAGCAACTCTAAATCATGGGCAGCGTAATTAGCTTCATGGGTTTTCAACTGAAGGCTGGCATAGGCTATGACCTTACCATCCTGCATGGGAACAACACCCAATCCCTCATGACAAGCATCAGTATATATCGTCAGTCCTTCACATCCGTTTGGAACGGTAAGAACTGGTGCAGGAGTTAGCTTGCTCTTTAACTCAGCGAATGCAGCTTCACACTTCTTATCTCAGATAAACTTTGCATTCTTACGAGTCAAAGCAGTGAGAGGTGCAGCAATCCGAGCAAAATTCTCGATGAATCTCCGGTAATAACCGGCAAGGCCCAGAAAACTACGAATATCTAATGGAGTCTTAGGAGTTTCCCAATCCTGTAACAGAAATGGGGAAAATAAAGATCACAAAAGAGATTGAATGATTAAATGATAAAGGAAAGGAGAAAAAGGAAAGACTTACATTGATCGCAGCGATCTTGGCTGGATCAACAGAAACTCCATTGCTAGAAACAATATGTCCAACGAATCGGACTTCATCCTTCCAGAAATGGCATTTAGAAAATTTAGCCTTCAATTGATGGCTTCTAAGAATCTCTAGAACAGATTTCAAGTGTGACTCATGCTCTGTCTTGGTCTTAGAAAAGACAAGGATATCATCAACAAAGAATAGAACAAATTTATTAAGAACATCACGAAAAATACGATTCATCAAATCAACAAAGAAAGCAGGAGCATTAGTCAAACCAAAAGGCATGACTAGCCATACAAAGAACCCATTCTCAGTCCGGAAAGCAGTCTTGGGAATATTTTCCTCAGCAACTCTGAGCTGGTGAAAACCTGTGGCAAGATCAAGCTGAGAGAACCAAGTAGCACCATAAAGCTGACCAAACATATCATTGATGCAAGGCATTGGATATCCGTTTTTCATAATGAGCTTGTTCAGCTCCCTATAATCAACACACATCCTCAAAGATCCATCGGACTTGGTGACGAAAACCACCGCTGCTCCCCATTCTGAATGGCTAGGTTTCATCAGACCTTTGGAGAACAAGTCCTCAATTTTCTTTGCTAACTCAACCTTTTCACGAGGTGCCATTCTTCTAGGAGGAAGAACAGCAGGTCGAGCACTAGGAATAAGATCAATGCGGAAATCAATCTCCCGCTTAGGAGGCAAAGCAGTGACTTCACCAAAAACATTAGGAAAGAGTTTGACCACACGAGTCGAATGAAAATCATCAGGAGCAGAATCTAGAGAATAAATAAAATTGCCAGCAAAATCCTGAGGCATGCGGCACTGAGTAACAAAGGAATTACCCAGATCATCCTCAAGATAAACAGACCGGGCTTTACAAGAGATATGAGCATCATGCCCACCAAGCCAATCACTACCAAGCAATAAATCAAAAACATCGAAGCCCAAAACATAGAAATCACCACTGAAATGATGATCAGAATAAAGAAGCTTCACTTGTTTACAAATCCTATTAAGGTTTGCGGGACCCCCAATTGGATTTGAAACACATAAGGATTCAGAAACATACTCAGGAGAAAGTAGATGCTCAAACTTATCACACAAATCAACAGATATAAAACTGTGGGATGCACCAGTATCAAAAAGCACACGAACATGATGCTGAAATAAAGAGAAAGAACCCTGGAGAGTACCTTGGTCATCACTAGGAGCTGGAGGAGCAGGTGCTGGAGAAGAGGCAGAGGTGACAACAAATATACCAGAAGGCTTACCCCTTTGTTGGGTAGGGCAGCCTTTCCTGAAATGGCCAGGCTGGAGACAGATGTGGCAAAGATCACGCCAAGATGGCTGAGCAGGAGGAGGAATGGTGGTACCAAAATAGTAGGATAACTATTCGCATAGTGTCCCTTCTGGTCACACTTGAAGCAGATGATGGAAGAAAGGTCAACTGGCTGCCTCTGAGATGGAGCAGATGATGAAGATCCCAAACCAGGATTCTTAAGCCAATTCTTCTTCTGCTGTTGGAAACTGGTCTTTCTCTTCTTAGAATTTGCAGAAGAAGTCAGAGATGAAGGAGCACCAACTGAAGCAGGACCCTTAGAAGTAGGGTTCTCATAACGAAGAGCCATATCCATAAGCTGGGTAAAAGTGCCATGAACATGAGAAATGAGCTGACTATAGTACTCGATACGAGCACAAGCAATAAACTTCTCGTTCTTCTTCAGAGGAGTGTCTATCAGGCCAGGTTCGAACTTAGCAAGTTCGTTAAACTTCCTCTCGTACTCTGAAAAAGACATGCTTCCTTGCTTGAGATCCATGAACTCCCTATAAAGCTGGGATTTTCCAGCTTCGTGCATCCACTTAGCAACAAAAGTTTCCCTGAGAAGAATGATAATTAAGCTTAGAAAAGGCACGAAAAGATAGAAAAACAGAATTCAAAGAAACACAAGAAGATACCTGAACTGTTCCCAAGTAAGATTAGCCTCAACGGTGTTAGCCGTAACAGACTCCCACCAATCTTGGGCAGCCTTCTGCAACTGCCATGCGGCTAACTGACGCTTCTGGGCATCAGTAATCTCAAGACCAGTAAATATCCTCTCGATACTCCTCAGCCATTGCCGAGCCTCAATGATAGACTCAAAACTAGTGAACTTGGTTCCTCCAAGCTGAGTAAATTCTTTGCAAAGAACAGTGAAACAGACAGGAGCTGGGGCTGGAACTGGGGCAGCACCACGACCCTGACCTCTAGCATTTCTACGATTCATCCTGAAAATTCAAGAATGAATATTAGGACAAAGGTAGAGATAAGATAAAATAAGACAAGACAAGATAAATGCACTAGGATGAACATCCTAATTACAGAAATTTCTAACAAGGTTGATACGAAAGGAAAGAAGTTAGAAAATTTTTGCTTTTAAAACAAGAAATTTTTTATATTAAAATAATCTTTGAAAAACCCTTTGAAAAATCATTTTAAAATCATTTTATACTTTGAAAATACGTTCTTTCACAAAGAAATGATTTTGAAGTTGATTTCACTCATTCTAGGATATTTCTATCCTATCCCTAATGAATTTTTGCTCCGCAGGCTAAGGTTTGCCTAAAAACCAAAGCTCTGATACCAACTGTAACGACCCATTATTTTCCACTATTCAAATCGACAATAATCCACACATGTCGTACTTGAATAGTACAAAATAACAGATTGTAATAAAAATTTGAAGCAAATGAATATCAAATCACAAAATCACAGACACAGAACATCAGAATATCTCGCAGCGGAAAAATAAATACCATAGTAGTTCATGAAGCTACTATCACAATGTCTCAAAACCAAATACAAAATACATAATATCTGTCTGAAAGTAAATACGACATCAAATCCCAAATACAAAGAAGTCCACTAATACAAGGCTGACAACAGAACAACAGAACTGAAATATAGATAACTAGATAGGCTAATAAATCTCCAGTGATTCCAGACCTCCAGAGAGTGGAAATCCAAATCTGTGAATAAACTCAGGCTGACCCGAGCGTAAATAAACACAAACACTCGAGTCAGGACATATATACTTATCCAATGTAAACCAACTCAAGTGAACTGTAGTAAAGGTACAAATAACTTAGAAGATGCTTGGGACCGCCCATCCTCTAAGGATCCGTTAAACTATTTACTATATAGTATATTGCGCTATTATAATAATGTCTAACAGTAAAATAAACATACTTTTAAATAGCGTTAAGGCTTTACATTTTCCACCTTAACACAAATAATGCCAATAGTCTATACAGTACCTGCATATCTCCTGATCGGGAGACTATGAGAAGATACTGCATAGATACGACACAAATAGAAACTCGTAGTAAAGGCTCGATATGGTAGGTGACACGGCACACAAGGCAATGCCATGGTAGATATACCAATTACGCACATGGGCTAGTGGTAACGTGGCTGCCACATACGCCCACCTCGGAACACATTCCCAAAATCGGAGGGTGGCCACCAAACAAACACAAAGTAATAGAATGGTATCGAAGAAATGCGTCCGACCAGAGGAGCTACCCCTTTTGGCCCGAGATCGCTCGTGTTTTAGCCACCTTATGCCAACTCACGGGAGTTGGATCCACGTAACATACCATAAGAACGTCGCCACCATCCTACTTCATTCTGGAATCTCCACCGCGTACACAGTTGTCAAAGTGGTTTTCAGTATCGACAGAGAGTATGTCCATATCTGATCCCGGTCTCTTTGCCAACCAATCGTTATTATAACCCGTGGTTATAACTTAAAAATGATACTTTAGTCTTCAATATAAAATATCATTTCAAAACTCAATTCTTTTTCAACATAAAGATTAAATCATTTTCAAATCATTTCGATATATCAAAATATCATATCCTTTCAAAACTTCTTTTTAAATCATTATTTAAATTCAAATTCAAATATCAAACTTAATACCCTTTTAAAGCTCAAAGATAACATTCATTTAGTTCAATTCGAACCATCCTTTAAAATGATTCATTTTCCAATTTATTTCATTCATTTAAATCATTTAAAAGTGAAGTGATTATTCTTTTAAGTCAAGTATTCAAGTTTCAAAGTTTTAAGTCATTCGAAGTTCGTTTACTATGTCAAAACCCATAATTATTAAAATTTCGGCCTTTCGCAACATTTAGAAAAAAAACTGTTATAAGTTATACTTGAACACATTTTGATTCAGCAAAGACAGCACTTAAAAACTGCTGTTAAAACTCAGTTTTAGTCAAATTTTGATTCAAAACAGCAAAGACAGCATTTCCAGAAATGCTGTAATAGCTCTGGTTTCAAAACAAGGGTTTTTATTCATTTCTGCAAAGACATCAGACCACTACAGCATTCACAGAAATGCTATAATAGATCTGAGTTCAATTTTAGCTTATAAGTTCAACTACAGCAACCACATGATTTCAGAAATGCTGTAATAGCTCTTTTTACTCAATTTTAGTTCAATTCAGAAACTATAGCATTTCTGAATGCTATTAAAAGTGAATTCCAGATTTTTAGTGTACTTCCAACAAATAATAAACTTCATTTTAAACTCTTTAAACATTCTAAAAATCATAATTTAACATTAAAAATGTTCATTACATATCATTTAAACATATTGTTTCTATCATAATAAATTCCTTATTATTAAATCAAATTTCAACAAATTCCTTTAATAAATTCAAGTGTAAAATTTTCAATTCTTCACATTTTAAATAAACATATTGTTGAAGCCGTGAGAAATGAGGAGCTGAGATATTTTTCACGTGAAAGATAATGAAAATACATGGCTAAGAAAAATAGTGTACAGCCAAAAATGCACATAAATGAGGAGTTGTGAAAATGAAGAGTTTTGAAGGTGAAAAGCCTTAAGTTTTGTAACTTTTTAAACCTTTGGCATTTCCTTTTCTTTTTAATTTTATATAAAAAAAATAACTCAAAAATATACTCTACAAACCGAAACTAAGTAAAAATATAAGAAAATAATTAATTAATTTTAAAGAATATATAAAAAGAATGAAAGAAATTACTTAAAATTACAAAATGGTGTCTAGAAATTCCAAATAAATCACTACTAGTCTTGGAAAAAATATCCACTTCATTTTAAAATATTATGAAGTGAAACTTTGAAATAAAATAATTTATTTATCATTTCCAAAATAAAATAAATAATTAAATTGGGGAAAAATAGAAAAAGGAATAAAGAAATTGTATAAAAATAGCAAACAGGACATAAAAATTACAAGAAAATTACCAATGGCTTTGGAAAATTATTTACTTCATTTTAAAAATATTATAAGACAAAATTTGAAATAAAAATGATTTTTAAAACGTTTTCCAAGTGAAATAAATAATTAAATTCATTGGAAATATCAAAAGAATTGAAGAAATTTCTTAAAAATAGGAAACAGAACCTGAAAAATTTCAATAAATTACCCTTAATTCTAGAAAAATTTCTACTTCACTATAAAAAAATAATTTAAAACAAATAAAAATAAATTTCAAAAATATTGGGTTGTTACACTACGCATTACCACCAGCCCGTGTGTGTAATTGGTATATCTACCCTGGCATTGCCTAGTTGTGCCGTGTCACCTACCATACTGAGCCTTACTACGAGTTTCTATTTGTGTCGTACCTATGGAGTGTCTTCTCGTAGTCTCCCGATCAGGAGATATGCAGGCACTGTATAGACTATTGGCATTATTTGTGTTAAGAGCTATATGGGTAACCCCTTAACGCTATTTAAAAGTAAGTTTATTTTACTATTAGACATTATTATAATAGCGAAATATTACTACATAGTAAATAGTTTAACGGATCCTTAGGAGATGTAAATCCTGAGCTTAAGTTACTGCACTCATATTTATTTTCTGTTGATTTAACTCACATAAGATCTTTTAGTTCTGACTCGAGTGTTTTATCTTTTTAATTCGCTCGGGTCAGCCTGAGCATTTCAGGACTTGAAGACCATATTCTGGAGGACGAAGTCGAAGATTTATTATTATTATTAGTTATTATAGTATTCCACTATATTCTCACCGTTCCGCTGCATTGTTATTGATTTTTCTCCGGTATGTGTAACTCTGATATATATTGTATAAGTATAATCGAATATTTTGTAAACAGCTTCATGAACTGTATATTTGATTATTATATTTTATCGTTCCACTGCAAGATTCTGTTTTGTTTTTTCCTTCCTCTGTTTTTCTTATTTACCCCATAACAGTCCGCTCTTCCATATGCTTTGAATCGGCATGTGTGTCGATTTAAGGCGTACGAAAAGTTGGGATGTTACAACATGGCGTTGCCTATCCAGACATCGGACTTATCAGTGACGGTTAGACAACTGGTGAGGAAGAATCAAGGTTTGATGAATGATGATTGGGGAATCTCGAGAAGTCATACTCCGTTTACTGACAGTGTTTTACGTACGTAGTATTCGAGAAGGTTCAACATGCCTACGATGCCAGCTTACGAGGGACAAAACTTATCGTAGGTAGCACATCATGAGGTACGGATGGTTAATAGACTCAGCGAGAGCAAATAACTCCACCATATATAGATGCTTCCCTATAACTCTCTCTAGGATCATCATGATGCGGTTTACAAGATTACCCCTACGGTCGATCTTAAAATTTGATGGACTGGCAATGAGGTTTGTGGAGCAGTTCCAGATCCATGCTGCTTGCCCTAAAGACGTGATGTCATTATCCAGTGTAGTCCAGGCTCTAGGAGAATCACTGAAGGACTACTTGCAGAGGTTTCATATTGCTTCCACTAAAGTTAGTAACCCAAATGACCATGCTATGCTTATGGCTGTGACTAGAGGAGTTAACTCAGAATCTGAATTCGACGATTGGCTGGTTGGAAAACCGTTGACCACGCAAGAATATTTCTATTCAAAGGTGGCTCAGTTTATGAGAAACGAGAAGGCCATGTCATCTAGATAGAGCAATGCCATGGAGCCAAGCGGGGAAGCGGTCCAAAGCAACATCACAATAAAGCAGTCTGATGAGAGTTCTAGGAAGATTCAGGTCAATGTTCAAATAAGCCGAATCAACAGAAAAGAAATGGTGAAGGGAATCGAGACCGGAAGAGGAGCCTAGAAGGCCGAAGCCTAGGATTCCCATGTATGACAGCTACACACCTCTTAATGTATCCTTGGAAAATATTTATCTATCCATCTGTAATGCTTTTCAATATAAGAAGCCGCGTCTGAAGGAGCCGATGGAGACACAAAAGCAGACTGGGAAATATTTCCGATTTCATGAGTGTTACGGGCACAACACTAATGAGTGCAGGAATCTCCAGGATACTATTGAGAAGTTTATTTGGGAGAAGAAGTGCAGCAGTTTGTGAAAACTCCATAGGGCGGCAGACAAGGGAAATCTGATCCCAATCGAGGATAAGCTCCGCGTATGGCTGAGGAGCCTGAACGGACTGGAAGAAGATTAGCAATAAACACGATAGTTAGTGGATCGCATCCTGTAGATAGAAGTTGGCAGGAAATTGAGCGCAATGCTAGCACGATGAGACATGTGGATTTTGAATATTGTTCGAATACGGAGGATGGAACTTTGGCCAAGCAAGAACATACGATAACAGATGATATTAGATTTATATAGATAATTTCTAGTTAGATGGGCTAGTATAGTTGTTAGAAGTTGTTACAGATGATTGCTATGTTAAGTATTTAGGACTTACTGAATTTCGAGGACGAAATTCTTTAAGGGGTGAGCCTGTAACATCCCTAACTTTTGATAACATTATTCAAGAGATTTAATTAGATAAATTAAATAGAATAATGATGATAAATTAGATAAATTAAATAGAATAATGATGATAAGGCGATTGAGATTTGAATAAAACTATAAGAAGGTCATGCTTAAGTAATTAATTAAATGGGCTTAAATTGGCTTTTATGTATTTAATTAAACATGGGTATATTGGTAAATAGCCACACTATTATTACTCACGGCTATACACTTTCAATTTCCCATTCAAGTACATTTTATTTTTCATAATCAAAACGCAAATAAAACCTAAGGAGCTGGCCATTATCAAAGAGAAAAGAGGAGAAATTCAATCAAGCTAAGGGATTAAAGCTAGGGGATTTAATCTACAACAAATCTCAAAGTCCTTATCATATCTAAGGTGAATAAAAATTCATTCCATCTCCATTTTGTTTTTATAATCATATGTTTTCATATTTAATATTAAATTCATTTTTATGATGTTTTGGATGATGATATGCTTGAATTATTATGTGTTTGATTTAAATCAATTTGTTTACATAAGAATCTATACAGTTTTAGGGTAAAAACGTTAGTGAATGATTTTAGAATACCATGGAAAAATTATATGTTAGGTAAAACATGATTTTGGAGATGAGTTTCAATTTTTGTAATTTTCCAAACTATGGAAAATTTATTATGAATTTCGAAAGGAAAATATGATATAATTGGGTTTGATATTAATTTCGATTATTTCAGGAAGAAATTGGGTCTGAAATTTCAATATGTTTGATAACATGATGAACGTGAATTTTTATGATTTTTGAGGATTTTTTCTAATTGATTTACTCTGGAAAATAAATTATTTTAAAAGGTGGTCTTATGTGTAATATTGGTTTTGCTTAATGGGAGAGCCAAAACGTTAATTTTCTTTGATTCAGATCTAATAAATGCGGCAGTTTTATTTGTAAAGTATTAGAAAAGTTTAAGGTAACCAACCAAAGGATTATAAACAGGCAGGTAGTTATAAAGCAATTACTAAAAGTAGCATAATTTCAGCCTTAAATTCAGAAAAGTTGGTTTTGCCTTCTTTAGTAGTGCCTTTCAACTCCATGCTTTCGCTCCAACTCAGTCGAAACCAACCTAGCCCAAACCCACCCAGTCGAAACCAATACATAAGGTATCACTTAGTTGGTACGTAGTGGGTTGGAGGAAAGGCGGAAGGCAATGGTATCAAAAGCAATGCTACCATTGGGGTCAAAACCTTAGTTTTGTTTTCAAATGTTAAGTGCCAGCTTTGTTTTACTTAAGGCTTTCGAAGCAGTCGAAACATATGCTTTAAAAAGGGGATTTTCTAAATAGCATTCAAAGGAGGTTTCCAAATCATGTTTTAAATGATGCTTTCGAAAGAGGTGGTTTCGACCTGGACGAAACCCAACCGCTATTCTTTTACCTTTCGAATGTATTACAACCATGAATGCTTTCATAGGGTTTTCTTTGTTTTAAACTTAAGCTAAGTCACTTCCTAAATGCTTTCGAGAGGGTTCAGGGGTTTCTAAGGCAATGGTTTCGAAAGGGTGTTTCGATGCTATCCTTCAAAGTTTTACTCAAAGGTTTTGAGCCTTCGAATAGATGGTTCTGACACCATCAATTTTTCCCTAAAACTATTTTATTAAAGGTTTCAAAAGATATACTTTCGCCTATGATCACTTTGACCCAAAAGATGTTTCTAAAAGTAAAACCTAATACTTCTGAAGGGGGTACTTTCATTAGCTTCGAGGCTATGTTTCTAAAGATTTTTATGTAATGTTTTGAGACATTCAAAAGGTATATTTGGTTTCAAAAGAGATGTTTTAAAAGGGCTTCGAAAAGTATATACATTGTGTTTTAAAAAGGAGTTTTCTTCGCTTTCGAAGGAGGTTATTCGAGGGTTTCGAAAGTGATGTTTTATGGTTTTCAAAACAAACAACCCATTCTCATTTTTAAGGAAAACCATGGCATAAATAAATTAAAGAGTTACGAAATAGAAGAAGTTTTCCCTGATTAACAAGTTAAAGGGTTTTACCAAGTTTTATATAAAATGATTCTAAGGACATCAAACCTCAGGGGTTGGTAGACTTTTGATTACTTCTTCATATATTTATTTACATTGTAATTAATCCATTACTTTGGGGAAGGGCAGAATAACCAGCTAGGTTAACTTGGTAGTGAACATAACTTAAGAAATGTTAAAATACTAATCCAAGATATTGGCAGGGACCAATAAGTTCATAGTAAGCCCATGAAAACTATGTATAGCAAAAGATATTGATAGAGGCCAATAGGTTCATAGTAAGCCCATGAAAACTATGATTTGACATTGGTAGAGGCCACTAGGTCTATAGTTAGCCTATGAAAACTATATCCGGATTAAGATATTGACAGTTAGTCAATATGTTCCTAGCCAACCCATGAAAACTAGTATAAGAAAAAATATATTAGAGTTACCAATAGGGTCTTAGTGATCCCATGAAAACTATGAAATCGGACAGGAAGTCCATAAACATTTAATACTAAGTCCATGAAAACTAATAGGTTAATAGTAACCATAGAAACAATAATTGAGACAGATAGTCGGGATGAATGGGGATGGGCAATCCAGATTTAATATACTTGTTTGTATATCATCATATTATTTTGAATTGTTTTAACCATTGTGGATGCAGGAGCACAGTATATGGTTTTATAAAGTTTTTAAGATACTAGTGAGGGAAAACCCATTCCGCTAAGTGGTGTGGTCTCACTAGATATCTAAATGGTTTGAGATGGTAGAGTATTATTCATACCGAGCTTTATGTCCGACTTAAAGTTTTTGTTTTCCCTTTAAACTCTAGGGTACTCAATTGATTTTGAGTAGTTTGAGGTTTAGGGTTTTCAGGTGTTCTTTTAGACGAATAAAGCTTCTAGTGATGTCCGGGAGGCATGCTAGCTACTTAGAGTTCTTTTATATAAGGCCAACTTGTTTTGTTACCTTATTATATACTCCGATCATCCAAGGGGCATCTTCATATATCACTCTTGACGTATTTAGTAATAAGTTTATTCTATCTGAACGTGGTCTGCGCACTGGGATTATGTAATGAATTTGAAATATTTTTAAATGGAATTTGGACTTTGTTTGCTGTTTAATTTTTTTCCATATTCTTGTGTTTTCGTGTATCAATGTATCTAAAATTTCGTATTTGGTCACCGAGGATTAATATCTAAGGATGACTGTAGCATCTGTAGTCGTTAGTTTTGGGCCTCCAAGTAGGGGGATGTTACCAATTAGTATTAGAGATAGGTTTATTAAACTTTTAAAAAAATTAAACCTAATCGATTTTTCAAAACATAATCCAATGAATAAGATAACATGATTGGGGTTTGGGATAACGCTATAGTAACGTACTTGTATGTGATATATAGTTATATATATATAAGTACAAAATCCCTGCTCTCTTAGACCGTTCTTCTGGATCTTACTAAGGCTCGTATGTAGATTTACGGGAAAGGAGATATAGAAGCAGGAAACGAAAGAGGAAATCTCGGTGGAGGAAGCACCACAACCAATGAAAATTCTCAACCCACTACAAGGAGGAACCAGGGTCGACCGGCAAATGCTAAAAATGGTGATGCCAATATAGGTGCTGGAAATCCACCAGTAATTATGGGGGCGATGTATCAGTTCTCCGTCAATGTGATGCAAGCAGGAGCTGTTGTTGGTGTTGCTAGAAATGTAGGAGGAGCTAATCCTATAGTTCTAGTTGGGAATAATTATGCTAAGCTGAGTAGAGACTACACCAGTCTTGGTGGGAAGCCATTCATGAGGACGGAGAATGCTATTGAGGTAGAGAATTGGTGGTTGCATTGTAAGCGTATATTTGCTGATTTGGGTTTAGATGATGGATAAAAGCGAAGGTTGGCCTCTATGCAATTACAAGGGTCGGCGCTTCATTAGTGGAATAGTGTTACTGTCAGAGTTTCGAAGGAGTAGTTGACTTAGGCAGATTCTATAAGGAGATTTGAGCATAAGTTTGTGTCTAAGTTTGCTAAGTCAGAGCTGAGACGAAGTTTATGGATCTGGAGCAGGGAGAGATGTCGGTTGTTGAGTATGCCGCTAAGTTTGAGGAGCTATCCCGTTATGGATGTAATACTATAGACACAGTCATTAGAAGGAATGAGAAGTTCATTATGGGACTGAGCCCCGAGATTGCTAGGGCGACCATGCCATATTTTCGCGATCCTAGTAATTTAGTTGTGGAAATGGCCATCCGCCATGAGGAGATGCTTGCTAATTATGCTAGAGAGAAGCCAGTGGAAATTCAGGGTTCTTAGGGGAAGAAGAGAAAGTTCTTTAAGAAGGAGAGAGCCTAGAAGAGATACTGCCAAGAAGGCAAAGGCGGAGTTAGATTGCTATAAGTGTGATAAGAAGGTTCATTATACGAATGAGTGCCGATCAGGCAATGGGAAGAAGGCTGCAAATAAGAAGAATGTGAAGTGCTTCAACTGTGGTCAAGTTGCGCATTACAAGAAACGGTGTCCAAAGTCAGTTAGGGCAGATAAATGACAGATTTTTGCTATTGGACCAGCTAGGTCTGCTGCAGCTGATAAAAGGAAGACTATGATGGAAGGTACGCTTTGGATTCGGAGTATACCAGTTAGGGTACTTTTGATACTAGTGCATCATATTCATTTATATCTCAGTGTTTGGTTGATAGATTAATCCTAGAAACCACCTACCGTGTTACTTCCTTAAGGGTTGCGAATCTAATAGGAGGGTATGCAACTCTAGGGTTGAGATGCGACCAGTTAGAATTTGATTTGTTAGGTCATAAGTTTGCATGCAGTCTGTATGTTTTCGATTTCGTAGATTTCAGAATCATTTTGGGTATGGATTCGTTGGGCAGGTATGAGGCTAGAATATTTTTCCAGGATAGGGAGATATCACCAAGACACCTTGATAGTCATCACTGAGTAATATTTTCAGTGGGAATTTTAACCAGAGTGTTAGTACTTTGCTAAGTGCTATGGAGATAGGAGATGAGTTAAGTCAGGTTCGAGTAGCAAGAGAGTTTACGAATGTCTTTGAGCCAGTCATACGACTACCACCGAAACGAGCAGTTGAATTTTGTATAGATCTTGTGCCCAGAGCTGAACCTATGAGTGGACTATCTAGCAGGATAACACCGACTGAGATGAAGGAATTGAAGGTGCAACTAGTGGATTTAGAAGGAAGGAATTTTATTAGGCTAAGCAGTTCGCCTTGGAGAGAGGTCGCGGTATTTATGAAGAAACTAGATAGGTCGTTGAGAATGTGTATCGACTAGCGTAAGTTGAACGAAAGGACGATTAAGAATAAGTATCATTTGCCAAGAATAGATGATATGTTCGATCAGTTGAGTGGAGCTAAAGTGTTTTCCAGTTGGATTTGGCACGAGTTTCCATCAATTAAGAGTGGACATTATTCCTTTAACAACATTTCAGACTAGGTATGGTTTGTATGAGTGGTTAGCGATGCCATTTGGATTGACGAATGCACCTGTTCTCTTCATGGATTTGATGAACCGAGTTTTCCGAGATTACCTGGATAGGTTTGTGCTAGTGTTTATAGATGACATTTCAGTATACTCCAAATATGAGAGAGAGCATAAAGTTCATCTTAGAGTGGTACTTGAGATGCTAAGGCAGAATCAGCTTAGAGTGTACTTAAGACCTGAGGCAGAATCAGCTAAAGGCGAAGTTTACCAAGTGTCGTTTTTAGAAGAATGAGGTTAAGTTTCTTGGACATGTGGTTTCAAAGAAAGGCTTATCAGTCGATCCATATAAGATCGAAGCTATGAATAATTGGAAAAGACCAAAGATGGTGACTGAGATCAGAAATTTTCTTGGACTTGCAGGCTACTACCGGAGATTCATCAAGGATTTCTCACGGATAGCAGCACCTTTGACTAAGTTAACTAGAAAGGAGGTGAAGTTTGTCTGGTCCAACAAATATGAGGAAGCATTTCTTAAGATAATCATTTGTTGACCAATGCACCAGCGTTAGTAGTTCCAGACGGAACCAAGGATTGGTGGTGTATACTTATGCATGTGGAACAAGATTGGGAGCAGTGTTAATGCAGAAGGGTAAAGTTATTTCCTACACATCCAGACAGCTTAGACCGCATGAAGTGAGGTATCCTACTCATGATTTGGAGTTGGCTGCAATGATATTTGCATTGAAGATTTGAAGACACTATCTCTTAGGAGAGAGGTTTGAGCTTTATACCGATCATAAGTCTTTAAGGAATTTATTCTATCAAAAGGAGTAGAATATGAGACAACAGAGGTGGCTTGAGTTTTGGCTGCTTATGATTTTGGTAGAAAATATACACCATGGAAATGTAATAAGGTAGTGGATGCTCTTACCACAAAACATCAGAATGTGGTATTAGCTATGTTGGCGGAGTGGAAAGATTTAGAAGCTTTGGCAAGTTGTGGTGTGCAGTTAAGATCAACTGCTAGTTCTAGTCAGAGTACCGCCATGTTGTCCTGTTTAGAAGTTTGATCATTGTTGATCGAAAGGATTGCTTATATTAAGAAATAGGATCCAATGTTAGCTGAGAGGATTAGAAAGCTTGAGGGTGGAATTGAGATCAGTGATCTAAAAGACTTTAGTCTTGACCAAAGAGGATGATTGAGAAAGAAGGGACGGTTGTGTGTTCCGAATGTGGAGGACTTGAGAAAAGAATTTCTTTGAGAAAGTCATTGGTCCAAGTTCACAATTCATCCTGGAGGGACCAAGATGTATCAGGATACGAAGAAGAGCTTATATTAGGAAGTTATGAAGAAGGGTGTTAGCTTGTGGGTTAAGCAGTGTGCAAACCGTCAAGAAGTGAAAGCTAGACATCAGAAGCCGTGCGAGTTGCTTCAACCTTTAGAGATTCCAATTTGGAAATGGGATTCGATATTCATGGACTTTATAGACAAGTTTCCAAGCTCAAATAGAGGTAATGAAAGTATATGGGTTACAGTGGATAGGTTGACCAAGAGTGCCCATTTCATTCTAGTTAAGTCAACCAGGACGACACCTATTTTAGCTAAGTTGTTCATGAAGAACATAGTTAGAGTACATGCAGTTCCTAGTAGTATAGTAAGTGACAGAGATGTCTTGTTCACTAGTGAATTATGGAAGACTCTACAAGAAGTATTGGGTTCCAAGCTTAATATGAGTACTACATATCATCCTCAGACGGATGGGCAGACAGAAAGAGTCAACAAGGTACTGTAGGATTTACTGAGAGCTTGTGTATTAGACTTTGACAGATCATGGGAAGACCACCTACATTTGGTTGAGTTTTTCTATAATAATAGTTATCAGACTAGTATAGGAATGACGCCTTTTGAAGCTTTGTATGCAAGTCCATGCAAATTGCCAGCATGTTAGTTGGAGACTAAAGATAGATTAATTTTAAGACCGGATTTGGTTAGAGAGGCTTCAGAGAAGATTGAGTTGATCCGAGAATGGATGAAGGAAGATCAGTCCAGACAGAAGAGTTACGAAGATAAAAGGCATAAAGATCTAGAATTCTTAGTTGAAGATAAGATTTTCGTTAATATATCACCGATGAAGGGTGTGATACGATTAGGAAATTCAAGGAAGTTAACTCCAAGATATGTTGGACCATTTTAGTTTATAGAGAGCATTGAGAAGCTCACATACAGAGTATAGTTGCCGAGCAGTATGGCAGGTGCCCGTAATGTATTTCATGCTTCTCATCTTCATAAGTATGTGCATGATCCAAAGACTACAGTTCCACCGACAGGGTTGGAAGATTTGATAGTAGCACCTAATTTGACTTCTGTTAGACAACCAGTTCGGGTTGTAGCGAGGGATGAGAAAAAATTGAGGAACAAGACAGTCAGGCTAGTGAAGGTTCAATGGAGCGGCAATAACTGTACTTGGAAGACATCAGCCAGGATTAGAGCACTTATCATGATCTGCTGTGAGGGTATGTCTATATTAGATTTATATAGATAATTGCTAGTCAAATAGACTAGTATAGTTGTTAGGAGTTGTTACAGATGATTGATATGTTTAGTATTTAGTCCTTACTGAATTTCGAAGATGAAATTCTTTAGGAGGGAGCCTGTAACATCCCTAATTTTTGATAATATTATTCAGAAGATTTAATTAGATAAATTAAATAGAATAATGATGATAAGAGGATTGAGATTTGAATAAAACTATAAGAAGGCCGTGCTTAAATAATTAATTAAATAGGCTTAAATTGGCTTTTATGTATTTAATTAAACATAGGTATATGGGTAAATAGCCGCACTATTATTACTCATGGCTATACACTTTCAACTGCCCATTCATGTACATTTTATTTCTTATAATAAAAATGCAAATAAAACCCAAGGAGTCAGCCATTATCAAAGAGAAATGGGAGAAATTCAATCAAACTAAGGAATTAAAGCTAGGGGATTTAATCTACAACAAAATCTCAAAGTTCTTATCATATCCAAGGTGAATAATAATTCATTCCATCTCTATTTTGTTTTTATAAACATATATTTTCAGATTTAAGATTAAATTCGTTTTTATGATGTTTTGGATGATGATGTGTTTGAATTTTTATGTGTTTGATTTAAATCAATTTGTCAAGATAAGAATCTACATGGTTTTAGGGAAAAACTGATAGTGAATGATTTTAGAATGTCATGGAAAAATTATATTTTAGGTAAAACATGATTTTGGAGATGGGTTTAAATTTTTATAATTTTCCAAGCTATGGAAAATTGTTTTGAATGTCGAAAGGAAAATATGATATAATTGGGTCTAAAATAAATTTCGATTATTTCAAGAATAAATTGAGTCTGAAATTTTATGATAACGTGATGAAAGTGAATTTCTGTGATTTTTGGGGGTTTTTCCTAATTGATTTACTATGGAAAATAAATTATTTTAAAAGAAAAACTTATGTGTAATATTGGTTTTGCTTAATGGAAGGGTCAAAATGATGTTTTTCTTTGATTCAGATCTAATAAATGTGGGGATTACAAAAAGATAGGTAGTTATAAAGGAATTACTAAAAGTAGCATAATTTCAGCCTTAAATTCAAAAAAGTTGGTTCCGCCTCCATTAGTAGTGCCTTTCGACTCCAAGCTTCCGCTCCAAACCAGTCGAAACCAATCTAACCAAAACCCACCTAGTCGAAACCAATACACAAGGAATCACTTTGATGGTACATGGTGGTTTTGAGGAAAGGCAGAAAGCAATGGTGTCGAAAGCAATGCTTCTAATGGGGTCGAAACCTTAGTTTTGTTTTCAAAGGTTAAGTGTATGCTTTGTTTTAGTTAAGGCTTTCGACGTAGTCGAAACATATGCTTTAAAAAGGGGGTTTTCTAAATAGCTTTCGAAGGAGGTTGCCATATCATGTTTTAAAATAGGAGCTTTCAAGTGGGTTCCTTTTTTTAAATAATTCTTTCGAAAGAGGTGGTTTTGACCTGGTCGAAACCCATCACTGTTCTTTTACGTTTCGAATGTATTACAACCATCAATGCTTTCGAAGGGTTCTATTTGTTATAAACTTAAGCTAAGTTACTTCCTAAATGCTTTCGAAAGGGTTCAGGGGTTTCGAAGGCAATGGTGTCGAAAGGGGGTTTCGATGCTATCCTTCAAAGTTTTACTCAAAGGTTTTGAGCTTTCGAATAGATGGTTCTGACACCATCAATTTTTCACCAAAACTATATTATTAAAGGTTTCGAAAGAGATACTTTTGCCTATGATCACTTTGACCCAAAATATGTTTCTAAAAGTAAAACCCAATCTTTCCGAAGGGGGTACTTTCATTGGCTTCGAAGCTATTTTTCTAAAGTTTTTGAGTAATGTGTTGATACCATCGAAAGGTGTATTAGTTTCAAAAGAGACGTTTTAAAAGGGCTTCGAAAGGTATATATATAGTGTTTTGAAAAGGGGTTTTCTTTTCTTTCGAAGGAGGTTATCTAGGGGTTTCGAAAGTGATGTTTTATGGTTTTCAAAATAAATAACCCAGTCTCATTTTTATGGAAAAACCATGGCATAAATAAGTTAAAAAGTTTTGAAATAATAGAAGTTTTCCTTTATTAACAGGTTAAAGGGTTTAACCAAGTTTTATATAAAATTATTCCAAGGACATTAAACCATAGGGGTGGGTATTATTATGATTGCTTCTTCATATATTTATTCACATTGTAATTAACCCAAAACGATACTTTGGAGAAGGGCAGAATAACCAGCTGGGTTGACCCTGTAGTGAACATAACTTAAGAAATGTTAAAATCCTAATTAAAGATATTGGCAAGGGCCAATAAGTTCACAGTAAGCCCATGAAAATTGTGCATAGAAAAAGATGTTAGCAGGGGCCAGTGAGTTCGTAGTAAGACCATGAAAACAAGGATTCGATATTGTCTGGAGCCAACAGGTTTATAGTTTATCCCATAAAAACTATATTCAGATTAGATATTGAAAATTAGTCAATAGGTTCCTATTCAGTTCATGAAAACTATGATAAGAGAAAAGATATTGGAGTTACCAATAGGTTCTTAGTGATCACATGAAAACTATGAAATCAGACAGGGAGTCCATAAACATTTAATTGGTTATTAGCAAGCCTATGAAAACTAATAGGTTAATAGTAACCCTAGAAACTATAATTGACACAGATAGTCAGGATGAATGGGGATGAGTAATCCAGATTTAATATACTTGTTTGTATATCATCATAATATTTTGAGTTGTTTTAACCATTGTGGAAGCAAGAACATAGTATATGGTTTTATAAAGTTTTTAAGATACCAGTGAAGGGAAAACCCGTTCCGCTAAGCGGCATGGTCTCACTTGATATCTAAATGGTTTGAGATGGTAGATTATTGTTCATACCAGGCTTATGTTTGACTCAAAGTTTTTGTTTTCCCCTTAAACTCTCGGGTACTCGACTGATTTTGAGTAGTTTAAGGTTAGGGTTTTCAGGTGTTCTTTTAGACGAATAAAGCTTCCGATGACGTGCAGGAGGCATGCTAGCTACTTAGAGTTTTTTTATTTTCGCTGGGTTTGATTGTAAAGGTAAACTTGTTTTATTGCCTTATTATATACTCTGATCATCCAAGGGGCATCTTCATATGTCGCTCGTGGCGTATTTTGTAATAAGTATATTTTGTTTGAATGTGTTCTGCGCACTAGGATTATATAATGAATTTGAAATATTTTGAAATGGAATGTGGACTTTTTTTGCTGCTTTAATTTTTTCCTATTCTTGTGTATCTATGTATTAATGTACCTAACATTGTCGTATTTGGTCACTGAGGATTACAACTATGCACGACTGCAGCATCCATAGCCGTTAGTTTTGGTCCTTCAAATAGGGGGATTTTACACTAGGATTGTACTTGTAACCTGTTATCCGGGTTTTTAACCCAGCAACAACCAATAAGGAGTAGAACAACCTCATGTAAATAGGATGGTTTATAACTTAACCGAGAAAACTAAGATAAGGGATTAACAAGGGCCAAGCTATATGAATTAGGCAACGATTGTGATCAACTAAACTGAGAGATCAGCATTCTTTTAGTCCAATCAACAGCTGAGCATAAATATCTAGTGAATTGCCACTAAAACAAAATAACTAGGATAAAAGACTATGGAAGCATCTCCAATTCCAAACTCCAGAAAAATTCTAAGTGCTTGGATCATTAGCAACCCATGCCTCTCCATGAATCTTCAAACAAGCTGGCTAAGGATGTAGTGATAAGAAGCAAAGACATTGGCTCGCAAACGAGCCAAGTCTATGGGTCGCCAGCGACCCTAAGACCATGGGTCGTCAACGACCCACGTTCTTGCCTCGGTTTGCGAGTGAAACCATCCCTGGGTCATTCCTTACCTACTTGTGAGCAGATGATAAGTGGCTTGCTCCAGAAGCTCTTAGATCTATATAAATACCATCTTGCCTATAACATAAACATGATCTTTTTCGGACTGGTTGCAAAGCTCTGTAGGAATTATTCTTCACTCTCTACCTCCCTCACAACAATCTCCAAAGGAATTCATTATCATTCTCCAATGGATTCCAACTCTGGGGATTCAATCTAGCTAAAGATAATCAAAGCCTTGTAATCAAACATCTCTTGTAACAACAATCAGTCTTTAATAAAAATATAAAATGGGCATAGGCTTCAGTAATAGCCGAACAACTATAAAAATCTTCTTGTTCCCTTTCTTTTACTATTCTTTTCTATACCTATTATCTGTATTATTGCTCTGTACAAACAGAGATGGTGCTTTCATACTCAAACCGGGGTGTTGATCCCTTTTTGAGTTGACATTTGGGCGCTTTCACTGAGAAATCCAACTTAGGATCCAGATCTAGCTATCTACTTTAGATCCCGTAGGTACCGAAGTTAGATCCTTAACCTTTGCTTAAAGAATTCACTGTTTGGAATCAATGGCCCCTGGAAGAAGGAGAACTGCCTCTGGAAGATTCATAGGGGTAGTAGTAGCTAGAGAGGATTTTACCCTAAGGCTACACTCCTTTGAACGCTTAGGGAAATTCTACCGCTTCCACGAGACACACGGCCACAATACGAACGAATGACGCCACCTAAAGAATATCATTAAGGAACTGATCTAGAATTACAAACTCCGACGGTATGTAAGACAACCATAAAACCCCGATCAATCTGCGACTCCTCAATACCCAAGAGAACGAAGGAATCAACCAGGAACTAGTGAAGAAGGATTGAACCGAACTAACCAGAGGCTCATCTGTGACAACCCGTATAAACTCGATGTTTAAAATGAATTAAAGTAATAAGATTTTAATTTAAATTTAGAAAGAAATAAAAATCTTATTTATTTATATGAAAGCGAATGTCGAAATTAGTATCAAGGGTAATTAAAATCTACAAATTAAATTATATATTGCAATTTATTTGTAATAGTGGAAATTGTCGCATTTGGATAAAGCTGGAATAAGTAAATTAAGGCAAGTATTGGATTTATCAATGAAATAAAATATTGATTTATGGAAATTGAATGTAAATGGGGGTAATAAAGTAATGCAGGACAATAAATAATTTATTTAGTACAATCCCTTTTATTTTTAAACTATTGTAAGGTGTTAATTAATTGGAATGTGAAAATTAGAAAATAGATTCAAATTGTATGTTAGATAATAAATTGCAATAATTAAAGTTAATAATAAATTGGATTTAGAATCTTAATTTTTATGTTTGCATATATTTATAATGGAAAATAAAGGGGTAAAATAATAATATACAAGTATATTAAAAGTTATATTAGTGGGTTACTAGTAAATTCACTCATTACCAATAAAGATAATTAGGCGTGCCTTGATGATAATTAATAACATAACGGAAAGGAGTAAATGTATTCATTAGAATATTAATTGCAATTGGATAGGGATTTTAAGTAACAAGGTTAATGCGAGGTAAGTAATGCTAAATTTAGGTTAATAATAATGAATAGTAATTAATTAAAAATTTGTAACATATATCATAAATTACCTGCTTACTTGTTAATGGAATTAGAATGTGTAATAAGTAATAATAAGATAAATGAATGTTACACTAATGGAAAGTGAAATAACGTTCATATAAAATGTGAGTAATTATAGAATCGTATTTATTATGAGCGTTACTTTAATAATTTGGATTAATTGAGAATTTTATACGAAAATATGTAAAGTAATAACTAAAAAGGAAATACGTTATAAATTAATTTTAACCTAACCTTAAGTGTAAGCTAAAAGGATGAAATTGAATCCAATCTGTTTAATTTGAAACTTATTAAAATAAATGGGATTAAATTTATAATAAAGGGGTTATTTTAAGAAATTGAAATAAATTCTATAGCGAGGGAATTAAGTTACTTTAAATTGAGATGGGACTTAAGATTTGTTTATTTAATTGGATTTAAATTTGGAAAATTTGGTCATTGCAATTAATTGAGATTAAATGTTAAATATTACGTTAATTTAAGGGTTAGGTTAAATTTTGAGAATACTAAGGTAATAACTTTGAACCCAATGTTAACCTCATCCATTCGACCATGATAAATTGAATAAAAAGAATGAACGGTGAATGCAGTGTAGTTATTGAAAATATAATTTATAATTGATGAATATAATGAAAATTTAATTTACGCTGAAACATATGATTAAATCAACATTTAATTTGACATCTAATTTTTTTTAAAATCATTGTAAATGTTTGAGTAAAATAAAGATGATAAATTTGTCAATTTTAGAATTTAAATTATAAAATTGGATTTAATCAATTTATTTATTTAGTATAAAAATAGCCATTTTGGTCACGGACTCGGATTTTGACGAAACCAGTTTCATCGGATCCGTAACAGTGAATTATTGTAGGGTTTCAAGTTTCCTAGCGATCGAACTTGTCGTTTGATCGTACGAGCGTGAAACGCCTTGAAATCGAGTTAATTGAAATCAATTTGAAATTTTTTGTTTTCAGCATAACTTCTTCATACGATGGAATTTAGACGTGAAACTTTTTCCGTCGCGTTCAGAATATTTTAAAACACCTATTTTGATATATGGGTTTACCCAATTTCGTTCCGTGGTCAGAACGGGCTTTTTGGGCCACGCTAGCGTTAGCACGTTGTTTATCCGATCCATCTATTCAAATTTCTAACCTACCTATATAAATCCAGTTATAAACCCTAGCCTCCAACTATCTTCATTTCTTTGTGCGTTCATTTCCCTCAACTCCTCCTTTCCAATGGCTGCAAACCCTAGATCCAGTTTCAATCCAAATCAAAAGTCAAAAATTCAAAGTCTTCAGAAAAATCTCAAAAAATTATATGTTGTAGATTTCATCGATATGAATCAGCGTCTGCAGTTTGCTTTTCGAAATTGTGCTTCGATCAACGGAAAATCGCAGTCAAAGACAAGAATTTTGAAACCCTATGCATGAAATTGGGGCTTTTCGATTTAAGCCGAAATCGGGAAAAATAAAATCTGTGTATTGGAGATCTCTGCATGGGCTTCAAGATGGTGGTGGTCGTTTGTTTGGGATCGAAGCGTGGTGGCCAGAATTGGCGTTTTAGGTTTCGAAACCCATAACGGCGGCAGCGGCAATGGCGCAGAGGGGGGGCCGCGTGGCCTCAGGAGGGGGCATCGGTGTGATAGGCGGCCGTGTTGGGTGATGGACGTGAGATGCGGCGTGTGTGATTTCCGGTCGATGACGTGAATTTGGGGGGGGGGAGGGGGCTGCGTGAAGATGCGCGTGTACAGGGAAGAGAACAAGTTGCTGACGTGGTTTTGTGGTAGGTGATTTTGTTCTTTTATTTTATTTTTAAAATTTAAAATTCAATCACGTTTATCGCTATAACTCTCACATATGATATCCGATTGACGCGCGATTTCTTGCGCTAGGTTCGTATCGAAATTCTGGACTTGATGACCCTAGTTTGGATGGATTTGGAGACTGTCAAAATTTTGGGTTTAAATCGGATTTAAATTCGATTTAAATTCAAAAGGTGAGTGTTTTAACCCACTCACAACTTCTAAAATTTCCTATGTTTGTTAAATTGATTTAAGATATGAGTAGAAATTTATTTATGATTATTTTGCAAAATTTATTCATCATCTCAGTTAAATCTATTTAATTTAACTGTTAATTAATTTTTTTTATTCCATATAAATTGACAGTTAAGATTTATTTATTTGCATATAAACTACTAGTTAAACGGTTATTTATTTATTTATTTATTTTTTGAATATAAACTGTTCGTAGATACCTGTTATATTTTATATGCTCTATTGATGTTTGTTTAAATTGATGATGATTGCAATAAATTGGTTGATGATTGATATTGGGTGAATTGATGATGTGTTCTATATAAACTGCAAGTTATTATGTTTTTTTCATTTCATTCGGGATTGCAGTTTGAAATGATATACAACCGCATTTTTATTTTTAAATTGCGGATTGAAATGATAAATATCCGTATCACTTGACCAAAGGATAGAAAATTTTATACAGACACCGTCGGTCTATATATAATTATTTCGAAAATGATTTCTATGGTTTGGATAAGATACGGTTTAATGAATATTAAATTTTGATATTATATAAATATTATTTTATATATACATATATAGTTAAAATTTTGAATTTAAGCTATGTATAATCTGTTAAATAAAAATGAATAAGTTGGAAAAATGGAGTTTGATAATTTATATTATATGTTTAAATACAGGTTTAAGATCTTGTGTATATGTAGAGTTTTAAAGGATTCAAATCAATTAAGATTAGAAGATAAATTGAAAATTTATTTGGAATTGAGCTTATTTAAAAATTTAACTCCATAAGTGATGTAAACTTATTAAAATTGGAAATTTTAAAGGTATGATATTTATAACTGGATTTTATTCAAGATAAATTAAATGAATATTTCTAGTATAAATAAATTGAAGGAAATATTTAATTGTTAGAAATTGAGTTTTATTTATGGATTTATTATGTGAATGTTTCAAACTAAATAATAGGACAATGAATTGGTGAATATAAATTTCCAACCTTAAGTTTTGAAATTGTTAATTACTCAAGTTTGAAATATTGGGAAATTGAAGGGATTTATTTAACTGAAAGTGAATTTAAAATTTATGGATTTAGACTAAATTTTAAATGAATAAAATTGTAAAGTCGTGGATAGTATTTTATTTTATAAAGTAATTTTAAACTCGAAACCATTTTACTCTATATACTGTTTGAATATCCAAACCATTCAAGTTTTAGAAGTTATGGTTTTAAAGCTATGAATTTCGAAGTATTATGTTTTGAAAGTTATATTCCAAATGTTTGGTTTCCAGATATTATAAATTTTAAAGCAGTATGATTTTGGAAAAGAAATATGTTTGAAATAAAAATGATATTATTGATTTGGGTTTTATAAAAATAATATCAAAATGAGTTTGTTTTGAAAATGGAAATGATATCGTATTTATGGGTTTGAAATGGATAATTATATTCTGGTTTAAAGTATAAACTATTTTTAAAGACCGCGGTGTTATAATAACGTTTGGTTGTTGAAGAGACCGGGATCGTAAGTTGTCATACTCTCTGCCAACTCTGAAAACCACTTTAACAACCGTGTACGCGGTGGAGATTCCAGAATGAAGTAGGTTGGCGGCGGCGTTTCCTGTAAGGTAAATACGTGGACCCAACTCCCGTGAGTTGGCATAAGGTGGCTAAAACAGGAGCGATTGACGGGTTAATAAGGTAGCACCTTTGATCGGACACATCCCTTCGATATTATACTTTGACTCTTGGATTGATTCGGTGGCCACTTTTGATTTTTATTTGGGGATGTGGATCGAGGTGGGCGGTAGCTGCGGCTACGCGTTACCACCGATCCGGAAGCGTAATTGGTATATCTACCCTGGCATTGCCTAGTTGTGCCGTGTCACCTACCCTAGCGCACCTTATACGATTTTGGTTTTGTACCATACCTATGGAGTGCCCTCTGACGACGCCTAGTACGGGGGAGATTACGGTACTGTATAGACTATGGGAATATATAACTGTGTTAAGGTGGAAAATGTAAAGCCTTAACGCTATTTAAAAGTAAGTTTATTTTACAAATAGACACTATTATAATAGCACAATATACTACATAGTAAATAGTTTAACGGATCCTTAGGAGATGTAAATCCCGAGCATCTCTTGAGTTACTGCACTCATATTTATTTTTGTTAATTTAACTCACATAAGATCTTTTAGTTCTGACTTGAGTGTTTTTTCTTTTCAAATTCACTCGGGTCAGTCCGAGCGTTTCAGGATTTGAAGATTTAGCTCTGGAGGACGAAGACGAAGATGTGTATTATTATTATTTATACTGGTGCACTATACTGTTCCGCTGCATTGTTATTGGTATGTGTAACTCTGATATGTATTATATACATGGTTTTGTAAACAGATTTATAAACTGTATATTTGATTATTATATTTTATCCTTCCGCTGTGAGATTCTGTTTAGTTTTTTTCTTTTCTCTGTTTTTCTTATTTCCCCATAACAATCCGCCCTTCTGTATGGTTTGAATCGGCATGTGTGTCGATTTAAAGTGTGCGAAAAAGGAGGGACGTTACATTTGGTATCAGAGCTTTGGTTTAGCGATAAACCTTAGCTTTGTGGGGTTTGACTCTTTGCTAATAGGGTAGTAATACCCTATGGGAGTCGCTGAGTGTATATATATGAGAGAGCGTATTTGTTAGTGTTATAAAAAGGTTTTAATATTGTGTTAATCTATTTCGTTTTGTATTTATAAATTCTGGTCGATGCATGGGACGCTATGACATCAGTAGGGATTTCTAAACACTTAATAGGACAGACCGACATAATATTTGTTTTAATATAGGTGAATTGAAATAACTTTGCCTATTATATTTTATATATATATAAAGTAAATTTTATTTGGTTATATCATATTGATTATTAGGAAATGAAACTTATAAATAATAGTTGAAATAAGATTTAAAAACAAATAAAATTGGAAATACAGAACTTAAGTTCCGGGATATGGAAATTCATTCAATTGATTTTGGAATATAATAATAATACTATTAGAAGTATTTTCGGATATGAATATTTTGATATAATTTGAAAGGACTGTTTTAAAAAGGAATTTTGAAAAGAAAATTTTCTGTGCTACCCTCTTTGTCGCTGGAAAATAATTTTGGTGATGAGTGCACACATCATCGACATTTATTTTCAAGTTTCAAAGTGGGAAGGCTACTGTAGTAATTTACTACAGAATTGTTTAAGAAAATTTTATCGTTTTAATTATAATTGGATATATATATGTTAAGTATCTATCTATTATCTTAAATGATTTAAAATTAAACCCGGTATTTGATTCTTAAGTTCCAGTTAATTAATAGTAAATTAAGTGTAGCGAATTGGAACCTTTAATTAAAGTAAAAATTTAATACAATAGGAAGAGAAGTAATGTAAATAAACGATTGTAAACCTTAGTAAATGAATAAAGGAAATTCTTTATTTATAAGAATTGATGTTATAAGATTGCAAATTTGGTGTAATTAAAATGTTACTATTATTAAATATAATAGAAATATAAGCATTAAATAAATGAATGAAATTAAAAGTAAGTTGAAATGGTAACTTATAAAACGAATATATAATTATTGAACCATTAATTAATTAAAGGAATTGAGAAGAAACTTGTATAATTTTCACTTACATTCTTAAAGCATATATATAACTTACCATATAATAAAAGTTACAATGTTAGTACGAAAATGTAAGGGGGAAATCTTACAAGTAAAGCTTGAGGTAATGAAAGGATTCAATGAATTTGCTGTTATAAATGAGAGTTAAATGTTATAAACTTAAATTGTAAATTTAAATTTTACCATAATTAAAGGTAAGTATTATAATTAGATGATTTTAAAACTTAAGTAAATAGAATGAAATTCTATAATAAATGAAACTGTGAGAAATAAATGAATAAAATTTAGAAATGCATAAATGGAGTGCAATAAAAATAAACTTACATGACATTAAAATGAAAAATGAATATTGCAAATAATAAATGAAAATAAATGAGGTAATCACTCAATGAATGAAAGAAAGGAAATCAAACAACTAAAGTATGAAATAAAAATTTATAATAAGTTAATTTGATTTGTTGGGTTGAATTGTTATTTTTTGATTTATGTTTGGTTGGGTAAGGTAATTTGAAATTGTTGGATGAATAAATAATTTAGTTTGTTCCATCTAAGACTGTTGAGGAAACGATGCACTTGATAGTTATTTTTCATTCTGTACAATTTCAAGTTTTGAACCCGAACAACGATTTGCTTGTTGATTGAATGGTTGTTTTGTTTAGTTGTGTATTGATTTGTTGTTAGTGATTGAAACCACTCAAATATTTCATTTATATAAATTTTAACCCTTTTAGATTATATAAGTGAAATGCAGGTTATGGAAGCAATTGCTACTGCTTTTGTTTCCATAAATTAAGCGTAAATTGCCCGACAAATAGGTACGTTTCGAATTTCGGTTTAAAGCGCTAATTTATATTTTCCCGGGTTGGGATATAATATTTTGGATAATATATGTAATATAATTGTTATATTTTGGATATTATATTTTCTTCCGAGCCTCTCCGTACAAGGGAGACTCTGCCGAAATTTTTCATAAATTTTGGACTTAGAAATTATTTTGAAAATGTTTTCAGACCTTGTTTATTTAAGTATAAAAGATACAATGATTATATAATGGGTATATTTTAGTTAAAGTAATAAATTTTGTAAATTGTTGTGTATAAGTTAATATTTTGAATAAGATATATTGATCTCTAAATTCTTCCTTCTCCCTTCTTTTTCCTTTTCGGGGACGAAAAGTTTTGAGTGGGGGAGAGTGTAACGACCCGTATAAATTCGATGTTTAAAATGAATTAAAGTAATAAGATTTTAATTTAAATTTAGAAAGAAATAAAAATCTTATTTATTTATATGAAAGCGAATGTCGAAATTAGATGTATCAAGGGTAATTAAAATCTACAAATTAAATTATATATTGCAATTTATTTGTAATAGTGGAAATTGTCGCATTTGGATAAAGCTAGAATAAGTAAACTAAGGCAAGTATTGGATTTATCAATGAAATAAAATATTGATTTATGGAAATTGAATGTAAATGGGGGTAATAAAGTAATGAAGGACAATAAATAATTTATTTAGTACAATCCCTTTTATTTGTAAACTATTGTAAGGTGTTAATTAATTGGATTGTGAAAATTAGAAAATAGATTCAAATTGTATGTTAGATAATAAATTGCAATAATTAAAGTTAATAATAAATTGGATTTAGAATCTTAATTTGTATGTGTGCATATATTTATAATGGAAAATAAAGGGGTAAAATAATAATATACAAGTATATTAAAAGTTATATTAGTGGGCTACTAGCAAATTCACTCATTACCAATAAAGATAATTAGATGTGCCTTGATGATAATTAATAACATAACGGAAAGGAGTAGATGTATTCATTAGAATATTAATTGCAATTGGATAGGGATTTTAAGTAACAAGGTTAATGCGAGGTAAGTAATGCTAAATTTAGGTTAATAATAGTGAATAGTAATTAATTAAAAATTTGTAACATATATCACAAATTACCTGCTTACTTGTTAATGGAATTAGAATGTGTAATAAGTAATAATAAGATAAATGAATGTTACACTAATGGAAAGTAAAATAACGTTCATATAAAATGTGAGTAATTATAGGATCGTATTTATTATGAGCGTTACTTTAATAATTTGGATTAATTGAGAATTTTATACGAGAAATATGTAAAGTAATAACTAAAAAGGAAATACGTTATAAATTAATTTTAACCTAACCTTAAGTGTAAGCTAAAAGGATGAAATTGAATCCAATCTGTTTAATTTGAAACTTATTAAAATAAATGGGATTAAATTTATAATAAAGGGGTTATTTTAAGAAATTGAAATAAATTCTATAGCGAGGGAATTAAGTTACTTTAAATTGAGATGAGACTTAAGATTTGTTTATTTAATTGGATTTAAATTTGGAAAATTTGGTCATTGCAATTAATTGACATTAAATGTTAAATATTACGTTAATTTAAGGGTTAGGTTAAATTTTGAGTATATTAAGGCAATAACTTTGAACCCAATGTTAACCTCATCAATTCGACCATGATAAATTGAATAAAAAGAATGAACGGTGAATGCAGTGTAGTTATTGAAAATATAATTTATAATTGATGAATATAATGAAAATTTAATTTACGCTGAAACATATGATTAAATCAACATTTAATTCGACATCTATTTTTTTTTAAAATCATTGTAAATGTTTGAGTAAAATAAAGATGATAAAATTGTCAATTTTAGAATTTAAGTTATAAAATTGGATTTAATCAATTTATTTAATTAGTATAAAAATAGCCATTTTGGTCACGGACTCGGATTCCGACGAAACTAGTTTCATCGGATCCGTAATAGTGAATTATTATAGGGTTTCAAGTTTCGTAGCGATCGGACTTGTCGTTTGATCGTACGAACGCGAAACGCCTTGAAATCGATTTAATTGAAATCAATTTGGAAATTTTTGTTTTCAGCATAACTTCTTCATACGATGGAATTTAGACGTGAAACTTTTTCCATCGCGTTCAGAATATTTTAAAACACCTATTTTGATATATGAGTTTACCCAATTTCATTCCAGGGTCAGAACGGGCTTTTTGGGCCACGTTAGCGTTAGCACGTTGTTTATCCGATCCATCTTTCAAATTTATAACCTACCTATATAAACCCAGTTATAAACCCTAGCCTCCATCTATCTTCATTTCTTTGTGCGTTCATTTCCCTCAACTCCTCCTTTCCAATGGCTGCAAACCCTAGATCCAGTTTCAATCCAAATCAAAAGTCAAAAATTCAAAGTCTTCAGAAAAATCTCAAAAAATTATATGTTGTAGATTTCATCGATACGAATCAGCATCTGCAGTTTGCTTTTCGAAATTGTGCTTTGATCAACGCAAATCGCAGTCAAAGTCAAGAATTTCGAAACCCTAAGCATGAAATTGGGGCTTTTCGATTTAAGCCGAAATCGGTAAAAATAAAATCTGGGTATTGGAGATCTCGGCATGGGCTTCGAGATGGTTGTGGTCGTTTGTTTTGGATCGAAGCGTAGTGGCCAGAATTGGCATTTTAGGGTTTCGAAACCCATAACGGCGGCAGCGGCGACGGCACGCGCGGGGGGGGGGGGGTGCGTGTCCTCAGGAGAGGGCGGCGGTGTGATAGGCGGCCATGTTGGGTGATGGACGTGAGATGCGGCGTGCGTGATTTTCGATCGATGACGTGAATTTGGGTGGGGCTGCGTGAAGATGCGCGTGTACAGGGAAGAGAACAAGTTGCTGACGTGGTTTTGTGGTAGGTGATTTTGTTCTTTTATTTTATTTTTAAAATTTAAAATTCAATCACGTTTATCGCTATAACTCTCACATATGATATCCGATTGACGCGCGGTTTCTTGCGCTAGGTTCGTATCGAAATTCTGGACTTGATGACGCTAGTTTGGACGGATTTAGAGACTGTCAAAATTTTGGGTTTAAATCGGATTTAAATTCGATTTAAATTCAAAAGGTGAGTGTTTTAACCCACTCACAACTTCTAAAATTTCCTATGTTTGTTAAATTGATTTAAGATATGAGTAGAAATTTATTTATGATTATTTTGCATAATTTATTCATCATCTCAGTTAAATCTATTTAATTTAACTGTTAATTAATTTTTTTTATTCCATATAAATTGACAGTTAAGATTTATTTATTTGCATATAAAGTACTAGTTAAACAGTTATTTTTTTATTTTTATTTTTTTTGAATATAAACTGTTCGTTGATACCTGTTATATTTTATATGCTCTATTGATGTTTGTTTAAATTGATGATGATTGCAATAAATTGGTTAATGATTGATATTGGGTGAATGGATGATGTGTTCTATATAAACTGCAAGTTATTATGTTTTTTTTTCATTTCATTCGGGATTGCGGTTTGAAATGATATACAACCGCATTTTTATTTTTAAATTGCGGATTGAAATGATAAATATCCGTATCACTTGACCACAGGATAGAAAATTTTATACAGACACCGTCGGTCTATATATAATTATTTTGAAAATGATTTCTATGGTTAGGATAGGATACGGTTTAATGAATATTAAATTTTGATATTATATAAATATTATTTTATATATACATATATGGTTAAAATTTTGAATTTAAGCTATGTATAATCTGTTAAATAAAAATGAATAAGTTGGAAAAATGGAGTTTGATAATTTATATTATATGTTTAAATACAGGTTTAAGATCTTGTGTATATATAGAGTTTTAAATGATTCAAATCAATTAAGATTGGAAGATAAATTGAAATTTTATTTGGAATTGAGCTTATTTAAAAATTTAACTCCATAAGTGATGTAAACTTATTAAAATTGGAAATTTTAAAGGTATTATATTTATAACTGGATTTTGTTCAAGATAAATTAAATGAATATTTCTAGTATAAATAAATTGAAGGAAATATTTAATTGTTAGAAATTGAGTTTTGTTTATGGATTTATTATGTGAATGTTTCAAACTAAATAATAGGACAATGAATTGGTGAATATAAATTTCCAACCTTAAGTTTTGAAATTGTTAATTACTCAAGTTTGAAATATTGGGAAATTGAAGGGATTTGTTTAACTGAAAGTGAATTTAAAATTTATGGATTTGGACTAAATTTTAAATGAATAAAATTGTAAAGTCGTGGATAGTATTTTATTTTATAAAGTAATTTTAAACTCAAAACCATTTTACTCTATATACTGTTTGAATATCCAAACCATTCAAGTTTTAGAAGTTATGGTTTTAAAGCTATGAATTTCGAAGTATTATGTTTTGAAAGTTATATTCCAAATGTTTGGTTTCCAGATATTATAAATTTTAAAGCAGTATGATTTTGGAAAAGAAATATGTTTGAAATAAAAATGATATTATTGATTTGGGTTTTATAAAAATAATATCAAAATGAGTTTGTTTTGAAAATGGAAATGATATCGTATTTATGGGTTTGAAATGGATAATTATATTCTGGTTTAAAGTATAAACTATTTTTAAAGACCGCGGTATTATAATAACGATTGGTTGTTCAAGAGACCGGGATCGGAAGTTGTCATACTCTCTGCCAACTCCGAAAACCACTTTAACAACCGTGTACGCGGTGGAGATTCCAGAATGAAGTAGGTTGGTGGCGGCGTTTCCTGTAAGGTAAATACGTGGACCCAACTCCCATGAGTTGGCATAAGGTGGCTAAAACATGAGCGATTGACGGGTTAATAAGGTAGCACCTTTGATCGGACACATCCCTTCGATATTATACTTTGACTCTTGGATTGATTCGGTGGCCACTTTTGATTTTTATTTGGGGGTGTGGCTCGAGGTGGGCGGTAGCTGCGGCTACGCGTTACCACCGATCCGGAAGCGTAATTGGTATATCTACCCTGGCATTGCCTAGTTGTGCCGTGTCACCTACCCTAGCGCGCCTTATACGATTTTGGTTTTGTGCTATACCTATGGAGTGCCCTCTGACGACGCCTAGTACGGGGGAGATTACGGTACTGTATAGACTATGGGAATATATAACTGTGTTAAGGTGGAAAATGTAAAGCCTTAACGCTATTTAAAAGTAAGTTTATTTTACAAATAGACACTATTATAATAGCGCATTATACTACATAGTAAATAGTTTAACGGATCCTTAGGAGATGTAAATCTCGAGCATCTCTTGAGTTACTGCACTCATATTTATTTCTATTAATTTAATTCACATAAGATCTTTTAGTTCTGACTCGGGTATTTTTGTCTTTTCAAATTCACTCGGGTCAGTCCGAGCATTTCAGGATTTGAAGATTTAGCTCTGGAGGACGAAGAGGAAGATGTGTATTATTATTATTTATACTCGCGCACTATACTGTTCCGCTGCATTGTTATTGGTATGTGTAACTCTGATATGTATTATATATATGGTTTTGTAAACAGATTTATAAACTGTATATTTGATTATTATATTTTATCCTTTCGCTGTGAGATTCTGTTTAGTTTTTTTTTCTTTTCTCTGTTTTTCTTATTTTCCCATAACAATCCGCCCTTCCGTATGGTTTGAATCGGCATGTGTGTCGATTTAAAGTGTGTGAAAAAGGCGGGACGTTACATCATCATTGACAATATCCGGGGGACCACATCCCGTGCAAAGAAGTTGGGGAGAAATGGAGCGGTGTGCAAGCTCGTTGGAGCATGCTCCGAAGGAATCATGTTTAGCCGTGGGAGGCGAAACTCCAGTTAAGATGAAAATGATCTTGAATGATGAAATTGTGTTCCAAAATCAAGACACCGAAGGGATCGAAGCTCCAACTCTCAACCCGATGGTGGTGACTGTAGGAATTGGACCTGCTGTAGTTCGGTGGGTGTTGGTTGACAGTGGCAGTTCTGTTAACATTCTCTTCAAATTCACTTTCGACCAGATGAAGATTGGCATGAAAAGTGTGTTCGCATGCCAAACAAATATTCGGTGGTTTACTACTGAACCCAAATAGCCGGTGGAAATAACTGACCTACCCGTGGAGTTCGGAAAGGGTGAGCGAAGGATCATCCTCATTCAAACTTTTGTGATCGTAGACGAAATGTCAACATACAACGCTTTCTTTGGATGACCCGCATTAGCTGGCTTCAGAATAACATTGGCATAATGGTGCCATACAATGAAGTTTCCTACAGTGCATGGAGTCGGAATTGTCAAAGGGAACCAAAGCGCCGTCCAGGAATGCTCATCGTAGAATTGCATGAGTCAACAAGAAAGGAGAAAGGAAAGGATGTGGGAAAAATCCTCTACATACGTGAACCTTCCGAATAGCAACTACAGAGATGCCCTTGGCTTGGGAAACATAGCCGATTCGATAAGGCTTTGGACCCTAGAAAGAAGAGCTCAGGCGATGATCGGTCAGCACCGATAGAATTGATGGCGTCTATCCCAGTCTGTATGGATGACCCAACGTGAGTCCTGAAAATTGGGTCGCAACTTGGAAACATGATGCGGTCAAAAATAAAGAAATTCCATTACGCTAATTTGGACGTATTTGCTTGGACACACTCCGATATGTGTGGGGTATCACCTGAAATTTCTTACCACGCTCTCAATATTGATCCCAAATTCACACCGGTAAATCAAAAAAGGTGCAGCTTGGGCCTCGAACGGTCTAAGGCATTGAGAGAGGAGGTTGACAAGTTGATGGCTAATGGCTTCATCCGGGATGCAACTTACCCTAAATGGGTATCAAACCCAGTCCTAGACAAGAAGTCGAATAGACAATGGAGAACTTGTATTGATTTCTCAGACCTAAACAAGGCTTGTCCAAAGGATAGCTTCCTGCTCCCTAGAATTGACCAGCTCATGAATGGAACGGTGGGACATGAACTGCTGCTGTTTATGGATGCGTACTCAGGCTATAACCATATCCTAATGCATGAGCCAGACCAAGAGAACACCAGCTTCATCACCAATTTAGGATTGTATTGCTATAGGGTAATGCCATTCGGCTTGAAGAATGCAGGGGCAACGCACCAAAGGCTATTGAATACTATGTTTAAACGGCAGATCGAAAAGACTACGGAATTTTATGTAGACGACATGTTGGTCAAATCTCGAGTAGCTGCTAATCATCTAGACAACCTCATTGAGATGTTTGAGAAACTCAAAAAATAGGAAATGAAGCTCAACCCGCTCAAATGTCACTTTGGAGTAGCCTTTGAGAGATTCTTGGGGTTCATAGTAAGTGCTCAAGGCATTGAAACGAATCCAAAGCAAATAATAGCGTTACAGAAAGTCCAAGCCTCTAAATATAAGAAGGAACTTCAAGCTTGAATGGAAAATTCACAGCACTGAGTCGATTCATCTCAAAAGCCACAAACAAATGCTTACCATTCTTCGATGCACTGAAGAAGGGAAAGAAAATTTTGGAATGGAGTGAAGCTTGTTAGATAGCTTTCGAGGAATTGCTACGACACATGGTAGCTCCCCCAATCTTATCAAAGCCGGTGGATAGAGAAGACCTATTCATTTACTTAGCAGTCTCCCCGCATGCATTGAGCACCGCTCTCGTGCAGGAAGAAGTGAGAGCCCAGCGGCCTGTGTATTACATTAGAAAACGATTCAACGGAGCTGAGAAGAGTTACCCCAAAACTAGGAAAGCTAGTGTATTGCCTTTTGATCACATCCCGGATGTAACGACCATACTTTCAGGCTCATCCAGTTAAAGTGTTGACTGACCAGCCCCTGAAGCAAGTGTTATACTGACCAGAAACTTCTAGATGACTACTCAAGCAGAATTTAGAGTTAAGTCAATATGACATCACATACCACCCAAGGAATGACATAAATGGGCAAGCTTTGGCTGACTTCATCGCCAAATTTTCTATGCGAGACGACGAGGAGGAAGTTCATTCAGAAATAGACACGCAATGGAAGCTCTTCGTCGACGGCGCATCCAATAACTTTTGTTCGAGAGCATTAGTAATGCTTGAAACACCCGAGGGGTGAGCCATTAGCTACGTTTTGCGCTTGGAATTGCCAGCCGTAAATAATGAGGCATAATATGAGGCACTATTCTCTGGATTGAAAGTTGTAAAGGAACTAAAAATAAAATCCATTCTCATATACAGCGAATCGCAATTGATCGTCTGTCAGGTGAAAGGGGAGTATCAAAAACGTGGTGAGAATCTTGCCCCATACCTATCCAAAATACAGGAACTTCTGAGCGATGTCGAGCGCTACACCATCACTCACATCCCACAGGAGTAAAACACTAAGGCAGATTATTTAGCTAAACTGGCAAGTTCAGGAGAAGCTCAGTCATTGAGACTAGTCCCAGTTGGAACTCTAACCAACCCATGCATAGACGAAATGGATGTAGGCTCGATTCTTGAAACCACCGTTGAACCAGATGCATGGATGATGCCGATAAATGACTATCTACTTATAGGAACCCTTCCAACTGACCGAAATCAACGGAAGAAGCTCTTTCGGAAGGCGCCACGGTTCACGATACAGGATAGGGCACTTTATCAAAGGGATTCTCGATCCCTCTTCTTAGGTGTGTGATAGATGATGAAGCACGAAGAATCCTAAAGGAGGTATATTAAGGCGAATGTGGAAACCACCCTGGGAGCAGACCCTTGCGAAGAAATTCTACCGTATTTTGTACATGTATATATGATCGGAACGTGGTTAACGTCTAGGATTATGTAATTAAATATTAAATTGTAATTGTTTGAAATGAAAAAATTCCGTTTGTTGGAAGTTTAAAATTTTCATATTCTTGTCTTCCTGTGTATCAATATTAACTATGCCGCATTCGATCATCAAGAAATAACAACTACAGATGACTGCAACATCAGTAGCGGTTAGTTTTGGGCCTTCGAAAGTGGGATATTACAAAGTCCTTCGGTATGGGTATTTCTGGCCAATGATAAATCACGACGCTATAGATCACACTAGAAGATGCGTTTACTGCTAAAGGTTCAGCAAAATCAAGAGAACTCCTTCAATGAAGCTAACTCAAATGGTCAGCCCATGGCCGTTTGAGATATGGGGGATTGAGTTGATTAGCGTCCAGCCAATAGTGAAAGGAGGAACAAAATATGCTATAGTTGTCTTAGATTATTTAACAAAATGGGTCGAAGCGGAACCGCTGGCCACCATAACCACAAACAAAGTTATCGACTTTGTTACTAAAAACATCATTTGCAGGTTTGGTGTACCGCAAAAGATCATCACTGACGATGGAACGCAGTTCAAAAGTGTCGAGTTCAAAGACTTCTATAAGCGATTTTGAATTGAAAAGAGCTTTTCCGTAGTGGCTCATTTGCAAGTAAATGGGCAGGTGGAAGCAATAACCAAGATCATCAAGTCCACTATCAAATAGCGACTGATAAAAGCAAAATTAAAATTGGGTTGATGGACTTCCACTCGCACTATGGGCTTACAGAACTATTCACTAAGTGACAACCGGCCATACTCTGTTCGCTCTAGCATATGGTTTAGAAGCAATGATTCCTGTTGAATTAGAAGTATCCTCGCACCTAAGGTAGAATTTCAACCAAAGACAAAACGAGCAGCTCCTACTCGAATCGTTGGATATGGTTGATGAAAAAAGAGAAGAAGCAGAGCTGAGAACCACCGGCCATAAAAAATGGGTCGCACGGTACTTCAACTCAAAAGTTCACAATCAAATCTTCGAAGTGGAAATCTTGCACTCAAGTTAGTTTACCCTGTTCCGGCCCTTCAGACCAAACTGGAAGGGACCATATGTCATTAATCAAAAGCTAAGAGATGGGACTTTCAAGCTAGCAACCGTCAATGGAACTAAAATTCCCAAGGCATGGAATAGCGAATCGCTTCGTCTCTACTTTGTCTGAAAGCTATCGTATGAATTTTTTATTTTCCAGCAAATAAGCAATCCCAAGATACCGGGGGAATTATATATAGGAAAAAATTGTCCTTCTTTCCTTAATAAAGTTTCCTTCTTGAACCAAAAGAACCGTGTTCATAATAATTACCCACCAGGTCGACGGAAGCAAATCGTCTTAAACCGTTAGATCGGCGGAACCCGGCCTTGGCCTTCCCAAACCCGATGTTGCTCTGGCAATATTGAGAAGGCTAAAATCAACACTCCTCACGTTGCCCGAAGATACGCAACATCGAGGAAAAACAAAAGTCGTGCACCCTATAAGCCGTGCACTAAATATTAACTCCTCATGTTGCCCGAAGATAGGCAACACCGAAAAAAACAAAATCCGTGCACCCCATAAGCCGCACACTAAAATAATAACTCCTTATGTTGCCCAAAGATAGGAAACACCGAGGAAAAATAAAAGCCATGCACCCCATAAACTATGCACTAACATAATAATTCCTCATGTTGCCCGAAGATAGGCAACACCGAGGAAAAACAAAAGCCACACACCACATAAGGCGTGCATTAAAATAATAACTCCTCATGTTGCTTGAAGATAGGCAACATGAGGAAAAAAAAGTCGTGCACTCCATAAGCCGTGCATTAAAATAATAACTCCTCAAGTTGCCCGAAGATTGGCAGCACTGAGGAAAAACAAAAACATGTTCTTTGCGTGGCACGAAGATAGGCAACGTCGAGGAGCACTAGAAACCAGGCATCTCACAACTAGCACCAACTACTCCTATAATCAAAAATAATGAGCACAACTCCAACAAAATTGAAATGCCATAAACTAACTGAAAAGTCTCAACTACAGACACTTTAGGGTTGAAACTACCCTCAATTAACCCTATACACTATGCGCCTCTAAGATATGTGTATACTGCATACTTGTTAAAATATCATAAGAAGCTTGGAGTGCATGCTAAAGTTGCAAAACTTCCAAAAAAGGAGAATCGAGTCGTAATTTAGCCAAATTTTCAATAGAGAATATGTAAACCCTAAGTTATCGATTACTTGAAAATTATTCGAAGTAAACAGCCCTATGAACTGGGGGCATACACCGGTACTTGGATAGAAACGCATGAAAACAATAAGTCCACAAGTTCTGTCACTCCAAACAAAAAATTTCCAAAGAATTTTAAAAAAAATCAACAAAGAATTCCTAGAGATCTAAGAATTTCTAAACAAAAATTCAAGTTTTGTTAATTCCTAAAGATTTATGAATTTCTAAACAGAAATTCTCTAAGTTCTGGTAATTTCTAAAGGTTCTATTAACTTCCAGAGTGCTATTAATCTTTAAGTTCTGTTACTTCGAACAAAGGGCTTTGGCTATAATCATAGAACTAGAAAAGTATGAAGTAAAACAAGCACAATTCCATAGAACATATATGAGCATACAGATGAAAATATAGTCGAAATATCAATATATTGCTTATAATATTTTGTACATAGGTTCAAAATGTAGGGGCCATACACACATAACACCGGCCAACCCGACATAACACCGGCCAACAAAAAGAAAATACAGACTCCACAATAAAGATATAAAGTGCAGACTCTGCACTTGAATAGATTGACTCAAAAAAAAACATAAAACAAGCCAGTCTTCACACAAGATGTTGAATATAATCAAGTCAGTCTTCGTACAAGCCACTCAGTGCTTCTATCAGTCGCTCCCATTTCCTACCTTGGTCGGACGCTTCTGTTTCTTCTTGGGAGTGGTGTCAATGCCGGTAATGTCAAGAAACACCTCGGTGGCAATATCCTCATCTTCCTCTGAAATCTTCTTGGAAGAGCTTCCCTTCCCCTTGCACTTTCTCAATTTTTGAGAACTCTTTGAGGCCCTGATTTCCTCCACCTTTTCTTCTTGATGGTTATCAGATTGTGTTGAGTCTTCTATGGCTGCTCCATCTGAGTTTCCTGCTCCTTGGCCTCCGCTGCTGTTATATCTTCTTGCAAAGACATAGAAGGATCATCCAGGCCATGGAGCGTGGCTATCTTTTCGGCTTTCAACTCCGGTTGCGAGCTAGATGCAGCCATGGAAGCTAGAATAGGAACAGAGACAACTGTAGAAGATGTGGAAATGGCGACAGTTCCGGGCGCCAAATAAGCTGGCACGTCAATAGGGAAAGTAGATGGACCTATAATATCAAAAATAAAAGGGTTAAATTCTTCTTGATTTTGCGGCGTAAGTTGGAAACTCCCGAATTCAGAGGAGGCAAGAACATTACCTGCACCGAGGGAACGGTCAAGAATAGCAACCTCAAACTCATCACCTTCACCCTCTTTTGGTGGCTTCACTACCTGTGGAAGGGTTTCAAGTCCCGAAATCATTGGCAGGTCGCGAGATTGCTCTGATGATTCACCCACGCTAGAAATAAAGGGATTGGTGAGCGCCTTAGCAGCGGTCTTCAAGGCAGCATCAGTGGCCTCCTGCTCTCTCTCGACTCAAAGAATTTCCCAACCCTCGACCAACGCTTTCTTAGACTATTCATTCAGATAAATGTCCTCCAACTCTTTCTCGATGTAGACATCGCCGCTGTCAGAAAAGCGGGACAAGATTTCGTCCCATACCAGAGCAAGAGTGCACAGGAATTTCAGGCCTAGATAACTAAGATTCCCTTGATGCAACAAATAGTTAACATAAAAATTTAGGAAGGTTGCATCAAGCTTCTTTATCTTTCTTTCAAAGTCATTCTAGAGCTTCAAATAATCTGCTGTCACAACAGCTTTCTCAACCTCAACAGCAGACTTATCGACACTAAGTTATGCGACCTGAGCCTGTAACTTAGCAATGACCTCGGCCTAGTTAGAAATGGTTTTGTTGTGCCCTTCAACAATGAGGTCATGGTCAACAATATTTTTTCGTTAAGCCTCAATAGTTGCGTTGCATGCAGTCACTTCTTGTTTTAATTTTTCCTTCTCTACGTGAGCCTTTTTTATTTCATCTTTGTAGACGATCTCTATCCAGGTATGAGCTTCTTTCACCTCTTTAAGAAAGTCAACATTTCTCTTGCTTTCTTGTAACACCTTTGCTTTCTCTTCCTCTAGTTGCTTAATCTTAGCATCACCATCGACCAACGCTCTGTCACAGTCGTCCTTCTCTAATTCAAAAGAGAGGATCTCCTAATAATTATTGTGATTCATATCCACCAATTGTTTACAGAGTTTTTCCCATCTCTCAGCTTGTTCTAAGTCGCTCTGAATGGCCTGGAGGTTCGATGTATACGAATCTTTACGGACTGGTTGCAAATCGCGATCGAACTTAAACCTTTTAAAACCAGCCAGGAAGCACTGCCTCAAGTTTAGGGAGCCTGAAGGAAGGGTATATGCAGTTCCCCATTGTGGGCGAGAAGCACCGGGGGCAACAGTAATTCTAGAAGATGATGAAATATGAATTGGAGGTAGAATTGGGGAAGAAGTAATAGGAATTTCTTGGCCCATAGATTTTGGAACGTGCTTTGAAGAATGAGGATGGTTTTCAAACTTCGACTTTTTCGATGGCTCGTCCCTCTCCTCAAGAGATCTCCTCTTCTAGTATCCACCTTTATATAATTGACTTCGGTCCCTTTCTTCCCGACGACGAGTTTCAGCTTTGAGTTCTTTCCTCCTTCTATATTACTCCTCCATTTCTCGGGATTGATGACGACTGGAGGTGCGCTTGGAGTACCGTTGTGAATCAGTAAACTCTTCAAAGTCGTCATAGAAACCTCGTCCTCTCATCATACCTATCATAAAACATATAGAGAAAATTTCAGAAACATAAGGTAAACACTGGGAACATGGAGAAATGAATGAAAATGAAGGTAATCCTAGCGTGGCGTGTATTTTACTTTTAGGGCAAGCCTAAGACGTCATTATGAACTTGGATAAACGGTCGTCGTATAGGGAATCGGGCTAACTTCGACTGTTGGCGAGGGAACCGAGCTAACTTCTGGTGCGATATCACTTGAGCTAAGAGGCACCGTAACAAATTTAAAATCATCTTTCATGAGCTCATCGATGTCAACATAAACATCGCTGAAATCTTCGAACTCCACTCCGACATCCCCTTTCAGAGAATCTTGATGTCTTCTAGTTTTAGGGACTTTTCCTTCACCACTTGCAACAGGAAGAGGTGAACTCGAGAGAATGGGACTCATTCCCGGAGTTTCATCACAATACTCTAAGTCCCCACCGTCGGATTCAGACGAGAAGTAATACTGGAAGTGGACTCATCACTACTACTTTCAAACTCTTCCTTTTCCTTTTCCCAATCCGCCATGGCCTCGCCCTCTCTTTATTTGAAATCCTCTTCTGCTTCCTTGGGGATTGGAGGCATTCTATCTAGGCCGCTTAATCTAGTAGCAACAACCTCTCCTCCATCACGGGCTTCGTTGGTGGATCCTCCGGATGGGCTTTCTCTCTCTTCAAAGGCACCTTCTTCAAAATCGTGGGAGGAGGAAACAGATCTTGTATGAACCCTGGATCGAGCAGGAGAGGGAATTTAAACTTGAATGGCAGATCTACTCAGAGCCAGTAGTCCATAGCGACATAAGTTTTCATCAGTCGGTAATACTTTAACGCTTCTCTCCTTGACATCGATTGCCTTTAAAGTGTCACAAACTTCATTGAGTGTAGCGTCTTTAGTCGGTCTTGGAATAACTGCAAGAGAGATGTGGTTGATTAGGAACTCCATGGCAATGCATCAAAAGCTCGATGAATAAAAAGAAGCTTACCCCCTGTCGTCCACCGACGATTGAACCCCTCAAGGCATCTGGTAAAGAAATATTATTTTTTGAATTTCGATAAGTTGCTTTGCAAGCGTTGGGCGATTTTTTGATTTCTTTGGGATTCGTTTATAATCAAGGAGGGACAATCATCTCTCCTCTTGAACGCCAGAAAGTATTGCAACTCGTCGAAGCTTGGAGCACGGTTGAACACTGGCATGAAAAGAACATGCAAGTAGGTCAAGATGGCATAGCCATTCAGATGAAGCTGAAACGGGGCAATACCCGAGTTTGAGAGAATCTCACACAGAAAGTCATTGAAGGGATGTGCGGCCCCATCCAAACACATGTAAAGGTGGTAAGCGGTGTACCCCAGTGGAGGCATATGAGTGAATTCATCCTACTCCGGCAGACAAACTTCCTCTTCAGGAATTCCGTGTGGCGCATAGATGTTATGAAGGACCTTGGCAGAAACAACCAATGAAGCTTTCTCAAGCGGATTAAGTATAACTCTGAAGTTGGGAGGCATACAATCCACGATTGGCCAAACTGCGACTAACTAGCCATATTGCGCTTGCGAAGTGGACGATGACTTAGCTTTCGAGAGCACCGGGCTTCCCTTGATTGACTTACGACGCGTGGATGGCTGGTTCATTCTAAATAACAATACTCGCGTTTGAAAACAGTCAGGTAAATCTTTCCTAAACTAATAGTTTCCCCTGCTACACTTGATTCCGAAGAAACATTAACTTGTAATCGCCACCTTGGATTTCAAGTTCAAACTGGGAGAGGTGAAGTATGCTATCTTTATGGGATGAACTCGGTGCTCGATCCACTACAAACGCCCTATCCCATATAGATAGTTCGCTCGTAGTGGAAGAAGAAAAGAACTTTCCGTGTCACTTCATTTCCTACTTTTGTTTCTACTTCCTGTACACTTACCCATTATTGATCTATGATCGATAATGGATCTGTTATCCAAAGCGATGTGGAAAAGTCTTCGCACTACAGGAACGCTGAGCATGCAACAAGCAAGCAGGATAAGTCCAATTCTGCGAAAGAATTGTGATTGATTGGTGATGTACAGTAACAGCTGCGAAACTGGACATAAGTCAATTCTGGTCTAATGGAAGAAGGTAGTAAAACATGTCAAGCACCGGTCCAAAGCCTGAATGTCATTCCGGGAGACAACTCGAGATTCGATCTACTATCTCCCACCATTAAACTGCAATCAACCCGAATTTCTCATAATCAACATTGCAAAAGGAAACCCATCATCAAATCATTATACCAATGCAATAATTAGCAAATCAATTAAGCAAACCCCCCTCCAACTAGATTCAAAGGCACATGAAGAATCAAAAATCAAACTCAACGAGCTACAGAATGGATTGGTGGCAAGCTGATGATAGGTCGGCTATAGTTCAAAGGAAAGCTAGGGTTTGGATGGTTCGGATTCGAGCGAATGAATCAATGGGTCGGCTAGGGTTTCACGAAAGAGGCAAGTGCCTGAATCGAATCGGCAGTGAATGAGTTCAAGTGATGAATCAGATCACATAAGGGCTTGGATCGACTGGAATTGAATTGCATAGAGGTTTGATCGTGTAAAGAAGCAAAAGTAGTTGGGTTAGATGAATGGACTGGGTCATTTCGTATATTAATAGGTGAGCAAAAGAAAGCAATTTTTTTTGCTAAGTAGTTAGGTCGCACACGATCCACCATGGATCGCTGACGACCCATCTTCACAAAGTTAGGTCGCTAGCGATCCATCCCACATGGATCGCTAGCGACCCAAAAAAAAGGAGAGAAAATAAGGCTATACCTATCCTCTTTGAACTCGATCTCCTACACCTATTCATCATTCGTAGGCATGTCGGGAAAATACAGGAAAAAATTTGGCCCGTTACGACAAGTAATAGCAGTCAAAACCAAAGAAAGATAAACAACAACATTGGGTTAACGTATTCGTAAAGCTCTAATGCAATCCCTTGGAAATCGACGGATGGATATTGAGAGTGACAACTTCCAGAGCATGCCTTGTTTGCAACAAAGATGTACTCTGGGAGGCAAATGTTATCAGTGTTTTTAACCCAACAGGAAACAATAGGAAGTAAAGCAACCTCGTGTAAACATGATGGTTCAAAAATTAACCGGGAAAGCTAAGACAAGGGATTAACAATGGCCAAGCTATATGACTTAAGCAACGAATGGGACAACTAAACCGAGAGATCAACATTCTTTTAATCTAATCAGCAGTTGAGTAAAACAGCTAGTGAATTGCCATCAAAATGAAACAACTACGATAAAAGACTATGGAAGTAGTTGAGAAAAACCCATGCCTCTCCACGAATCTTCAAACAAGCTAGCTAAGGATGTAGTGACATGAGGTCAAGACATTAGCTCGCAAACGAGTCAAGTCTATGGGTCGCCAGCGACCCATAGACCAAGGATCGCCAGCGACCCATAGAACATAGGTTGTCAATGACCCATGTTCTTGCCTCAGTTTGCAAGCCAAACCATCCCTGGGTCATTCCCTACCTACATATGAGCAAATGATGAAGTGGCCTGGCCCAAAAGCTCTCGGATCCGTATAAATACCATCCTACCTGCAACATAAACGGGATCTTCTCCGGACTGGTTGCTGAAGCTCTGTTGGAATTATTCTTCACTCTCTACCTCCCTTACAACATTCTCCGAAGGAATTCATTATGATTCTGTAGTGGATTCCAACTCTGGGGTTCAATCTAGTTAAAGATAATCAAAGCCTTGTAATCAAACATCTCTTGTAATAGCAACCGGTCTTCAATAAAAATATAAAGTGGACGCAGGCTTCATTAACTGCCGAACCACTATAAAAATCATCTTGTCCCCTTTCTTTTACTTTTCTTTTCTATACCCATTATCTGTATTATTGCTCTGTACAAATAGGGCTGGTGCTTTCATACTCAAACTAGGGTGTTGATCCATTTATTGGGTTAACATAACCCCTGAAAACTGGTTAATTTGTTATGCTTTGAAGCTCGATTTTTATCGCAAAAAACAACGAGGCCAGGTATGAAGCATTGATAATTGGACTTTAACTTGCTAGAGAGCTCGAAGTAAAGTCGCTTGAAATATTTTATGGCTCACAATTGGTGGAGTATCAAGTCCAGGGAGGTTATCAGGCTAAGAGACAACGAGTTACCCCATACCTTAACCTAGTTCAGGAATTGTTCGCGGATATCAAGTACTATGACATTTCACATATCCTACGTGAGTAGAACGGAGAAGCTAATTCATTGGCAAAGTTTGCTAGTACTAATGATGCGCAACAGATGGGCTTGGTTTCAGTCGAGACATTACATATCCCAAGCGTAAATATGATGGAAGTTGATCAATTATTGGAAACGGAGCCCAAGAGGGAATCATGGATGATTCCATTTAAAGATTACATGTTGCATGGAATCTTGCCTGAAAGGAGAAACGAAAAGTGACAAGTCATTCGTAAAGCTTTGTGGTATATTATGCAAGAAGGAATTATGTATAGAAAAGGGTTTTCCATTTCCTTACTCCGGTGTATCGCTCATGACGAGATTAACCATGTTCTGAAAGAACTTCAGAGGGAGAATGCGGCGATCACACTGGGGGGCAAACTCTAGCAAAGAAGATACTTTGCTGCAAATATTACTGGCTAACCGTAAATTGGGACGTTGGTGATTATGTGAGACGATGCGACAAGTGCCATATATATGAAAAAGTTTCAAGAGTTCCACCAATGGAGATTACACAAATGGTCAGTTAGCCATTCGCTATATGGGGTATTGACATCATCGTCTCTTTGCCAATCTCTAAAGGCAGTGTAAAGTACGTTATTGTCGCAGTTGATTACTTCACAAAATGGCCCAAAGCGGAACCACTAGCCACGATCACGACCAATAAAGTTATCAACTTTGTTGTCCAAAACATCATATGTCGCTTCGGTCTCCCATGAACTATCGTAACATATAATGAGACTCAGTTCGATAGTGCTGAATTTAAAGAATTTTGTCGGAGATATCGTATTGAAAAGAAGTTTGCAGCGGTCGCTCAACCTTAGGTGAACGGATAGGTTGAAGCTGTAAACAAAATTATCAATTCTATTTTGAAAAGCGCTGGGGAAGGCTAGAGGCAAGTGGGTAGATGAACTTCCTATGGCACTTTGGGCCTACAGGACCGCTCACAATTTCACGACCGGCCATACTACATTCTCTCTTGCTTAAGGAGCCGAAGTAGTTATTCTAGTAGAACTTGAAGTCCCTTCTCATTGAGTGACTTACTATGACTATAGAATGAACCAAGATCTTCTCTTTGAATCTTTAGAACTTATCGATGAGAAACATGAGGAGACCGATTTGAGAGCAGCTGCACACCAACATCGAGTCGTCCGATATTACAACATAAAAGTATGATCGAGAACCTTTGAATTTGGCGATCTTGTCCTGAAACGGGTTTTTTAGTCCCATCGAACATGAATCCAAGGGTCATATGTCATTTAACAGAGGCTTGGAGAAGGAACTTTCAAGCTAGCGACTATTGATGGCATGACACTTCTAAGAGTGTGGAATAGCAAGCATTTACGACACCATTGCACTTAGAGCATTTCCTTTGTATTTCAATACTGGTTACTTTCTACATTTGCTTTAGTATTTGATCTTTTAGATGTGTAATAAGACAAGTTAGTTTGTTCCTTTTCATATGATGAATAAAATCTTGAACTTCCTTTGCGTAAGTGACTGTTATTGCATTTTATGCTAAATATACAATAAAACTAATTGATGTCGATATGTGTGATGTGTGAACAGATTCATGAAGTTTGAAATCAATCAATCATACCAAACCCCGATGGGGTCGAACAAGATGAGCTTCGTAAATTTTCTCGATTGATGACTCCCGTAGATGAACCAAAGGGAAATACTCGCAATAAGGAACAAAGGTCGCCGACAATTTGGATGTTGAAAACTCTAAATCCCTGAAGTACGGACTGAAGTATAAACGAATCAGGCGAATACACGACTGCCCACGAGAAAAACTCTAAGTCCCTGGAGTGAGGACTGGAGTATAATCAAATCGAGAGGAAACATGATTGCCCATGAGAAAACTCTAAATCCCCGGAGTGCGGACTGGAGTATGAACAATCCAGGCAGATGCCGACTGCCCACGAGAAAACTATAAGTCGCTCGAATGTGGGCTAGAGTGTAAACAATCGGGACAGATACTGACTGCCCATGAGAAAAACTGTAAGTCCCCGGATTGTTGACTAGAGTATAAACAATCGGGGTGGATACCGACTGCCCACAAGAAAACTCTAGGTCCCTGAAGTACAGACTGGAGTGTAAACAATCCGGAAGAATACCGACTACCCGTGAGAAAACTTTAGGTTCCCAGAGTGCGGACTAGAGATAATCCAAGCGGATACCGACTGCCCACGAGAAAATTTTAGGTCCATAGAGTGCGGACCGGAGTGTAAATAAACTGAGCGCGAACCGATCGCTCGCATAATAACTCTAAGTCCACAAAGCGCGGACTGACATGTAAACCCAACCGATAGATGAACGGACTCCGACTGTTTACTATCCCACCAACTCCGGCCTGAAATCGATGGGAGAAGTACAAACTACTGAAGACTAAATACGACAGCTCACTACAAATGTGACTTGGCATTTTTTATGGCTTGAGGGAACGACCCTAAAGGGGCCTTGAGATGGAGGCTGTGGATAGTTAACAGAATCTTCAACTAATGGATTTCTCGTACATTAATATGGAAAGTAATTATTCAACTGCCAAAGTAATGGTTCATGCGACGATTAGTCAAAAGCAAAAAACTTTTATTCACGAGCCCTAAAATATCGGTACAAGTTACTTCAAAATGAAAAAAAAACAAAAACATGAACAGGATTCGTATCCGAACACCCATGACCGAGGAAAGAAATAAATACTAAAATTATGTATAATGATATAAAGTAGTGACTACATCTTCGACCTCTCTCCCTCGTTGATTTTTCAGGAGTAGAGTCGTTCGAGCTTTTCTTCCGGGACCCTTTTCGAACTCTTGGCCGGAATTCTTAAAGAAGAACGAGGGATTTCACCTGGAATTTTCCCGCCTGGTGGAATAACTTGCAGTGGTACAAGATTAAGATCTTTTGTTTCCACCTTAACGGGCTCGCCTTTCACTTTACGCTTTAACTTTTCCTCCTCCTTGATCTGCTCCTTCATGCTAGTTTCAGTGGTGTGCCTCGAAGCACTTATGATCACTACATCTTCCTATTCATCAGTAGAGGGCGAATCTTTGGGCTTATCTTCATCGAGCGCACCGATGACTTGAGCATCGGGCCCCGGGATATCAACAGTAGCCAAGTCTTTGACCATCTTTTCCTGCTGCTCCGTGGCGGCACCGCTCCTAGCAGTTTGATCAGGGCCTAGAAGACCTACAAAAATTCGTCAAAGTATAAGCATTAGTTAAAAGACGTTGCGCATCGAGAACAGAAACTTCTCCTGATTCAAAGCAGTTTAGTACAATACCAGCGCCCGGTTGGCTTTCTATAGTCAATGGAGTGCTTCCTTTAAGAATGGGAGATAGCATATGTGGTCGAAGCCAGGAATGTCCGGATCAAAGCCAAGGGTTTGCTCCGTATCGTAAGAAAAGGATAGTCTAGCTACTTGGATAGGAGAGGAACCTTTAGAATCGGTTCCAACTGACCCAACGATATCCCCTCCTTCTTTAGTTGGTGCAGGAGCTTTAAAGAATTGAGGTTTGGTGGTGGCTAGATCAGGTGGCTCGTTACCTCGAAGCACTTGTCTCATAAGTTCCTCTTTATAGAATTCTGCTTCTCCCAACTCTTCCTTCTTTTTCTTAACAACAAGCTCCCAGACTTCGACGAGTGATTCCAGTATCCCTCACCAAGAAAGCTTAAGTCGCACTGGAGAAGGGCCTTCGTTTTATATTCGATAATTAGTGGATCGAATAGGTCCTTAATCTCATTCCTCCCGGACTCGATGGCAGCCTCCACCCAGGAGTTGGCTTGCTCAAACAATCCTTTTCTGCCCTCTTCGCGGGCCTCTTCCTTTAAAGTTTCGATCTTGGTAAATTGTTCGTCGAGCTTTTTCCTCAAGCTTCTTGCCTCGACGACCTCTTCGCTGTATCTCTGCGATTCTTCTTGTGCCTCAATATCTTCCTTCCTCTCTTTATTTAATAATTTTTCAAGCTCTTTAATACGGTGAGTTAGAGCATCTTTCTCCCTTTGTAAGAAGTCCTTTTCTAAAGCCAAAGTGTCGCTGCAATGAAGCGCAGCGTCAAATTCTTTTTTGTGCAAAATCTCCAGGCGATTTATCGCCTCTCCTGTTTCATTTGCATTCTTCTCTACTTCAGCAAGTTGGGTTTTATACTCAAGCAGCTCATCATCCTGATGCTTGGTGATGTCCTTGTCATGAATAACGTCCAACTTGAGGCGGTTAGTTTCATGTTGGCGCTCGATGAAAACTTCGGAGATTTTCTCAACCAAGTGAATAAATGATTCAGGCTAAACGAACATGTTGTTCATGCATGCTAGTGAGCTTTCCTTGACGCTTCAGGGAATAATGTGTATGGAAGGGAGGAACTTAAGTCCATCAAAGCAGATTTTTGGAAAGTTAGCTTTAACTTCAGCTAACTTTTCCATTGTAATAGGATCATGAGCGGGAACCGAAGGAAGCGAATCAGAAGTAACAAGGGGATGCTTGCCAGAGCGACACTCACATGATTGCCTTGAACTTGACGATCCAGAATGTTGACCATGAGGCACGGTAGCATGAGAGCCCCAATGTGAATACTTATCTCCGCTATGAGCGGGAAGGTTTGAGTGAACATCATGACAAGGATAGTGTGATTGAGACTTCCATTTTGATAAGAAAGAAGACTCCTGTGAATAATAATCTTTATCTCGCTTGTCATCTTTTCTCTACGTCTCTCGGATTTAGAATCTTGGCTTGAGCGATAATAAGTAGAAGAACCCTGAAGACGGTCGAAGGTGCGAGACTGTGACATTGCATCTATAAAGAACCAAATAAGAGCATATTAAAAGTTATCGCACGAAGAATTAATAACAAGTGTATAATGGAGTGCAAATGCTTGTGTGTGTCCTAGTGCTCCCCCGACGGACCGGTAACGGTGGTTATACTCATCGGAGTATTCTTCCCTCTGTTGGAATTATGGCTATCAATGAATACCCGAAAATCCAAAATCCGTCCGCATCCCCATTCGAAAAGCGGATAAATATCTGATATCCGAAAAAACAGATGCGGATACAAAGACATCCACATCTGAAAATTATCCATCTAGTTTTTTCAAAATTATAGTTCAAAATATGTGAATTTTGGTGCATTGTACGATTGTCATTTATTATTTTGTTAAGTTAGTAATTTGTATTATATGCGCTTAATGCTTATTAACTACTTGAAACTATTTATTATCATCATATTTGTTAATTTTTAACATTTTTATAATCAATGGGATTGAAAAATATTTATGTTAAACTAAAATTTTCCTTTTAAAATTCTTGATTTATCGGTCGTTAGCGGATAGGATAATTATCCGATATTCATCCATATCCATGGATGTGGATGTGGATATGACACTATCCGCATCCGAAAGCATCCTTTGACAGACCTAGTTGGACGGTTGGACACATTTGCCGCTTTTGGTGGGAGATTTGAGCCCTTCTACGTTGATATTAGGAAAGTCATAGGTCATTATATCATTTGGGATCGGAAGGTCACAAAATCCCTTCAATGAGCTTTCCATGTGTTGAGAGATGACTCCTTTTCAAGTGGAGTAATAATGAACTCTGGATTTTCCTCGGCCTTACTTTTGTGCAGGTAGTACACCAACTTTTTCTTCCACTTCGGAGGTGTTTGCATTTGACCGACCTAACATGGTTCAGTCACCGGTGCTTTTCCAAAGCTTGCATCTTCATTTCTCAGCCCAACATCACGAGATTCTATAATCTCCCCCTCTTCGGTGTCTTCCTGAGTTCCTTGGCAGAGGGCATAGTGGGGTAGTTTGCTTCTGCTCTTCTTTCAGCTACCTTTTTTTGGACTGTCTTGCTCCTGGGGAGTCCGATTTTTCGGTCGTCTTCCAGCAGCCCAAATAGTGAAAGCATCTCTTCAATAACAAAAATTTTAATATCTCAATCCTCATTGGGAGTGGGACGAATGGCGACGACGGCTCTAGAATACTCGATGCCTTCGGGTCGAGGACGAACGCCTGAAAGAACTTGGGACGTAAGCATATTCAAACGGGAAGTTATGACGTAAGTCATCAAACTTAAAATGAAAGCAGAAGTAACACTTACGTCCTTCTAACCATATCCTTGCAAAGCCAGGAGGACATCATACGTAAAACAACTTGTGCTTGAATAAGGAAAGCTTGTTCCATGCACCCGTCAAGATTTGGTAGTTAAGCAAGGGTTCAAGGAAGACATATGAGGGACTACCTAACTATCTTTTGAAGTTGTAGACATGTCTAATATCTTCGGGAGTTTGCGGATGGAACAAATCGTTCATAAATAGAAGGAAAGTCTCATAGATAGATAAAAGAGCAACTATTGGGGTGCAACTAGGTAAGAGCAATCCCCAAATACCTTAACATTTCCCGGACAAAGGAGTTGAAGGGTAGCACACATCCAGCCCAGCAGATAAACTTGTTGGAAGCAGTATATCCGGCTAAGGGCAAGTAAGGTCTGTCCTACCTCGTTGAAACCAAAACATCTTCAAACAAGATCTCGTGAATGGAGAAAAATCGACGAAGAGCGGCTGCGTCAATTCTATAAGCTTGTGAGTCGACAGGGCTATCCACAACGATGGCACCCTCAATGGCATTGGGAGTCAGACTGATGGCTTCTGTTGGAAGAACTGGAATATTGGAAAAGCGATTCATTTGCTGGTTAGATGCCTCTACTTGTCCTGTATGGTGGCTCGAAGAAGGTTTTTCAGATATGGTGGCAGAACTTGACCTTGCCTCAGAAATGTTGTGTCTCGCGGCTGATTCAAATGACATTTTGACTAAGTGCTTCATGCGACTTAAGATCTATGTCATCTATACTCAATAGACAATTAACATTAGAAATAATAACCCATTCCCCTCATGTCGTGTGTGAACTAGTGTAGTGCAATGTGAAACAAGTGCAAGCAGTTTGGAATCAAACAAGAAAGAATAAAATGACAAGACTTGGAGTTTTATCTAGAGAGAACATCATCGCTGACCGTCTCAATCGATAAGGAAGTTGATCGGCAGCAGAAGCTTTAGGATCAGTTATCTACATTTTGAATCATAAAGTCCATTGCCTGAGTTTGTTGACCGGTTCTTTATTTAATCCGAAAGTATGTTCATTTAAGCTTAAGTTCGACGGTCTGAATATGCAAGTCGTGTTGTCCGTAGTCATCATGAATTTAGGAAAAACAATATGAAGTTAAGTGTTGGAGGACTTAAGTTAAACTAGCCTTTTATTATAAATACTAATCCCTATTCTTCTGTACCGATCCCTTACCCTAGCCTCAATACCGATCCCTACACTACAGCTACCAATACCGATCCCTATGCTGAGACTACTAGCACCAATCCCATAAAGCCATTTCCTACACGTCAATAACCTACCGAGCCCTTCCTTCGAACATATCATACCGATCCCTCATCCAATGCAACTTCCTCGCCTATCCCTCACTTAACCTACCCAAAAGCTATTTAATCCAATGTCAATCCCTGTCACACTATCTCCTTTCCCATCATAAAACCTTAACTTTCCTCCGACCCTTTTCGAATACCCAACCAAACCCTCTTCCTTCCTCCTTCTCCGGCTCCTTCGTCTCCTCCTCCTATCTCGCCTGACTTAGCGGAACCCATCAAGTTATTCGCCTAAAAACAACTCAAACACACACATGCTCAAGATTCATGACTCGATTAACGTGATTAAAAGAGGAAAACATACCTATATACGTATCAAATTAAATTATAGGCGAGTAGTTGAAACTTGGAATTAAAGGTGAACTACAGACGACTTAGATTGAAGCTGATGTTTCGTGTTTGGATTTAGTATTAAAGTTGAGGATTTCTTCTTTCTATCGTTCGACAAAAGAAGATATTGATGATGGGGGTTCGGCCGTGTGTTTGTGCAAAGGGCAGATAAAAGGTTAAGAGAATGTTATGAAGTATAAAAGTGAAAGGGGAAGAAAGGAAGGCAAGTTTATATATGAGCGTTTAAGAAGGGAAGTCCAGCCTATTACCTCGGGTAGAACAAGTCTAGAGAAAATAGGGATTGGCATTAGGATATGCCGACCCCTATTGGCATGTATCTAGCAAGGAATTGGCATGTCAGATGCTGATCCCTCTACAAGGATTTTTATAAAAAAATGGAAGTAAAGAGAAATGGCAGACAACTGAAAACCAAATGGAGACTAAGACGACTTGCACCTGACACCCTCTAAATCCGACAATAAACCGCACATATCCAAACCAGAGTGCACCGATTGCACATAATCGTGAGAAAGAAAATAAAGGGTGAGAAGAAAGAGAGAAGAAAGAAGAAAAGAAGAGAAGACATAGAGAGAAGTGAAACCAAAACAATACAGAATCTCACATTGCAGCGGAATAACATGTAATATAGATCAAAAATCATTTCAAACAGAAACTGTAATATACATAATCAATATCAAAGTACACAATAAATAATCATCATCATGGACTGTTATAATCACATGTCCTCACAATTGCTGAAAATTTATAGCAAACAACAATGCAATGCAGTGGAATAATAAACAGATACGTGTATACGACATGAAGATCTCCAGCTCACCTGCTGAAGCTCCAAAAGCACCAAATCTGAACCTATAAATATACTCGATCTAACCCGAGCATTGAAAGGGAGGAACATCCGGGTCAGTCTGGTAAACCAGCATGAGAAAACACATCTCAACTGATTTTATAAAGTTATCAAAACTTCTCCTTTATCAAAACAAAAGGTATCACGTATGACCAAGTCGCAAATAAATACCGACAAGGTTTTTACCTTACGGTAACCAAAACATCTCATATCAAATTCTCATTATATTATAATAGTGTCTATTGCACACATAATAAATTAAATAGACGAAATTATTACTAAAGTCCAGCGTAATAGGTTTACGTAAAAAATGGCAGGCACGTATTGGATTTTTGGATTTCCATACAAAAGACTAGGTAAAGGAACTACCTTTTCGAAAAACTCAGTACACCTCTAGAGGGATGTACCTAGGGCCCAAATACTGGGCGCCTAAACCAACATAAGACCGTCCTACCCCTTCGTGGATAGTATCGAATATGTCATCACTCCGGTCGTTACCGACCTTTAATTCGTGGCCACGAGCATATACAACACAAATCATATACATGATGTCATAGCATGTAAAGATATATCTAGAAGAGTGATGACATCTCCTAATGGGAGCAACCCATTTTAGCCTTGCTGCTTCTATTCCTGTTTTAGTCATTTGCCGGGGAGTGAGGCCAAAGAGGTATCGATTACCTTTCACATATCACATATCACAAGTCACATCACTTTGAATGCCACATTGCCATTTCCGTTGACGACTAATTGTCTTTCTTAAAAATACAACCCTTAAGCTCATACGTCTCAAGGAGGGTGTTAAGCTAAGAGAAATTGTCTTCTCCGCCACCACTGATGTACGTTTGTAAAAACCAATGTAAATAATGATAGAAATGCAATGTCATACACTCATCCATACAAGTTGTCCAGGAACAGGACAAACCGAAGGTACTTTCTTACCACATCCTGTCGGGAAATCCCTAGGATTAGTAGCGAATAGTCCTTGCATTGGATATTTCATAACGAAGAGACTACTGCTACTATATGTATATTGGGATTTTAAATCCAAATGATCAACAAGCAGTCCTTCACTGTGAAAATCCTAAATATCAATATCATCGACCAACAAGCACCGTCGTCGTTTAAATGTTGGTCCGAAGTGGTTTTCAGATAACTCTGATCCCGGTCACTTCGCAACAATAATGCAAAAGCGTTTCTCAACCTCACATAGAAACTAAGTCTCCTAGACTTATCATGTCTCCAATTCAACTTGCTATCGTTCGGCCAAGACGGAAGCTCGATAGATTGAAGTAATACTCCGCACTACACGAATCAATATCCTCAACGCAAATGATAATTAAGCATGCATAAAAGGCTACGTACTAAGTGTATGACTAAATAGTTCCCACATCAAGTCAAGGAACTAAAAGGCCAAATTTTATAGTCGGTGGTTTAACTATTCGTAGCAAACAAACAAATATCTAGCACCATAAGCAATCACTAGGCCCTTTTAATTAATCTTTTACTAATTAAATCACTTGCCAAATGTTTACTTCAAATTATATTTAAAAGATAAAATCTCAAACCCATTTCAACATTTCAATATTGGAAAACATTTCCATATACTTATTTAACACTAAGAAATTCACAACTCTCTTTATTTTCAACACTCAGAAAATATTCCATATACTTAAATCACGATTAAGTATATATTCATTCTTTAAGGAAAACGTTCTTTTAAACACTATTTGGATCAAAACGAATGTTGCGTAAAACATCGTTACGATAACCCAAAATCATTAGTATAGGGATAAAATTAAATAGATATATAAATCACATATACTATACAAAACAATTTCTTTTGAAAATCATTTACCATAACAACAGTGTAATAGTCCATACTTTCCTTCTCGAAAAACGTCTATTTCAACAATGAATGTTGAAATCTATGTATTTGATACTTAACACATTTTATAACATCTTCAAACCATTTAACTTCATTTAAAATATAACTTTTCAAAACCTATCTTTAAATTTGAAAGATCAATTTCCAACACATATCCATTTTATTTAATATATTATTCATTGTCCAAAATCGCGAATATAATTCTCTTATCCAAATTCATTACTTCTACACATTTATTAAAGGATTATCCACTGTCCAAAATCGTGGATGAAATTCCTTTACCAAATTAGTTACTATTGCACATTTAATTAAAGGATTGTCCATTGTCCAAAATCATGAATAATATCCCTTTAATAAACTTCTATATTTAACTTATCAAATTCAATTGATTTCGGATTTATAAAATAACTTTTACAAATTCCATTTCTTTTTTATTAAAAACTTCCATTTATAAAATCTCTTTATTAACCAATTTCATTTATAACTCAATTACATGCCAAAATCCGATTATAAGTTAATTTACTTATAAATATATTATTTACAAAATCATTCCTTCAATAACTTCATTAACTTATAAATCTTATTCACTTATAATATTCACTTATAACTTCATTTTAACATTCATAAAACTCCTTTATAATTCTAGTATTTTGATTTATAAAATATCAATTTTATAAATCTTATATATAAAACCTTTTATATTAGTCAAAAATCTCAATTTAACGATTTTACAAAATAGTTAACTCCATATTACAAAATCACATTCTGATTATATTTCACAAAATCATAATTTTTATAACATAAAAATTATAACATTTATTTGCTTAAAATAAATCCATTTCTTTATAACAATTCAAAATTTAATAAACATCTATTTTCAAAAATCACTTGAAAATCCCTTTTAAATTTGAAATCATCACTTAAACATTTTTAAATTATCAAAAATAGGCTCAATGCTGCAACAACACTAAATACATCAATCATGACATCCAAAACATCATATATCACATGATAACAACATATATCACAATATCTGTAAATAAAATCAACACTGGTGAGGAATCCAGTTGGATCCCTTCAATCTGTCACCTACAACAAATATACATATTAGAATATGTGTACAATGTCCGCTTCGAGGCAGATGCGCGTAAAAAGGGTCATCCGCTTATACACAGGAACTATAGGGTCTCATCTGCTCCAATAGGCAGGAATATATCTAAATACCAATCAATATATAGACAATATATCCTATATCATCCAAACAATCATCACAAAATATATATATTCTCACTTATACAAAAAATATTAGTGAGTCAGAAAGAGTGAGTTGTACCCACTTTGCTTGAAGTCGTGGTAATAGCGATTTATTTCGATTAAAATTAAACGAGCATTTAATTTTAACCAAGATTTTTACTAGCCCAAATAAATCTCATTCCATCTCCATCGCGTAGTATTCGTGAATACGAACCCAACACAATTCTTTTCATGCAAAACGGACCTCGTATGAAAAGATATGAATTTTTAAACATTCGAGATAACCAATTACATAATTAACTTAATTATAAAAGAAAAATAAACCTTCCTCGTCATGTTTTCTTCCCTCTCTCATGATAACATTGTCCAGGAATTTATGCATGCAAGAACCCATGGATGCAACACTTCCATTCGATGCCGTTCCACATATGGTTCCCTATTCGACGATCAGGAACTACCATTTCAAAGAGCATCACGAACTCCACCCACGCCATAAACCCGGTTGAACTCGGCCGCTCATATGCCTCAAAACACGCATGAATGCAAGACTTCACGGCCAGATCTAGGCCACCAAGAAGCTCCGATGACGATCACGACCGTATGGATGTGAAGATCTCACCTTGCACTACAAGTTTGTAGTTGAGAGTTTTCAATGATTATTGATGGATTTTGCGATATTAAGAGGAGAAGTTTCATGCATTTTTGGCCACAGAAATTGAAAGTGGCAGCTAGGGTATGAAACCCTAGGGTTTGTGAAAAAAAAGAAAAAACGAGTGGCTTTTATAGAAATTTTTCATGCACTATTCATCCGGAAAATTTTCGAACTCCAAACGAAGCATGCTGCCTAGCATTTATAATGTTTTACCCCTATTCCGAACACAGTGGAATATATGTCGAGAGCCAATTCAATTATATTTAGAAGATAGGTTTTCGAATCGATTTATTAAATTTAAAATTCACTTAAATAGATTTCTATGCATTTTAACTTGCTACGGACAAACCGTAAATCCAATTGATACAAAATTTGAAATTCTACAATAATATAACATTACGGATCCAATGAAACTAGTTTCATCGAAATCCGAGACTGTGTCAAAAATGACTATTTTTACACGTTAATTAAATATTAAAATATTCATTTTTTCAAATTAACTTTTAAATCAATTTAAAACTTTTACTAATTCTGTTCTAATTCAAATATAATTTAATTCAACTTTATAAATTATTTTCATTCTCATTAAATCCAAATTCCAATTATTTCTGCAATTTCAAACATTAAATTAATAATTTAATTATCCAATTAAATCAAGATATTCGAAATATAAGTTATTCAACTTATAAAATTAACTTGTGAATATTTAAAATTAATTAAATATACGAATTTCAAATAATCGAAATTCTGGGTCGTTACAGCGACCGCTATCGTGGAGTTTAGACTAAAAATGTAAGCGTACAGAGCATATAAAAAAGAAAAAAGTTGCAATGACCTACGAAGATCCGAACACGTCCGGGGGCAAACAATATAAACGTGTATGAATGTGCTCGAAAACGATTCAAGAATTCAACCTTTTGAAAACAACTGAAATTACGGTCAAGCCTGGGATAGTCAAGTTCGAGATCGAATCAGAAGAAAGCCTATAAAACCCAGATGACTAAATTTGTATTTGCATTATTAAAGATCGGTAGAGGAACATAAATGAACTAGAAAGTTAGATGGACTTGTTTTCGGCAATTCGGACCTTTTTCAATTCAAAGCACGTCATGTTACTCGCAAGACGTACTTTGGAGGGCAAGTGTTACCCGGTGCCTTGACCCGGCTATATTGGGCTGATTGCACAAGACAGATTCGACTGTTGATAAGAAGAATGACCATGAGGCAATGGCTACATGACCCAGATGTAAAGTCCGGACAGTTATACGAAGCCCGGATTGAACAGAGTCAACAGTAGACAATGCAAGATATCAAAAATATGGAGATTAGCTTTGATGAGATAGGGATCGGGATAATGACTTGTTAATATAGACAATATGCTAAAGGGATCGGTATAGCAAGGGGAAATTGTAGGGATTGACATGGTTACTTGGCTTGATAGTCAACTTGGATGGAAATGTGGAGGGATCGGTATAAGATGTGGTACCTAGTTCAACATAGTTCAATGGCACTAGATGGATCAGTATAATATGGTGGTTCGACATGTTAAGCTGAGTGGATAGTGAACGTACATGAGCATGTGAAGGGATCAGCATGTATTTGAGGAGTGAGATGGATCAGCATGTATTTAAAAGGTGAGATGGATTGGCGTTGCTCGTGAGAGATGGATCGGCATATGTTAGTGAAGCAAGGGAGTTCAACACTATTATTCGGAGGGATCGACCCTTCTCAGGCTAGAATGAGATTCGAACCAAAGATCGACCAAAACTCGAACTTCGTACATCCAATCATCATGACATTTGAAACACCATCATATCAGAGCATAAAGAGGCCACCATAGGGGTCGTTGCCCAAAACTCACCACATGGAGGGATCGGTACCAACCCCTCTCCATTGAGAGTTGGGCCTAGCGCTCCTTAAGGTGGGCCCATATGGATGAGAAGGTCCTGTTGCGAAGTTTCAGTCAGATTGGCGATCGCCTTCATCTATAAATACAGGCCTAGGGAATCATTCTAAGGATCTTCACGCTGCTAGTTAGACAACACTTTTATTGTAATCAACTCCCTCCATTATCCTCTTGTCTCTCGCTATTTATTCCTATTTCTAATTGTAATCAAGTTAATTGAAAATCAATAAAGAGAATATTCAAAGTGGACATAGGCAATCAACGCCGAACCACTATAAATCTGTTATTCTTGCTTTCTGTTGTGTTTTTTCCTATTATTTTGATATTTTCCTCTGTCTTCATTTAGTTTCTTCATTTATTTCACTACTTTAATTTGTTTTTGGGTGTTTGAGGCCAATTTGGTTGCAAACAATAAGAAAAGGTGCTCGAATTTTAGGTGAACGTTTTTGAGCATCAGTGAAGACCTAAGGAGCTTGCACTTTCGATTGCAAGTGATTCAAATTGAAATGATGGAGTTTGGGTAGCTACAAATAGTGGTCGGTGGTGGTTAAAAAAGTGGTCGGGGTGGGCTACTTCATGGATTTTGTTGTATTGGTATAAGCTAGGGTGATTATCACATAAGTGCTACTCTAGGCCTAGGAAAGTAAAAGTGTTGTGGACATAGAATATTTTTGAATCCTAAAGTGCCCTACATTAAGCATATTCATGTGGAGGCATCGGCACAACTACTTTCGGACGGGGAAAAGTTTACTTCGGGGTAAGGAACTTTGATAAGTGGTTTTAGGCATCGATGTGCTTAGTTAATTTTTGACTAAGTAACTTGGTCGATAACGAACACATTTGGTTAGTAACGAGATAATTTGATCGACGACAACCATATTTTGGTTGGTGATGATCAAGGGAGGTGAAGTCAAGATTTTTGGTGTTTTGAAGCTTGCACTTCGGGGAGCATGTCATGTGTGTTAGTTCGTGCACTTGACTCTTGATTTTGATGTTATAACTCTATGATGAGCAATTTCGATGGTATGGCATGATGCTTCAACCTGGTGACTTCGAGACTTTGATGATGGGACTCTATGACTTATGATAGGTGTCTAGAGATGTTTCGATGACAACTCAACGATGAGAATTGTAATGATGATCAATAATGAAAAGTTTGTTGATGTGAACTTATGAGGGTAATGATGATGTGTTCTACTATGGAAATGAGTGAAATGAAACGATGATGTATTTGAATACGGAGATGTGTGCAAATGGATCGTTGATACTCAAAGGTTTCGAGTGTGATCGTAAAGAGGGGTTATGTAAGGATGATCACCTGGATTTTATGATGTGATCCCAGATCTTATGATATGATTTGTCTTACCCTTGAAAATTATGATGTGAGTCTTGTTCCTACCCTTACGAAGTGGCATGGATTTGTGCACCATAAAACTGGGATTTTGACTAATCTCTCACTGTTGATGACTGCATGAGTTATTATATATCCAACACACTTGAGTGATGTAAGAATTTTCTGATGGATGTTATGTTTGCTATGCTTGTTTTATCACTCGAGGGATGTCATATTACATAGACTTGGATACCCTGCACCTAACATTGTACTTTGACATATACTATACTCATATAATGGTGATGGTAGATTAACACATACTATTATTTCCTAACTCTTTGGATATAGGAACATGTTAGGTATGATTCTACATTTCCTACTATATCGACTTTCATGGTATTTTGAGATTGTTTATCACTCACATCAAACTATTATCCGATTCGAGGTTTTATACTTTGTTTCTCTAGAACACTCTTAAATGAGTAGATGAGATAACAGGTGTGAGATAGCACAGGAAGTAATGAAGGTGGACTAGTAGGAGGCTACACTTTCATATACGAATACTTGACTTACTATTGCTATTATTCTGCTATGCAGCACCACAGAGAATTACTAGTGCTTTACTCATTATTAGATACATTTATCATTTGAGTTATTATTTGATGTATAAACTTTGTGATCTATTTTGTATAACTATATTGAACTTATGCTCTGATCTGTGATGATTCATATAGCTATATTTCTGTTTTATATTTGTGGTGACTATTATTTTTGTTCAATGTGCAATGAGATATTCGACAAGTTCTAATTCAGATGATTTTTATTTACTTTATTTCCTTGACAATCGCCCTATATTGATCGTATACCATTACAATACACTGTACATGTTACATGGAAGGTGTAGGGCATTCATCACAACTACTGATATGTTGCCATTACCATTGGTAAAATGATCGTTCCTATATTGATAAACCGATAAATCATCGATTAGTAATGAAAAATTTAATACATTAAAACATTTAAATTTAATTGCATTAAGATTTATGATAAAACGGTAATTATTTTTTTACTTATCTTAAATTCATCAAAGATTATATCAACATTTTGATTTATTTTAGTTGATGTAGACAATTTTCTTGATTCATCATAAATTATATATAATAATATGAAACAATAATATTTCTAATCTTAGATTTGAAATTAAAATAAAATAAAAATGAACATTGTCATGAATAATACTAGAAATATCTTCTTAAATCTGATATTTCTTCATAACTGTCTAAGGTTAGGATTAATTGAAATGGTAAAGAACAAAATATGACTGGTAAAATTACATTTAGCATTGTTTTGATATTTTTTACCATTAAATTTACAACTAATAATGGTAAATTAACCATTACTTTAAAGATAACACTAGTATATTGATGTAGCTCAACTGTTAACGATTGTTTGTGTTGGTATGGAAATGTTAAATTTACCGTTACCATACTAACCCTAGGAAGGATTTGTTTTCCAATCAAACATCTAGTCTGTTCAAAAAATAAGTTTATCTCTTTCCAAAAGATTTAATCTTAAAAGATGAACATTTCCTAAATGGATTATCTACTTCTACGAAATTTAAAATTATAAAGGTATCTTTTAAAATGTATGCTCTTATTGATACCCAAAAAATGCTTCCTTGCAAAGCTAAATGCTGCCATATAAAGTTTGTTTTCTACTTCTTAACACCGACAGTTATTTTATTTTAAGTCAACAAGCACTTAAATATTTTAGAATACAAAGTTATCCCTCTTATTCCTTAAACCAAATTCATTTTTTATAACACAACAAAAACTATATATCACGTGCAAAAAATAAAAAAATAAATTTTGAATGATAAAATTTTACTTGATTGGTTAAAAAATGGTTTGTCAAATTGACTTGCATGTCTTTTGAAGCATTTAGATTGATCATTTTCTTCAATATATTTTTTTACTGTCTAACACTTTTTCATTCAATACATCAAGTGCATTCTCAATTTTATTATTATTGATATCCTCCATCTAAAAACCGAAGAAATGAAAAAAATTCAAGGGTAAAAAGGATATAAATATTGTATGATAAAACTTTACACTTTAATTACTTACTTTGAGATTTTGAATTACAACATTATCAATTTTATATTCTCTAAATTTGTATTAACCACGGGCTCATTAAACTCATCCTAAAATAAAAATCAAAACCATAAACAAAAAACATATGAGATTGGTATGTAGAAGAAAAATAAACTTTAAGCAATAAAAAGTAAACCAACATCTTATGCTCATTAAAATTAGGTTCATTCGATAAATATTCACTCGTATTCATTTATTAGACAAAAAGAGAGATTTTTTGGCTTTAGGTTTGAAGATTTTTTTTCTAATGATGTTTTGAGACAGTGTATGCGAGTTTTTTGGTGGAAGATGAAGATTCTACAGTGATGTTGGCTGATTAAGAAAATAGATTTGATGGCCATAAACATATAAAAAATTAATATATAACAAAATGGTAGCACAATTTAAAATTTGGTACTTTCCAAAGAATTTCGTCTAAAAGTACAAACTTTCTAATAATCTTGATTTTAAATAAAAGTTCCCTCAAAGTATGATAAAATGAATTCAAACATCCATACAAACTCAAATTATTCCAACAATTACAATCTTATTTTGTCAAATATATAAAGAAAGTTTGATTGATGAATCCAATGTTTACCTTAGATCGAACATAGTTGTTGATGTGTTATGAAAAGCATAATGCTCTGTATACATAGTAATATTTGGAAAATATTTGATATAAGTAAATGCTTTATTGTATATTTAAAAGATAACATTCTTATATCAAACTTTAGATCCATGGTATTTACATATAGAAAATCAAATATATATTATTGTTTTGGTAGAAAACCTAAACAACATCTTTGTATAAAAACTTAAATTTCATAATAATATTTCAATATAGAAAAATAAATTATTCATATAGAGAAAATTATCTCTAAAGAAATGTAGAAAATTTAAATTTAAAAAGTGCGCTATGAGGTTTTGATCACTCTCAATGAAAGCAACAAAATGCTTGCATCAAATTTTCGCAGAAATAGCAAATAATTTTATTATAGAGATTATAATTATATCTAATAATTTAAAACAAACCTTTATAAGTGTATCGTAATATACCTTGGAAATAATGTTCAAATGAGGAGTCGAAATAAATCTATTAATGGACATTCACAAAATCCAAAATCCGTCTGCACCTATGTTTAGAAAGCGAACAAATATCAGATATTCGAAAAAACGGATATGGATGTAGAAACAGGTATCCGCATTCAAAAATTATCCGTTTGGTTTTTATCAAAATTATGGGTTGAGTTATATGTATTTTAGTACAATATAAGTTATTGATTTGTTGTATTATTAAGTTATTTGTTTATATCATATGCACTTAATGCATATTAACTGCTCAAAATTATTTATTATCATCATATTTATTAATACGTACTTTTATAACAGTGAAATTGAAAGAAAAAAATAAATGTTGAATCAAAATTTTCTATTTATATTTCTTGTTTTATCAATCGTTGACAGATAAAGTAATTATCTAATATCCATCTGTATCCGCGGATGGGGATTTCGATACTCGAAAATGATTTCAGACGCTGATGCGAATATGTCAATATATGCATCCGAAAGTATCCATTAACAGACTAAATTAAAACATAAAAACTTAAATCTAATCATAGAAACAAAAAGAAAATAAAGGGCATATAATATAAACAGAATATCAAAAAAAGAAAATAAAGTCATAGTATTTTTATTGAGGTTTAGCATAAATTTGGCATATATTCTCTTTTTCTTCATTCATCTTTGTTCTTCTATAATTTTGTTTACACTTTTTGTTGGTGAAGTATAAAATATTTTTGTTTACAGTGGAGAAGAGAAAATAGTAGAGTTCTGGCGTAACTTGAGTGAAGAATTAATATCCATTTTTTCTCCTCTTTAATCTTTATTTATAATTGAAATTTGGTTGAATTGTTTTCTTAAACAACGCCAGAAAATTGCCAGGAAGTTTTTTCAAAGATATATTTCAATTTTGATGAAGTTTGGATCTGATTTATGTGGTAAAAGTAGAAAGGATTGAGCATGAACGTAGTAGTGTTGACATAGCATTGATATTGATCGAGTTCAAGTAATCTCAGTTACAGTTCAAGCGCAATCTAGGGTTGGATCGAGTTGCCTCGGGTTGAGCTGATTACACTTGAGTGCTTTGAGTTAGGCAGGTGACATCTTCGAGCGATTCAGGCCGAGACTTGAGCTACTTTGATGTACTTCAAGCGTTGCTTCGAGCTGCTAAGGGGATCGCCTCAAGCACTTCGAGTTGAGTGGTACATAACTCGAGCAAACTATAAGGATCGAATTCGAACGCTACTCTATCTCGAGTCCTCTTATCTTCTAGCCCATCTATTTCAAATGCTTAGAAATTCTTCAAGTCCATTCTTTACTCGAGCAAACGTATTTTAGGTCCATCCTCGAAGTTTCTTTGGTGCTCTTGTAAGTATTTTTTTTATTTTGCAAAAGTATGAGTTATGAGAAGGTAAATATATAGATAAACAGATGAGTGTCATTGACGTATGCTGAGATATATTTGAAGAAATAAAGTGTATGTTTTCAAAATAAAGCACAATTTTTTATTGTATAAAATTATCATAAAAATATATTGAAAATTTCTATTCACACACTATAAATTGTTATACATACACTGAAAAAATTATTAAAATAAGATATACCATTTTTTACTTAATATACACCACACAGGTTACAAAACTACCCTTAATTTGAAATAAAATAAAACCCTTATGTCGTTTTTGTAACTTTCTCTCTCTCATGCAATTATCAAAATAAGGTTTTCAAATCTGCGTTTGTAAATTTCAATTTTCAAATTCAAATGTCTTAAACGAAATTCAAATTATTTAATCATTTATATATAGAAAATTTAGTTTAATTTTTGAATATTAAAACGTTAAATTATTTCAATGTTCATGTTAAATTTAAATTTGATTTCATTTAAGTAAAAGATAGAGAAGAATTCAGTACATTGCCTATCATATCGATTTCAGCAATGATTTTAAATTTAAATTTTTATAAAAATTAATTAAATTGGAATTTTTTTAAAATTGACCGTGCATGAATTAAATCTAAAAGTATATAAATAGAATTCGGTACCAAAATGGAATTCAAATTTAATTCACCCGATGATGTATATAAATTTTATTTAATTGTGGATGAAATTATATTGATTACATTATGAGTTTGTGAATCTTTATTGTTGATTTTTATTTTCGTAAATAGTGGCATTTTTGTGTAGTATTTTATAAAAAAAATTATGGTGCGGGTAAAATAATTAATGGTGTATGAATAGAATTTGCCAAATATATTTTTAAAATGAATAAAATATTAGTTAGAGAAACCAAAGCAACTAAAATAAAATATATCTACGAGGTTGAAATTGAAATAATATTTGAAAATTCCAAAAAATCACTTATTGAATGGGTTTACGTATACAATTAAAGTTGCACCACAACATACCCATGGAAAATAAGTGGAAAATAAATAAAGAGTGGAGCCTAACGTTTCTATAGAACATCAATATATTATAAAAATAATATAAAAGAAAATCCACCCTACTAGCAAGATGATTGTCAGCACACACTTTCAATGAGGAGCAAGGATAACATAACTTTAACTAGTTTTTGTACCATCAAATATAACAATTATTGGATATGCATTTTTGGAAGATCCTAACATGGTCTAACCTAGTTTTAATTGTAAAGATGATTTTGAGAGGGAGATAAGGAAAGATGAAGAAGTAGAGAGTAGAGGAGAAGAAGATTATGGGGAAATGAATAGAAACAAGAGAAAGAATGATGTCCAAGCCTGCGTTAATTTCATTTACTACTGCCATATATATGCTAATTACATGACAAACTTAGTATGTCTGTCCATATAAACAGTGGATACTACCTTGTAATTATTTCCAGTCATGCAATCTATCTATTAAATAATAGTAAAGCAGAAGAATTTGAAGCTCTCTTATTAATTTTATGAGCTATATCTATTCTCCTTAATTCTCTCCAAGCTTAGGTATTTTATTTTCAAAATGCTATAATTACCACTTTATAATTATTTACTAAACTTCTCACACTATTTTACATTTAAATACCTACTTTTCTAATCTATAATTATTTACAAATCTTTCACTGTTCTCTCACAAAAATTTAAACTAAAGTCCACATATTTAAATTAGTTACATAATCCAAAATTTAAACTAATAGATAAACTTAGTCAACTAATATTTACTAATAAACATAAAAGATGAAAGTTTCAATATGTATACTATATGCGAATTAACAAATTGGTTAAAAATGCATTTAGATGCAAATATACCTAAATTTATCGTATATATTGAACTATAAAGTTCTATTAATTTCAAATACCTAAATTTTATTTTATTTTAACAGTTAAGTAAACCCCATTCTCAATTACCTTCTAATATTTTACATTCAAGTCTATATTTTTAACTAATTATGTAATCTTTCATTTAATCTATTTAAAAAATATGATTAATTAATATTCTTTAATGCATCTAATAAATCATAAAAATACAATAATTTTAATATATACAATATTCATATATATGGAAAAATGATAAAATTATTTCTTCTTTATTCAGATATATAAAGATATTTAAATCACATAACATAAAATATATACATAAATAAACCTCTTTAATTTCTAATTTATTTATCTCAAAAGGATTATCATACATTCATGGCATAATTTCATTTTTAACAACCTTTAAAAGATAAATTTATATTTTACAATATTATAGTTTAAACACACAGATTACATTGGTATTAGATCATATAAACTTTCTCACTTTCAACATGTTCTCAAATCATATCCAACTCATAACTCGACTAAATACTACATAATATTGTTTTGCAATTATTAAAGTTGTAAGCATAACCCTCCTACAACATAAAATCTATAGTTAATTACAAGAGTAAAATTATTTAAAAATAAAAACTAAATGATAAATAAAAGTTCAAATGTAGACAAGCTAACTATGAAATAAATGCTCTTCTCGGTTACAAATATATAAAAAGCTCTTATCAATTTTCTTCAGTTTTTATATAATCAGTTTCTTATATTTAATTAGCTATGTTGATCATTAATTCAATTTGTGTAAATAAATTCAATTATTTAATGTTCATTAGTCCATTTATAAATCCTTTAAAAGATGACAATTCAATATAAGTACAATAATCAAATTAACAAAATGTTAAAGTTACTTATTCACTCACACATATAAAAAATATAACACATAACATAAATTATTTATGTCATCGAGAAAAAACATAATTATTTACATATACAATATTAATAACTTTAATTCATAATTTTTTAGTCAAGACAATAATTTTTACAAAGATATGTACTTAGTAAGGATTGAGACTTTAACCTTATGTCCAAACATCAAATGTCATTTTTAATTTATGATTAACATATCACGATAAATTTATTATATATCACATAATAAAATATATTTTAGAAATAATTAAATTACAAAAACTATTTTTTTAACAACATTACCGTATCTAACGCACGGGTTACACACTAGTTTAACAGAATGCAAAAGAAAAATATTAATAAAACAATTTATTTCTTACTACTTTTGCCTTCTGATGGCCAGCAATCATTAGGAGCAGTAATTAGTTATACGAACCATTATTTTCAATAAACTTCTAGAAGCAAGTGGCTGAGCATTTATTCTTTGTAACGGGCCGATGGACTAGTGGTATGTGTAAGCCTTGTAGCTGTATCACTAATGACGCTCGTTGTATTATCACCTCTTGATGGAGAAACAACCTTGTCCTCATGGTGCTAATGGTGATGGGGCTGCATTGTGAGGATTAGGGAAAAGTCTGAGGGTGGAAACATGAAAATATAGGAGGATACAAGCATTCAAAGCAAGAGTAGCTTGTATGCAACGTTGCCTGTTTTTTCAATAATTTGAAATGGGCCACAATAATTTTTTGATAGTTTGTGTTATGTATGTCATATGGTGTGATGGCAATATTTTTGGAGTTTCACAAATACATATGATCAAATAGCAAATTCTTTATCATGGCGATGTTGATTCGTTTGGATCTCCGTGCAAGCTTGAGCTTTTGAAGACTAGATTTTATGATTTATAATAGTTGATCTCTGTCGAGTGCCCATTCTTCAACTTCACATAAGTTGGTATTTCCAAGTATGAAATCCAAAATCACTAGTGGTGGCCGACCATATTCCACCGAAAAATATCTAATTAAAGATTGAAATCTAAACACCGTTGCTTTTCAATCATTAATTTGAGACAAATTAAAAACTGAAAATTCAGTTGCTAGTTTTAGAGGTTAGCATCCGTTTTGTTGCAAAGACGACAATTTAGAAATGAAATTTTAGTTACTAACCTAGTTTTGTTTTATTCTTTTCGGAAAAGGTACTTTATTAACTCAAAAATAAATTCATATTCTTCTATACTATGTCTTATCAAAACCTTATAACCTCTAACTTAAATGGGTGCCTCTCAAGAAAAAAAGTATATATTATTTTCATATATTTACTTACGGCAAAAAACAAAAACATAGTCGACAATTTATAAATTCAGAGAATCAAACCTATGAGAGAGTGAAATAACCAAAGTATTCAAAAACATCTGTACGAATATTACTGGATTTATAAATAGACGATAATGGATTGTATAAAACAAGTCTTAAGACACTAAGTACAAAACTAAAAGAATAACAAGTAGATAAAGACAGTTGTCCAACACTTCATTCCATAGCAGGCTAAAATCGTCTCTATCCTCTATCAAAATCAGAAAAAGAAAAATGATCTCATGTTCAAAATACGGCATGAAAAACGTAGTCCAGGGCAGCTAACCAACAAGAAACAAGCAGGATCGAAGAGAAGATTGATTATCATGCCAAGATAATCTCCAGTACAGGAAACAAAGAGACTCACTAAGGAGGAAATTGGTTCTCTATAACAGGATTTGGTGTCGGGAAGATCCTGAATCCTGCCAAGATAAGCTCCTTATCCTTAAATTCTTTTATTGAGATTTTAACCTGTGCTGCCAAGTTTCTGCAATCTTGAATTACATATTAGATCTGACTTCTATAGGAGTAATAATGTTATTGAAATTCTCATGTTTCTTTCACACCAAATGTGCCAAATTAACAAAGTGATAGAAACACTAATCAGATGTCTAATGAAAGCTGACCCTAACTTGAGATTAGCTAAATGATCGAAGATGAGATTTATATCATAGCTACTGAAATTATTGATGTTTGTTTTTATTTAATATTATCCCAAAGAGATTTAGAATAGGGACAATTAAAAAATAAATGACCTCTGTCTTCTTGTTAGCTGTTGCAAAGAACACAAGTTTCGTCCATTTAACGGTTCCATCCGATGATCTTGTCTTTCATGTTGAGTTTATTCAATTTAGCTAATAATGCAATAGTAGACATTTTAGGAGCACATTTACTACCCCATATCAAGTTACACCACTTAAGTTCCACAGATCTACTTCTCACCCGATCCCATGCTGATTTAAAATCAAATTCACCATTGTTTTTGGTTATCCGGTACCAAAAATCTTGACTAATTTGATTATGGATGTTGATTTTTTTTGATAACTTGACACATAGAACTAAGTAGGCCATTAAAATTATCCTTCCAATGATTGTTAGAAATGAGGCATGAAACTTATTATTGGGGATACCAAACATAGATAAATAATTCCACTCCAGTTTATCAATCAGAAAGTACTCATTAATCCAAGGGTCAAACCACATAAGATTGTCTTCCCCATTACTGATTTTCCTGCCAATAAGCCCCTTGCAAATTGACCAGGATTTCAAAAGAGACTTCCAAGTAGTAGAAACATCACTATCGGTTGCATAGTCCAAAAATTACTCCTCTTACAATATTTGTTTTTAGTACAATTTTCCCATAAACTATCACCTTGAAGGAATTTCCAAACCAATTTAGTAGAAATAACCTTAGAGATGTCATCCAGTTTTCTAATACCCAATCCATCTTCCATCTTGGCTTTGTAGACATCATTCCATGACATTCTATGTGCTTTAGTCTTCCAGAGAAAATTTGCACAAACAGAATTTATCTTGCTCACAATATTAGCTGGAATCTTGTTAAATTGCATCCAAAAAGTTATCATAGGTAGGATCACAGCTTTTATTAGTTTGCATCTACCACTTATATTAAGCTACTTACTGCTCCATATGTGATAATTTCTTGTTGATTTTGTCAATCAGGGGACCAAAATCTCTAGTCTTTAGTTTATTATGGGATAAAGGAATCCTTAAATAAACCATAGGGAAATTATCAGATTTAACTTTGATGATATCTAATATACTATGTCTGTTGTGAGCCCTATTGCTGGCAAATAAAGTGGACTTGTTTTCATTCATTTTTAGACCTACAAGTTTATTTATTTCCTACGAAACTCTACTAATGGCCTGAGAACTATCTCTGTTGCTTTCGACACGATGAGTATGTTTTCTGCATATAATATGTTGGTTATCACTGGACCAATTTGATAAATTTAGATAATATTGTCTTCCAAAATACTCAATGTCAAGAAGGATGGTTTGAAATTCCGTAACAATCTTTACTACTAATAATAAGAGTTCTTTGAACATGCTTCAACCGTGTCTTTCTGAAGTACCAAAAATGCCCTTCCTTCCTCTGTTTTCTTTGGGTCTTCTTTCGTCCACTTCTATTCGCATACGCGATTCACCGGTCATCCTCCTTAGATATCAAACGTCTCCTGCTACTAAATCGATCGCATCGCTCATCCTCCTCATCTCTAATCCCTAATCGCCAGGGCGATTTACCGCTATTCTCCTCAGAAATCATCAAAGCCTCTAACTCGATTGAAAACATCATCGCCATCATCCTCCATTCAATTTATTGTTTATCCGCGGTTGCCCTAAATCAAATTCGTCGCCATCAACGCCTCAGAAATCATCAACGCTGTTGCCCTAGATCAAATCCGCGGTACCCATACATCCTCCATCCTCCAGATCCATTGAAAACATCGTCGCTGTCATCCTCCATCCAATTTACTGTTTATCCGCGGTTTCCCTAAATCAAATTCGTCGCCATCATCATCATCGTCGCCATCAACGCCTCAGAAATCATCAACGTTGTTGCCCTAGATCAAATCCGACTACCCATACATCCTCCATCCTACAGATCGATTGAAAACATCGTCGCCTTCATCATGTTTACCCGCGATTGAGTCCAGGCTACTCATGAATCCTTCATCGTCCAGATCGACTTAAAACATACGGTAATTTGCTACACTAACAAAGCATCGATGACTTTCATTTTTGTATTTTGAGAATTTAAACTGACGAGACTTTTAATATGCACAATAGGTTCTACTGAACTGCTCGATTAGGTGGTAGTAAATTAGTTCACGTTTCAATTTATGATTGCTTTTGAAGCGCTAAGAAATGCAAAGAGGGTCAAGAAGAATAACCCAAGCAGTAACTACATTACTTAATTCTTTGATTAAGCAAAGTGTGCTTTCGTTGCTTCCATAATCAATTCGTTGAAAATAATCAAAAGGAGAAAATACCATCCAATTTATTGTTGCTTATGAACAATTAATACTTCTTATCAAAAGAAACTTTGCTTTCCTAATTACTTCACCTATAGTCTTTTTTGGAATTGGTTTTGTTTTCAAAATTTATTGTTCGGTTCCATCTCATTTATTAGTGAAATGTTGTTCTGCTATGCTAAGATTATTATGCACTCAATCCCATCAGTTGGAGGTGCATTGCGCAATACAGCCTATATCGATTTACTCTAAATTTAGTTCTGTTAGCTATTAAATTTAGATGGTGTTGTATTCAGCTGTTTTATGAATATGCACTTATTCTAATGGTTCTTTACTTATTTATGATATTTGGATTTAAATGGTTATGTTTTTTTGGAAAACTATAATTTACATATGTTTTATGTCGGTTTTTCTAGAGTTGGATGTACCATTCGATGCTTAATAATCCAGTATAATTTTCAAACAGATATTTTAAACTATTTCATAGCCTGACCTATGCACAATAAGAATATTATACACCTGCAGTACGTATTAGTTTGTTGAGTGGTTATTGTTTGATATTTTGATGCCCAATTAACCTTTGCTTTTTTTATACGATAAAATATGGTTATAACCAAAGAATGTTAATTAGTATCCATTTTACACCGATATAAACAAGAATTAAGAATATATAAAAGTTAAATATAAACAAATATATATGTTCATAATATAATTATGATTCAATGTAAAGTAAATTGCTCTTAATATGAAAAAAGAAGAAACAAAAGTAAATATTAATGTATAGACGCTGACTTGAATACAAAATTTAAATTTTCATGACTCTAACATAATATAATGGAAAGAAATAAGAAAAGCAAAACAAAATTTCCTACTTTAGTATTACACAAGGTACTTTACTCTTAAAACCAACACTTTACTTCTTACATTTTGGAATCTCTGTAAAACCAGGTTGTTTGATGTTGTATATGTGGTATATTTCAGCTTAATATAATGATTAGTATGCAAGAAAACCAAAGAAATAAGAAGAAATGAGAAGCAAACTCACTATCATCAGTAAAAGAAATAAAAAATGTATTTACAGTGAGCTTCAGTCTTCACCAATTATTGGTTTAATCCTTTAACTTCAATTCTATGATATCCGTGAAGGTAAATGGCCAATTTCAGTTCATCACTCAAAGTTCAGGAATCAAGAAAGAAAAGAAAAAGAAAAAAAATATAACTTATGTGTATTATTTAGAGCATTACTTCTCCAGGTTGTTATGACCAGTCAACCAGCCATTCATGGCAGTTGACCGGTTAATGATGGACCTGGAGCAGTAATGCACTGGGTAATTCAGTTCAAACTCAATTGCGGAAGCAACTCAGCTCTAAGTATACCGAAGCAACTCGGTTCAAACTGAGTTGCTGAAGCAACTCTCAAACATGAAGAAGACACTTGCTTTATTTTTAGTGAATTTCATATTATTACCATAATATTTGGTTCTCACTAGATTTTTATCCAACTATCCTATACTATTTTAAGTCTCTAATGTATTGAGGTAGGGGTGTGTGTAAATAAGGATTTTACTAAATATTGCCGATTTACTGTTTATATGTATTAGGTGATTCAGATAGTTGCTTTTAGCATCATTCTATTTCTATTACAAAACTTATCATAATATATGCTAACTCAAAATAGTTGGGTTTTTAACTATGCTCCTTATTTGCTATATTTTATCATAATATAATCTGTTTGAAAGTTTTAGTTCATTAAGTGCATTAGTAAGTGCGGTTCGAAGATGAGATCGTTACGTAAAGGGGGATAAACTATTTTATAGATGGAAATTTTAGCAAAAATTTAGAATTTGCTTGGTACCAAATTCTTGACTATCATTTTTAGAATTTATTAAACTATTTTATAGATGAAAATTTTAGCAAAATTTTCTTTTGTACAAAGAAATCATTTTTTCCTTATATATATTCAACTAAATATTTAATAAATCAGCAAGTATTTCTTTTGTTTTATTCCTTTAGTTTACGATTTTGTGCATTTTCATTTCTCTGTAACTCTTCGCAGTAGCAATGATGACTGGCAACTAATGACGTCCACGCTCAACCATCACTATGTAGTTATCTATTAGACGTCCATCAAAGGTAATTTCTCATTAATTTTCATTCACGTGTACTGATTTGCATAATATCTACTAGATTACATTCACTGTTAGTTCTTACTGTGCTCAAAGCCGGTTCTATTTCAGTTTTTCTACATCCGATCCTGAAGTTATACATGCCTTGACAATACTTCAACCCGAACTGCATTGAAGTATTCATACAAATTTGATTTTAGTATCACTGACACTAAATTCGTGCATAATATATGTACTGTCTCTTTTACCAATTTTATCATTGCTTTTGATGTTTATATTTTTTCAATTGATAGCTGAAAAAAACATTGTGTTTCATTACAGTTTTATATATAATTAGTTGATGCTCATTTTTCCCCCTTCTTATTGCAAGCATATGTGTGTAGAAAAGGAAAGTCTAATGTTTAAGTTTTTTTTGTTTTCCCTTTTTTCTCAGTATTCATTAGAGGATTATGTCTCAATCGTTGTAGTTTTATATATAATTAGTTGGCTTCACCTCATCTATAACCTCCTCCTCCTCTTCAGTTAAGCTTCGGTTAATCTCTGACTGTTATCATTGCCCCACTTTTCATAAACAACGACATTTTTAGATGTGTCCCATATCCTTACAGACGATGACTAGACCATTGAAGAGGAATGACATTTTCGGATCTAAACCACCTAACGATGGATCATGATTAACCAACATTATTTGCTCCCCAAACAAACACGGCTTCTTCATAACAAATTTAATAGCACCATTTTTTTGACCCATCTGAAAGATAAAAAAACATACATAATAACCAAGTTTTAAACTTTTAAGATCAAAACAACCAATAGAAAACATTATGGCAAAAGGCAATTAAAATAGTGCAAACTAAGTGGACAATCTCTCACGGTTTGCACTGACATAGTTTAATTGCACCATCCTTATAATCATAATGTATAAAATTAGACCGGCTGTGTACTTCAGAATAAGGGTATGAGGTTTCAGATCACACCATTTTATGTCCACATTTGGATTGTAAACATGGTGGAGCATAATTGTCTAACTTTATGGAAGAATGGTGAGAAAGGGAGGTAGTCGTAGTTGACAGATAATTCAAGTATTAGATACATTGACTTCCAACAAAGCCTGGTCGTCTTAACTACATAAACATATAAGCACTATTTGTCAAACATGTGTTTTTTCCTGTGTGAACACCAAACGGTCGGCACTATATGGTATTTAAAATAATATGGGTACACTGGTGTTTTATGACGGCGATTTTGTGATAAAAAAGTGAAGCTCTGTTGTCCGTTGATATGGTATCACTGTACTGCTGTACCGCAGTACGATGATAGCGAGCCACTGCTTGCATCCAAATTGGTAGTCTACAAATACTGTGAGTACTCCAGAATTGAACATACCCTCTGGAAGACATGAGTTTATGTTTTAATTTTATAGCCTGCCTTTGTAATACAGGAGTGTAGTCAGCTGACATCCAGTTACTGCATCATGCCCAAAAGTTAATCCGATACAAAAACTATGACTTCTCCACATTTGAGAAGACCATAACTATGAGTTTTAATACCATTTTCTCAAAAAATTGACTTGACAGTCATTGGGCAGAGAATTATATGTTTTGAGAGACCACGAAAAATGCTGTTACTGTAATATCTGACTTCCAGTTGGTGAATATACCAACTCCTAATTATGTTGTTACTGTATGAACTGTTTTTTTCCATGTGAAATAGCATGTCGGCTACGGTGCAAGTTTTCTAAACGTGGATAATGTTACAATTTTATATATCATTATGTAGTGTTAGGCCAAATATTAAAAAAAAATCATTTTTATTGTACATATGTTGTTGTGCTTGCAGTTCAAGTGATGTGCAATCAGTGGGTGGTTATAATTTTTCTGGATGCTGCTGACTATCTACAGTGAATTTAAATAAAAATTTACTTGGATTGTTGTTTTTTAGTCCTTTATCTACCGCATCAAACTATCCTTCTAGCCTAGACCATGCATTATAGTACCTAAAAGGTTTGGTATCATTTTTCTTCTTCTTTGGTTATCTGTTACAAGTTGTTTTTTACAATGAAAAGTATGTGTTTTAGAAATTAGGTTTGTTTATGCACATTATATAGATAATAATTTATTGGTGTTACATTAATTGTACGTATGCCAAATCATTGTTTAGTGATGATATATCTTAGGGATTTTGCTCCTTTTATTTTTTGATGTGTGAAATATGAGATAATGCGGTAATATAATCAGTGAGAATGGTAATGAAGTAGGTTCTTTTTGTTTGCTTAAATCAAAAGGTCATCAAAGAACATGTATCTGTCATGGAACGGATGCAAACCTATAGAATTCTTTAGTTTTGAACATCAATAACTCTTGCTTCGAGGTACTAACAATATAATGTTTATACTTTCTATGACTAATTTAGTTCTCATGAACATTGTTATATTTCCAGTATGTAACTTAAAGTGCAGATTCTAGATCTACTCAAAATCATAATATACTATCATTATTATTAGCTCATTCAAACAATCAAGTTCCACCTAAGCCAACATCAAGGCATTTTTGCATACTTGTTTTCTGTTTTCTATCTAGCTTTGTTTTGTTCTTGATTTCAAGCTGTTCATTATCTGTTCATTTAGTTACACATTTGCAAGTTGAACAATTTTCAGTTCTAATTTCCCTATTCTAAGTAAATTTCTGTTCATAGTGTGTTGTTTGCTATATTCATTTGTTTTGTTACATTCAGTTCTCCGCTGTTACATTTTTTAGTTCACAACATACTGTTCAAATATGTTCTCATTTCTATGGTCTGTTTCAACCACTGCAACAGTATCAACACACAAACAACATTCATTAAAACTGTCTCACCAGCACTTTACAATTTGTATTTCATTTTGAATAAAACAGCTACAAACTTTTAGTTAAAGGCATTTTGAAAAAAAATCATTGCATTTTCTCTATTCTCTGTTACATTGTGTCTCTCTGTGCACTGTCATCAACCAACCTTCACTTTCAAATTCTAACCTTACCCAGCACTTCTTGCAAAACTACAACTTTCCTTTCTTCTGAAAATCCAAGATAATTGGCTTTTCTTTTTTGTGCAGAAACATCAGTTTTGGAAAAAGTCATGGAATGAAATACACTTGAAGTTGCTATGAAGATAGACTTATAGACAAATGGACATCAGGAATGGCATTATTTAACTAAATTCTTTTTACGTCAATAGCCTGGTGTATACAACTCAACCTAATAAGCTTGATTTCATGAGTTTTAGGCTGAGTTTATGTCGATAGCCTGGTGTATATAACCAAAATTCTTTTTTTTGTCGATAAAGTTATAAGCTTGAGTTCATGAGCTTTACATTTAGTTTCATAGTGTACACAACTCAATAAGCCTAAAACTTTTCAGGAGTAATGCACCAGAAAGGTACACAACTCGATAAGCCTAAAAACCTTTTCGGGAGTTTTGCTATTTCACTATTTTATTTTCTTAAACTTAGATTGGTTCTTAGTTTTGAGATTAGGAGTTTAGAAGGTTGTATACATTGTGCAAACAGCTAGCATCAGGCAAGTGCATAATGTGTTTTTGTTCTGACTATGTTTGTGCTCACCAATTCTCATAGTGGGAGGCTACACTCTTGAGATGACAGTCTTCTTACAATATTCAAATAAGTACCCTTGATATGTTCCACACTTCATCTTTTAAGCTCTCATCATATACCTCAAAAAAACCGACCCTTAAAAGCAGGTAATACCCTTTCAGGCAACACAGTACAATCTTATGAGCACATAGTTGTACTGTAAATTTTGTATTGAATGTTATTTAGAAGTAGTTATAATTTCAATTTGGGAGCAAGTTAATGTGAAAATGTCAAAGTTTTTTGAATCATGCACACTGAAACAGCTGTATCTGCAAGTTTTTAGGTTCATGTTTGATATTTTGTGGGGTGTGGGTAGCTCAAGTGTGTTAATATTGGGAGTGAGTGGGAATTACTTTATAAGCAAATTAATTTTTGAATTATTTGTTGGTACAAGGTGCTTACATGCATTTAGAATTTTTGTTACTATTGTATTTTAGTTTAAAGTGATCTCATGGATACTGTGTTACAAACTTACTGCGTTTTCCATTACAAGTGTGTAAAGTGAAAATAAGTTCCCACCTCTGAATTCGATGGATAATGCTGTATCTCTAAATTATAAAAAAAACCTTATGTGGGATAATTAAATCCATTTAACACTGTTTTTAAGCATAGTATATGGATTTTGAAATAAACTGTAGCCAAAAATGGTAGCCGTGCATTGCTATACACCATTAATATTAATGATTTATAGCTTACCATTATTCAATCATGAAGTGATTTCCGCATAGCGTTGCTCACCACCATATTATTTAGATTATTGTTTTCTAAAACTTCTTGAATAACTATTTCAGGTTGATCACATTCCCCGACAACCGTGGTTGCATCCACATAGGCAGGTCCAACATTCTCTAAAACAGACGCTCCTTGATAAAACATGCATCTCTTGGTACCGATGTTGCCCTATATCAGAGTAGTTCTCTTTACCCAGCATATTAAATTTGAGAACAAATACTACATGATCTCTACTCCCATCGAAAAATCTTGATAATGAATGAGAATTAAATAGCAGGAATGTTGATTTAGTAGTAAAGATTTGGACTGGCTTGGTGCTCTGTATCACCTTGAAGTGTTGATTTATCACACAATTTTATCATTTATGGTATTTTAGAAACCATCAAAGTTTGTTTCTGAAAGTTAGGCTGTTAATTATATCATTTATATGTTTTGGTTAAAACAAAATTTATTCTTCAATTTAGTGACATTTTGACATGCAATACGAACTTCTGTATATAGCAATAATATTATATTGAAAGTATCATATGTGCATGGTGTGTTAATTGAAGTAGGAGTATAAAATTTTGTACTTTTTTTATCTGTTGGATGAACTATTTTGTTTACTATTTGGGCTGTTGGATCTATTTCATTGTATTTCATATTCCGCAATATTTATCTTCTGCAATTACCGGTAACATTACCATATGCGTAGTTTTAATATGCATTTAATTTACGAAGAGCCACGTCAAGAAAATGTTATCTAAACATATTCCCCTTTAGTGAAAAATGTTTACACCATTTTCTTGGAGCATGACTGAGAATAAGATGAGGAGAAAAGTAGAAGAAGAAACCTATTGATGTAAAGGTAATGGACGGTACATACAATTTATCAACCCAGAAGATCCATAAGGTTCGTGTATAAATAACTTAGTTCTTTTCTGTTGGTTGCATGACTCTATCTACTCGGGAGATAATACATGTTGTTTTTGTGATTAGTTGAGACACATTTTGGGTAAGTTTTCAGAGAACTAAATTCACATAACATTTTGTTTGTGTAGCAATAAAAATACGACGCCCAAAAAATAAAAATAATGTAAACTAAAAATATTAAAATCCCAACATCATCTCCGTTCAGTTCGAAGTTAATGCAAGAACTTTGTGCATGCATTTATACATGTCATTTTATTGTATTTACTAAAATAGTGGTGGCAAGCAAAAATTATACATGTTTTCTGCGATGATCTACCACTATTACCAAAATGCGTGAACTTGACCAAATCAGTGACAGACGTTTATATTGTATTATTAAAAAACGATTGGCTCTTGACTAAAATATTATCAGGAATAAATGCGTAAGTGTAGTCATTGTCAACGATTTTGAATATGGTAAAAGCTTTGTTCTTGACCCTGGATTCTTGACTTCTTTAGAGAATATCGATTTTGACAATTATTCTTAAGGTGATTTATAATTTGTTAGCCCACATACACATCCGAGTTAACTATGCATGGACATCAAAAGTATATCTGCAAAATAAAATTGTTTACATAGAGAATTAACATAAATCAAAACATGTAGATAATGCATTGATAAAAAAGTTTGATATAAACTCATGATGATATATTTTGGCAGAATAATTGGTTTAAACTAAAAATGGCACACTATACATTAATGTTTGTTTCTTACATGTCGAATCTTACTATTCATGTACACCAAACCAATTAACGAGATAATTCAAAGGAAGTTGGCTATATTTGATTGTGTTGATGTCCTAGGCGATCATTGCACTGATTTTATTGTCATTGTTTTTTAATAGCAGCATTATAAAATATGGCTCAACGATCAAATGCAGGTCCACATGGACGTGCATATATTTTTCAACTTTATTATCAAACATATATTTTTGGTTTTTTGACTTTGAATGGTACACCTGATTATGATAACTTTTTAATGCATGTTACTCTCATTTATGAGTTACAGATGGAATCACATATTGTTTAGTACCTTTGGATTTGAAATCTATTAGATCGCATGATGATATAAAGCTATATTGTATTATGAAGCAAACTGATTTTTCATTATGGGACCATGCTTATTGTGATTATTGGAGTGAGACCACAATTATAATTGTTGGCATTATTAAAAAGCTATAGTTGATGATATCATTATACTTACGATAACTATATTTAATTGAAATATACATCAAATCTTCATATCTGAAAATCCACGGTCCATATTTAGTGAAAGTTTTCCCTTACAAATTTAGTAATTTCAAACTCCACTTTATACAAATTTAAAGGTTTGAATTTGTTGAGAGAGCCCAGTAAAGCTGGACGAAGCAAAACATTTTAAAGGGCATCAATACAAACTTTAATACCAAGAAATAGATTAGTCATCCAAGAGTCAAGGCAGTAATACCATTTGTTTCATCTTATTTTCAATCATTATCTTAAAATAGTAAACTTCTCCCGCGCATGTGCATAGTGTTATAATAATTTTTTAATCCAAAAATTATCCAATATTCGAAAAATAGATAAGAGCCATATCCACATTCGATAATTATCCATCCCGTGTTCATCAACATTATAATAATTTTTTTGTGTATTTTAGTATAGAAAATGATCATCATTGTCATTTTATCTAGGTAAAAAAAATTAATATGTGAATAAAAATCAATATTCCCTGCTTAAAATTATATTTCTCAGTATATTTTTTTTTTATATTTTTAGTACTGAAATGGATCCATAATGAATCAAATTTTCTATTTGTTTATTTAGAAATATGAGTTGTGAATTAGTTGATGAAATCCACGAATACAGATATCCGATATCCAAAAGTGGTTTAGAATATACGAATATGAGGCTACCTAAATCTGTATCCCGCCGTTTGCAGACCTAAAAATACATCGATAAATACTGATCGAAACAATGTCAGATTAAGTCATGAACAGTTTCATTGCTTCAAAAGGTTACTACTTGGATCTTTCATAGACATTTGCATTCATAAAAACTGCCAATGACGCTGATGAGATTTTTAAGTAATGCATCCCAAACTGGCATAACAATAATTTATTGGAAGCTACCTTTCAAATTTAAAAATATAAACATGGTCGTATATCAGGATCACATTCAACTTTGAAATTTCAAAAATCCATGCTGTAAATCCTTTCTTTGAATTCTCGCTATTAATAACAAAGATGTAGCCATGTTGTGAAGTGATGATTTTTTCTCACCGCCCACATTAGCCAAAAGAGCATATGCATGTATAAGTACAAGTATTATTTTCGTTTTCAGTAGTATAAAATAAACTAAAACAAAAGGAAAAGAATGATAAAACTTTAGTATTATAAAAAAAATTGGTTCTATGACTGTTCTTTAATTGTTTCGGTCTTCTCGGACGCTGTTTTAGGTTCAGTTTATGCTGGTAATGATACCGTCAAATTTACTTCGAGGAGTGAAGTATAATTGCATGCACATTGTGATTAAATGCAGGCCCACCTGGGCGTGCATATATACTCGTAGAAAATAAGGGGAGAGAGGGAGCCTTACCTGATGCACCTATTGCTGTTGAATGGTCCATAAGGAGAGCTATTGATGGGTAAATAAAATAAGGGATTAGAATACACTCATAGATTAAATTGGCTAGATTACATGGAAATCCCATACATATCAACATATGATGAATAAAATTTCTATTAATCTTATCTTAGGTTTTATGAAGGTCAATTTTCAAGCATAAGTTATTAAAGTTATTTCTGCGAAAACCCCTCACCATTTCATAAGCCAACGGAGAATTTTCAGAAATCACTCTTTTAGGAATAAATACACTTTGATTATGATAAATGAGTTCATTCATGTATCGTTTTATTCTGTTGCATATAAGGATAGCCAGAACCTTATATGTAACATTACAAAGTGATATGGGTCTATAGCCAGTAATCAGTTTTGGAACAGGAACTTTGGGAATCAAACATATGAAAGTATGATTGATTTTCTTAATAATTTTACATGATTCTTGAATCCTCAACATAGCTTCCAGTAGATCCAATTTTAATTGCTTCTAGTGAATTTTGAAAATTTTAGAATTTAATTCATCAGGCCCTAGTGTGCTGTTATCTTCAATCTAAAATTGAGCTTCCATAACTTCCTCTAGTTGATGGTTCATTTAAATCAGCTCTTGCTTGATCTGAGAGAATTTTCTTACAAGTAATGCCTAGAAATTGAGTCTCGTTCTCTATAGAATTAAATAAATCTATAAAGTAAACAATAGCCCCTTGTGTAATTTTTTCTGATGTTGATATAAGATTTCCATTAGAGTCCAGAATAAATGTTTCTTTGTTATTAGATTGAGGATAGTCGTTTTGTTATGAAATAAATTTGAAGTTCTATCCCCTCGAGTAAGCCATTTAATCTTCATTCTTTGAGTGACTCTATGGCCAATTTTCTCTTTAAATTCGATAAATGTTCAACTGTAAAATTGTGCTGCATGATAGTATGTTCATCCATAGGATCAAGAATCATTTACTTATATAATTCACTAGCTTTAGATCTCAGTTGGTCACATAGAACTTGACTGTTGCATTTGGTTTTTTCCATTCTCTGAGAGCACATTTAGAACCCTTTAATTTTCTAAGAAGACTGTATGGAGGATTTCCTGGAACGTGGGAACTTAGGGCTTGCTAAAATTTCATGATATTCTAAACTTAAATGCCAAGAATTATTATATCTGATTGGAATTCTTGCATAATGAGTTGAGAATCATTAAACTTCACATGACTAGAGTGTGATCATTGAGGGAATGATTACCAAAATGACAGAATTTTTCAATCCAAATTTGATTAGCAAAGATTCTATCGAATTTTACTATGAATTGAGAAGTTAGGACCACCTCTCCATGTACAGTAGTTACCTTTAAAACTAGGTTCAATTAAATTGGCAGTAACATTATAGTTGAAACATTCAGAATCACCCATAGAACTACATATCCCTGATTAATTCTATCTTGATAAGTAATATAGAAGGGAAATCGCCTATAATGATCCATGGAAGATTAATCTGACTTGCTTGATCCACTAAATATTGCCAAAGCACCTTCCTACTATCTGATAGATTGTGAGCATATATAACAATACATATTAGGCTTAGACCAGACGAATTATGAAGAATGTAAGAAATATATTGATCATTATTATGCATGATGATATTAGACCAATATGTAGAGTCCCAAAAATGAATATTCTACTTTTATTTTCCATATCACAATTATGAGCATATTTACGTTTTGTATGAAGTTTCCGCATAAATTGATTAATTCCATGCGAAGATAACTTATTCTCAATAAGACACAAAAGAGAAATTTTCCCACAGTTAAATCAGTTACAAAATTTCCAACGGTTTAGAAGGGAATTCATTCCCATGATGTTCCAGATAAAGAACATCATTAATCAGTAGGAAAAGGGATAGCACTTAAATTTGGGGAAGTAGTTGCCCCATTAAACTTTGATATTTTTGAAAGTCTATAGTATGGTGGATCGATTATAGAAATGACAAGTATATGACTAATTTAAACTACAGTGTAACAATAGTAAAGTATGTAAATAAGAATAACCATACCAGGGATTTTATACTAGTTCGGACCTTCCGTCCTACTCTAGTCGCGAAGCTCCTCTTTGGAATTTCCTTTCACCAAATAGCCCTCACTTCACCCAGAAAAACAGGTTTACAGTAGCAGAGTTTCTTTGTCAAGAGTGTGCTCTCTATTACATGGATTTTGACTATATAGTACAATTGAACTTCCTATATCTCTTGAATGATTGAATACAATATTGTTCGAGAGAGTATGGAAGTGTATGATCTCAGATTTGTAGATTAGATAGCAAGTGGATGATTAGGACTAGAGATGATCAAGATAGAGAGTCGAGTGAATTAGTTAAAAGTCAGTAGGTACATTGATCCTTCTTGATTCCTGTTTATATAGTTGCAGAAGGCTTCTTCTAGTAGTTACATCTCTTCCTTTCAGTCTAGAGTCGTTACTGTTCACTGGTGAAGAGTTGTGGAGGAGAGATGAAGTTGTGTCTCTTCGTAGATGGCAGTTGTAATTTGAATTATCTGCCCCGAGCCCAGTTTCAGACTTCTGAATGGTGTTCTTAGATGTTCAAGAATCTAATATTGTTTTTGTTCATCTTCTACATTCAGACGTCTATAGTTCTGCATTCAGACGTCTGAACCTGGTAAATGATGTTCTCCTGGGTTTATTCTTGAGTGTATCTCTCTTCGATCTTCGTGCAACTTTGTAGATGAATCTCTTCAGTGCTTTAGTCATCATTTTATCACAGTAGTGGTTTGTCTTTGCTTTGAATCAGTATCTGTATAGTTGTATGATATATATATATATATATATATATATATATATATATATATATATATATATATATCTGTGTGTGTGTGTGTGTGTGATTTCCATTGTATAGTTATCATCGTCGAAATCGTAAACTAAGGGTTCTAACATTCTCCCCCTTTTTGATGATGATAACTATATAATGTACTTAGATAATAACTACAGAAAGGTTCTCCCCCTAAATATGATTTCTCCCTATAAATATGCATATTTCATTTTCCCCCTCTTTGTCATTATCAAAAATAATCAAAAAAATAATGCAGAACCAAGTATGATGTACATACATAATTGTAACACTAACAAAAAAATTATGATTACATCATTAAGCACATCAAAAGGAGGAATATTGATAGTGTCTTACCAGAACTATGATAAAGTAGTTAAGTACAACAAAATATTTACTTTATGAAGTCAAGGTAGTTCATCACGAGAGGAGTCTAATTTCCCTTTGTCCTTATCACCGATATTTGGCAATGTATGAGAAGATAGAGAAGGTGTAGATCAGTCAGAAGAAGGTTGATGGAGTTGTTGAAGTGCATGATCAAGTTTGGAAACCACTGAAACAAGAGAGTCTTCAACTTTGGAAAGCCTTATGGACAACGTGTGATCAAGCTTTGCTATTTGTTTAGCAAGAAGAATTTGATTTCTAGATAGGAGCACTTGGTTTTGTAAGGTTAAGTGAGCAATATTCTCATTAGCAGTAGGCTGAGTTCGTGCTTCCAAAATCTCCACATCGAAGTGATATTCAAACGAGGAAGGAGGAGATGGAGATGGTTGCCATGGTAGTTCAACATCACTTTGTTATTGTTGTTGTTGAGGAGCAGGAGGTTGATCTTGTGCAATTTTCCACTCTAGAAAAGTCATAAAAGATGGTGGTTCCTTCGGAAAATGCATAAGATTGACATTTTTTGTTCCACTGTACTTGATAGGTAACTCCTCAAAAGTAGAAATATATGATGGGATGTTTAGTGCTTTGAGAATACGTATAATATAAGCCAGGTAAATGATTGTCTAGCGAGATCTATTCCAAAAACCTTTTAGTTCATCGAAAATTAACTGAGCCCAATTGATCTTAGTTTGATTAAATAGTGCATATAGTGTTTTGTGTTCAAGATTAGTAATTTGTTCATGGCTACCTAATCGAGGGATAATAGAATTTATAAGCATTCGGGTAAGGAGCCAAGCAAGTGGCCTAAGGAATTTGGATGAAAATTGAGGCATTCGATTTTCCCATAATTGATGAGTGATTGTATCACGGGGTTTGAATCACATGTCCTCCATTTCAGATAAATTATGAACCGTATAAGAGCACTCTAAGAATCGTCCAATTATAGCGGAGGTTAACTTGATTGTTGTCCCACAATCACTCGTCCATAACCATTCTTCATCATTCTTAGTAGTCCATATCGATGGACTATCCAGATTAGCATGAAAAAGATATATATCTAGTTGGTTGATAGAAACATCATTGGCACTAAAAGAAATAAGGGTTTTCAATTCACCTTGCTCACATATGTCATCCATATCATAAGAAGGGAACTTGATTAGGTTATAGAAAGGAAATAGATGCATTTTCTTAATCTTCAAGTCGTCAAACCATCGTCTATTTGTTAGATTCTGAAATAACCAATTGTTGATTTGAGTATCAGTCACCATCAATAGTTGAGAGGAAGATTCTTCTCCATGCTTCCTTTTCTTATCTCCCATCTTTTTAGTTCGTGGTGGAATTAAATTGAAAAGAAATTCGACTTTAGATATTTTGAGAAAGATAAGTTTTAATTTGAAAATGAATTGAAGTGGTGGAAAAGTAGTTGATCGATCAGGTATAGGGTTTGAAAAAACTGCCGTTTCCAGTTCCAAACATCTGAAAAAGTGGATCAGACGTCTGAAGATGTCTAAATTAGAAACAGAGAGTAAAATCAGACATCTGGAATTAGAATTCAGACGTTTTGAAAGTTGAAATATGAGACAGAGAGTAATTTCAAACATATGGAATTAAGTTCAGACATCTGGGAACATATATTTGTTACAGATTCTTATTTCAGACGTCTGGAATCCATTTCAAACGTCTGAAAACTCTATATTAGCTTTTTGTTTGAGAGTTTTGTGAAAAAAATTATTTATTGAATAGAATATAATACAAATATATATATATATATATATGTATATATATATATATAATCGTCTTCAAATGTCATAGTTTATTTTTCTTGGTCCCATCCCTGACGATCCCATGAATTCGGTTCGTAGGTGGGATCACTATAGTTGATTGGTGAGCAGGAAGGAGGTTTGGGTGACGAAGTTGATGGTTTTTCTTTAGGAGTTTCAACAAAGCGTGGAGATTTTTTATGTTAACACTTTTTTGTTGGAGAATGGCCACATATAGCATATAGAGCCTTTTTCAGGAAGTTCAAATGTTTGATTGTTCTTTGCTGTGTATAGTACATTTCCTTTTGAACATCCATCATTGTGAATTGATAATGTGATATTTCATCAAGTTTTTCATGGAGTGTAGGCGGTTTTTCTCATTTGGCTTTCTTCAGTAGAGGTGATAATCCCCATCGACTGTTTGATAAGTCAGGAGAAGGTATGGAACGAGGAGGTGAAGGAGTACAAAGAGAAGGGGTGGATACGTTGGAGGAGGCGATCCAGAGTTATACGAAGTTATTTCTTGAGATGACATTTGATTTTAATATTTTTTATTTTAAAAAAAACTTCATAAAGTTAGTTCTTATAACAATCCAAATATAAAAATAGGTAGTCTGTTTATGGTGCAAAATTCTTGTCTAAATTTTTAAAGGTTTTTAACAAACTAATAAACTTGTAGATATAAGAAATTTTTCTTAGTTTAAAAGTTCATCAAGTAAACAGATGCCAAAGTCTCGTCGTAATTTTACAAAAGTTTGTCCGTTTAATGGTTTTGTAAAGATATCGGCTATTTGATTTTCAGTGTTAACATATTCTAGAGTCATAGTTCCTTTTTCGACAGTATCTCTTAAGAAATGATGTCTTATATCTATATGTTTAGTTCTAGAATGATTTACCGGATTTTTAGATAGACTGATTGCGCTAGTGTTATCACAATAAATCAGGGATTTTTCAATTATTTTTCCAAAATCTTTCAAGGATTGTTGCATGTAAATTATTTGTGCACAGCTAATGCCGCTGAAATATATTCGGCTTCACAAGTGGATAGAGAAACACAATTTCATTTTTTTACTAAACCATGAGATGAGAGATTGCCCGATGAAATGACATATTCCACTAGTACTTTTCTATCCATTTTGCGTCCTCCAAAATCTGCATCGCTATATGATATAAGTTCGAAGGACGATCCTCCTGGATAGAATAGTCCATAGTTTTTCGTGTTAGATAAGTATCTTAAAATACATTTAATGGCTCTTTAATGAGATTTTTTTGGTTTTGCTTGAAAACGTGCGCAAAGACAAACACTCATCATTCTATCGGGTCGACTTGCGATTAAATATAATAACGAATCAATCATACTCTTATATAATTTTTCTTTAAAATCTTTCCCGTGTTCACCTTTGTCAAGACAAATCGTAGTACTCATAGGAGTAGGTTTACTAGATGTTTTATCCATACCAAAACATTTTAACAGTTCATTGCAATATTTTTATTGATGTATAAAGATACCATTTTCTAGTTGTTTTATTTGTAGTCCTAAAAAGAAATTTAATTCTCCCATATGTGACATTTCAAATTCATTTTTCATTATATTTGAGAATTTTACACATAAGTTTTCATTAGTTGATCCAAATATGATATCATCGACATAAATTTGAACAACTAAAATATCATTATTTTCTCTTTTAATAAAATTCGTGTCAATTTTATCAATTTGAAATCCCGATGAGATTCAATGAGTTTTAAGCCTATCGTATCATGCTCTAGGAGCTTGTTTTAACCAATATAATGCTTTATTTAATTTAAAAACATGATTTGAAAAATTTTCATATTAAAATAATGGTGGTTGTTCAACATAAACATTTTCTTTAATAGAACCATTCAAAAATGCATTTTTGACATTCATTTGATATAATTTAAAATTGTTATGACAAGCAAAAGCGAGTAGAGTTCATATAACTTCTAATCTAGCTACGGGTGCAAACATTTCATCGTAATCGATTCCTTCTTCTTGATTATACCCCTGTGCAACTAAACGTGCTTTATTTTGAACTATATTCCCGGTTTCATCATCTTTATTTTTAAATACCCATTTAGTTCCAATGACGGATTGATCTTCCGGTCTTGGAACAAGTTCCCAAACATTGTTTCGTTCGAACTGATTTAATTCTTCTTGCATAGTAAAATCCAAAAATATCTTTAGAAGCTTCTTTATAGTTCTTTGGTTCAAAATTTGAAACAAATGCAACATGACTTATTTGATTAAGTTGATTTCGAGTTGCTTTAGAATTTAAATCTCCAATAATGTTATCTATAGGATGATTCTTTAAAATTCTAGGAGGTGAAACCAGAGTATTATTTTGATCAATAACTTCATTATTATTGTGAGGTGTGTTAGAAGAATTATTTGGATGTATTTCTTCATCGTCATTAATTTGTGTAGTTACAAAATTTTCATCAAAAGAAACATGTAAACTTTCTTCTATAATATTTGTCCTTTTGCTAAAAATTCTGTAAGCTTTGCTACGATCCGAATAGCCAACAAATATTCCTTCATCGGCCTTGGGATCAAACTTTCTAGATTGTCTTTAGTGTTTAATATGAAACATTTTGATCCAAATCTTCTAAAGTATGATACTTTAGGTTTCTTAACAAAAATATTTCATAAGGAGTGTTTTTTGTCATTGGTCGTAGTGTCACTCTATTCAAAACATACAAGCCGTGACAATAACTTCAGCCCAAAAATGTTTTGGTAGATTGCTGCTATTTAATATTGTTCTTGCACATTCTTGTAATGTTCGATTTTTTCGTTCAACTACACCGTTTTGTTGTGGTGTATGTGGAATTGAAAAATTATGATTAATTCCCTTTTTATTGCAGAAATTTGTAAAAAGTTCATTTTTGAATTCTCCTACGTGATCACTGCGAATATTTTTAATTTTCGAATTCAATTGATTTTTAATTCTTTTTGCAAAAATTTTAAACATACCAAAAATGTCACTTTTATGTCTTAAAAACAAAGTCCATGTATATCTTGAAAAATCATCAACAATTACAAAAAATACTTGTTATGATTTATTGATCTTACTTGAGTAGGACCAAATAAATCTAAATGCAACAATTCTAATTGTTGTTTTGTTGAAATATTATTTTTAGATTTAAAAAAACTTTTTAATTTTCCAATTTGACATGCATCACACCAATTGTCTATTTTATAATTTATTTTTGGTAAACCTCTAACTAGTTTATGTTTTGATATTTTATTTATAAGTTTGAAATTCATGTAACAAAATCGTTTATGCCATAGCCATGGAACATCAAGTTTAGCGGTCATGCATAAATTGGATTTTTTTTATATTCATATTCAAAATATAAATTTTTTTACAAAAACCTTTAAATAATAAATTTTTATCATTATCCAATATATTGCATCGATTTTTCTCGAAATTTAATTGAAAACCTTTATCACATTATTGACTAATGCTAAGCAAATTATGTTTTAAATTTTCTACTAATAAAACATTAAAAACAATAGGAGAGTTAGAAATACCGATGTTTATGACTTCTCCAATTCTGATGACATATCCTTTTGAGTTGTCTCCAAGGGTTACAGTGCCTCCATCGATATAATTTATATTTGAGAGCATCTTGGCATTCCCAGTCATGTGTTTTGAGCAGCCACTATCGAGTATCCATTTCTTCTTGCTTTTGTTTTTGGGTACCTACAAAACAAAAATTATTCAATTGGTACCCACTTCTTTTATTAGGGTCCTAAATGTTAGGAGGGGAGGGTAGCCATACCCAAGTGGGTTTGGGTCCTTTAAAAACATAATTATTATTAAATATTACACTTGATAAAAAACTATCAATATGTTTTTGTCTAATTATCTTATTATTAGACTTTGGTATCCAATTTTTTTTACTTTTAGATTTTACATCTTTACTCAACTTTGGTGTTTTTTTGAAACTTTGATACAAGATACTTTGCTTTATAATATTACATTTTTTCTTTTGTGAATTCTTTTCAAATCCTAATCCATTTCGATTACCAGAATATTTCGAAATTTTAGTTAAATTATCAAGATCTAGTTTTCCTTTGTTAAACTTTGAAACATTGTTAGTGTTAAGAATTTTCCGGGATCACTACTCAATTAGATTTAGAAGAGAAAGTAGTGAAGAAGCAAACAAAAATAATTCCCCAAAAACAAAAAACTTTTATTGATTCAACCAAGAAAATACAAAAGAGACTTAAAATTGAGAAGAAATCTCATTCACAAACACCCACCAAAAATACACTTTTTCCCACACATATCTTATCAACCCTAGACATGTCTATTTATAATAGACTTGACAAATATCTTCTTTAAGAAGCTATTGAATACTTCCGTTAATCTTTCCCATGTAGATAATTTGTTGCCTTCTCTAATGCAATAAAAGAGGCAACTGATAACTCTGTCAAATACACAAAATCTCTAAAAAGTGCAATTAATCACACTCCAAATTCTATCAAATCTGTAAAATAGGCAATGAATTTGAGTCATAATTGCACATAAAATCAAATATCTCCAAGATCTAATTAAATATGGAATATTATATCACTAAAATCTAACAATCTCCACCTTGATATAATATTTCATAAATGACATCCAAGCTCCTCCTCGAACCTCAACTCCAAACAATATATCCAAGGAAACATATGTCTTCACCAAAAACTAAACCTCCCTCCAAACTATGCATGTCCGCCAATAGAACATGCACATCATCAACAGATCAGAATTGCTTGTAATACCACAAAGACCCCCAAGTAGGCTTTGTGGTTTTCCGTTGTTAGCTCCACCTTGATTTAGATAGACTTGTTTCTCCAACTTCACTTGTATAAGAATTTGCAATCTTTAAGGTTTTTCCAAGCAATGAATAAATATTATTGTTTTTCCTCTTCGCGCGCAACACCTCCCTATTACCCTTCCAAACCCTAGTTACTCCACCTCGAATAGAGAAGTTACAACCTTTCCCTTCCAGCTGTCCAACAGAGATAAGATTTCTTTTAATTTCTGGGATATGTCTAACCCCTGTAAGCGTCACCAACCTTCCAATATCCATCTTCAACATGACAGAGCCTGTGCCTTGAACTTGTAGATCTCCACCATTAGCGGACTCCACCTTGCATGCTTCCTCCTTATAATCAGTGAATGCTTCCCTTTGATTGCAAATGTGGAAACATGCACCAGAATCTAGCACCCATTCTCCTTCCATACTCATATCAACGCAAAGAACATCATTGATAATGCCAAAGTTTACCTCCTCATCACCGTCTACTTCCAGCTTATTTTTTCTTCCTTCTTGATTTTTCATCCTCTCTTTATCCTCTCTTAATTTATTGCAAAATTTAAGCTGATGACCTGGTTTTTCACAGTAATAGCAAATGAAATCTCGATTCGTATTTGGCTTGAAGGAGCGTCTTTCTCTCTTTGCAAAGTGGACCTCTGCCAATGGATTTGTAGTTTCCTTTTCTTCAGTGGCCTTTCCTTTCGATGAATTTATCCTCCGCATCTCCTCATTAAGAAGGCTGCTAACCACAGTCTCCATAGAAATAACACCACTAGAATTTGAATTGTTCAATGCGACTACAAGAGTTTCCCAACTTTCATGCAATGAGCTCATTAATATTAAAACTTGAGTTTCGTCATCAACTTTGAAGCTTATCTCCGCCAATTGGTTCACAATTGCTTGAAAGCTGTTGAGATGTTCGCTAATCTATTCGCCTTCCTTTAGTTTTAGATTGACCAACTTTCTCATCAGGATTGCCTTATTCGTCGCAGAATTTTTTTGCATAAATTCCTTCCAATTTCTTCCATATGCCAAAAGCAGAAGTTTCACAAGCGACGATATGAAACACAGAATTCTCCATAAAACACCGAATTGTTGCAGCTGCCTTTCTATCCAAAATTTCTCACTTTACCTCAGTTATTCCATTTGGCTTTTCAACACTTATCTTCTCCATGGCCAAAGACTCTTCCAAAAATTTGCGTAGTTGGCTCTGATACCAAATGTTAAGAATTTTCCGGGATCACTACACAATTAGATTTAGAAGAGAAAGTAGTGAAGAAGCAAACAAAAATAATTCCCCAAAAACAAAAAACTTTTATTGATTCAACCAAGAAAATACAAAAGAGACTTAAAATTGAGAAGAAATCTCATTCACAAACACCCACCAAAAATACACTTTTTCCCACACATATCTTATCAACCCTAGACATGTCTATTTATAATAGACTTGACAAATATCTTCTTTAAGAAGCTATTGAATACTTCCGTTAATCTTTCCCATGTAGATAATTTGTTGCCTTCTCTAATGCAATAAAAGAGGCAACTGATAACTCTGTCAAATACACAAAATCTCTAAAAAGTGCAATTAATCACACTCCAAATTCTATCAAATCTGTAAAATAGGCAATGAATTTGAGTCATAATTGCACATAAAATCGAATATCTCCAAGATCTAATTAAATATGGAATATTATATCACTAAAATCTAACAGTTAGTAATTTTTTCTAGTTTATCCTTTAATTCACAAATTTTAGTTTTTGAAATTTCTATACTAATTTTTAGTTCAATATTTTAATCAAATTATTATTCTCAAGTTTTAACCTATTTATTTCACTAAGTTGTGTATCATATTCGATAGGCTGTTTACATTTTCTTGTGAAAAAACCAATTCTACTTCTAAAATAACTTTTTTATCCTTTAATAATCCAATTTCTAGTTCTGATCGATTTATTTTGGCTAGATGTTCTTTATTCAATTTTTTGATTTGTCTAAACTTATCATCAAATCCCATACTTAATTCTAATAGTTCATTATAGTTAAGTTCGGGACATACCCCATCAGTGTTAGCCATAAAACATACATTAGCTTGTTCTTCATCGCTATCCCTATCATTATCATAAGATGACGATGAATCAGAATCGTCCCAAGTGACTTTAAAAGCTCTTTTCTTCTTAAATTTCACATATTTGTTCTTTTTCACATTGTTGAGTTGAGAACAATCCTCTTCATCTGTCTGTATTGATCACATTCATAGCACTTGATTTGATATAGATTTGTTGTATTGGACTATCCTTCTTTTTGGAATTTGGTCATTTTTCTAAATTTCTTGAATTTGTTGTAATTCTTGGCAATTAAAACTATCTCTTCTTCATCCAAATCCGAGTCTTCATTCTTTGCTTAAAATGCTATGTTCTTCTTTTCAACATTTTTCCTTTTCTTACCTGTAAGTTAGCTTCATAGGACATTAAAATTCCTATCAACTCTTCAACCTTGAGAGTAGAAAGATCATTAGTTTCTTCAATAGCTAATACCTTCATTTCCCAATCCGATGTTAAAGAGTTGAGTATTCGAGAAACTAATAAAAATCAGTAAACTTAACTCCTAATGCCATAGATCATGTTGAATAGTGTTTGCGCAAAAGATGGGCAAACACCTCAAAGTCGTATGATTTCGTTGATTTTAAGTTGTTTTTAGTGATTTGAGTGATTTATGCAAATATATAAAAAGCAGGGACTAAATTGTAAAAGACACACAGATTTATGGTGGTTTGGCCAGAACATGCCTACGTCCACTTTATATGTTATTCTCCTTTTCTCTTCAGATTACAAGTACAAAGCTTTGGTTACAAGTAACTGAAAGTTGTTTGAAAGTTCCTTCCGTGCTTGAGCTCTCAAACTTGTCTGCCATTGTTATACCCCTACCCCTCTATTTATAGAGTGAGGCTGGGGGCAGGGGTCCTGAATGTATATAGCTGCTGGTGGGCCTGGACTGGAGCAATCTGGCCTGGTAGCGTTTGTTCGGCAAGGCTTGGTTCGGTGGTAAGGGCGTGGTTTGGTCCGGTGGTAGGTTGGATGGAGTTTGATTCGGTTGTGAGTGAAGTGGCATTGGTTCGGCAGGGGTTGGCTCGGCGAGGCCTTGGTTCGATGAGCATGGAGTGGAGCCGGTCAGGTGGGGGTTTAGTTGGTTCGGTGGGGCACTGGTTCGGTCATGAGGTGGTTCGGTAGTAGAGGAGAAACACTTGGCTCGGCCTGTAGGGAGAGGAGCTTGGTCCGGTGAGGCTTGCGACCGGATGGAGCATGACCGGATGGAGCATGACCGGATGGCCTTTGGTTCGGCAAGGAGGTGTTGTTTTGCTCGATGGGCTTGGTTCGACGAAGGATGGAAACTCATGGGTGGAAACACGCCCAACATTTGCCCTCCAAAGTGGGGCACGTGCTTGCATGTGTCGCGCTTTGCTTCAAGTTGGATACCTGGTATAGCTTCATTCGGTTGAGGTGCCGAACCTGTTGGTCCGGTGTCCTGCATTTGTCTATATATAAGGGCTATACACCTTCGTTATTTCTTACCGAACAAAGAGAGAGCCGAACCATATTTCTGCCGAATCAACTATACTGCTGAAACCATTTGATAACCGGACCAGGTAATTGCCGGATGATTCTCGTGCTTTAAAACCGCCGAACGGTATTAGGAGTGTGAGTGCCGAATGACACTTGTGCTTCGAACCGCCGAATGATATTGGGAGTGTGAGTGGCGAATGACACTTGTGCTTCGTACCACCGAATGATATTGGGAATTGAAGTGCCGGATGAATCTTAATCTCAAACTTCTGTGTTTTGAATTGCGAACGAGATCCCGGGCTGCGGGTACTTGTTTGTTTATATTTCTATATTCCTTGTTCTAATACCATGTTTTTTTTGTGCCACAGATAAATGTCTCGCAAAGTGGAAACTCGATCAGATAGAAAGAAGTCCAAGGATAGAGGAGAGTCTTCTTCCGTGCCCCCAGCCCAACCAAGACCGGCACAACCTGGACCTGCCCCGAGGTCGTTTTGGATGGGTATGGTCCCCAGGAACTTCTGGTCTCCCCTCCCGATTGCTTTCCTAGCTCCCTAAAGGAGGAGCAACTTGATGTTATATCTCGTTCCTTCGGGATAGATAGAGCGCTTATGCGGTTGCCAGGGAACAGAGTGATGCCGTACAATCCCCCTGAAGGATATTTTGCGTATAGTAGGTACCACTGCATGTGTGGGGCCATTCCTCCCATTAATACCTGGATAGTCAGCTTCATTACTTATCTGAAGGTGGCTCCTTTCCAGCTTCAGCCCAATTCCTACGCCATCTTGGTGTGCTTATACATTATTTTCCAGAGAAGGTACGGGCGCCCCCCTTCCAACCGGGAGATCCGGTATCTATATAACTTGAGGGGTTACAAGAAGGGATCTCCGTACGTTAGCTTGGAAGCGGCTGTTCCTTTCAAGCCGGTCCTGGACCTATACTCGAAGCTTAGTATGTTTAAGAAAGAATGGTTTTTTATCAGGGATGACTCCGTTTCCTTCCGCCTTTTCACCTCTGGCTGTAAGTTGACCTTCATTTATGGTTTCCTCGTTTCGGCTGCAACGCTTCTTCTGATATGCTTTTATTTCTTGCTAGCGACAGATGGCTTTGCGGTCGTGGAGAACGATTCCTTGGTTCAGATGGCTGCGGAAATAAGAGCCATTCCGGGACGGGATCGGTCGGCTTCTTATCTTATCAGGAACGCTACTCTCCTAGAGCACAACTTGATCCTGCCACACCAGTCTGTGGTTAAGCAGAGAGACACGGCTGAAGAGAAGGCTGCCAAAGCCAAGGAAGGGGCCGCGGTGAAGAGTGGCAAGAGGGAACCTTTTACAAAGCCTCCCGTTGTTGGAGGTAAGAAACTTAAGAAGTCTGACGGCCCCTCTCCTAGCACTTGCCCGATTATCCCGGAGGAGGAAGATGTGGAAGAGGATAGAGGCGAGGGCGAAGGAGGCGATGTAGGAGGAGAGTCAGAGGGGGGGAGGAGATGGCGATGGAGATGGAGAGGGCAATGGCGATGGCGACGGACAGGGTGGTAGTGGCACTGGTGCCTTAACCTCCGGGCAAGTGGGGGAGCTTCAGGAGTGGACGGATGAGGCTCTCTGTCAGGCTTTCGGGGAATCGAAGGGAGAATCGGATTTGGTGAAGAAGGCAAAGAAGACTGGCAAGGCCGGGGCTGGCGCCGATCCATCCCCTAAGAGCTCCTCAGCTAGGGTGACTCCGGCGGAGCAAGGTGAACTTTTGACTTCTGCAGATTCCATTTACGATAGGGACTTAGGAATATTTTATGGTTCGCTTCCGTCCTGGGATGAGATTCAGGACTTATTGCAGTGTCCTACTCCTCCGCAGGGTTTGTATAATAGATGTGCCTTCTCACTCTTTTTATCTTAACATATTTCTCGAATAGTGGATCATTGTATGTTCGTAACACTTAGTTTTTATTCCAGAAGCGGATAGGGCAGCCAAGTCATCCGATATCCGGCACCGCCTTGAACAGTATAAGCTACTCAAAGCTTCTGCCAAACCAAAGCCTCCAACTGGCCGTCCTAGGGATGTAGTTAGATATCGCTCCCTTCTTGGAGTTATTGAGGAAGATATGCAAAAAAGGAAGAGGAGGCGTTCCTTGTTTGATTCACCACCTGGTCCTCAGCCTCCTACTCAGCCTTCCCGAGATACCACGGAGGAGACCACGGAGTTTGTCCTCTCTCCGCATCCTTCCGAGAATCCTACTGTTATCTGCATAAAACGTCCCGACGTGCCTCACAATCCCTTTGTCGGTCACCCGGATTTGGACCCAAGCTCTCAGGATATTTTATTTGACGAGGCCACGGGCGAGCATCTTCTCCCCCGCAATCCCATGGTTCGGGTTCTTGATGAGGCTAAGTCCCTAGATCTGGATCTGCTCACTACTCGGATAGCTGCTATGGGGGACGAAGCCAAGGCCAACATCGACCGGGTCGCGGAGGAGGTCAAGAAGTTAATGGAACATCACGCCCTATTGGCCAAGGCCGGGAGGAGATAGGGAGTGCCAATATAAGGTTGTGGTTAGTGGTTGCTGATCAAGCCAAACAACTTGACGAGCAGGCTATTCAGATTTCGCAGCATGAAGCCGACTCCCAACGAATGAAGAAGGCCATGGAAGAGGCTAGCAGAGCCGAGTTGCGGAAATTGGAGGCCGCCTGCAAGAAACGCATTGACATGGCCATTACCACGGTTGATGAGGTTAGGAGGGCGGATCTTGAGCGGGTTGAAGAGATATCTGGGAGGCTTGAAGCTACAGAACTTGCTCAAGCCAAGTTGAAAGAAGAGATGGAGGAGATGAGGAGATCCCTCCAGGCTGAGTGCTCGAGATACCGGCGGGAGAGGGATGCTGCTGCCACTAAGTTGCAGATTTCCGAGGCCCGGGTGAAGAGGTTTGAAGAGGATGAGGGGATGATGGACGATATGCTGCAGGACATGTACTTCCGCACTTGGAAGGAGGACAGTTTATCCTGGATGGATGACTATCCCCGGGTTATGGCCAAGGTATATCTTCGGGCTTTAGAGGAGGTCAGGGTTGATGCGGGTAACGAAGGTGGAGTGGCCTTTAGTCTGGATGTAGTCACCGCTCAGTTTTCGAAGGAGGAGCAGGCGGCGGTGAAGGAGGGGATGCGGCTGCTTGCTGCGGAGGAAACGGGTGTGCAATTGGAGGATGAGGATCAAGCGGCGGGCGCTGGTGAGTCCCTCTTCTCTTTCTCTTTTCTTTTTAGATTTTCATAACTTGATCGTTTACTGTTTGTTTAATGAATCCCTCTTCTGAATTGGACAGGTGAGACTTCCGATCAACATGCTGGGAGCTCCGACCCTGCGGCTAAGTAGGCTTGGAGAGTTGGTAGGATGAGGGCGAAGCATGCACGTAGCTGGTTCCTTGTCCGGATTCGGCCACCTTTTGGTTTCCTTTTATCGCTATTTATGTTAGTCCAAAACATTGATGTGACTGTAATAATATTGTTTGTGGTGAATGACTTTATGTAATTTCATAACATAAGCAGATTCCTTTATGTTGGAATGTTATCGCTATTTTGTTGTGCTGTGTAAGTGATGTAACTATGCATGTTACTAGTGACTTGACTGTGCTTGATGCCAAGTTTTTTGCTTAAAGTATAATTTTCTCATTTTGCAACGTAAATGTGATGCGTGAATATGAACTGCAGCTATGCATTAATGTATAAAAGTAGAAGGTACCGCCCTTCATGTTTCGGCTGTGGACGGCAATTTCGTGCGTCCTGTAAGACTAAGCACGGAATGCTGTTGAGTGTCTCGTCATCCGATTGTAAGTTTCTGTTCCCATTAGCGAGCGTTTCCTATTCCATGTCCTGTACTTTCAAGCACCGTTACGGAGAATAGGAGAAAAGTTTTAAATGAAATTGAAATATAGGAAAAGTAAAACTTCCAGTCACGGAAGGCCGTCGATGTGCTTAAGTTCGTGGAAAACGGGTTTTGTAGTCACTTTCCCTAGCTGTGGGTCTTGGAGACATTTGTCACCCATCTTACGCCTCTGCGAGGAGTTTTCTTTTTTACCACAGCCGCACTTAAGACACATCGGAGCCGATCGCGCACAGTAACTACCCGGGCCATTATGGCCCGTAATCGCGAGTATTATTCGATTTACTGTGGCCGGCTAGCGTGGGGGCCGATCGTCAACTGTGAACTGCCCCTGGCTGGCCACACCTTATGTTGGGGCTTATGATCGGTTCACAGTTGCCGGCGAGCCGAATCGCTGTAATGAGCCACCATCGGCTATAGTCGGCCTTTTTTGATGACTTATACTCGGCTTATTACAGTCGGCTTTAAGGGTCGAGGCAAACAATGAGTTAACTCGCGGTAGAGGGATACCGGAGCAAAGTGTCTCATTGGCGAGGGCATAGGATCGCAGCGTACCTGTTAGATTTTGTCCAGGTGGAGTTGTGTCATGAAGCTCTGAATTGAAATGTCATCTGCAAAGGATTTTGTTCAACAGCAAAGGATAAAGCTTAACAAGTAGCCAAGATATAAAGGAACAAGTTAACAAGAGCCAAGTTTTTTTAAAGTGGTTTGTCACGAAAATGCCTACGTCCACTGATTCTCTTTGTTAATTCACTTCATATGGGCAGTACAAGTTAAGAAAAGTATCGACGGAGGTGTTGGATGTTCCATGTCCTCTGGAACAGCTCTCCGTCCACTGTTGACAAAATATAAGCTCTGTTGTGGAGATCTTTATGAATTACATATGGTCCGTCCCAGATGGGGTCCAGTGCCCCGGGGTGCGGAAACATTCGCTTGAGGACAAGATCTCCTTCTTGTAAGCTGCGATGTTTGACTTTGGAGTTGTATAGTGCTGCCACGTTTTGTTTGTGAGCTGCTGCTTTGAGTGCTGCGTCATTTCTTCTCTCCACAATCAGATCCAAAGACATGAGGAGGAGCTCTTCGTTCTCTTCCGGGTTGTAGTGGATCCTACGGTGAGAGGGCACTATAGTTTCAACTGGGAGCATAGCCTCCGATCCGTATGCCAAAGAGAAGGGAGTATGCCCTATTGAAGTTCTGTAAGATGTGCGATAGGCCCAAAGTGCCGTAGGAAGTTCGTCCACCCAAGCGCCTTTCGACTTTTCAAGTTTCTTCTTGATTAAGGTCTTAAGGATCTTGTTGACAGCTTCGACTTGGCCGTTTGCCTGGGGATAAGGCACGGATGAGAAGCTTTTGTGAATCCCGTGCTCTTGGCACCAGTTGGCGAATTCTTCGCTGTCAAATTGAAGTCCGTTGTCTGATATGATCTTGAGGGGGACTCCGTACCTGCACAGAATATTTTTGATCAAGAAGTTGATAACTTTTGCCGAAGATATTTTATTTAGAGGTTCCGCCTCCACCCATTTGGTGAAATAGTCAACTTCCACTATAGCATATTTGGCTCCGCCTCGGCCCGTTGGCAGTTCGCCAATCAAGTCAATTCCCCATACTGTAAAGGGCCAAGGGCTGGTCATTTGAGTAATCTCATTTGTGGGTAGTCGAGGAATCTTGGCAAATTTCTGACATCTGTCGCATCTCTTGACGAAGTCCAAGGCATCTTTGTTTAAAGTGGGCCAGAAATACCCATATCGGAGTATCTTTTTTGCTAGGGTCTACCCTCCGGTGTGGTCTCCACAACTTCCCTGATGGATATTGGATAGAATTTCCCTGGCTTCTCTTCCAGCAACGCACCTCAATAAGGGGTTAGAGAAGCCGCGCCGATAGAGGATGCCTTCTTGCATTGTGTAGCGGGAGGCTTTCCTTAGAATTTTCTTAATTTCATTTCGCCCGTCGGGTAGGGTGCCGTTTTGTAAGTATTCTCGGATAGGGGTCATCCATGTTTCTTCTTCGGTTGCAGCTATCAGACTTACTTGCTCGAAACTCGGGGTTAGTAGCCTTGAGACAGTTATCGTTCCAGAAGTGGTATCATCTCTCATGCTAGCTTGCTTTGCCAGCTCGTCGGCCTCTTGATTTTCTTCTCGAGAAATGTGTTTGATCGAGTAGTGATCCAATTGATTGAGCAGCCGCTTGATCTTTTTCAGATATGCCGTGAGCCGCTCTCCTCGAGTCTGGAACTCCCCTAGTATTTGATTTACGATGAGTTGTGAATCACTGTGAAGACATAAGGAACTGACTCCGATCTCCAGGGCGAGCTCTAATCCGGCTATTACTGCTTCATATTCGGCATCATTATTGGTGGCAGCGAATTCTAGCCTTAGTGCATAACGCAGCTTTCTTCCCCTGGGAGTGATGATCACAACGCCTGCCCCCGAGCCTTGTTCGTTCGACGCTCCATCTACGAAGAGATTCCAGTTGATATCTTCTGCTATTTCAGATTGGTCCCAGCCTTCGTTGATAGTGAATTCGGCGATGAAATCGGCTATGGCTTGTCCCTTGATGGCAGTGCGAGGATGGTAGGTGATATCATATTGGCTTAGCTCAATGCACCACTTGAGCAGTCGCCCAGAGGTGTCGGGACGATGGAGCACTTGCCTCAATGGTTGGTCGGTTAGGACTCTGATGGGATGAGATTGGAAATAGTATCGTAGCTTCCTTGATGTGATTAGTAAACAGTATGCCAGTTTCTCGAGTTTGGGATACCGGGCTTCTGCTCCCGTGAACCTTTTGCTTATGAAGTACACCGGCCGTTGTGTGCGGTTTTCTTCTCTTACCAAAGCGGCGCTTAGAGCATGGGATGACACAGCAAGATATATGTATAGTTCTTCGCCTTCATTCGGAGTCGAGAGTACTGGTGGCCGTTGGAGGTGCTCGATTAGGTTAAGGAAAGCTATTGAACACTCATCGGTCCATTCAAATTTTCCTTTGTCTTTCTTCAGGGCCTCGAAGAAAGGAATGCATTTGTCAGTTGCTTTAGAGATGAACCGGCTTAGGGCGGCCACCTTCCCGTTTAGGCTTTGCATTTCTTTCCGAGTGGATGGTATTTTGATACCTTGCAAGGCTCGGACTTGATCGGGGTTTTCTTCGATCCCTCTGGCATGGACGATGAATCCCAAGAACTTTCCTGATGACACTCCGAAGGAGCACTTTAGAGGATTCAACTTCATTCCATATTGGCGGAGTACTTGGAACATCTCGTCTAGGTGGCTTACATGATTATTGGCTTGTCTTGATTTAACCAGCATGTCATCCACATAGACCTCCATAGTCCGTCCCATCAATTCCACAAACATCTTGTTGACGAGGCGCTGATAAGTAGCTCCGGCGTTTTTAAGTCCAAATGGAATTACCTTGTAGCAGTACAATCCTCGGTCAGTGATGAAGCTAGTGTGGTCTTGATCGGGGGCGTGCATAGGGATCTGGTTATACCCTGAGTATGCGTCCATAAAGGATAAGAGTTAGTGTCCGGCAGTGTTGTCCACGAGTTGGTCAATTCGGGGGAGTGGGAAGCAGTCTTTCGGGCAAGCGTCATTTAAGTTGGAGAAATCGATGCATGTTCGCCACTTCCCATTAGCTTTCTTTACCAGTACCGGGTTGGCGATCCATTACGGGTAGATGGCTTCACGTATGAAGTCATTGGCAAGTAAGTTCTTTACTTCTTCCTCGAGGGCTGCTGATCGTTCCGGCCCCATACTTCTCTTCTTCTGCTTTACCGACACCTTGGTAGGATCAATGTTCAGTGCGTGGCATGCTATGTCCGGGGAGATTCCAGTCATATCAGCGTGTGTCCATGAAAATACATCCATGTTGTGGCGAAAAAAATCAATGAGTTGATTCTTTAATTCTCTTTTTAACTGAGATCCGACTCTCAGCAGTTTACTTGGGTCGCGTTTGTCTACAGATACGAATTGCATAGCCTCTGCAGGCTCGGCGGTGGCCTCCTCCTCTTTGTCCCTGGGGTCTAATTCATTGAAAGGATCACTGGTATACTGAAGAGGTGGGGCTTTCTTTAGTTGCTATGCTTCCAAGCTTTTCATGCAGAGAATAGTCTCTGCATTTTTCCCTTTATCTCTCCTGCGATTATTGCGAAGTTCGGTTACATAGCAGTCCCGAGCGACGTCTTGATCCCCTTCTACTTCTCCCACTCCATTATCCGTTGGGAACTTCATCTTTGGGCACCATGGGGCAAGGACAATTTGAAAGTCGGACAAGGCTGGTCCTCCTAAAAAGGCATTGTAGGCCGAGTGGTTGTCTATTAGCACGAATGTTTGTTTCCGAACGGCGGAGCGGGGATGACTTCCCAATTCAACAAAGAGATCCAATTGTCCGAAGGGCATCTTTGCTTCTCCAGTGAAACCGTATAGTGGTTTGTTGCAGGGGGATACATCCTTCATTGACAGCTTCATTTTGTCGAAAGCATGCTTGAATAGGATATTTACTGAACTTCCAGTGTCTATTAAAATTCGAAAAACTTTGGTTGGACTGAACCAGGCAGAGATGACCATAGGGTCCATGTGTGGGTACTGCCTTCCTTCTAGGTCGCGCCCACTGAATGTGATGTCATTATTTTCCTTCCGGTTAGGGTGGCGTTCTACCATAACAGAATTGACGCAGTCACCCTCGCTTCTGAGTGAGTTTCCATATCTTTCCATTTCTGCCCAGCTCTTGTCGGCGATGTGTGGCCCTCCTGATATTGTATGGACCACTATCTTCTCTTGGCTGGAGCCGCTGGTGTTGCGATTTCCTCCGCCTGTCTCTGAGTGGAGCTGCCCTGGGTTCTCCTTGGCAGGAGCTGGGGTCCTGTCCTGTTCCTTCACATAGCGTTCTAATCTCTTTCGCCTGATGTGTTCTTCAATTAGGTCTCGGAGATGGCGGCATTCATTGGTATCGTGCCCATGAGACTCGTGGAAACGGCAGAATTTTCCGGACTGGATTGCGCGATCTGACTCCTTCTTGTACGGGGGGCGCTTGTATGTAAGTTCGTCCTGGGCGGCCCGGAAGATGTTCTCGACTGTTTCATTCAAGGGAGTGTAAGCGTCAAATCTCGGTCCTGGTCGGTACAAGCGTTTTTCTCCCTTCTTGCCCCCTGCATTGTCTCTAGAGTCGTTTCTCCGAATGTCCTTCGCTGCGGCGGGGGCGTTTCCCTGAGCCGTCTTAGTCTGTAGTCCTGTCTGCCTTTCAGTGGCAGCCTCTTCGAGTCTCATGTACTTCCCAGCTTCATGGAAGAAATCAGGCAAGGTAGCTGGTTTTTCTTTAGTTAGTCTTCTAGCAAACTTGGTATCTGGGTGCACACCACTACAGAGGGCCATTAGGGTGAGTTTCTCATCGGCATCTTGAACTGCTGCCGCTGCGGCATTGAACCGGGTTAGGTATTGCTACAGTGTCTCTCCGGATTTCTGTTTGACAGTAGATAGAGAATAAGCATCCTTGGGTTATTCCACATGAATGCGGAACTGGCTAATGAACTTTTCTTTCAACATCTCCCATGAGCTGATGGACCCTTGAGGTAGGTGGCAGAACCAGGAGGTAGCTAGATCTGCCAAGAAAAGTGGAAAACATTTACATAACACTCCCTCTGTTGCTCCGCTCATGAGCATATGCTGGGTGTATCTCTGTAAGTGTACGATGGGGTCAGAGGTTCCCTTGTAAGGTTCCATTGTCGGCATTTTCCATTCTCGAGGGGTGATGGCGGTTTCGATGTCGCGGGTGAAAGGGCTGGTTACCCTAGCGCCTATCCCTCGATCCTTTTGCTCCCGTCGGACACATTCTCTGAATAATCGTGCCATTCTTTCATCAGAATTTGGAGCGGACAAAAATGAGCTTGGTTCTTCCCTGCGGGATCGATCTCGTCCAGATGACCTGTAGGGATGGTATAGTCTATCACTTCTGACGTTATCCAGTGGCTGTCTTTGGCTGCTCGGATGCATGCTAGGACCAGCTACAGTTGCCCCCTGCCTTGATCTTCCCCTGTGGGGTTCTGTTTCGAGCATTTCCATGGGGTCAACTTCGGGCTGGGTTCTAGCTCGGCTCCGTTCAGCGGGGTTTCTATGATTAGGCGGCATGACTGGCTCAGCTACATCCGACCCTCGCCTGGTGCCTCCCCCATTGGGTTCGGTTCCAAGCGCTTCCTCGAGTCGGAGTTCGGGCTGAGTCCGGGTGCGGCCCCTATCATTGTTGTTCCTGTTGATAGCTTCTTCGAAGAGGGAAGACCTTTGTTGTCTCTGAGATCCTCCAGATTGAGACTCACCCCATGATTCAGTATTGCGGTTGGATTCTTCGGCATCCCTCAAGCGTGACATGAGTTGGTTCACCAAAGCTTCTTGTTGGGATGCGAAGCGGTTAGTCACTTCAACCACAACTCTGTCTAGGTCTGCCCTAGTGATTGCTGCCGGTTGTTCCGCGGCAGGGGCTGTCAGAATTGCCTGATCTACATTTGGCACTGCTGTCGTAGCGGGACGGTTCTCTTGATCTGGATCCACTGGATCTGGAGCGCTGCTGGTTGCAACGTTCTTTCCCTTGTTGGCGTCTTTTCTCGGCCTGGAAGTCATGTTTCCTAGGCAATGAAGGGTGCTATTGGGAAAGAAGGTTGAATGAGGGAAGCTGAAGCTTCGAGTTCCAAGTTCTCAGTGAAAGCACCAAAAATGTTTGCGCAAAAAATGGGCAAACACCTCAAAGTCGTATGATTCCGTTGATTTTAAGTTGTTTTTAGTGATTTGGGTGATTTATGCAAATATATAAAAAGCAGGGACTAAACTGTAAAAGACACACAGATTTATAGTGGTTCGGGCAGAATGTGCCTACATCCACTTTATATGTTATTCTCCTTTTCTCTTCGGATTACAAGTACAAAGCTTTGGTTACAAGTAACTGAAAGTTGTTTGAAAGTTCCTTCCGTGCTTGAGCTCTCAAACTTGTCTGCCATTGTTGTACCCCTGCCCCTCTATTTATAGAGTGAGGCTGGGGGCAGGGGTCCTGAATGTATATAGCTGCTGGTGGGCCTGGACTGGAGCAATCTGGCCTGGTAGCGTTGGCTCGACAAGGCTTGGTTCGGTGGTAAGGGCGTGGTTTGGTCCGGTGGTAGGTTGGATGGAGTTTGATTCGGTTGTGAGTGAAGTGGCATTGGTTCGGCAGGGGTTGGCTCGGCGAGGCCTTGGTTCGGTGAGCATGTAGTGGAGCCGGTCCGGTGGGGGTTTAGTTGGTTTGGTGGTGCACTGGTTCGGTCATGAGGTGGTTCAGTAGTAGAGGAGAAACACTTGGTTCGGCCTGTAGGGAGAGGAGCTTGGTCCGGTGAGGCTTGCGACCGGATGGAGCATGACCGGATGGAGCATGGCCGGATGGCCTTTGGTTCAGCAAGGAGGTGTTGTTTTGCTCGATGGGCTTGGTTCGACGAAGGATGGAAACTCATGGTTGGAAACAAGCCCAACAAATAGTTTGAAATCTAGAGTATATGTCAACAATAGTTTCATTCTGCTTCATATTGAATGAGGAGAATTGGTTTTGCAAAATTGAAATCTTAGTTTGTTTGACCTTTGTTATACCTTCGTGTGTAGTTTGTAAGGTACGTCAAATGTCAAACACAGTGGTATATAACATGACACGTGAAAATTCATTTTTTTATCTAGAGAGCAAAATAAAACATTCACAGCTTTAGCATTGGTTAAGGCTAAGGTTTTTTGTGCATCGGTCCAAGTGCTCATAGCAGTGTCAGGTGCTTCATATTTATTGTGTAGAAGACCATATTTCTACACCATTGGCTTCCATAAAAATACGCATACGGGTTGACCAATATGCATAGTTTGAGCCAGCGGTAGATTGACATTCTTGAAAGATAATTGCCATGTTAGTGATTCAAAAACTTGTTACAGTACTACAAATGATAAGTATATGACTAATTAAACTACAGTGTAAAATAGTAAAGTATGTAAATAAGAATAATCACACCAGAGATTTTATACTGGTTCGGACCTCCCGTCCTATGTCCAGTCCCGAAGCTTCTCTTTGAAATTTCCTTTTACCAAATAACCCTCACTTCTTCCGAAGGAACAGGTTTACAATAGCAGAGTTTCTTTGTCAAGAGTATGTTCTCTATTACACGGATTTAGACTATATAGTACAATTGAACTTCCTATATCTCTTGAATGATTGAATACAATATTGTTCGAGAGAGTACGGAAGTGTATGATCTCAGATTTGCAGATTAGATAACAAGTGGATGATTATAACAAAGGATGATCAAGATAGAGGTTCGAGTGAATTAGTTAAAAGTCGGTAAGTACATTGATCCTTCTTGGTTCTCGTTTATATAGTTGTAGAAGGTTGCTTCTAGAAGTTACATCTCTTCCCTTTTAGTATAGAGTCATTACTGTTCACTGGTGAATAGTTGTGGAGGAGAGATGGAGTTGTGTCTCTTTGGAGATGGCAGTTGTAATTTGAATTATCTACCCCGAGCCCAGTTTCAGACTTCTGAATGGTGTTCTCAGATGTTCGAGAATCTAATATTGTTTTTGTTCATCTTCTACGTTCAGACGTCTAAAGTTCTGCATTCAGATGTCTGAACCTGGTAAATGATGTTCTCCTGGGTTTATTTTTGAGTGTATTTCTCTTCGATCTTCGTGCAACTTTGTAGATGAATCTCTTCAGTGCTTTGGTCATTATTTTGTCATAGTAGTGGTTTGTCTTTGCTTTGAATTAGTATCTATATAGTGTGTGTGCGCGCGCGCGCGTGCGTGCGTGCGTGCACGCGCGCTTTAAACTCAAAGGGAGCTTCTTTTGGTCTTTTTTCCTTATAGATTTGGATTTAGTGGCATATTGAATTGAAGATTCATGCTCCATGCAAGTTTGTAGATGAATCTCTTCAGTGATTTAGTCATCATTTTGTCATAGTAGTGGTTTGTCTTTGCTTTGAATTAGTATCTATATAGTCGTATGATGTGTGTGTGTGCGCGCGCGTGCGTGCGTGCGCGTGTGGGGTTGTCATCGTCGAAATCGTAAACTAAGGGTTCTAACAATTTTGGCTTTTCTTTCTCTCTCTTTTATATTATGAACCAAATTGTTCCATGCAGGATCACGACGACATGTGTTGAAGAATGAGCTTTAAACTCAAAAGGAGCCTCTTTTGGTCTTTTTTCCTTATAGATTTGGATTTAGTGGCATATTGAATTGAAGATTCATGCCCCATGCAAGTTGACTCATTAAGCTCAACCATTCATCTCCATATCCACATTCCCATAGACATCATTTGTAGCTGAGTTATTTATGCTATCAGATGTAATGTGCTCAATTTGAATTTCATTATGATTAATGATACTGTCCTTGGAATATTATTTATCAGCATGTATAAAACAGGACTCTGAATTTTCCTTATGCTCTGAAGGAGATTGATGATTTCCTTGCATATCAGTTACAAATGTAGATTCAAGTGAACTATCATATTAGAAATATGTGAATGCGAACCTTCGTAGAAAGTTTGTTAGGTATATACGCACTGACATTTTCATTATTTAATTCAGCACCTTCCATCTCTTGCGAATGATGATCGATATCCATCGTGTTTCTATTATCAACATGAGTAGAATTACCCAAACTTTGGTAAATTGAAAGTGTTTTCCAGATGCCCAAAACTGAAACAACTTAAAATTTTAGATCGCTACTCATAAGTAACCTCTTGCATGATAAGATTATCCTTTTCACTCAAAATAGGAATTTGTTTAGGATAATCAAAAGAATTAGAAACTTCCACAAGAACTCTAGCATGCGCAATTTTAATTATTTCTTCTGTCACTACAACAAAAATGCCCTATTACAACGCCCTTTTTACAACGGGCATTTGCTGCCCGTTGTAATAGAGGGCTATTACAACGGTCGATTCAGGACCGTTGTAATAGATGCCCCTTTTTACAACGGGCAGTTGCTGCCCGTTGTAATAGATAGCTATTACAACGGTCCTTTCAGGACCGTTGTAATATATGCCTATACAACACTCTTTTTACAACGGTCCATTCAGGACCGTTGTAATAGATGCCCCTTTTTACAACGGGCATTTGCTGCCCGTTGTAATAGATCTCTATTACAACGGTCCATTCAGGACCGTTGTAATATATGCCCTATTGCATATATTATTATTATTTATTATTATTCATTTATTTGTTATTCTGAATAATACAGTTTATTATTTTACAAATTAATATATGTAATATATGCCCTATTGCATATATTAGTTAATCAACAATAAATGAATAATAATAAATATTTAATTAGTTAATAGAGTATTTTACAAAATATTTAAGCCGTTGTAATATATGCCCTATTGCATATATTAGTTAATCAACAATAAATGAATAATAATAAATATTTAATTATTAAATATTAATTTATAAATGATTAGTAATTAAATATTATTACTCAATAATTAATAATTAAGAGTAATATTTAATATTTAATAATCAATAATTAGTAAGTAATATTTAATAATAAAGAAGTAATATTTTTAACAATCATTATTTTTTATATTTAATAATTTATTATAATTAATTGTTAATAATTAGTAAATTATTATTATATTTATTAATTACACTTAATATTTAATTATTATAATTAATATTCAATTATTTAGTAATTACATTTAATATTCAGTATTTAATATTCAATATTAGATAATTAAATTAGTAAAATTCTAAACTAAATTCATAAACACATTTGAAATTTTCATCAAATTCAAGAATTAAAAAGTAAAATTTTAAGATAACTTAAAATTTTAGAAAGTTTCCAAAATCTTAGAATATTTAATATTTCAAATAATTTAAAATTTGGAAATTTTGTAAAATAAACTTAAAAACATTTGTAAAATTTATAAACAAAAATTTGAAATTTTCATAAAATTATAAAATAAAGAGATTAAAATTTTATAAAATATTTAAAATTTCAAAATATTAAAATAATTCAGAATTTGAGAAATATAAATTTTACTGTAAAATTTTTAGAAACTAATGCCCTTTTTAGTTTCAAATGCATTAGTAATTACATTTAATATTCAGTATTTTACTGTAATATTTTTAACTAAACCCCTTTTTATTTTTTAACACCCTTAACCCTTTTCTCCTTAACAAATCCGGCCGGCCCTTCTATCTCTTTCTAGACCCGATCCCTTTTTATAATTCTTGAGTAAAAGAAAATGGCGGCCGTTGTTTTCTTCTTTCTGAAATTAGGGCTTGAAAAATTGGGGACTTCGTTCCTTTCTCTGATCCAAAATTAGGGCTTTGCGAAGCGCCTACTGTTGTTCGATCGCGTGGATAATCGTGAGTTGCTTCGATCGATTGTTTCCTTGTATCTTACTGCGGCTGCTTCGATGGAGTTCGTGTTCGAATTTGGTATGTTCTTTTTATTGCTTGCAATTGCTTGATTTCTGTATTGCGAACTCCTTGATCTATGCCGATGATGATAGTTTGGTTTTTATATGGTTCGATCCCCTGAGTTTTCGTTCGTATATTCGTGTTTGAATTTGTCAATGGAATTGCTCTGGCCGCTGGTTTTCGTTTCGATGCTTGAGATATTATTGACTTGTTCATAAACGTATATACTTGATTTCTTGGTTTGCACGGCTTTGTATTATTTCGTGATTGCCTAGGCTTGAATTTACTGCTCCGTGAATTTCTTGTTTTGATTTGTTCGAGTCACGGCTTCGATCATTTATCATCACCTAACTTCGGTTTTAAAATACTCGGGTTTGACAACGATATTGAACTCCCCTGTGACTTTATTTGATTCTGAACATCACCTGATTCTGAGCATTGAATATCATGCTTTCTGGTCTGAAGCTTGGTTACTTGTTCATGTTACAGTGACCAATTTTTGTTTTTGCCTTGAGCATTGTTATTTACTTGACCAGTTGTTCATTTGAACTTGTTTGAGACCTGATTGCTTTGCCTTGATCATTGTTATTTACTTGACCAGTTGTTACCGTGATGCTTGTTGGGTTTTATAAAGGGGTGGATATGGAAGAGGAGGAGTTGGTGTGTATTGCTGAGATTTCTTTTGATGCTAGAGGAGCAAATGCTGCTCCTCCTACGCCTTTGCCCCCTAAAAATTGCCCTTATATCTGTAATATGACTGTCAAGAAGAAGTTTAGGAGGTAATTATCAATGTTATTCTTATGTACATTAGTTTAATGATTAATATATAGGTAGGAGTTATAAACTTTAAATTAGAGGCTTCAGTTTGATGTTTGAGCTAGGATTGATATCATTAAAAATGAAGGAATAGAATAGTCATAAAGATTGATATCATATTTCATAAATATTCAATGAACATACAAAATATTTCAGGCATTTTTTGTTTTAACAGAGAAATGATTTTTTTTTTAAACCAGTTATTGGAATTTGATATTGGTTATTGTTATTTATATTCGTCTTCCAACTGAATAACAAAGCTTGAACTTCTTCTCATATATTGTACTGATGCAGTTTTGTGTCATATTTTGTTTACAGTCGCATAAGATTCAACAACGATTACTGTAACAACAAATATATTTTGTTTAGAGTGTCATATTTACACAACCAACCTTTCAATTATTTGTCGATGGAAAACTAACACAAATCCAACCATTCTGTTGTTTAATTATGAGAAACGCCTCTTTTGTTTATAATTGGTTTGCAGCTTGGTTCACTTTCAAAGTACTTTCAGTTCATTCATTTAAGGTTTTACTCCCATGAGAAATCAACCCCAGGTCAGCTTGCTAGTCTTATGATCTTTAAAGCCTAACAAATTATTTTATTACCCTTTTGTTTGAAGCTATGCTCTTAGTTGAACGTGTTATTTTGGATCATATGCATGGTTGTTGTATAATTACTTATGATTACTTGGTTTTGAGCGTTTGTTGGTTATTTGGTCCTGAATGATAAACATTTACTGTATAATTTTAACTTGTTAGATTGGTATTGAACATGCTTGGGTTGCATACTGGACAAGTGATTGTTTGAAAGATTAGCAAAGAATTTCATGGCTTACATCACCAGAAAACTAGATGCTTGAAAATGTTTATACAAACTTTTTCTTATGAATATCCATCCATGCTAATATAAATTAGTACTGTCGTCTCAAATTCAGAAAGCTTTTTGTATGATTTGTGCTAGTGTATACTTTTAAGAGAAACAAAAAGCTGTTAGATGCTGTATGAACATTAAAAAAAATGCAGGTTAAACCTTTAAGTATCCTTAATTAGTCGTATAGATTGAATAAAGAGCTATTAGCACAGCTCGTGTGCTTGTTTGTATGTTGTATCATGATGCACTTGTTACTGTGTCATCTTCACTTGCATTGCTGTGCCACTGATTTGATTTGTCGAAGCTTTGCATTCTTCATGTTGCCTTGTGTTGAACCCAGTTTTAAAACTCGGGTTTGACCTTGTGCTTGTGTCGTGATTTTAAATATATTGCACGTGAGTTGAACCCGGCTTTGCATTTGGGTTTGACCTGTGCTCACTTGTCCCTGTAGCATTATCAAGTGTATATCGGTGTGCACGGCCTTGTGGCATATACAGTGATACACTGTGTATGTCACAAGTTGTTCGTGTATGATGAATTCAAATTTAAATGATGACGAACAACCCAAATAACTGAGGCAAATATTCTTTTCAAAAAATTCACATTTTATTTTATATTGCAAAAATATTTCTTTTTCAATTTTACTGCGTTGGTAAATATTTTTGCAGATTGCTCAGATGCTGGATTCTAACTGGAAAGAAGTTGAAGATAACAATACGAGTGTGAGTGATATGTAGTGAGGTTCTGAATGTAAAATAGTGATGTAATGAAATTTGTATCAAAATTGTATAGTGAATAGTGAGAGTTTGAATTTGTACTATTTAAAAATTGTAATAAATATTTGTTTGAATAAAATATTCGTTTGAATTCAAAATCTGTGCTGTAATTTTTTTTTTAAATTTGCATTTATTTTGCAACGGTCAGAAACCGTTGCAATATCATGTATTACAACGGGCATTGCCCGTTGTAAAAATATGTATTACAACGGGCATTGCCCGTTGTAAAATACGGTCGACCTATTACAACTAGGCCTAATACAACGGGCGCATGCCCGTTGCGAAATGCATATTACAACGGGCATTGCCCGTTGTAAAATGCCTGTTTTGTTGTAGTGTGTAAATTTATCCAATTTTATTGAGTTGCCAATAACTGAGGCAATACGACTAATATCCTCCTCCATCCAATAATCAAGGGGCAGATTAGGAAGACGAATCCAAACAGGAATCTTGCGAAGTTAGTCCTTGTCAAGAAGCATTTTCCAAGTCCATCTTTTCGTCATCATTAGTTTCTTATTATAGAAGTAATGACAACTTCAAGAACCTTTTCACAATCCTCTTTCTTTTTAAACTTAATAACACAAAACCCATTCTCCTGTTAATAAATAGTAAATTCTCCTGATGGTTTACAAACTCTATGAATATAAGCTTTGTAAAAAGGATAGTGTGGTTTAGGTTCAACTACATATATGACAACTTATTGATTTTTAGCTTTTTGAACAACTTCATCACTCATCTTCACATAGTTTAGGTATTAAATTATCTTGGTTGAAAAAAATTGAGAGGAGTATATATTGGAATTTGGTTACCCTGTACTACATGAACAGCTTAAACTAGGAGGCCTCATCCATGCATTTAGAGGCTAGACGGGGTAAGCAGTATGCATAGGTTTAGGATCTGGCTACCAGATGGAGGTGGATAATTAAGGGCGGATTGGTTATAGGAAGGTCGGTACGTTTTATGATGAGGGTAACGGGTTAGACGTGGAGGATTTCTGATGAAACACGGTTCTGTTGGAGGTTGGATTAAACCTAAGCAGCCTCTTCCATTTTGTTATAAACCATGGTAAAACCTTCATTAGAAGATGGTTGGCCAAGGGAAGAATCGACGGTATGAATATCGGGAGTAGGGTTAGGGGATGGACGAGGAAGGCGGGAGGAGAGGTCAGGGAAAGAAGCCATGACTAGGGTTTTCCTTCAATTCCTTGAATGGATATTTTAAATTTTTATATTATTTGTTTTTCTTAAAATAAAATTAGAACCATTAAGATTTCTTTCATTTTAAATCCAAAGGTTAAATCTAGTGATCCAAGTGATAATATTTGAGGCAATTTAATAAAGTTTTTCTTTCTGTAATTGACGTATGATGTTAATAAACGGTAATTAATTTTAAAATACAATAAATGGTGCCATTAATTTCTCTCCATGATTTCACACGCACTTGAGTGGAGGTGAAATTGAATATAATAAATGGTGTCATTACTTCCTTAAATTAAGGATCGCACATTCTCATGCACTTAATTTCATCCACTCTCTCCCTTTCGTCTTAAATTCTTCTTCACCTAGAAATAAACAATTTAACTCAAAATTGAAGTTTGGAGTTCAAAACCAATAACGAAGACAGAAATCTAGGAGGTCTTATGTATGAACATTATTATTTGTATTCTTTATAGTAGTTCATCTTGATAAAAATTGTATTGCGGGCTGTAAGAAAGGAGAAGGATTTGAATTGAATAATACGGTTCACCAAAGTATCATGTCATCTGCCTTGAACAAGAACAAGCATTATTTTGACTATCTTTTGCTGGTAGCTAAAATTCTAAGATATCTGATTATATATGAGAGTTGTAAGTTGGAGATATTAGCAACTGAATGGCAATGAATATGTAAACCCAGATATGGTCGAGCTAGACAAAAGTGCATACAGAAATTCTAGGCTGATACTAAATTTAGAAGTCATGCATGGATTACTAAAGTGGCAGCAAATGCAATAGTTCAGATTATGGGAGTGTGGTGATGAATTGTAAGAATGGCCAAAAGAAATTGGCTCATGAATCCCAAATAACAGTTGTGACATAATGATGCAATTAATGTGTATTCATATTGTAATATAATAAAAAACATTTGTATAGTAGATTTGATCTTCATGTAAAATACCTTGTTATTTTTGATATCTTGTTCGTTTCATTTCAATCATACATTAATTTTTGTTAGATGATTTTTTTTAACTAAAAATAAGTATATGTTATATGATGCAAGTTACATGAACAAAATATATTTTCTAAAATTGAAAATAAATAATGATTAATTTTCCTTTAGGATATGCATAACTTGAGACTGCCTAAAGATCATGATCAGTCTTTTAAAAGATGTTGTGACTGAATTTCATGCTTTAGATTTTGAAAATGAAAACTCGCCTTAATTTTTGTTTAGAACTACTTTCTGTCTCTGATATGTCTCTAAATAGATCTAGTTTTATTTTAGAGACCGAATTATCTAATTAAAAACTGAAAATGTCAGTCTCCAATTCAAAGTTTTTTTTATAATGAATGGCTTGGAAATGTGACATGCCGATAGAAATGCATTTACACGTACTATACCACCATTCCACCCATGGTATACAAGTGGTCCATTTAGAAAGTAGATCACACATGCAAGTATGTTTCAAGACAACGATTAATGACTTCCATTTGGCTGTTGATTTTTGGATGATATACGCTGCTCATCCACTACTCCTTGCCATGTTGGTGAAAGAGTTCGTGCCAAAATTGGCTCATGAATAAGCGGTATCGATCAAACAAAATGGAATGTGGAAGGCCGTGTAAACAAATGTATTCCTGCATGAACTGGAATACTACATTTACTGTAGTGATGGAGGTTAGTAATACACAAAAATACGCATATTTGGATAAACGATCAATAATTAGTAACCCATATGCACGTTTCCCAAATGAAGCGGGCAGATGTTCAATAAAGTCCATCGATATATCTTCCCAAATTTGAAGTGGAGTTAGTAGCGGTTATAGAAGACCTTTAGGTGATGAATTTTCTGGTTTAGATTGAAGGCATAAAAAGCAATTGCGAACGAAATCATGTACATATTTGGATAGATGAGGCCAATAGATATTTGATGTGCATGTAAATGTGCATATTTTTACCAACATTTTTAATCTAATTAAATTAAATAAATGATCATATTAGATATTTTAACATGTTTAAACTAAAAATCATATTGTTCTCAAATCGTCATATATTCATCTTCATATATGAGCAAAATAGTCATTTTTGTGCATATATTAGTTTATGAGAATTTACTTGGAAACTTATACGTTATTTTATAGGAAATTGGCTTCAAATGAAAGATGGTTTGATGGAAAATATGCATGCATAAATGAATACAAAAGAACGAAGATGGAAATAATTCAAACTTATGATAATGGAGGACACCATCTACCCACCTATCTTAACGTACAAATTAGAGGCTAATGCACATGCTAATAGAGTTTAAAGCTTCATGCACGCTTAAATGATGATTATTTGATGCTAATGATTACTTGGCCTCCACATTTTCTAAGAGCGTATTTTGGGAATTCTATGAAAAAGTGGATTAGGATTTCATAAATGTATAAATACCCCTTATACTTCATGTTACCTCTCTTTCTCTTAGTTAGTTTTAGCGTAGATGAAAAATAAAAGAAAGCTTTCTTTCTCTTTTTATGGTTGCTTACCCATTTTATCTTATGTAATTTTTTTATGCAATGTTAATTATTGTTTTCTTTTAACTACATGTTCATTTCCTTTCATGCTAGTAGTGTAGTTTCATTTATTCATGCAAGAAGAATACTTTTATTTCTTTTTAGTTAGATCTTCTTTTACATTGCTCTATTTTTCCTTTTCTTTTTATTTCATGTTGCATGCTACAATTGTTGATATAATAACAAAAATAAGAGTCTGAAATCCTTCAATTTAGAGGTATTGAAGCTCTCTAATCATGTAGCTTCAACATTTTGATAATTATTGCTCTCTTTTTACGCTTAATGCCAATGCTTGAAGTGGTTTAACTTGTTTTTGCTTTGAATTGATATCCTATATTGCTGACACCAAATAGGCTATGCTTAAACGACCACTAAACACAAATTACCACTTCATCTACATAAAATTATGGTAATGAAGTGAATATTGAAATCAAAATTTGATGGTCTATATTTCTAATTAATATTTAATAGGTCATACTTAAAATATGTTTTACTTTCAACTTGTTATCATTTTTCATGAGAATTAAAAGTGATTTAAAGGTTGTGTTATAGTTTGATGGTTTATATTGGGCTAATTAATATCAAAAATATGTTATTCTTATGATAAGTACATCATTTAAATTCACTTATGACTAAAAAAGAGAGATTATAATTTCATATTTTGTTGAACTATATGATTTAGATAGTGGAATTTTGTCATTTTATTCTAATAGTTTTCATTTGCTTTTGTAGCGTTAGTTTTTACATTTTTTGTAGTTAAAACATTCTCCCGACTTTGGTATAATTTAATTGAATAAAGATTTAAAATCTAACAATTTACTACAGATCGACCCGTACTCGCCACGTATTAACATTGTACGTAGTGCGCTTGCGGTTAATTTTATCATAAAATTTTTGGCGATTTTCTAAACCGATAGAAAATTCGTTGTTGAATAAAAGTTGCTGTTGATTCTGGAAAGTATGTCTTTAATACCAAATGACCACCAATCTTTGAAAAGTGAAAATAATGTAGGATGCATTGCGTAAGGCCTTGATCATTTGGAATATATAACCGCATGCCTTTGTAACAAACCATTATGAAAATGGAATTGAATGGGTGGTGCTGACACAGATCGTAGGCGAGCAATAACATCTTCTGCAGTTTAGTCGCCTAGTAAAGCTGTACGAATTAGATTGGTGAAACTGCATTGATGTGTATTATCATCATGGCTTCGGTGGTTCCACAAGATAACCCATCGACAATAAGATTCTCGGGACTGGGTTTGTAGATAATACTGAAGTCGAAGCCTAAAAGTTTCGATAACCATTTCCATTAGTCCGAGCTTTGTATCATTTCCGTGAGGAGTTGGTAGAGGCTATGGTACTCTACGACGACGGTGACATGGCGGCCGAGTAAGTAATGGCGCCACTTTTTGACGGTAGAGGCAATGGTGAACATTTCGTGCGCATAAGTGGAAGATTTCTGTACAATAGAAGGTAATTGCTTACTATAGAATGCTATTGGGTGTTAGTTTTAAGAGAGGACAATGCCTATCATTATGCCAAAGGCATTTGTTTGTAAGTGGAATTATTGTGAGAAATTAGGAAGAGCAGGTACAAGTGAATGAGAGATTGCATGTTTTAGGGCACTAAAAGTAGTTTAGGCTTCATTGGTCCAATTGAAGGGTTCTTGTTTTTTTAGTAATTCTATGAGCAGGCTTGCTGATTAGGCATAGTTGCAGATAAAGCGAGGGTAATAGCCCATGAGGCTAAGAAATCCTCGAATAGCGGTGAAGGTGTAGGAGCCCGCTAGCCATTTATCGCCTCGACTTTTGTAAGGTCGACTTGGACTCCTTGACTAGAAATGATGTAGTCTAGATAATGCTAATATGGTGAGTCCGAATATGCATTTTGAGGAGTTGTCGTAAAATTGATGTTGTGCGTAGATGTCCAAGGTGGTTTGTAAGTGTGTGAGATGAGATTCGCATGAGTTACTATAAATCAATATATCTTGGAAGAATACGAGGTTGAATTTATGGAGATGAGGGAAAAAAATGTTATTCACGGTGGCTTGGAAAGTTGAAGGGGCATTGGTGAAGCCAAATGACACTACTGAAAGTTCATAGAGTCCCTCATATGCTCGAAATGCCATTTTGGGAATGTCGAGTGGGAGGACTCATATTTGACAATAACCGCTACACAAACTAATTTTGAGAAATAAATTAAACTATGTAGCTCATCTAGTAACTCATCAACAGTGGGTATAGGAAATCGATTTTTAATAGCAATTGCATGTAAGAGCCCGATAATTGACACAAAAACACCAGGTGTAATCCTTCTTTTTAACAAATAGAATGAGAGATGAAAATGGATTAGTGGTGGGTTGGATTGTTTTGGATTGGAGCATATCTTTTATTTGGGATTCAATTTCCTTTTTTTAATATGGACAACGATAAGATTTAATGTTAATTGGCTGCGAGTTTGTATGGAGGTTGACATGATGGTCAAGGTTGTGGTGTGGTGGAAGGTCAGTGGGCTTATTGAAGAGGTGGGACATTGGGTTAAAATATTATGGATTTGAGGATGGGTATGTTCAGAAATTAAGGGGTTAGATGAGCTCGGATTCAGGTCTAGGTCAAAATAGTGAGAAATGGAAGAAGTGATGTGAAGCCTCTTTAGCTGGTTGAAGGAAATCGTGGATGGGCTTTTATGGTTGGTTAGGCCTGTTAAGGTGGTGGGTTTATTATCATAGTTGAAATACATGGTTAAGGCTTTATGGTCAATTGTAATAGGCCCAAGGGGTTGAAGCCATTCTATACCAAATACGACATTTGTGCTGGCCAGATTCAGTAAATGAAAATCCTTAATATTAGTTGTAATACCTTTGGTGTCACACTTTTTTAGTATAAGCGTAAACTTCCTAAAATACCCTTTTAAATTCAAATTATATCTCAAATATATCTGAATATACTCTCATCTTAATTAAAATTATAATATTTATATTCTATTACTTGGTCAATCGCTTTTATCTTTTAACTTAAACTTCTCAGACCTTAATTAAAATGCAAATTCATCTACTAAAACTAAGTCCATTGGTTTTATACCTAAAATCGCTAATGCCTTAATGAAAATACAAAATTTTCGCTGGTGAAATTACTAGTTTTTTTTAAAAATTTTTTATAACCAAGTCAATCAAATATATCTTAATTAAATTTTACATTATATCTTAATATCGTGCATGTGTATAAAACAAAATTCACGCACGAAGCGCATGCCATAATGCTCATTGTAAATAATGAGAGAGGCCGCTTGCTATATATACACCACAATTTCAAATTATTTCTAGTGATTTATAACTAAAAACGTTTGTACCTAACTTTAATTTTAGATTAAAAGTAAGTGAAATAATTTGTCCAAACTAATTTTGAAATATGTTTAATAAGCAACAAATTATTATTTTTCATTTTTCATATTTAATAACTAGGTTTTGCAAATTATTTACTTTCATCTTTAAATTGAAATTGCTTGTAAACATTTCTATGTATAAATCATTATTTAAAACTACCTACTATTTGGAATTTCTTGAAAGAAAGTTCAAAATAAGTTGTTATCAAAACCAAGGATGCAAAAATCTCTAGGCGGATGCTAAGCAATTAGCATGGACTAGGGATTAATCATTTAGAGGGGATTAATTGAGAATTATCGGAGCTAGAAGTTTTTGATAACTCATGTATTTTGAATAAAATATTAGCATTTTGTTTAGTGTCGATTGATATAAGTTGGAATTTTGGGATTTTGAATGTGTTTATGAATAGCAAAAGAGGCACGACTACCTAAAACTAGCACATTGATGCACATTCGCGGGATTGAACCTTAAATAATGTCACATGCAATGCCTAAATTGGCTAGTACCTCATCGCAAGATCCTTTGGTCTGTCGATTTTCTCCATTTCTAACGGTAACTAAGAACTGGTGGTTTCCCTTTGATTGAAGTCCCAAAATCGAGTAGCCTTAGGATGAATATAATTGTGTGTACCTCCCGAATCAACCAAAATAGAAATCAAATTGTTGTTGATAACTACAGGGAGTCAAATTGAAATCGGGTTGGTGGTTCGAAGGAGTGGATTAAATGAAATTTTGGGTGTGCTGATCTAATTGTCTTTTGTGTCTGATGCGAATGGGTTTGGTGAGTCTTCATCATCGAGTAAGAAAAGTAAGATTTGTTTTGTACTGCTTTTGTGCCCTAGATGATATTTTTCTTTATAACCAAGCCTCTTTGGTTTTTCATTTCTAATAATGGGAGTCGTTTGATTGGAAGGTTTTGGATATTGGGTTGGTATGGTTGTTGCGGGGAGGGAATTGGTGGAAGAGGGGAAGGTTGGTTGCAGGTGAAGGATGGTCGATTGTAGAAAGGTTTGATGTCAGCTAATTTGGATTCGATGAGTTTGGTATGGTCTATAGCATCAGATATAATGGTTGGGCGAATGGAAAGTAGTTCTAACTTATATTGGGTTTCAAGCCTGAGATGAAGCAATTGAGTATAACATTGGGGGGGGGCTGGTTCATATTCTGTTTCTTAAGGTTTCAAAGATGGATTAATAATTGGTTACAGAGGTTGTTTGTTTGAGCTTAAAAAGGATTTCATAGGATTGAGGAAAGATAAGGGCCGAATCATTATTGAAGAGCTTTGGTTAGGGCTTCCAGGATAATAATTAATGATTCCTAAACATCCATCGAAACCATGTATGGGCTTGGTCGAACATGGAAAAACTATCTAGGTCGACTGGTTTTCTTTATGGGTGTTATGGTCTTTAAAAAATCAATCGGCTTGAAATATCCAATCAAACAGATTGGACCCGTCGAAAGTTGCTTGTTCGCATTAGGGAGGTCGTGAGTGGGCAATAGTTAGGTTGGGTAATAGAGGTGGTTGTCGATTTTGCTAGGTATTTTAAGGTTGTGAAGTTAGAGATGATTGTGGTGAGGAAGGTGGGTTAATGGAGATCATAGTGGTAAGGTTTTCTATGGCTGGGGTGATTTGTTGTAAGGTTGTGTTTCGTGAGGCGAGTGTAGTTCTGATGTCGGTACATTAGCCGTGAAGTTCGGTCTATTGAGTTCGTAGGGTTATTTGGATGTTATAAATGACTTGGTAGTTGTTAGAAAGTTTGATTTTAAAATGAATTGTCAAAAATATTGGATGGAATATATAATACCACTCTTATTAAATAGTCTCAAATTATGGAGAACTATAGAGTGGTCCTACTTAAACATAGGATTCACAAGAGAAAGGATGGGTCCTTTAGGCACCCAATGTTTTCACTTATGTTGAAAATGGTGAGCATGCTAGCCATCACACATGTGGGTGTGTGCCGACCAACCGACTCGACTTGTCCCGACCCATGCCGGGACGGGCTTGGCTTGCCTAGGCTAGGCTAGTGTGATGTAGAGCTCCTTATTATTTGGCACTATATTTTTAAACCGAATTTGACTTGGTAATGAGACCAAGTAAACTTAAATCTGGTATTTTCTCATGGCTCACCCCCGTTTTCTACTTAGATTTTTCCCTATATAAACCAAACTATTTGACAGAATTTTTATCAGTTTAAAACCCGAGTTCTCTTATTATGCCTAAAACTTTCTTAGATTCAGGCAATAATTTTTTCGGTATTATCGGCTCGCCAATCTTCGTGCAAGTGGTTGTTGATATTAATTTAGGGCTGTTTTATCCTAGAGGTGGTGCTACATCAGAGACTGCCCTGCACAACTTCAGCACGGCGACAAAACATCTTAAAGAGAGCGACATAATCCGTGATTCAGCCACAAAGACGCTACAGATTCAGATCGAGGTACAACAACTTTGAGACGCAGTGGCTTCGATTACTGACGATTCTACTGCCCCGACGTCATTATTTCATGTTTTGATTGTGTCTACTTCACCATTCAAATTCGAGGGCCTGCATTTTAAACGATGGTGCCAAAAGATAGAGTTTTTTTGACTACACAGAAGGTGGTCGCTGTACTAACAACAGACAAATCACAGCTGCCAGAAAAACCTAACAAAGCTGACATGGGGTAGATGCAAGCCTGAACAGAAAAATAAAAAGAGCTACATATTTGAATGGAGCAAGATTATCTATGCAAGAATTTGATCCTCAATAGACTTAGTGATGATCTATACGATTACTACAACTTAGACAAGTTAGCAAAGGAGATTTGGGATGCGCTGCAAAAACAAATGATACCGAGGAAGCTGAAGCGAAAAATATATTGTCAGTCGCTTTTGAAGTTTCATATGACGGATGACAAATCAGTGGAGGCGTAGTCGCATGAGCTTTAGAAAATTGCACATGAGATCATCTCCAAAGTTATGGTAATAGATGAACAGTTTCAGGCTGCTGTATTAATTAATAAATTACCTCTAGTTGGAAAGACTTTAAAAATATTCTCAAGCATAAGACTAAGGAGTTTTTATTAGAGAGTTTGATTATTCGTCTTCGTATTGAAGAAGAGGCCAAAAAATAGGACCAGAAAGTAAAGGTGCTTGTTGTATCTAGCAATAACACTAAGAAATCCACAAATGCGGGTTTGAAAACAAATGCAAAAATAACAAAAATCAAAAACACAAACAAAATTAGAACCGCAACAATCAGCCTAAGAAAAACCAGTAAAATGCATCCCTAAAAATTGGTACCGGACAGCTGTTCTTATTTACAACTGTGGCAAACCAGGCCATATGAGACATATCGGAATAGGCCAAATCTTGCACCGCAGGCTAACCTGACTAAAGAAGCCCTTATGGCTATGCTTACTGAATACAACCAAGTTGATGGATTAGAAGGGTGCTTCTTGCCGTGTCTGCTATGATCGTGGAATTTTTAAAACATAAAATGTTGCTAGTGACATGAAAGTGATGTTGGAAGACACCCCTATTGTTGCTGGAATTGGGACTGTGGAGTTAAAGTTTACCTCTGAAAAGAACTTGTTGCTGAAAGATGTGATGCATACTCCAAAGGTGAGGAAAAAATTAGTATCCGGTTTCTTGTTGAATAAAGCTAGTTTACTCAAATTATTGGATCTGAGTTATACACCATCAATAAAAATGGTGTTTTTGCTAGTAAAGGATATGTTGTAGATGGGATGTTTAGGCTAAATGTTGATTTAAATAAATTTAATAGTTCTTCTTATATGTTGTATGATTTTAATATTTGGCATGCTTGTCATGTTAATAAGCGACTAGTTCATAACATTAGTAACTTAGGCTTAATCTTTAAATTATCCATAAGTGATTCAGAAAAATGTGAATATTGTAGCTAAGCTAAAATTACAAAGACCCCATATAAATCTGTGTTTAGAGAGTCGGAACCTTTAGATCTAATACATTCTGATATATATGAACTTGATGGCACTCTAACTACGGATGACAAACACTACTTTATTACTTTTATTGATGATTGCTCTGATTTCGCTCATGTTTATCTCATGAAAAATAAAAGTGATGTGCTAGATATGTTTAAGTTATTTGTCACTAAAATTGAAAACCAATTTAATAAGAAAATTAAGAGATTTCGAAGTGATAGAGGAACATGATATGAATCTAGCCTATTCATTGAATTTTATAATCAACATTGTATAATGAGAGAATTGCAACTTATTTGCTTTAAATGAATGGTAAAGTTGAAAGATAAAATAGGACTCTTACCGAATTTGTTGTAGATTTTTATTAAATTCGTATGCAGCATCACACTGGTGAGGGGAAATTTTTATTAATTGTTTGTTATGTTTTAAACAAATTCCTAAATCTAAGAGCAAAATTTCACCTTTTGAGAGTTATAAAAATCATAAACCCAACTTGTCTTATTTTAAAACTTGGTGTTGCCCAGAATATGTTCGTATTCCTGACCCTGAAAGAATTAAATTAACAAGTTGAGCATATGAATATGTTTTTATTAGTTATTCCATTAACAGTAAAGCGTATAGATTTTTTTGATTTAAATGCTCAAGTTATTATTGAGTAAAACGATGTTGATTTCTTTGAAAATAAATTTTCACTTTAAACATATGAAAAGTAGAGGCACATCTACCATTAATAATCCAATAATCAAAAATAAATGAACATAATGTAGAAATTGATTATGAACCTAGAAGAAGTAAAAGATCTAGGATAGCTAAAGATTTTGGTCCACAATATTATGCTTATGCACTAGAAGAGGATTCTGCTAATCTAAAAGAAGCTCTGTCTTCTTTAGATTCAGAACTCTGGCAAAAAGCTATAAATGATGAAATAGAATCCCTTGAATCTATTAAAACTAGGCATCTTGTTGACTTACCTCCAGGTTGTAAAACTATAGGTTGTAAGTGTGTACTTAAAAAGAAGTTGAAACATGATGATACAATTGATAAATATAAGGCTCGTCTTGTAGCTAAAAGATTTAGTAAAGAGAAAACATTGACTTTTTTGATACCTTTTCACTTGTTACAAGAATAACATCAAGTCGAGTATTAATTTGTCTTGGTTCACTTTATGATCTACTAATTCGTCAAATTGATGTAAAAACTGCATTTTTGAAGGATGAATCAGAAGAAGAGATTTATACGGACCAACCTGAAGGTTTTGTTATACCCGGCCAAGAGCATAAAGTTTGTAAATTAGACTAATCTCTATATGGTCTTAAATAGGCATCTAAAAAATGGCATGAAAAATTTGACAATTTAGATATTTCACATGGTTTTAAAGTAATTGAAAATGACAAGTGTATTTATTATGAATTCTAGAATAACATTTACACTATCATATGTTTATATGTAGATAATATACTTATATTTGGTTCAAATATTCATGTTGTGAATTATGTTAAATCCATACTATGTGCGAATTTTGATATGAAAGTCTTGGTGAAGCGAGTGTAATACAAGATTACTAAGTCTGAAAAGGGAATTTCATTAGATCGATCTCATTATATTAAGAAGATGTTAATGAATATAATTAATTTGAATGTAAACCTACTAGTACACTATATGATCCAAGTGTAAAACTTGAAGAATACTGGTGAAGGTGTAAGACAGTCTGAATATGCGAGCATCATTAGCAGTCTTCGGTATGCCACTGATTGTACTAGACCCAACATGCTCTATGTCGTGGGATTATTGTGTACGTTTACTAACGGACCTAATATAGAGCATTGACATGCTATTGAAAGGGTAATGAGATACCTTAAAAGAACTATGAACCTTGGATTACACTATCAGAAGATTCCTGCTATCCTTGAAGGATATAACGATGTAGATTGGAATACTTTATAAGACGATTCCAAATCCACTAGTGATATATTTTCAGTATTGCAGGAGGATCTATTTCTTGAAAATCTAAGAAATAGACTATTTTTACTCAATCCACTATAGAGTCAGAAATGATAGCACTAGCCATAGCTAGTGAACAAGCGGATTACTTAAGAAATCTGCTGGCTGAGATCCCCTTATAGGAAAAATCGATACCACCTGTGTTGACCCATTTCAATAGTACCGTTGCTATTGAAAATGTTGAGAACCATTATTACAAAAATAAAAGATGACAAATTCGTCGTAAATACGATACTGTAAGAGAGTATATCACTTCAGGATCTATAAGAGTGGATCATGTACGCATTGAGAATCTGGCGGATCATTTGACGAAAGGATTGTCCAGAGAGAAAGTCTTTTCTACATTTACAAGAATGCCCATGAAATGAGAACTCAAAGAATGAGAAGTCACTCATAATGGTAACCCAACCTAATGATTGAAGATCCCAAGAACTAGGTTCAATGGGTAATAACAAGTTGTGAAGTGACATTGATTTAACATGCTAGAAGCATGTAGTCCTAAAGCGAGAGGAGGATGAGTTTAACTCTAAATGAAATTTATACTCAACATGGAGCGAAATACCCAGCTACAGGGATGCTCTTGATAGATTCACCTATGTGAATGTGGAAACGTGGTCGATCCTATGGAACTTTGGGCAAAATTTCTAGAGCGTTCACTAAACTGGGATAGACGTGCATGACATTTAAAACACGGGTGTAATGACCCTACTTTTGACTAACATTATTTAGAACAATTAATTTGATGAATAAAATAAAATAATGTTAGTGGTTAAGAGATTAAAATCTATTAGTTAATAAGAGGTCGTGCCTTAATGAATGTATAAGCAAAAGAAAATCGACAGTAATTAAGTAGGAGGATTATGATAAGGGTAAAATTGGAACATCCTTCATCCTAATACCTTAAATCCTTTTATTCTTCATTCCTTGTTCCTTTTAACATTCACAAACAAAACAAAAAACCTAAGAATGCTTGGCCGACCATCAGTAAGGAGATTCAAGAAGAAGAAAAGCTAGGATTCAAGTAGAAAGCTTAAGCAAATCAATCAAAGAGAAAATCTCAACCTTCTCAACACTAAACTAATGTGAATAATTATCTTACATCTCATTTTTGATATTGATTTCGATTTCAAGTTAAATCTGAATTAATTATGCAAGTTATATGCCATGTTATGGTTGTTGAAATAGATATATATGCATGTTGATGATTTATATGATTTTATATGGGTTTTATGAAATGTTTAGATTAGAACACCTATAACATGACATCCATATGATTTGCGTTTTTGATATATGACCAAAAACATTAATTTAGAAGTGAGTTTCAAGTTTCAAAATTTTCTAAGTAATTGTAGATTTGTTATGGATTTTCTTTGAGAGAAAACAGTTAAGATTAAGTTTAAATCATTTAAGGAAATTATATAATAATTTTGGGTCTGAAATTTATGCATGCTAGAAAACATATTAGAAGTGAATTTTTGTGATTTTTAGGGAATTTTCCTAAGTATTTTACCATGGTTATAAAATTATTTACGTTAAGGGACTTAAATGTTTTATACGTTATATCAAAGAGAAGAGCTTATTTGATTAAAACGTTTTAAATTGTAAATTATGAATTTGACAGCCTTTTTAGAAAAGAATTTTGATATAGAAATGACAACCAATCATATCCTAACAAATTGGAAAAATTAGTTGGAAAGAAATTACTTTGAAGGCATAAATTCTGTTTTTTTTTAGTTATAACTTTGCCACTTCCTTTGTTGCTTCCATCACCATGTCCAGTAGGCCTTTGGAACCCATTCGAAACTAATGCACATAGTATCAAGCAATTGATACGTAGTGCATTGGGAAAAGGTGAAAGGGACTGTGTCAAAGGCATGCATTCGAAGGGGCTGAAGCCACTCTAACTAGCTTTCGAATCAACCAACTCACTTTTATTTAAAATGAAGCTTTCGAATAAGTTATCATGCCTTTGTTTTTAGAAAGGAGCTTTCTAAGGAGTTGCGGCTTGATTTTTTTTAAAAATAATCTTTCGAAAGGATAGTCGCATTTGAATCTATTCGATACCTAATTGCTGCATTCATACCTTTCGAATCACAATGTATTCGAAAGGGGTGCTTTCATCTTTTGGCTTTGAAGCTACCTTCTCAATGCTTTCAAAAGGGTCATGTAGCCACTTTTAAATGGTTTCGAGGTAACGGTTTTGAAAGGGTGGGTTTCAAAGCCATCCTCTTCTCTAACTCTTTTACTGGATTAAAGCTTACGAAAGGGATACTTTCAATTCTGTTTTCTTTGACCTAATAGTTATATTAAATATTAAACCCAATGGTTTCGAAAGAAATGATTTTAAATAGTTTCGAAGCAATGTTTCCACAACCCTTTACTCGAGCCTAGTGCTTTCAAAAGGTATATTTTGAATGTTTCGAAAGATATGCCTTAAGACTTTCGAAAGGAAAATTTTAATGCTTTTGAAAAATAAGTTTAAATGGTTTTAATGGAGGATGTCTAAGATTTTAAGTAATCTTTTGAAAGATTTGTTTTCACTGATTTTCGAGAGGTATTGTTTAAGGTTTTAAACAATGGTTTCGAAGGTATTGCTTTGTTTCATGGTCTAAAGCTTTCTAAGTTAAAAAGGGTTTTAACTTATTTTGAAGGAATAGAAAATCCCATTGAATTAGATTTCATCAACATTGTTTTATGTAAAGCATATATCATGGCATGAGAATTTTGAGTAAAACAAAGAGAATATTTTTCTTGTTTAAATATGATTTAAAAAGGATAGATCATTTTGAAAAAAACATTTTCAAGAAAAATTGAATAAGGTAGTTAACCCTACGTTTATAACTTGGATATTAGAAGAGCAGATGGGACTGGTATAGGGTCGCATCCTATACTTTATGCCCCTAGCTAATATAAGTCCAAAATTTCAGTGTGTAGGGTTTTTTCGCAGCTGGGAGTAGATTAATGTTACATACAGAAGGGAATCTATAGAGTAAAGATAGGTTATTGGTGAACCCGCAAAACCATTAGGATCAGTCGACCTTGGAAGAAGATAGTTAAGGGCGGATAGCACAGTATTATGTCTAATAAAAGTTAGATTATTTATTTTGTCACGTAGGCCCGAGTCAGCCAGTGGTTAATAGTTAGCCTGATAAAAACTATAGTGTGGACAGATGGTCCATTAATTACCTAATTATTACGCAAATATGCTACTACTATTATTGTTATAATCATTTTGATTTGCAAAAGATATGATTTCAAAAGGATATTAGTGAGGGGAAATCTGTTCCGCTAAACGACTTGGTCTCACTTAATATCAGTAAACCGAGATGTAATAGAAATTCACACCAGGCTTTATGTCTGATTCGAAGTTTATATTTTTCCCTTAAACTCTTGGGTGATCAAAAATTAATCTGAAAATGAATTGTTAAAAGAAATTGAAAGGAGTACAGAATACCTCTCTTATTGAACAGTCTCACATTATGGAAAATTAAATAGTGGTCCTATTTAAATATGGGATTCACAAGAGAAAGGATGGGCCCTTTGGGAATCCAATTTTTCCTCTTATGTTGAGGAGGGAAAGCATACTAGCCATCACACATGCGTGCCCCCCGATCGACCTACTCGACCCGACCCACTCGACCCGACTTGGACCGGGCCAGGCTTGGCTAGGCTAATATAGGTGGAACTCCTTATTTTTGGCAGTATATTTTTAAACCGACTTTGACTTGGTAATAAGACCCAGCAAACTCAGATCTGGTATTTTCTCATGACTCGGCCTCGTTTTCTACTCAAATTTTTATCTATGCAACCAAACTATTTGACATAATTTTTATCAGTTTTAAAACCCGAGTTCTCTTCTTCTTCTACCTAAAACTTTCTTAGATTCGAGCAATAATTTTTTAGGTTCCATCGACTCACTAGTCTTCGTGCAAGAGGTTGTTGATATTGATATAAGGTTGTTTTATCCCCGGGGTAGCGCTGCATCAGAGACTGCCTTTTACAATTCCAACACAATGGCGAAACATCTTAAAGAAAGCGACCTAGTATGTGACCTAGCCATAAGTCACTATGTATTCAAATCAAGGTACAACAATTTTAAGAAGTTATGGATTAGATCGCCGACGAATCAATTGCCCGATGTTAATATTTCATGTTCTAGTTGTGTCTGCTGGGCCGTTCAAATTCGAGGGCCTGCATTTCAAATGACGGCGTCAAAAGGTAGAGTTCTTTTTGACTACGCGGAAGGTGGTCACTGTATTGACAACTGACAAACCATAACTGCCAAAAAATCCAAACGGAACCGAGACAGGGCAGATACGAGCATGGGTAGAAAAATCAAAAGAGATGTAGATCTCGACGGAGCAAGATTATATGTGCAAGAATTTCATCCTCAACGAACTCAGCGACGATTTATATAATTTGTTTAACTCAAAAAAGTCAGCAAAGGAGAGTTGGGATGCGTTGTAAAAGAAATATGATACCGAGGAAGCTGGAGCAAAAAAATATGTTGTTAGTCGCTATTTAACGTTTCGGATGACGGATGACAAATCTATGGAGGTGCAGTCGCACGAGCTTTAGAAAATTGCGCATTAGATCATCTATGAAGATATGGCTTTAGATGAATAGTTTCATGTTGCTATGTTAATTGATAAATTACCCCCTAATTGGAAAGACTTTAAAAATATTCCTAGATATAAGACTAAGGAGTTTTCCTTAAAGAGTTTGATTACTAGTCTTCGTATTGAAAAAGAGGCCGGAAAACAGGACAAGAAAGAAGAGGTGCCTGTTGTACCTAGTAACAACACTAAGAAACCCAAAAATGCCGGTCTGAAACCAAATGTAAAAAAATTCAAAAATTAGAATCCCAAATCAAATTAGAACCGCAACAATCAACCTCAAAACAAACAGCAAAATGCCCTTTTAAAAAATGGTAGCGGACAGTTGTTCTTATGTTACAACTGTGGCTAACAGAGTCATATGACATGAAAGTGTTGGAATAGGCCAAATCCTGCACCGCAGGCTAACTTAACTGAAGAAGCCTCTATGGCTATGTTTACTGAGATAAATCTAGTCGATGGATCAGAAGGGCGGTGGGTAGACACTGGTACTTTTCACCATGTTTGCTATGATCGTGAAACGTTTAAAACATATAATGCTGCAAATGATATGAAAGTGACGTTGAGAGATCTCACACCAATACTTTTGCTGGAATTGGGACCGTGGAGTTAAAGTTTACCCCTGTAAAGAATTTGTTGCTGAAAGATGTGATGCATACTCCAGAGATGAGGAAAAATTTAGTATCTGATTCTTATTAAATAAAGTTGGTTTTACACGAACTATTGGTCTGACTTTTACACCATTAATAAAAATGGTGTTTTTGTTGGTAAATGATATGGTGTAGATGTGATGTTTAAGTTAAATGCTGACTTGAATAAAATTAGCAGTGCTGCATATATGCTGTGTGATTTCAATATTTGACATGCTAGACTTTATCATGTTAATAAGCGACTGATTCACAACATGAGTAACTTAAGCTTCATCCCTAAAGTGTTTGTAAGTGATTCAAAAAAATGTGAATATTGTCGCCGAGCTAAAATTATAAAGACCTCGCATAAATCTATGCTTAGAGAGTCAGAACCTTTAGGTTTAATAAATTCTGTTATATGTGAACTTGATGGCATTCTAACTAGTGATGGCAACGCTACTTTATTAGTTTTATTGATGATTGCTATGATTTCACTTATGTTTATCTCGTGAAAAAGTGATGCACTAGATATGTTTAAATTATTTGTCACTGAAATTGAAAACCAATTTAATAAGAAAATTAAGAGATTACGATATGATAGAGGAGCTGAATATGAATCTAGCCTATTCATTGAATTTTATAATTAACATGGAATAATACATGAGAGAACTGCACCATATTTGCCTGAAATGAACGGTAAAGCTGAAAGAAAAAATAAGACTCTTACTGTATTGTTTGTAACTGTTTTATTAAATTTGAGTGCAGCATCACACTGGTAGGGAAAATTTTTGTTAACTGTTTGTTATGTTTTATACAGAATTCCTAAATCTAAGAGCAAAATTTCACCTTTTGACAATTTTAAAAATCATAAACCAAACTTTTATTATTTTAAAACTTGGCGTTGCTTAGCATATGCTCATATTCGTGACTCTAAAAGAATTAAAATAGCAAGTCGAGCATATGAACATGTTTCCATTGGTTATTCCATTAACAGTAAAGCATACAATTTTTTTGATTTGAATGCTCGAGTTACTAATGAGTCAAATGATGCTGATTTTTTTTGAAAATAAATCTCCATTTAAACTTAGGAATAGTTAAGGCACATCTAACACTAATAATCCAATAATAAAAAATAATGAACATAATGCAAAAATTGAATCTGAACCTAGAAGAAGTAAAAGAGCTAGAATAGCTAAAGATTTTGGTCCAGAATATTATGCTTATGCACTAGAAGAGGACCCTGCTAATCTAAAAGAAGCTCTATCTTTTTTAGATTCAGACCTCTAGAAAGAAGCAATAAATGAAGAAATTGAATCTCTTGAATCTAATAAAACTTGGCTTCTTGTTGACTTACCCCGAACTTGTAAAATTATAGGTTGTAAGTGGGTACTTAAAAAGAAGTTGAAACCTGATGGTACAATTGAAAAATATAAGACTCGTTTTGCAGCTAAACGATTTAGACAAAGAGAAAACATTGACTTTTTTGATACATTTTCATTTATTATAAGAATAACATCAATTCGAGTATTAGTTTCTCTTGCTTCACTTTATAATCTACTAATTCACCAAATGGATGTAAAAACTGTTTTTTTAATGGTAAATTAGAAGAAGAGATTTATATGACCAACCTGAAGGTTTTGTTATACCAGGTCAAGAGCATAAAGTTTGTAAATTAGAAAAATCTCAATATGGTCTTAAATAGATACCTAAACAATAGCATGAAATTTTTGACAATCTAGTTATTTCACATGATTTTAAAGTAAATGAAAGTGACAAGTGTATTTATTATAAATCCTAGAATAACATTTGCATTATCATATGTAGACGATTTACTTATATATAGTCCAAATATTCATGCTATGAATAATGTTAAGTCAATAGCGTGCCAATTTTTATATGAGAAATCTTGGTGAAGCAGGTGTACTTCTTGGTATTAAGATTACTAAGTCTGAAAAGAAAATTTCTTTGGATCAATCTCATTATATTGAGAAGATGTTAAAGAAATATAATTGCTTTGAATGTAAACCTACTATTACATCATATGATCCAAATGTAAAATTATTTAAGAACACTGGTGAAGGTGTAAGACAGTCTAAATATGCGAGCATCATTGGAAGTCTTTGGTATGCCACTAATTGTACTAGACCCGACATTGCCTATGTTGTGGGATTATTGTGTAGGTTTACTAACATACCTAGTATAGACCATTGGCACGCTATTGAAAGGGTCATGAGATACCTTAAAAGGACTATAAACCTTGGATTATACTATCAGAAGTTTCCAGCTATCCTTGAAGGATATAGAGATGTAGATTGGAACAATTTATCAAATGATTCCAAATCCACTAATGGATATATTTTCAGTATTGCAGAAGGAGCTGTTTCTTTAAAATCTAAGAAATAGACTATTTTGGCTTAATCCACTATGGAGTCAAAAATGATAACACTAACTACAACTAGTGAAGAAGCGGATTACTTAAGAAATTTGCTAACCAAAATCTTCTTATTGGAAAAATCGATATCAGCTGTGTTAATCCATTACGATAGTACCATGACCATTGCAAAAGTGAAGAACCATTATTACAACGGTAAAAGACGATAAATTCGTCGTAAGCACATTACTGTAAGAGAGCATATCTCCTTAGGATATGTAAGAGTGTATCATGTACGCAATGATGAGAATCTGGCGGATTCTTTGACAAAAGTATTGGAGACAGTGAAAGTCCTTTCTACATCTAGAAGAATGAGACTATTTCTCATAGAATGAGAACTTAGAGAATGAGAAGTCACTCATAATGGTACCCAACCTAATGATTAGAGATCTCAAGAACTAGGTTCAATGGGTAATAACAAGTAATGAAGCGATATTGATCGAACATGCTAGAGGTATGTAGTCCTGAAGCAATATGAGGATGAGTTTAACTCTTAATGAAATATATACTCTATGTGGAGTGGAATATCTAACTATAGGAGTACTCTTGATAGATTCACCTCGATGAATGTGGAAATGTGACCGTTTTCTATGGAATTGGGGACAAATTCCTAAAGTTCTCAATTTATAATTAAATTCATTTTATTTATAAATCATAATAATACTATATTTATAAAATTACATTTTCTATAACATAAAATAGTCAATAATTTTAAAAACTTTGACTAACCAAACAACAAGTGATAATAATCATACATTATCATTTCCTAATAAACAAACATACCACATACAACTATATCCATTTATAAAAATTATTCTTTTATATACAAAATATAATACTAGGTAAAATTATTTCATTTACCTATTTTTAAAAACAATATTGTATTGGTCTTCCCTATTAAGTGTTTAGAAATCCCTATCGATGCCATGGCATCGCATGTCCCATCCAGAATTTATAAATACTCAATAGAATAAATTAACACAATACAAAAACATTTTTATAGCACTAAAAAAATATGCTCTCTCATATACACACACACACACTCAGACTCATTCTAATTACTAACCCTATCTCTAATGAGTTTAACCCCAACAGGCTGAGGTATCTCTAAACCAAAGCTATGATACCAACTGTGATGACCCACATTTTTGGATGGTTTAAATTGACAATAAACCACACATGTCAAACTTAAACCATTCAAAAGGGTAGATTATCAATGGGGTTTAATAAAAAATAAAAGAAAAGAATGAAAACAAAATACAGAATCTCACAGCGAAATGACAAAATATAATAATCAAATAAACAGTTTATGATGCTGTTTTACAAATAACATTTGATTACACTTTTAGTAAAATCAGAGTTATACATACAACAAGTATAATTGGATAATGCAATGGAATAACATAATGCAGTGAAAAATAAATATAATAAATATTTGACCAATCTCCGTCTTCCTCCTCCAAAAATAAAATGACCTTCAATACATTGAAAAGCTCAGACTGACCCATGTGTACTGGAAGATAAAAACATTCGAGTCAGAACTAAAATATTCTCATGTAAGTCAAACCAATATCACGTGGAAAATGCATGTAATGGCATCAGAGATGTTAGGGGATTTTCATCTCTTATCCGGTGTATAACGCGAGTATAATAACTTGAGAGATGTTATGAGATTTTTCCATCTCTTAAGGATCCGTCAAACTATCTATATGTAGTAGTATACGCTATATATGTAGTGTCTATCAATAAAGAATAATATTGAAAATAGCGTTAAGACGTTACCCATATCCTCCTTAACACATTTTATATCAACATCGTAGTCTATACAGTACTGTAAACTCCACCGTAAACTGATGGGCTATCAGGGAGCACTCTACAGGTATGATACAAACTAAAATCGTAGTGGGCTCAATAAGGCATATGATAAGGCACGCGAGGCAATGCACATGGTAGGATTCAAATCGAGGGTGGCCACCATTCAATCACAAAGCAAAAGATATGGTTTCGAAGAAGCGTGTCCGATAGAAGGAGCGACCTCTCTTGACCCAGGATAGCTCCTGTTTTAGTCATATCAAGCTGACCCAAAGGTCAGGGCTGCGTTCTTGCCTCATACCAGTAGTGTTGGCCAAACCATCCTACTTCGTTCTGCATTCTCCACTACGCGCATAGTTGTTAAAGTGGTTTTGAAATTGGTATAGAGTATGACAATATCCGACCCCGGTCTCTTTAGCAACCAAACGTTTTTTTCACACCGTGGTCATTTTATAAAACATTTTTAATAATAAATTCATAAAACAGTTTATACCTTCATATCAAGATATCCATATACTTACTCCAAAAGTATAAATATATTCATAAATACCGAGCATGATTACTTTCAATCAATTTTGTAAATAATTTATAAATGTCCCCTAAACCATTTATAAACTATTTATATGCTTTAGAACCGCTTATAAAGCTATTTATAAATTCTAAAACAGTTTACAACTCTTCCCCTTTTTATAAACCTCTACGCAAATTCCTTTAAAACGCTTCCAAATCCTTTTATACAAGTTCTTTATAAAACCCTTTATAAAATCCTTTAAAACCCCTATAAACTCCTTTATAAAACCATTATAAAAATCTTTTATAAAAATCTTTTATGAAATCTCTTACAAAACTTTTATAAATTCCTTACAAAACCTTTATAATTCCTTTATAAAACCTTTTACAAAATTCTAAAATCTTTTACAAAAATCTTTTATCAATTAAAGTTATTATAAAAGTCTACATTTATTATCTTAAATCAAATTTTAAATAAATCTTTAAAACTATATTAAATATTTTAGATTAAAATTTTAAAGTATTTCATTATTATATTACATTATTTAAATTATATATTTAAAACTAAATAAAATTATAAGTGAAAAACCTAAATTTACATTTAAACCATATATTTACTTAAAATTTGAAACTTTAAAACATATAAAATAAATTATTTTCCAAATACAAATTTTAAATAAAATCATTAGATTAAATTTAAAATCAAATTTATAAATCAAACATACTTTAAAATTTAGAAAATAATTTAAAACCGACCAACGATGTCCGTATATAATTTTCTACCATATGGCAAAGTGATCAGTTAAATTAAATTTTAATTTTAATTTCGGAGATGAATATATATCATTTCAATCCAAATCAGGTGTCATAGGTATATATCATTTAATTTATTTTTTAATTTATTTTTTAATTTTAGATTTATTTGATGCCCATACAATCCAGGGTGAATAAAAGGAATAAATCAACATAAAACATCTAAGGTGAATAACAAGAATATATCGGCATAAACAAACATCCAAACATCTAACATATCAATCGTTAGGCATACATCACAATCAACATCCAAATTAGTTACATATCATAACAGATTACTAGTTATAAATTCTTGGGTGTTTAACTGGCAAACTAAATTCCAATTTCAATTTAAATGTCAATTTCAATTTAACTATCAAATTAAATTACACTATCGATGCAATTCAATATAAATATCAACTTTAAACTATCAAACAACAATTAATAAATTTAAATCACTTCAGGATTTTAATTTAACTAACATAAAAATAGTTTAGTCATTTGTGAGCATTTAAAACACTCATCTTAGATTTTTAGTCAAATTAAAATCCAAAAGAACGCCTAAATTTGAACAGTCTCTAAATATAGCGAAATCAATTCCATATTGTCCGGAATTTTGATACGATCCCATAGGAAGAAACCGCGTCCAAATCCGAGTTCATATATAAAAGTTGTTAACGTTAGAAGGTTTAAGATTTAAATTAAAATAAAATAAAACAAAAGGGCATTTAGGTAAATATACCATCGTTCATCTCGCACGCATCCGAATCCTGCCTAAAACACCTGCCGCTTTTCACGTCAAAATGCCGCTGCCAGATGCGTTGTCACCCAAATCCAAGACCATCGCCGACCTCCGCGCTTGCAGCCGCCCCTCTGCCCAACTCGCGGCACTCTCCGCCTCAGCCAAGCTCTCTGCCGTCGTCGTTACTTTGAACACCAATTTTTGCGAATTCGAGGCACTTTTGACATGAAGGAACCCATGGATCGAAAGCCCTTGATGCCCTCTATGAAGCAGCACCTCCCGATCGACGAATGAATGAAGATCCACCATTGGAATCGAAAACCTAAAATGGATGGCCAAGAGTACTTCGCAAATTTCTAGTCAAACAAAGCCTCCAATCAAAAAACGAATTGCATAAATAGATTATGTTCATCGAGAGCTTTAAAGTAGTATATAATTTGATATGTTTTGAGTAGTTTGAATTTTTAGTGTTTTGGTTTGGAATTGAAATTAGGGTTTGGGTTATCTGTCATTGGAAAGGAAGGAAGGAGTAGATGAGAATACAAGTACGTACTGAAGTTAACTGATGGGGTTAGAGGAAAAAAATCTCTTTATATAGACTAAGATGGATAAGAATGGATGGACAGATCGATTTGGGTCGAAACGATAACAATGACCCAAAAGCCCGTTTCGTTCCTGAAATGAAAATGGGTCATCCAATATATCGAAATATATGTTTTCTATATTTTTAAACTCAATAAAACTAGTTTCAAACTCTAATTCTATTGTATATAGAAGTTAGCTTTTGAAATCAGATTATATTTATTTAAATTTCTTTAATTGATTTCTACACGTTTCGAGCTCGCTCGATCAAACGATAAGTCTGATCGTTACGAAACTTGAAATCTTACAATCATTCACTATTATGGATCCGATAAAACTTGTTTTGTCAAAATTCGAGATAGTGCCTAAAAAGACTAATTTTACACGTTAATCGAAATAATCTATTTAAAAATCAATTTACTCACTTTTAAATTTTAAATTAAAAGTTAACAATTTTCATCGTTCTTAATTACACAGTAATTGATAATCTTTTACAATATTGTTTTCCATCTAATATTTAAATATTACATAAATTTCAGCGTTAAGTCACAACGGTAATAAATCCATTCATTATAATTAAAAATTCCAAACAAATTCTTTTATTTTGATTTAAATTCTTACATTAAATCAGCTATTACCTTATGAATATAATTAACATTAGTTTAATTTTATTACTTTCGTATTCTACGGTTATCATCTTAACTCATATTAACTGCAATGTTTCAATTATATTTAATTTCATTGATTTCCAAATTAATTTCAACGGATTAAATAATAAGATGAGAATAAATCAATTGTTACAACTTATCAATTCAAACATATTAATTTATTGGTTACAAACAAGGAGAATAATTACTTGCCAATATATGATTTCATATTCTATATTAGAACCAATTTTAATCAAATAATATATGATTTCACCATTAATACAATATTAAATTTTATTCCTAATTAACTGTTATTATTACCAATAATTGTAGTTACATTAAAACCATTGTCAATTTCATTCAATTAACATTATTAAATATATTCAAATAAAATTTTCCCATTAATAAATCATAATTTTAATTTCTAAATATATAATATTCCAAAAATCTTATTTAATTTAATATTTTTAATTATCAAAAGTACGGGTCGTTACAACCTAGCTATAGGAGTACTCTTAATAGATTCACCTATGTGAATGTGGAAATGTGGTCGTTTTCTATGGAATTTTGAAAAAAATTCCTAAAGCGTTCACTAAACTAAGATAGGCATGCATGGCCTTTAAAGCACACGCTATAGATCGCGCCCTACAAAGGTTGTAGTGGTTTGATGTCAAAGATAGAGTTCGAGACTACGAGTCACTCTGGTATAATATGAATCTTACTCACTATGCAAAGGTTCAAATCGAAAGATACATTTGCTTATGCACGATCTTACAAAATCAAAAATTGCTTGAGAAAAATATTTTTAAAAATTCAAGTAGGGGAATGTTTAAAAATTTGATTTTAAAATGAATTGTTAAAATTATTGGAAGGAGTATATAATACCCCTCTTATTGAATAGTCCGACATTGTGGGGAACTATAAAAAGGTCCTATTTAAATACATGATTCACTAGAGAAAGGATGGGCCCTTTGAGCACCCAATGTTTTCTCTTGTGTTGAGGAGAGAAAACATGTTGGCTATCACACGCGCGTCGACCGACGCGACTCGACCCAGGTCAAGCCGGGCTTGGCTTGACTTGGCTAGTGTGATGCAGAGCTTCTTATTTTTTGGTAGTATATTTTTAAACCGACTTTGACTTGTTAATAAGACCCGGTAAACCCAGATCTGGTATTTTCTCATGACTCGTCTCCGTATTCTACTCAGATTTTTCTCTATTTAAACCAAATTATTTGATAGAATTTTTATCAGTTTAAAATCTGAATTCTCTTCTTCTTCTACCTAAAACTTCCTTAGATCCAAGCAATAATTTTTCGGGTGCTATCGCTTCACCGGTCTTCGTGCAAGAGGTTGTTAATATTGATCTAGAGCTGTTTTATCCTAGAGGCAGCCTGCATCAGAGACTGCTTTGCACAGTTCCGGCATAGTAGTAAAATGTCTTAAAATGAGCGACCTAGTCCACGACATAGCCATAAAGACACTACAGATTCAGTTCGAAGTAGAACAGTGGTGGTTGAGTTGTTGGATAGCTTCATCGATTGGCGAGTCATGTTCAAACGCAAGTGAAAGCACCAAAATGATATGGTCTAAACTAGTTTTAATTGTAAATGTGAGATTTTTAGGGGGAGACAGGGAAAGATGAACGAAGTAGAGAGTAGAAGAGAAGAAGATTACGGGGAAAATAATATAAACACGAGAAAGATTGTTGTGCATTCATTTCATTTACTATTGCCATGTATATGCTAGTTATATGGCAAACTTAGCACAGTTGTCCATGTAAAACATAATTCAAGATTCCGACCAGCATATCAGAATCCTGGCCATTTCAGTCCGGTTTCGACGATGACCGGATCGGAAATTGCCTCGAAATCCATTTAGGATTAAACAATAGAAAAAGGAAAAAAACAAGTCTCATAGAACCTGTGGGAGAAGAGAGGGCGAGAGATAGAAGGCAGCATCAAGCTGGAAGAAAGTGAAGGCGACATCATCAAGAAAGCAGGGAGACGAACACAACAACCAATGAGACGCAAATTGATTTAGGTTTTTTTTCAAGAACTTGACATGTAGGATTGGGTTATTTCAATTCCTTTCTTGGATGTTAAGAGACTATGGGCTGAAAAATTAAACCAGTATGTCTGTTATAGTAAAATGAACTATATTATTGATCATACGGCGGTGAATTAGGATAAAATAATTAATATAAAATTTAGGTGAAACTTTTTTTTATCGTGTAAATTTCAAGTTATTTATATGAATTAATTATATGAATTTACAAATTTACAAACAAAAAAATTCCGGAATTAACAAAACGGAATTAAAGTGGAACTTTTAAAATTTCCGAAAAATTCAAAATTTCTCAATGACCGGAACGGAAATGGAGTTTGAACCTTGATATAAGCATTAGATACTACTTTGTAATTGTTTCCACTCATGCAATTGTAACAGAAAGCAAAAGGAAAATATTAATAAAACAATTTAGTTTTAACTACTTTTCAGTCTTCTAGTGTCCAGCAATCATATGGAGCTGTAATTAGTTATATGATCCATAGTTTTCAATAAACTTCTGGAAGCAGGTGGCTCTACATTTATTCTCTGTAACGGGCTGGTGGCCTAGTGGTGCGTCTGGGCCTTGGAGCTGTATCAGTAGTGAGGCGGGCCGTATCAGATCCAATAAACCTTTTTCTTTGCATCCAAGCTCCAAGGGAATTTCAATCATGTTTCCGACACATGACTTGATTAAATCGCATTAATAATAAAGTCAACGTGGATCCGATTCTCAACCTTATCAGTTGTAGCTGACATTATACCAATGAGGGGATAAGTTATGCATAACATTAGCAAAATGTTTCTCTTTGTTAGAATTAATTCATACAGGAAAATCTTCATACTATTATACATAAATCATAGCACACTACAACAAAAATACTCTATTACAACGTCCTTTTTACAACGGGCATTGGCTGCCCGTTGTAATAGCAGGCTACTACAACGGTCCATTCAGGCTCGTTGTAATAGATGTCTTATATAACGTCTTTTTTACAACGGACAGTCATTGCCCGTTGTAGTAGCACTATTACAACGGGTTTTTCATGCTCGTTGTAATAGAATGCTATTACAACGGGTTTTTCATGTCCGTTGTAGTAGATGTTAATTTTATAACGTTCACAAAATGCCCGTTGTAATAGATGTGCCAATTTTACAACGGGCTAAAACTGCCTGTTGTAATAGGTGTCAATTTTACAACGGGCTAAAAATGCCCGTTGTAATAGGTAACCCTAATTTTTAAACTATAGGACCCCAAAGAAAAATTATAGAAGCCGGCCCTCTTTTCCGTGAAGCAATACTCTCGTTCCTCTTTTCCTTTTGCTTCTCGATCGAGTTTGAGTTGTATTGGTATGTTATTTTCCTTTTGCTTTTCTGGTAGATATTCTTGAACTCGATCGATGATTCCTTTTATTTTTCTGGTAGATATTCTTGAACTCCATCGATTTTATTTTCCTTTTGCTTTTCTGGTAGATATTCTTGAACTCAAGATATACATAATTTCATAAAATTTCACAAATGAATTTTCAATACAGTAAATAAATCCCTCAAAAATTCCAAACAAATTTTCACAAAAAAGAAATAAAATCCGAATTTTCTGGTTAAGGTTTGGTTCAGTCGCGAGTTGCTTGGAAGGTTAGGCAATTTAGGTCGACGATTAAATAACTTGGCAATTTGGTTCGTGGATTAGGTAGTGGATACGGTGGTTGATTTGCAAATTGGGTGTAGTCGTGAATTTGGCGATTCGCGATTGAATTGATTTGCGAGTTCGATTAGGCAAACTAGCATAGTTAAGGTTCGAGCGAGGCATTGCAGTTTAAGGACGAAGCCTGGATTGTGGTCGCCGCGGTGGAGATGGTTTGAAGAGATTCAGGCGATTGGTGAGGAAGGCGTCTTGGTGGTTGGTTGTTAAGCAGCAACGGGGAGGTGGTTTTGGGTTACTGGGTGCTGACTGTTGGTTTGGCGACTGAGGAGGGCGATGAGTGGTCAATTTAGAGTGGTGGGTTTTTGTTGGTGATTTGGAGATAGGGGGTAATGGTTGGTTGAAGATCAGTTGGGGTGGTAGTTGGGATAAAGAGGTTTGCGATGCTAGGGGATAGCAGTTTGAGTTCGTGTAGGTCTGGATGATCGTGGTTTGTAGTGAGGTTGCTGTGGAGATTAATGCTGATCAGGTCAGGAGAAGTTTTGAGGAAGTTAGAGCAGTGGTTTTGATGGCAGAAGGAGTTCAGGTGGTGACGTTAAGGAGGAGTGTGGTCGATGTAGTGGTTGATGTTAAGGAGGAGTTCAGGTGGTGATGTAGTGGTTGTTTGCATAGCACAGGAAGGTTGTAGGATGGATGGTGTAGGAGAAGGAGCGGTAGGTTACTGTGGACTGTGGTTGTTTGTAAATTATGAGAAACAGGAATTTGAAAATAGAAAATGTAAATGCACAGTTTACAAAAACTTGAAACTGAAACGTGAATGCAAAAACAATGTAAACAGAAATGTGAATGCATTGTACTGCAGGTTGCTCCTACGTCATGTTTAAAGGGTAAATATTGTACTGCAGGTTGCTCCTATATACACGTTAGTTCAGATTGCAACATTATTTCTATGCAATGTGATTTACAAAGTAGAACATATGTGCTAATGTAACTACCATGTAAATCGATCACAAACTAAGCATACATAGAAATTAATATTAATGCGATGATTTCCATCAAAGTTCAACCCTCTTTGTATGGTGGTATTATCTCTAATTTTCGAAGTAATTTATCCTTGGTTTTCTTTTTTGGTACAATTTCATTTATAAACTGGTTAAATTATTATATTCAAACACTTAGTCTAATTTGTGGATAGAAATTTTTTCTGATAGTTGTTAACTGAAAGTAATAATTTAATTTTTTTTAGATATTACTTGAATAGATTTATGTACTTAAGTTAATATGGCGAGGCAAAGGTGAGTAGAGGATGTGTTGTCAGATGGTGCTTTGTATGTGAGTTTGGTGGCCAAGAAGTTGAAGCTTGATTTGGTGAGGGAATGGTAAGCAGCAGTAGGCAGTACAATTTGGTGGAGGTTGGTATATCAGGTATGCTGCTTTAGAATAGTGGATGATGATCAGAGGTGAGGAATGGATATTTGTAATTTTTTTTCTTTATAAACTTATTGAAGATGGTAGTAATGTTGGCAGTGGGGAGTTTTTGCTTAAATAAATGTGAAGTTGGTTGACATAATTTTTATTGAAGTGGAATGTCGGGGGTGGTATGTGGTGGTTATAGGTAGCAGTAGTTGATGAATGGTAAGGCACTGATAATTGGTATTTGATGCAGGGATGATGTTAATGAAGAGGGCAGATGAAGGTGTTTGGTTGTAGTGATTTGATGTAGTGGGTGGATGAGGTTAACAAGTAATGGCAGAGGTAGGTGGTGATTATTCTGTAGCAGTTAGCAAGTAGGCAAGCACTGTGATGTTTCTTGGAAATTGCTCTGTAGCAGTTAGCAAGTAGGCAGGCGCTGTGATGTTTCTATAGTGGAGATGTGTGTCTGAAATGCATGTGTGGCATTGTGTGTATGAAGGATGAGATATGTATGTCAAGGGAATGGTAGCAGAAAGTAAATGTCAGTGATGATGACTAGGATATTGATGGGGCAGTAGCGTATGACTGCAGCAGAGGGGATGGTTGGTATGTGTAGTGCAGTGTTGAGGTAAGATGACTATGTTGATGATATGTTAGGGGTTAGAGGAGATGTATGACAGTGGATGGCAGTATCAGTTTTGACTGGCGATATCAGTTTTGCAGTGGGATGGCACTGATGTGGCAGTTAAGTTGGCTGAGGGAATGTGGTAGTTGAGCAGTGCAAGGCAGTGATAGTATGTTGTGAAATGAAGTTCACTGTTGTTTGAGAGATGCAGTGTTGTATGGGTGGATGGTCATTGGGGTATGGGGATTTGGCAGTGACTCTTTATGGTGAATAGATGGAGGGGGTATTTGTAGGGCAGTTTGAAGTGACTAGAGGAGATGGTACAAGGAAGAGGTGGTAAACTGAAGTAGATGTAATTGAATAGTAAGGAAGAACCGCGGGAAGGATTTGGTTTCAGGTGATGTTTATGAAAGGGATGTTGTTTGTAGTGTGCTATGGTGGGAATTAAAGTAAAATAAAGAGAGGCAGAGAAGTAGATTTTATGGAGTGTGCAGGATGGTTGTGCAATGGAGCGGGTAGCGGGCAATTGACTGTAAGTGGATGAAGAGAATGTACGGTGGTTGACTGTGATGTTTAACTGGTGCAGTGTTGAAAGGATGGTTTGGGGAGTCTGCACAATTGGAAGTAGGAATTGACAGTGAGTCAAGGAGGATGTATGTGGTAGTGGTTGCTGAACGAGGAAAGGAGTAGTGTTGTAATGTTGAAAGAACTGTTGTATATGTTTCACTGGTGATGGTTTCAGATGAAGTAGAGTGTATATGTTTGTAAAGTAGGTTGGGGCTGTGAAGTTTGGCTGTATGTTGTGGTGAGTTTTGTGATTTATGTTCCCTGCTGTGGGGTTTTGATGTTGGATGGGTTTTGATGTTTTGATGCTGTGGGGTTTTGCTTGTTGAATGTTGATGGGCAGTGCAGCAATTGGTTAAAGTTGATTGTGTGATTGAGTGGGTAGAGGTGAATGTAGTGTTGTAACTAAAGTGATAGTTTATGTTACTGGGTTGTTTGACTGGTGATATGGTAGGTCTGGTTTTATTTGTGCCGTAGAAATGAAGTGATGAAGTTGTGGTCAGTGCAGTGGTGCGGTAGTATGAAGTGGAAATGATGGTTGTTTGATATAGTAACTGCACATATTAAACTCCTTGATCCTTTTGCACATAATAAACTCCTTGAGAGATAAACACTAGGAACAAATGCACAACAAAATGAGATTTTTACCCAAAATTACATGGTATCTCTGAATAATAATAATTATAATGAGATTGGTTATTTAAAAGACTATAGTTGACGAATATCTAGAAATTCATGTTTCTATTTGTATTGATTAGGAAATGATTTTTGTTGTGCAGTCAAGATTCATGGTGGATGAAGCATACAAGAGTTTATTGCTTAAGATGTTAGGAGTACGATGAAGAGAGGCAAAGTCAAGATTAGTTTCGGCTATTAAAGTAGCTTCTACTTGCCTTGACGCTTCCTCTAGACTAGCGATGCTAAAACCGGATACTATAGAAAATGTTCAAGAGTGGAACGACTTTGTTAAGGAAAAGTTGTTAGAGAAATTTGAGGTAATAAGTTGTATTTTATTCAGTATAAATTAAAAGATAAATAATAGTTTATTAATGAATTTCTCTTATGTAGGAAACTAGCAAAAAGTTCAAAGCACTGAGAGATAAAAATAAACTTCCACATACAATGAGCAGAAAGGGTTATGCGAGATTAGCTGAAGATATGGTAAGAAATGCATGTACATTTACATCAATAATTTTTTTTTTCTTTGTTTCGTCTTCTTGCTATTATTATTTGCACAAAAAGGAAACTGGAATATCAAATATTAGCAGAGACGACCTATGGTGCAAAGCCCATACAAAGAAAAATGGAGACCCACCGAATTCCGTTGTTGCCGATTGCATCGTAAGTTTTTTTTTATTCCTTTGAGATATGAGTGTAGATATTTATTCAAAACTCATATGTACTTGACATTGAGGGATCAATATTTCGGAGATTCAGTCATATATCAGCTCATATATATTTTCTGCGATCAACATTTCACTACTAGTATTAAATACATTGAACTGAACATTGAGGGATGATAGTTTATTCATATTTCATTTTTCTTGAAATGGTCTATTTTGATTTGTAAGCTAAGATAAAAGAGCACAGTAGTGCTCAGAGCTCTAATGGAACAACATCGGTAAGTGGAGATGGGGTGTCTCATGTTTTTGGAAATGAACATAGGGGAAGGGTGAGAGGGCTGGGTTTTGGTGTAGTACCATCTCAAATGGGTGTTTATTCAACTAATTCAAAAAAAAGTGATTGCATTGGAAAATCAAGTAACTCAATTGGCGGCTAGACTAAAAGAGTTGATTAATTTGGTCATGACAGTAAGTTTATATTTAATTAGTTATTGTTAATAAATATGTGATATGTGCTTACGAATTACCAAGTCATCTCTTGTACTTTTACAGAGAAGAAATGTTAATGTGGCGGATTTGGAGATCGCTGAGGCTCATACATCTCAGGTTAGAATATATAAATAATCCTAAATTAGTACATGAAATTTTGGTTTTTTTTGCGTAGAGAAATTGTTGTTCATTAATCATGTTAGTAGTTCAATTAGTTTAATTAGTTCACATTTCATTTATTTTAAAAAAAAAACGAAAAAAAAACCTTTAGATGACACCGCAACAGTAAGTTCCATACTTACCTTTTGAATCTCAATATTTTTATATAACCTTGCTCCATGGTTTTTTGCTTGCAGTCACACCGCGAAAGTAACAATATGCAGGTTCAAGATCAGCTTACTGTGGATGGTTTGGTGAAAAAAAGTGCAAGCTATTGGGTTGGCAGAAGAACGTAGTTGCAGAGAGGACGATAGCATGCACTGATCCTGATGCTTCAGTACATTTTGTAAAGCTTGGAGCGAATGCTTAGAAAGTATGTGTTGATGTAGCGGTGGAACCAGAAGCCTTTTTATTTAGACCAAATTCAGAGATGCAGACTATCAAAGAGGCCGTTGGATCAACCGTCGCGTGGCATAAAGACTTCATCTCTGTGGTATAGTATGATTGTACTTAGAACGTGATATTTGTAGCGGACTGTTATGTGTTAACGCTTTATATATTTGGCATGTAAACTTATCTAACTTTTTGGAGTGTTAAAATTTTATGACTCTAGCTTTTAGTCTTTTCGTATGTGATTTTAATTATTTTCCGACAATATTTAGTATTTGTATGGATGTATTGCGTGGATGCAGCTCTAATTTTTTTTTAAATTTGCATTTATTTTGCAACGGGCAATGTGCGTTGTTATATGAGCTTATTACAACGGTCGACAAACGTTGTTAAATAGGTATTTTACAACGGTCAATACATGTTGTGACATAGGCTATGCAGTTAGTATGGTTAGTCTATTGCAACGGCTTATGTCCGTTGTTATATAGTTTATTGCAACGGGCAACACAAGTTGTTAAATATGCTTTTTACAACGGTCAGTGCATGTTGTGAAAAAGGCTATGCAACTAGTACGGTTAGTCTATTGCAACGGGCTATGACCGTTGTATTAGAGTCTATAACAACGGTCATAACCCGTTGTGAAAAGGTATACTGCAACGGGCTTTACCCGTTGTAAAATGTGGTGGATCTATTACTACGAGACCTATTACAACGGGCACATGCCCGTTGCGAAAACCATATTACAACGGGCATTGCCAGTTGTAAAAAGGCTGTTTTGTTGTAGTGGCAGCCCTAAACAAATGGACAATGGTTGATAGCACCATGAATTTAGCGGGAACAATGGGTTTTGATACTGAATTTCGTAATATAACTGAATTTTACAGCATATTATTCGTCTCTACAATTACATGACATGCATAACATTCGATACACGAGCATTGAATTTTGCAGCATATTAATCATGTCTACGAGTACATGACATGAGTACCACTCAATACATGGGTGTTTAGTCGGTCGCTATTCAGAAACTCAGCATACCAATATGCAGAAAGTTTAGGATAACGACTCCTATCTTCACGTTTAAAGTCTACTCCAAATAGACCAAACCGTGTTGTATATCCCCATGTCAATTCATAACAATCAACAAATGACCATACAAAATACCCCTTTATGTTTGATCCATTCCTGCACAAAACATACTATTAGGAGTAATCATTCGTCAGTGGAACTCAGCTTTGAAAAACATGCATAGACATGCGTGTACATGCATGTCTATGCATGTGTGCACCAAGCAATACCTTATTGAATGAAGTGTGCTTTTGATATATTCCTGCAAGTATTTTACTCTGCCATCATCCTTTGTTCCATTCATAGATGGTTCGATACCATATTCTCCAAATCCTGTTGTGTTGTTTTATAGCGTGAATAGCAACTACAGAATGTATTCAATATAATTTTTGTCAATACATAGGTATTTATTTACCATTTTCATGAATTAAGATAGGAGGATTTTTGTATTTCACTTTGAAATAATCCAGAACTTTTTCCAGCACCTTTGGATTTAATGAATTATTCCATGCTTGCGTATTTGTCCAAGCAAAATCCTGGTTATACTTGTTTTCTATAAGATCAACTAACAGAAAAGAGAGTATTAAGATTTATTATATGAAGTTCATACCTTTACTGATCCTCCATTTAAAAAGTCTGCATTACCAACACAGATGTAAATTAGCAAAATATTTGTCTAATTTTAATAATTTTTACCATAATAAATGATAATAAATCTATGTTATAACAATCCTAGCCTGGATAATTACTTGTTTAGTACAACCATTGCAATCAAAGGGTATAAAGCAGTAGTATGTGTTAAGAAAAGAGAATAACAGGTTCCAATTACTTGGGGAAAAATAGCTCCAGATTTATTATTAACTTACGAGGTACATAGGCTGAGATGTCTCTAATATAATCTCTCTCATTTTCCTTGAAACTGTTTGGCATATTTCTCACATTAAATGGTCTATAGTGAGTAATTCCAACGAAATCAAATGAATATTTTAATTTGCTAGAATCTTCAAAACTGAATGAAGGCAGTCGCGATCCTACTCTCTCCTTCATGGCAGCAGGGTAATCCCCGTAAACAAGTGGATCCATAATCCTGTTACAATCTAGATAATGAAATGAAGTAGTAGAAGATTTTAACATAATGATTCAATGCTATGATATAATGACTTGCTGTATGATTGCATCGTTAAATTTTGATGATACAAAATCACGAATAGAAGGAAACAAATATGCAAAAATGAAAGTAATCACGTTTGTTCATTATGGAAATGTATAAATTATTGGATTGCATTTGAATGAAACGACAAGGAAATATACGCATGCGCACGTTATGGAATAATATATATGCAAAAAGATATGCATATTATTTCTTTCTTTGCTTTGGAATTATTTTCTTTCATTTTGCTAATTAAAGGAAGTAGTGAATTACTTGCTATGTTTGCATCATTTGTTACCATTGTAAATTGCCTTCATTATTTTCTTACCATATCTTGATAATTTGATTGATGACTCACATGAATTTACATTGGCTATATATAGAGGGTAGACTTCACTGTAAAGCCATCCTGATATTCAGTCGGTGATCCCAAATGGAGCGTCCCTTCTTGTTATGCTTAATTTGGAGCTTTGGTATGTAAACTTTTATCTTATAATATCTTATAACTCTCTTATGTGTAATAAAATATTTCTTCTTTGGACTGAATGTATACCACCCTAATGATAGTGGAACCAGTATAAATATTGTGTGTCGCTTTTTTCCCTCGTTATTTACTACTTACTTGGAGTAACAGAATAATTGCTGCTAGATTAAGTGATGTTCAAATTGGCAAATCTAAATTTTGTTTATTGTTTTTCCGCATCTGTGCAATTTTTGCATAACATGCATATCCAAGAACTATATATTACTGGAAACTATGGGAAACGGTAGTAAACATTCTGATTGTGTAGCCAAAGGTTTAGAGTTATTTCTCTGGAAAAAGTTAAGGTTAATTAGAGGAAAAAATATACTGTTATATGTATTATAAACAGGGATCTAGATAAATACTCTTGAACCTTTGTTGAAAATCAATTGAAATTTGGAAGCATATTTAATGATGATGATGATGAAGAAGAAGATGGTACTAACCACCCGATATGAAAATCCAACATTCTATTTGTTGCAGCAATGTCTTCTTGTAAATTTGTGAAAGATTCGAACCAGAAAGCCGCAATAGTTATTCCTATAATTCCTCCTTGTATTTCCTAATAGAAAATTTTTTCAGAAAAAAATGATCAACCTTTTGTTATGAATACAGAAAATTACACGAGTAACACCACAAAATATATATTGAAGTAAACCTAGACCTGAACTAAAATCAATGTGGTAGTTGAGATGAATTATACCAAATGGCCAACCTTGATAATGTTATAGTAGGAAATATGAAGAAATATAATATTAGGCCCATTCAAAAAATATTATAAAATGTGGTACCTTATACTTTTCTTTGTACAACACAGAGGCTGATAAATGTAATAGCAAAAGGTTGTGAGCAACAATATATGGTTCTTTTGTCGAATCCCCTTTCGAACAATTGAATACACCAAAAGGACTGGAGCAACGTTGAGGTGGAAAGGATCCATCGTCGTAGCCTCCAATTGGTTCCAAGTTCGGTTCATTAACCGTTATCCAATTTTTCACTCTATCCCCAAATTCTTTGAAGCATACATTCGCGTAAGCAGTGAAGTCCTCTCTAATACAAGAAAAAGAAGAAAAAATAAATCATGTATCAGCTGTACGAATTCATATCCTGATATGTATCTAATTTTCGTTTCATATACACATAGACTAACATTTTTGTTTATAGCACAACTGTTATTTATTCGTTCACCACACAAATCACATTTTTAAGGATTGAAATTTTACATGATTCTTGGGCTTATGAGACCTTCGTACTCAACTTGTAATGCGAGTGGAAGATCAAAGTGATACAATGTTACATGAGGCTCAATACCTATAAGTATTCAAATTCGTTACTAGCACAGATTTCAAAATGATTACATACTATAAAGAGTAGCGTTAATTTACCATAGCTAATAAGTTCGTCGATCAAATTGTTGTAGTATTCTAAGCCTTTAGGATTTACAGACCCCCTTCCATCTGAAAAAATTACAACTCCTAATGTTGATTTTTGGTGCTATGTATAATCATAATGTTTCCAAATAAAAATGAAAACATGTAATCTGTTTACCAGGAATAAGTCGAGGCCAAGATATGGAGAATCGATAGGCATCCAAACCTAGATCATGCATCAGCTTCACATCTTCCTGTCAGTATACATGAATACTTTCCATAATTTCATTGAATATGATTTGCTCCACAGTTTATTTATTCCATTTTTCTACGATTTCTTTTAAGCATAGCAAGGAAACAAATTACCTTATATTTGTGATACTGATCAGCTGATATATCACCATTGCATTTGTCCGTGGTCATACCTGACAAGGCATTAAGAAAACTAACAAACCATATAACGTACTTAATTTTCTTTCAATTGTAGTAGTCACATTATTTTGAACATTGGTTAATCGATGTTAACGAAATTTGAATCTAAGACCTCTGGAGACATACTTTATCCCATACTAGACGTCCGTGCGAGTAGGTATATTATCATCCAGTAAAATAACATCTGTGTAATGATAAATACCAGAATGTGTATAGGGCTCCCAAATGCTTTCCTTTCTTCCATCCTCCAAAGCTGCTCCTTCTACCTGCGATTCATATTGCAGATGCAGTGCAAAATAGTAATGATTTCTTTTTTGTTGGTTGCACTATGTTTATTATGATAATGATATATGTCAATGTTTAAGTCACTATGCTAGATGTAATCCTCAATATGATGATTGTAAGTACATAACACATCAGGCGATTAAATATCATATAAGAAACATATAAATTTTCAAGCAATTCAAATACTATACAACCGTTTTATAAACAAGTAAAAGAAACTAATACTATATCCAAAAAAATATACTTGTTCTCTTCTAAAAATAACAAACTTGAGATTGATATTTGATATGTTGTTAATTGAATAAATATGATTGACTGTTCATGGACTAGCTGGTCTTGTACCAAAATGAGTGTTGTGTGGGTAAAGACAGGATAATTTCATGTTTAATAATTGTTCGCACCTTTTCCCATGATGAGGGATCTGATAGGTTTTCTACAATCCATGAAATATTTGGTGCTAACAACGTGTAGAAGCTGATGTTACATGTGCATGTTCATGATTGTTGTCAGGCAATGATTACTGCTGCATATGAAGCCCAGACAAGGATTAGAGATCCGTTTATGGTTCTTTGAAACTCTCTTGCATAGCTAGTAGTGGGATGAACTGGAGTCTATTGTTATAGCAGGTACTGTATACTTAAAACTTAAAAGCAATGGGGATGCAAGTATAGAAGAAGGTAATGTGTGGAAAACATTGATTACGAGGATGGACAAGTTTTCAACTTTTTGATGAAATTCCTATTTATGTGCGAAGTAGTTAGCCAATGAGTGAAGTAAGTTTGGTTCATGCCATAGAACAAGAAAATAAGAAAGAGCTGCTGCTTTAGCTTGTTGAGGGAGATGACTGATACAGTAGCACGAAGGGAAGACCCAAATGTGCAGGTTGAGTGAGTCCCTATGATGGAAATCATAAGAATTTTGTTGAAGGTGCAATCAATGCGAAGCAATTGAGCATGTCAACCAAGTGGAAAATCAAAGTTGTGGCTGAAGTCATTAATGGAAGACGACAAGACAATTAAGAATCGCAATTCTTGAAAGACAGAAGCGTCTGATTTGTAAACTAAATGTGTGATACATATTCATAGAATGTTAAAAATATAATAAGTCGTTTTAATAAGTCAAAGAAAGTGTGCTATTTTCATGCTAGAAGTGGGTGCATGTGATCCTACATTCCAAGTTTAGTTTTTACTTCTTGCTTCAAGTAATGTTTTGTAGCCTGTAAAGGCATCAAGTTACTTTCAATAAAATATAACTTTTCTATTCTAAACATTATTCAATGGTGGTATCGGGGAATGCTCTTAGATCCTGGTGTTTTGATTTCCGGCAGCAATAGCTTTCGTGCTATTGTCCGCCAGGTCCAAAGTAGTCTGAAATATTGCAAAGCTTTACCCACAAATTCTCCCATAGATTTTAATTCCAGGAAATGAACAACCATGTCAAATATAATCTTTCGAAAACAATTTGTAACTGTTTTCAACTGTAAAACAGCTACCTGAAGAGCAGAGGTACCAGCACCGAATACAAACCCAGATGGAAAATCACTTTTCTTTATTCCAAATGAAGCAGCAGCAGCAAGTAATGTACTTAATATTGCAAAGAACAAAAGAAAGCTCAAGAAGTACCTCTTTTCATTATTCATTCTCAACAATGTTGTTGTATATACACTGAAGTATTATTCAGCCGCATATTTAAGTTGCTATAAGTTTATCATAAAAGATATATGGTTTCACGTGGAAACGACATATAGGTGGTTGTTGGATGAGTTTTAATCAGAACCATGCAAAAACCTTTCAATCAAAGTAGGAGAACGTTGAAGCATACACACCGTTCAATTTACCAACCTTAGTAGTATTTCAGTGTACTTTGGACATCTCGAATAGTGTGTGTACATAAACAGTAATTATAAATTCGTATCACACGATTGGAGGGGGGAAAACAAAGAAGACATGGATTATAAAAATAACTCATTAACAGCCACACAGAAACATGCCATCTTTTACAATTGAAGAAATGAAGAATATCAACTCACAAGATCTGCGTTATGCTAACAAGGCATTATCTCAACCGTTAATATCATATCAAAAGGCTCTCATGAAGACTCATTACAACATAACATGGCAAATACATACTGGGCCGCATTCTCAAAGCACAATACAATTATATAAAGTATCACCGTATCATGTACAAGTTGTAATTTTTTTTCTTTCAAGCAACTGTATCAATTTTTACAAACTTATGTAAATCAAGCTAGTGAATAAAATTCATTCCTTCAAAATTATCTTTTCGTTGCAAACTCTATTATGGTATCAGAACATTACAAGGCTTAACAGCCAAATCTCAAGATTTGTTAACTCATCAGAGAAGATTCATCATTTGAGTTTTATCATTCATCAGTAGACAGAGTCTCATCATCTGAGTGAGAAGATTTGATTGAGAAAATTAAGTGTCGTGCCTCAGTTCAAAGAACCGGACTGCATCAGGCCTTCCTCATCAAATCTACAAAGAAATCAATTAAGAAAGTTTCAGAAAACAGTTAAAGAAATCAAGAATCGTCACAAAAACTGAAGAAAGTGCCTTCACTCATCAGATTAAAATCAAGAAAAAGAAAGTTATTCATCACTTAAGTCTTGCGGTTGCATCTAACCTGGTTGTGAGCAATTCTTGTTCTCTAATTCTTGATTTCTGTCTTTAATTGAATCTTTGGTCACTAGCTTTATCATTACTTTGTTTGTATATAACCTGAAGTCATCATGTCTGATGATACAACTTCTGCCACATCTGCCAATGTGAGCAATGATCATCAACTCAATGCTACAGTTGAAAAACTTGTCAACACTATTGTAATCCCCCAAACCAATCTTGTAACTGCACAGTTGAGTGAAGATAATTATCTTCTCTGAAAATTGCAGATTGAAACTGCAGTCCAAGGATATGGACTTGAAGGTCACATTCTTGAAACTATTCCAATTCCTCCCAAATACATAACTGTTGAAGAAAATAAAACAGTCATTAATAAGGAGTATACAAAGTATCACAGGCAAGACAGACTCATCTGTTCTTGGTTATTGTCTTCAATAAATACAAATTTACTATCTCATGTTATTGGATGCAAGACAGCAAATGACATATGGTCAACAATTGAAAAGGTGTTTAATACACAATCTGCTGCCAAGGTGATGTATTACAAGAAACAACTACACAATATGAGGAAAGATAACAGTACTATAAGGGAATATCTTTTCAAGATTAAAGCAACTTGTGATCTCTTAGGAGCTACAAATCACAAAGTATTAGAATCTGAGAAAATTTTAACAATTCTAAATGGATTAAGTAATGACTATGAATCAGTTATTGCTGTTATTGCATCTCAAAAGGAGCAGCCATCTATAGATGATGTTCACTGCATATTACTTGCTCATGAAGCTAGAATTGATAATTAAAAACCACAAGACTCTGACTTCAACATCAACTATGCCACTCATTCCAAGAACAAAGGCCAAAATAATAATAAGTCAGATCAAAGTATACAGAGAGGAGGAAATTTTAACAGATCAAGTGGAAGGGGCAGATGGAATAATACCAATAGACCTAGATGTCAATTTTGCGAAAAAGTAGGTCATACAGCAGTCAAGTGCTACTTCAGATACTCAAATTAAACTAGTGGTCAAAGAATTAATAATCCCAGTGCTAATATGGCTCAGGGAAACTCAGAGACACAAACAAATTGTGATAAAAATCACAATTCTAATGATACAGCAAGGCTAGAAAGTGTTCAGGATGACTGCTGCTATCCAGACTCTGGTGCAACAAATCATATCACAAATAATCTTGATAACTTGAATCTTGGCAACATGGAGTATAGAGGTAAACAGTCAATTTGTATGGGTAATGGTAAGTGTATCAATATTACTCATATTGGTAATGCTTATATTAAAGGTAAGAAGCAACTGTTCTTACATAATTTATTAAGAGTGCCCAAAATTAAGAAAAATCTTATTAATGTATCACAATTTGCCAATGATAATAAAGTTTACTTTGAATTTTATCCAAAATACTATTTGGTTAGAGACATGCTAACAAAGGATATTTTGTTACAGGTGATACTGAAAAAGGACTGTATAAATTCAAATCAGTCAATAACAATGTGCACCCAAACAATCAGAAGAACTGTAACATGTGTGTGGAGCAAGACTCCAAAAGTGTATTTGATATATGGCATTACAAACTTGTCACCCAAGTGTGAAAGTTGTAAAACAGGTTCTTAGTGAAAATAGAATATCTTTTGATAATGTCTCATTACCGTATGTTTGTACATATTGCCAATTGGGCAAAAGTCATAAATTGCCAATTAATGACTCCTCAACAATTTACTCAAAACCTTTAGACTTGATTGCCACAGACCTGTAGAGGCCTGCACCCATATGTTCAGATTTTGGATACAAGTACTATATTTCCTTTGTTGATACACACACTAGACACACATGGATCTATTTTTTAAAAGCCAAGACTGAAACCCATAATGCTGTTATAAATTTTATAGTCATGGTTGAAAAACAAACTGGCAATCAAGTTAATGTAATTCAATCAGATGGGGGAACTGAGTTCAAGACTCTCAATAATTACTTTAAAGAAAAAGGTATAGTGCATAGAATTACATGCCCATACACTTCTGGGAAAAACGGGTTAGTAGAAAGAAAGCACAGACATTTAGTTGATATTGGACTCACTTTATTAGCTCATGCATCATTACCATTAAAGTTTTGACCTGAGGCCTTTAATACTGCTATATATCTTATCAATAGGTTACCAGCAAAGGGAATTGATGGAATAAGTCCAGTAGAAAAATTATGCGGGGTAAAACCTGATTATCGTAGTTTGAAAACTTTTAGATGCTTATGTTTTCCTTATCTAAGACCCTACAATGCCAACAAACTAAATTTCAGATCTAAACCTTGTACATTTATAGGATATGCTACTAACCAGAAGGGCTACAAGTGTTTAGATGAAAATGGAAGAATTTTTATCAGTAGGCATGTTGTATTTAATGAAAATATATTTTCTTATAATAATCCAGAAGTAAAAACAACAAATAAAGTATGCAACCCAAGGTTTTCAATACCTGACTTACTAATTTATTCTGAGAATGAGACTCAGAATGAAGAAGTGAGGTCTACTAGAGATCACTGCACTCAATCTAATGTATCTAATCAACATAACTCTGAGTGGGCAAGTGATCCTAGTCATGCCTTTCACTCTTCTGCACAAACAGAAAATGAGAAGAATCGGACAGAAGAAGATCATCAAAGCAACACAAGAGACATGTCAAATCAAGTAAATGAAGAAAGCTCACCTCATACTGAAGCTCATGCAAGACCCAGTCATCCCATGATTACCAGGGCTAAAAGTGGCATTTTCAAGCCTAAGATATACAATGCAAGCATAATTCCACATGAGCCAGAAACATATGAGCAAGCTGCAAAAGATATAACCGGGCAGCAGCTATGGATGAAAGAGTACAAGGCTCTTATAAACAACAATACATGGACTCTTGTGTATCCTCCAGACAACAAGAACATGGTTCGATGCAAGTGGACATATAGGATAAAGAAAAATCCTGATGGTAAAATTAATAGATACAAGGCAAGACTTGTTGCCAAAGGATATACACAACAATATGGGTTTGATTTTAAAGAGACATTCTCTCCAGTAATCAAACCATCCACAATAAGACTCATTCTCACTATTGCTCTACACAAAGGGTGGTGTATAAAGCAATTAGATGTCAACAATGCATTTTTGAATGGCATCTTACAGGGAGATATATACATGCAGCAACCACCAGGATATATCAAGCAGGCAAACTATGTGTGCAAACTGAATAAAGCAATATATGGACTTAGACAAGCTCCAAGAGTCTGGTTTGAGAGATTGAAAGTAGCATTATCAAATATGAAATACCAGTCTATCAAATCAGACAGCTCACTATTTGTTAAAATTAATAATTCATCAACTGTGTACATACTCATATATGTTAATGACTTGATTGTTACAGGAAGTAACAAAGATGAAATCAACAATTTCATCAACCATTTAAACAAAGAATTCTCAATTAAAGATCTGGGTCAGATCAATTACTTCTTGGGAATAGAAGTACTGAGAAAAGGAAATTCAGAACTAATGCTATGTCAGAAAAAATATATTCAGGAACTACTTGTCAAAACAAAAATGGATGGTGCAAATCCACAGCCAACTCCTATGGTCTGCAATCATCAATTATCTAAAAACAGGGGAGAAGCCATAAATAACGTTAAACAATATAGAAGTGTTGTAGGAGCATTACAATATGCTACTATAACACGACCAGATATTGCTTATAGTGTTAAGAAAGTGTCTCAATTTATGCAGGACCCTCTAGATGAACACTGGAAAGCAGTCAAAAGAATACTCAGATATCTCGAAGGAACTCTAAAATATGGACTGTCATTTAAAGCATGCAACAATCTAAACATAACTGGATTTTCAGATGCAGATTGGGCTGTAGATCCAGATGACAGAAAGTCAGTCAGTGGATACTGTATATATTGGAAGCAATCTAATATCATGGTGTTCCAAGAAGCAAACTACAATATCCAGATCTAGCACAGAGGTGGAGTATAGAAGCATAACTAATGCTACAACAGAAATAATGTGGTTACAGTCCATACTTGAAGAACTAAAGATAAAGAATAAAGAAAAACCAGTGCTGTGGTGTGATAATCAGAGTGTAGTATTCATGACCGCCAACCCAATACTGCACTCAAGAACGAAAAACATCGAAATCGATATATTTTTCGTTCATGAACAAGTTCAAAAAGAGAATCTGCAAATCAATCTCATACTTGCTGCTTACCAGAGGGAAGACACACTTACTAAACCTCTAAGCACAAAGAACTTCATAAAATTCAGATCTGACCTTCAAGTGAAGCTCATCGAAGACGAAGCTCACAACAAGGAGTCGAATCCAAGCAATTCTGCAAGGATCTGTATGATCTGAGTAAAGACCACTCTTTTTCGAACTGGCGCTCAGATATTCAACTCAAATCTCAACATTGGAACTCAAATTGCAGTAAATCAAAGAGACAAAGTATCGAATAGAGTTGTATTGAGAATATCTTGCTGATTCCTCTACTTTCAAACTAAAAGCAAGCATGAATCTTGCAAATCGCCATCAAACCCTAACCCTAGCTGCTCGGGTTTGAGGGGGGCAATTGAAAAAATGAAGAATATCAACTCACAAGGTCTGCTTTATGCTAACAAGGCATTATCTCAACCGTTAATATCAGATCAAAAGGCTCTCAGGAAGACTCATTACAACATAACATGGCAAATACATACTGGGTCGCATTCTCAAAGCCCAATACAATTATATAAAGTATCACCGTACCATGTACAAGTTGTAATTCTTTTTCTTTCAAGCAACTGTATCAATTTTTACAAACTTCTGTAAATCAAGCTAGTGAATAAAATTCATTCCTTCAAAATTATCTTTTCGTTGCAAACTCTATTATTTACAATAGTAATTATCTACAAAACCGAATTTATTTGGTTTCTTAATAATTGATTTAAAGATTAATTTGTTATATGAATATTGAATGGAAAAAATAAAACTCTGCGAGTAGGTATACCAGAATATTAGCTATTACTTTGAGCCCTTTTCAAACACGGTACACTTAGGCTATTGTACACATATAAAAGTATTACTGAGAGCTCTCTAGCCAAAGGCTAAATATCAGTGGCAGCTTAACTTAATTTTTTTGTTTCTGTTTATTAAAATAAAGGAAAAAGAAATCATAAAATGAGTTTTTGAACCCGTTTAAGGCTAAAATCAGGTTTCACAAACCAGTTTAGCATATATACATACATACATACATGCATATATATATATATATATATGTATGTATGTATGTATGTATGTATGTATGTATGGCGGTTAGAAAATCATAGAATTATAAAAACGAATTCCTGACCACTTTTTAATCTTAAACGGTTTTTTGACCAGTTTTTATACCCATGGTAGAATTTTTTTTTAAAGGGTTCCCACTTTCTTTACTTCACAATGCTCAAACTTCCACCGTTGGAGCATGATGAAGCCAAAAAAAAAAACAACTCTCACTTTGGCTTTCCTACAGCGGCTGGAGATGTTGTAACCATAGAGAAGCATGAGGTTTGGAGTCCATGTGCCCGCAACTTGCTTACTCGGTCATTTGAAGCCGTATCTAAAGTATAATAATGAATAAAAACACTTCTACTTAAATTTTGATATGTATCACTTCAATTCTTTATGGTGTGAATATGTTGAGACCGAAAAGTGTGAACAATATATCTACTTAGATTTTATGCACGGTGACCACTTTTGAAAACTTACTACAGGAACATATAACTTCCTAAACTAATTACAAAAATGGGTTTGTTTATGCCATGCAGAAGAAAAATTAATTATAATGGGGCTATTGCTCGTTTTTCTCTCAAAAATATAATTATCGGGCTCATTATACTCAAAGTGCGGCAGCAACGTCCCTCATGCCAAGAGTACACCAACATCTCGTGCAACCTGTCACTTGTTCCCACGAAGAGCCTCGTCACAAGGCCTGTCTGCCCCTTGATCCATGTCCAAACCCTGTCTGCTTCCCTCAAAAGCAATGGTCACCCGTAAACCATGTTGGACCACGCCTCCTTACTCCTCTCTGAGCAAATCCGCCTCTTGTCTATCATCATCTGAGCCGACCATGGAAGGCTAACTCCCAAACCCGCATGTTTACTCATGGGTCTTGTATATATCTTCCGCCAAAACTCCTCAACGAGCAGCTCTCTTTCCCGCTTCATTTTGTCTCATGTATGCATACATCTGACAAAAGCTCTTGGTCCCACTCCCCTACCCCTACAAAAGTGCCGATGACCCCGTACCGCTCCCCTGACAAAGCACCATGATTGTACGTTTCATCCGACAAAAGTGAGAGAGTTAGGAATATGCTTTAGATGCAATTATGTAATTTTTTACATATTTCTAGCACTATTATCAACCATATCCATAGTAAGGTTTTGATTTCTATTAAAATGTTTAATATAGAATGTATAAGATGGATCCCTTATGCATTAGCAATAGAAATTATCATATATGTTGTCTTGTCTACAATATCATATTTAGTTTATGTATTTGATTTGATGCATAAAGCAAATAACAAATCCGAATTAAGACTGCTAGATGATAACTAAGAGGATTCTCAAGTATTTGCAAAATATTAGAGAATTGTTTATAGAAATAATGAACTTCTTATGAAGGAGTTATAACGATCCGCCTTTTCAACCCCAAATGTCAACCTAATACATTCATGGTACTCATGTATCAAAGACCCAAGTGCTAAAAAAAGATTTTTAGGGTAAAAAAAAAAGCAAAAAGAAAAGGCAAAACGAAAAGGAACAAGAAAGAAGATGATAAAATATCTGAATCTCACAACGGAACGATAACATATAATATCAAAATGATAGTACAAAGTGCTACTCTAAGAAACATAGCATTTCAGAGTCATTACACTAAGTACTATCATTAGCCCGGACAGTTATAACATTCCATCCTCACAATTGTTGATATATATATAATAATAGTGCAGCTGAAATAAGAATACTACGATAGGCAAATGGAAGCATCCAACTCACCTTCTGAAGCTCCAAAGCATATCAATAAAATCATATCTTTCTCAAACTTCTCGAAAAAGGACTCGAGGAATTAAGAAAAAGATAAAACCATGAGTCATATATAAGTCTACTGTAAAAAACTCAAGAAATATGTGAATAGCATATAACAATATCTTTCGAGACCACCTCTATCATCGGATTGGTTTTTTCCTCAAAAGAATCAAACCCGGCTAATAAGTACATAAGACGATTTAATAGATAATGTCTAGGATGTAGAATGTAAATCAGAAAGTGATTGTGCTGCTTGCATCTCACAACACAACAATATTATAAGTACATGTAAAACTGCTAAGGTATGTTCGCATGTGGATTTCCCTAGAGGCATCTTCGGTACATCGAGGTCGTCTCTTGACAAGGGTCAGAAAGTACCTTTTGAAACCATGCATATCTCTACATAAAATATGTCACAAAGGTAAACACACTTGCACCACGTCCGAACACGAGATGTTGAATACCATCAACTCCTGATGCCAACCAATCGAAAGCATCTTTAAATATTTTGAGTTGATGTACACTTTTGGATTAGCTAAATCCCTTGGCTATGCATCCTGCTCTATTTTCTATCACTTTTGATGGTGAAGTCATGCTTAACATCTCATGACACGAGTCTTCACTACTCAAACAGATCTCGAACCTCTCAATGGATTTTAGCACAAGTTGTCCGACAAATGCTTACATGTCCTCTTTTTGGAATCAACCTCGAGATAGACAGTATCCTCACTAGCATTGTTTGAAATGTTAACGTTGACCTCTCCCTTAGATTTAACCTTAGGATAGATTGTTCAACTCTATAACATTTCACTTCACAATACCTTCTAAAACACAAAATTCGTGTATCGGTTTTGAAGTTATTTTTGGTAAGTAATGCATAAGTACACTTATCTGATCCCGATCTCTTCAAAATTAAGTTGGTTAATTTGTAATTAACTTCTAGTTCTTTTAGAAGTAAGCGAATAATATAAAGGAGTCCTAACCAAGGAATCACTTGTATCTCATTCTTAAATCAAGAGACGTTTCGTACTAATGAGTCTTCTCTGGAGGATCTCAAAACATATGAAGCCGTAAAGCTATTATATACTTTCTAAATTAATTTGGTCAAATTCCATAGTGGATTAATCGACTATCTAGTATGAAATAGTAACAATTGCATGTGAAAACCAAGTCTCGTATACTTACCACATTTTCGACCTTCTCAATTTACAGTGTCCCTCGGTTAATAGTGAAGCCGGTAGGTTAGAGAACTGTTTTCTTTCAAGCCTTACTCGAGCATCATTCTTAACTCTCATAGATAAAACAAACCTACTTTGTCGGCTTTTAGTGCTAAGTGTGGGATTAAATACTTTCCATAAATGAGTAAACACATAAAGCACGATTAAGTTACTTAAGCGACTCACGATTCCCTTTTTATTTAATTAATTCTTTTTATTAAATTAAAATTCTTTTTATTAAATTAAAATTCTTCATAAATACTGATATATATATATATATTTAAAATACTTTTACAAAAGATATATACATGTATACTACTGTTTCACTATTCATTTTTACTCTTTTTAAAACTTAGAAATGTATTTATATCCTTATCCCAAATGCTATAAGAATATTCACAAATCTTAGATAAGATTTCACATCTAAAAAGGTATATTTAAATGGGTTAAAAAGAAATGCTATTAAAACAATGTCACTATAAACCCAAAACTATTTTATACTTATCATTATATTTAAAACATTCTTTTCAAAGATTTAAGTATATCTACACCTATATAACAAAGTAATGTACTTTTAATTAACTTTTGAAAAAAAATCGTTTAGCTTAATGTTATAACAAAACCACTTTATCCCTTTATAAAATACTTTACTTGCATTTTTAAACTTATATATTTTAAAACTACTTATAAATAGGTTTTAAATATCTATATAAAATATTATTTAAAATAACTAATTTAAATTTAACAAAATCATAAAAAAATATGTTATATATTTATAAACCCTTTAATTTAAAAATTCATAAATAATTATAAAAAACATATATAACTTGAAACCACTTTTAAAATACTCTAATTAATGTCTCTAAACATCCCTAAAAAGGTTATAGAAAAATACTTGCTTAACCGTCAATTTAAACCATTTGAAGTTTCAAACAACAGAATTTAACAGAAATTATGTCAAAAGTTCAAAAACACCAAAATGTTATTTTGGTTAGTTGTCGTGGTTTCCTATTTATGCCACAAAACCAATTTTATATGCTTTAAGTTCGACCAGTTTTTAATTAGCCACAAATCGATCTAAAGTCCAATTTTTTACAGTAAGTACTTTACTTATTTACTTGATAAATATGAAAAAAAAAAAACCTAGGGATGTCTATCAAAATCATACTAAAAATCACCGAATACAAAGCATTTACAAATGCATTCATAGCGACCTTTTTGCTTCTAACTTTTCAAACTGTGTTCGATCATTTCTATAGTTTTCCAAACCTTTTCCTTGCTATTCCATACACTATTATAAGTGTAAGACACACCAAAATCATATAATTTCACAATATATTCACATCTAATCATTTAACATAAATTAAAACAAAAGATATTCAGAGTGCACTTATAGCGACTATTCTCGCTTCAAAAACTCTCAAACGCACTTCAATGCCACACACAACCAAACCAAATATGTAAACCCAAAGTCAAGGCCATATACAATACAATATATACAATCAAATGGTGAGTAGACTTACCTCAAAACCAAGCTAACACAAGCATAAGCCGCCAAGAACAAATGAACACTTCTTATCATCGCCAAATATCCAAAAAACTTCAACTTTGCTTAACTTTTGCACTTGGCCACCTATTCTTCTCTTTAATGCTTCCGTCCTCAAGAAAGTGTCCCATTTTTGTCAACTTCCTACAACTTTATGATGCTTTTCCTAGCCCCTAGCTTGTTCTTGAAAGTGTACGTGTAGTACTAAGGATCGTGTAATATGGTATATAAATGCGGAAACTGATAATAGCAGTAAAATAAAAATTAAAGTAAGCATACCAGAAATTTTATACTGGTTCGAACTTCCCGTTCTACGTCCAGTCCCAGAATATCCTCTGGATTTAAACTAAACCCCTCACTTAACCCGGAGGAATAGGTATACGACACCTAAGCAGCCGAACAGGAATTTTTCCGCCTCAACAGCCGAAGAGGACTTTAACTTCAATACAAATAGTTTGTTGACAAATGTCTCCTGAATAACACTGATTGTCCTTTGATAGTACAACTTTCCTATAATCAAATCCTCAAGAGTATATATATGTGTGAAGATTTAGAAGGGAGATAATCACGTAGAATCGAAGTTTATGATTAAAATCAAGGATTCTAGTGATATTAAATAAGAATGAATGCTTTTATTTGCAGAAATAAATAGAGAATAGATTTCAGAATTATAAACAAGAATCGGTGATTGTAGAAGTGATTTGAACATGTTTATATAGTTGTAAAATAGTTACAATCTTTCATGAAGAGTTTCAATCAAAAGTTGTGTCCGTATCTCTTGGATTGAGGGACATTCCTTTTCATAAAACAATCGCAACTCTTCAGAAAACTAGCCGTTATATGCAGGTCGGTCGACCGGAAAAACTGGCCGGTCAGCTGAGTTTGAAATCGTGTACAAAAACAGAGAGTACCTTTGCACTGACTACAGGGTCGGTCGACCGAAGTTTCTGGTCGGTCAGCCGACCTGTTGTTAAACAAAAACAGTAGTAGCTCATTTGGTTAGAGTACTTGCCTTCCAAACTAATGACCCGGTTTCAATCCCCGCTCCATGCATTTTTTGTAAACTTGATTTTGATTAAAATATGCAAGCAAGTTTATTTGAATGTGAATGATGATTCTTGAGGAAAGATTTTAACAAAGCACTAAACTAGACTCTATATACATATTTGATGACTCTTGTTAAAATATATAACTATACAAACCATATATTGAGCCGATGAGTCTGAATGTTACGTAGTCGTAGAATCATGAATTGTTGTGTATTGTCAGCAATCAAAACCTATGATCCAACATTCTCCCCCTTTTTGATGATGACAACTTCATTTGTTACGAACGAATCTTTGACAAGCTTTGTTGATCTTATCTCCCTCACTGAATATATTCCTGTAATTGTGCTTTAGATTTCTCCCCCTGAATCTATGCTATATATTCCTGTAAATAATTAATCTTTTCTCCCCCTTAATCTGTGCTTGCATGATTTATTCCTGCAAATAGTGTTAGAACAATATCTTTCTCCCCCTTTGTCATTGACAAAAAGGAGAGTTTATATAATGATATAAATTATATTTCACATAAGTGTTAACATAGAACAATATAAAACAAAATAACTACTACTTATAATGTAAGGTATAAGAAAATTAACATTTAAAGCGTGCGATACCCAGGCTTCTTATAGTTTCCTAATTTTTAGGAAACCATACCCATTTGGGTGTGGTTGAACCATTATAAATATAATTTTCATTATTAACTATCATATTAAAATAATTATCAATGTATTTTTCTCTGTTTTTCCAATTAACAGGAACCCAAATACTTAGATAATTTTTATTCATGTTTCCTGTTAATGATTTTGTACTTCTAGAGAAATTATCAACATTATAGGTCATAGTAGTATTTGAATTTCTATAAAGATTGGATTTAGGCTTTACTCGAAATTTAGTATTAGCACTATTATTTTTACTATACATGAAAACATATCTAGTGCTATTTCTACGATCAATTTTATTATATCCTAAACCACTTTTATCACTGTGAGCTTTTGAATTCTTAACATAACCTAATCCCTTTTTATTTGAAGCAGGTTGAGAATTTTCAATAATCCTAGATAAATTTTCTTTCCCTTTATTAAAATTGGAAATATTTTTAGTAATGTCATCAAGCTTAGTTTTGAGACTAGTGTTATCTAACTCAACAATTTTAATTTTTGTTTTTAACTCATGATTTTCAGAAGCTAGAGCGCTATTCTTTTCTTTTTGAGCTTCTATTTCTTGATTTAATAGAGCGAGTTGAGAATTGTCAAAGAGTGAATTTTGAATTTTCTCAAGTTCTTCTTCTAATATTTTCTTCTCGTCTTTAAGCATATCTCTTTCGAATTCTGCTTTCTTCTGATTTTCCAGAGCCTCCTTATATTTTCTTTTGAGACTTTTTAAAGTGTCTAGAAGTTCTGAATTTATTTCTATTATATCATCAAAAGTTAGATCACTAACCTCATTATCTTTTGCCATGAAGCATTTGTTTGTTTGCTCCTTCGATTTTTCTTTATTGCTTTTCCTCTTCTTATTGCCTTGACTAGATCTCTTTGTAGCCATTTATTCTAGAATGTTGTTACGATCTCTAGAATACCAGGCTCTGATACCAAATAAAAGTATACGTGTAGTACTAAGGATCGTGTAATATGGTATATAAATGCGGAAACTGATAATAGCAGTAAAATAAAAATTAAAGTAAGCACACCAGGAATTTTTATACTGGTTCGAACTTCCCGTTCTATGTCCAGTCCCAGAATATCCTCTGGATTTAAACTAAACCCCTCACTTAACCCGGAGGAATAGGTATACGACACCTGAGCAGCCGAACAGGAATTTTTCCGCCTCAACAGCCGAAGAGGACTTTAACTTCAATACAAATAGTTTGTTGACGAATGTGTTCTGAATAACACTGATTGTCTTTTGATAGTACAACTTTCCTATAATCAAATCCTCAAGAGTATATATGTGTGTGAAGATTTAGAAGGGAGATAATCACGTAGAATCGAAGTTTATGATTAAAATCAAGGATTCTAGTGATATTAAATAAGAATGAATGCTTTTATTTGCAGAAATAAATAGAGAATAGATTTCAGGATTATAAACAAGAATCGGTGATTGTAGAAGTGATTTGAACATGTTTATATAGTTGTAGAATAGTTACAATCTTTCATGAAGAGTTTCAATCAAAAGTTGTGTCCGTATCTCTTGGATTGAGGGACATTTCTTTTCATAAAACAATCGCAACTCTTCAGAAAACTAGCCGTTATATGCAGGTCGGTCGACCGGAAAAACTGGCCGGTCAGCCGAGTTTGAAATCGTGTACAAAAACAGAGAGTACCTGTGCACTGACTACAGGGTCGGTCGACCGAAGTTTCTGGTCGGTCAGCCGACCTGTTGTTAAACAAAAACAGTAGTAGCTCATTTGGTTAGAGTACTTGCCTTCCAAACTAGCGACCCGGTTTCAATCCCCGCTCCATGCATTTTTTGTAAACTTGATTTCGATTAAAATATGCAAGCAAGTTTATTTGAATGTGAATGATGATTCTTGAGGAAAGATTTTAACAAAGCACTAAACTAGACTCTATATACATATTTGATGACTCTTGTTAAAATATATAACTATACAAACCATATATTGAGCCGATGAGTCTGGATGTTACGTAGTCGTAGAATCGTGAATTGTTGTGTATTGTCAGCAATCAAAACCTATGATCCAACAGTTCTAAGACATTTTCCAAAGTTGAGAGGGATTGAAGAAGATTTACTTTGATTAAAGATTGATTAGTAGAGATAAAAGGGGATTAAGACTAAGTTGTTTCTATCTTTATAAATCAGCAAATGGGTTAATGAAATCATATGAAGATCCGTATGTAGAAGTGGCCAATAGGTAACCTCTCACCTCTTATGCAACGACCCAAAATTTCGGACATTTCATATTTAAATATTTGAATATTGGATTGGATGTTATCATATTAATGTAATAACTTTGATAATCCCCTTTTAAATCATAACTAATGATGGTAAACTTATTTTAGAAAATAAGTTACTTTGAAGAAAATCGATAATGTGATAGAAAATCGTTTTATCTACAAAAAGCTTTTTATACGTCATAAATTGTTCAAACTTTTTTACATACTTATTTGCTTTGGAAATCAATAATACGAAATAAAAATATTTTGCATTTATGGAAAATAAAATATTTGATGATGTCATGGGTGATGTCATGGGAAGATATTTTGAAAATGAGCTTTTAAGGAAAAACTTAAGTGTTATGTAAAAGATAATGAGGTGTAAAGTAAGAGGAACATGCAAGGCACATGAGGAGGGGTCTTGGCCGTGTAAAGAGAAGGCTTTGGTTTGTATTAACATTCATTATTCACAAAATCTTGAAAATATATATAAAAGGAACCAAAAATGGTAGAAGTGATTGACAGTAATCCATTTCAATCTTCATTAATCTTTCTCTAATAGTTCAAATCTCTTCCAAACTTCATCAAAATTTCACCAACACCTTAGAACACCTTAAGAAGCATGGATCTGAAGTCAAAGTAGAAGAAAAGTGAAGATGATGGAGAATTCATTTTGGGCTGTGAGCATTGGATGATGGAGGGTGGAGATGCTTTGTGATTTTGGCGCTAAAGGTTGAACCTTTAGGATTTTGGTGATGATAGGAAGTGTTTTTTATTCTTTTAAGTTTTGGCTTTTTGTAGGCTTGGATTTGGATGACTTATCTCACTATCTTGTATGTATTATGTGTGTATGTATCTCTCTGTTTGTGTGCAAATATAGAGTCAAAGTGACATTAACAAATTAAAGTTATAAACTTTGGACCCCTCATGCGTCTAAAAGAAAATGATAGTTGTATATTGTATAACATCACTTCTACTACCTTGACCGTTGTATATTGTATAACATCACTTTTATCACTTTCTATAATATATGGAATGGCCTTGAATTGATATTTAAATGGTTTTTTGGATTGTGTGTTGAATTGAACTACGTTTGAAATTTTTTAAAGTGAGAATAGTCATTATAAGTGCACTTTGATATCCCTTAACATTAACTTATGTAAATGGAAGATTTATGATCTTAACTTGAGATAATTTGATTTGGTTGTTCTCTACATATATTTTGGTGTATGGAGTAGTAAAGAAATGGTTAGGTTAGTGTAATGACCCTAATGTTTAATATCATTACTTGGAACATTTAATTAGGTAAATTAAATGAAATAATGTAAAGTGGTTAATGGATTGAGATTTGTGATTAATAAGGGTAGCCTTGCTATATAAAAATGAGCTAAAAAATTAAAATGTTAAGCCAAATAGATAAGGGACAACATGAGAATAGGACACTTTTATATACCCTAAACCCCACCATTCACACGTTCATTTTTATGTTCACAAAAGAAAAGCAAACTTGAGGCCAGCCACCACTAAGGGGAAACAAAAGAAGATAAAGCTAAGACCAAGAGGAAAAGCTTAAGCAGCTTAATCAAGATCAAATCTCAAATCCTTAACATCAAAGCTAAGGTGAATAATGAATACATCTCATTTTTCTAATTGTTTTCTGTTTTAAGGATAATCCGAAATTATTTGCAATGTTATGCCATGATTTTAAAGGATAAAATATTTATATATGCTTGTTGATGGTTTATGATTATTTATATAGATTTATGATATGTTTAGTGTGAAGACTCTATTAAATGACATACAAATGCCATACGAATTTAGATTTAGATCATAAATGATATTTTAGATATGGGTTTCAATTTTCATAATTTTTTTGAATTAATGTGGATTTTATATTAATTTTCTAGTGTAGAAAATGATTGTTTGGGTTTAAAATAATTTATGGCCAAATTATTTATGTTTTGGATCTGAAGTAAATATATGTTAGAAATCATATTAAAAATGATTTTTTGAAATTTTTGTAGAATTTTTCTAAGTGTTTTGATGAATATATAAAATTATTTAAAGTATGGAACTTAAATATTTATATATTTGTAAAAGGAGAAGGGATATTTTGTAAATAAATTAAATTGTTTACTTCTGAAATTTTGGAAGAACTTTTAGAAAAGAAAATTAGCAACCAATAATATTTTAACAAACAAGGCATGTTAGTTGAAAAGAAATTCATTTTAAAGTAAAAATCGGTTTTTACATGCTTTTGGCATGTTTCGCTACTTTCGGCACCAGAGTTTCCAACCAAGTACTTCCACCTTTATTGCCATAAAACCAACGTGCCTGGTATCAAGTAATTGTTATGTAGTGAATTAGACTAAGATGAAATACATTGGGTCGAAGCTAAGGGTTCCAAAGGGGTCGAAACTTTGCCTTGCTTTTAATTGAAAACACGCCTACTTTGCTTTTAAAGGATATGCTTTCGACTTGGTTGGCTTTCGACTGGGTCTAATTGTCTAAAGGAATGGTTTCGAATGGGTTGTGCCTTTTTTTTAAGTAAATGCTTTCGAAGGGCTCGAAACCCCTAGCTGCTGCTTTTCTACCTTTCGAAGTCAATGGTTTTGGAAGGTATACTTTGTTTTAAAATCCAAGCTACTTCTCCAATGCTTTCGAAAGGGTTGGTTTCAACATCATCACTTCTTTACTTAGGAATAGCTTTTGAAAGAGTGCTTTTGATTTAAATGTTTTATGACCCTTTTTCTCTATTAAAGGTAAAACCCAAAGATTTCGAAGGAGTAAATGGTTTCGAATAGTGTTTCCACATGCATTAAATTGAACCCTAAATGCTTTTGAAAGGTTTGCTATTTGTAAAGGTTTTGATGCTTTCTAGAGGTTTTAAAGAAAGGTTTCTAAGGGGTGGTTTCCCAATGGTTTCAAAAGGTTTTCCAACTGTTTCGAAAGGTTTGAAAGAAAAGGTTTTCCAATGGTTTCGAAAGGCAATGTTTAAAGGTTTTAAAGAAGGATGCCTAAGGTTTTCAAAGCTTTCAAAGGAAAAGTTTTTCAATGGTTTCGAAAGGAAGATTGAATGGTTTCGAAACAAATGTTTTGGCCTCTCGGCCTAGGTTATAAAAGGGATTTACTTGGTTTGAGAAAGGAGATTTTCAACGGATTCGAAAGGGGTACTTTAAAAGGTTTAAATGTTTTCATCAACAAAGATTTAAGTAAAGTATATATAACATGGCAAGGTGATTTTGAGTAAAGCATAGAGCATGTTTTTTTCTTGTTTGAATTATGATTTAAAGGTTTAAATCAATTTGAGAAGAAGAGGTTTTCAAGGAAAATTTAAGGAAAGATTACCCTAAGAAAAATGACTCAGATATTTGTAGATCAGATGGGACTAGTATAAGGTTGTGCCCCATACATTAGCTATTAGCTCCTAGCTAATTTAGTCCAAAATTTAGTATGTAGGGCTTTATCACAAATAAGACTAAAATGATGTTACACACAAAACATAATATATATTTGTACAAAGGTAGGTTATTGGTGAGCCTGCAAAACAGTAGGATCAGTGACCCTGGAAAAATTTAAGTTGGGGACAAATCGTTCAGAAGAGGAGTATCTAACAGATGTTAGATTATTTGTTTATATATTGTCCGGTAGGCCTGATTCAGCCAAAGGTTAGTAGTTAGTCAAACAAAACTATAGTGTTCAGACAGATAGTTCATTTGTAACCCGACTTGTAAGTTTACATGATATCGCTTTAAGTTTTAACCAGTTTTGGTTGTAGGATTATGATTTGCAAAAGATATGTTTTAAAAGGACATTAGTGAAGGGAAAAGCGTTTTGCTAAGTGGCGTGGTCTCACTTAATATCAGGTAACCGAGATGTATAGTATTATTCACTTGAGGCTTTATGTATGACTTGAAGTTTGTGTTGTCCCCTTAAACTCTCAGGTGCTCAGAATTGATTTGAGCAAGCTAAAGGTTGAGGATTTTCAGGTTTTAGTAGGTTGGCAAATAAAGCTTAAAGAGACGAGAAGGTGGCTGATGGATAGCTATTTAGGAGTTGCTATTTTATTTTGTTCGATTCCGCTGTGTTGTATTAAGTCAGTTATGACTATATAGTACTCTGGTCATCTAAGGGTGTATCTTTATTGTAGGATCGATTTGACCCTAGAGGGGGGGTGAATTGGATGATGCTATCAATTATAAAAATTTATCGTAGAAGTTTGTATAAAATAATTTCAATGCAGAATTATAACAGCACAGATAATAGCAGAATAATAAATGCAGAAATAAAACGACACAGAATTTACCTAGATTCGGCAAAACCCTGCCTACGTGTTGCCCCCAAGGTTTCTACTAGAAATTAAGTAGTCAGAAGCTTGCACACGTAAACTCGCGATACTCGCTATCGACTAGCCTTAACTGTACGCTCAAAACCCTACCACAACTCAGCCACTGAGTTGCGAATTCTCAAACTACGCCACGTAGTTTGTCCCCTAGTCACACAACTAGAAATTACAATTGTTTAAATAGGAAATACAAATTTAAAACAATAATTTAAAACAAAACCCTTATATTAACTCAAGCCCAATAACAAGGCCGGCCCACAAGTGATAAAATTAAATCCATTTTCCTTTTCTTTTGTATTATAGCTTCGGCCTGGTTTGTCCCAAAAAGAATGGCAGCCATGCCGCTTTCTCAAAAATTAGGGCTTCGTGTGAAGTCGTCGGCTTTATCAATTTGATTGATGATGCTTCGATTTCTTCTTTCTCTCTGTCGATCGCTTTGGGCTACTTCAATTCTATCGAGTTCGAATTAATATTGGTATGTTATTTTCCTTTTTGCTTTTCTGGTTGATTGCTTGAATTCGATCGATGATTCGAGTTATTGGTTTATTTTTGTCAGTTTTTCTCGAACTCGAATTGTATCTTTGCCGATGATGCTTAGGGTTTTTTATATAGGGTTCGAAACACTTGATTTTCGTTCGTATATATTTGTTTGAATTCATCTGTAATTATCCTCGGCCATTCGATATCGTATAGATGCTAGTGATGATTTCCGACTTTGTCAATTATTTTGCTTGAATTTGTCTCGGCTTCGATTTTGAGCTGTTCAATATCCTTGGCTATCACGGTATTGATTTCTCTGTGTCTTCGGCATTGACTTTGATTGTGTTGACTTCGGCCATTTGGATTTCTTAAAATGCTGGTAATATTGTTCGAACTGTACCATACTGTTCCATGATTTTGGTGGCCGATGTTGACTTATCTTGACTCGGCTATTTTGAAAATTTCTGCTTGATCGACCACCTTGTTTGTTATCAGCGGTTTGGTCTCACTTGTATATCATGACTTGTGTTTTCACTGGACATAATTCATGTACATAAATGCATGTCGCAGTTCAGAGTTTAGGTTGCTTTGACCAGTGTATTGCATTTGTGTACTCGAGTCTGATTCAAGTAGTCTTGCTTCCATACTGCTATGATGTATTGTGTTTCTAGTCATCGTGTAATCTGGTTTTGCAAATGTATATAGTTGTTGTGCGATACTAGTCTGGGTTGCTGTTTCACTGGCATGTGAATTTGACTGTTCTTGTAGTCTCTGGTATCACTCTTTGAGACAGTTTGCATTTCAGTTGTATTGTGTTTGGTTCGTTCTTGTATCACTTGAGTCTGCACTGTGTATATATGTGTTCATATCTGTCTTTTTGAAATTGCTTCACCATTGATTTATGTGTTTGGTTTCTGGTTGCATTGCATATGTACTTGTAATCTTCACTTTTGAACTTATCTGGTGCATTGGTTTCTCCTGCCTTGGCTCTAGTTACATGTACACGACTTTGCACTGTCTACTGCCTGGTTGACCATTTCAATTCACTGGTCTTGAACTTTGTTGTTGTGTGTATTTGTATGTAGCTTGTTTTCTTGATGCAGTCTTGTTCAATTTCAACCTGTTCATTATGTTGTACTTGTTTTTGCTGGTTTGAATTTTGCTGCCTTCATGTACATGCCGAGTCTCGTTGACATCGTCTGATATGCATTTGCTTGATGGTCTGAATGGACTGTCTATCCTTTCACTTGAGACTGTATGTAGCTTGCATGGCCTTTGTTTCACTTGAGAATTATTTGCATTTTGAATTGCACCAGTGTTGAATCCAACTTTAAAGCTCAGGTTTGACCTTGTGCTTGTGCCGTGATTTTATTTATGTTGCACTTGAGTTGAACCCGGCGTTTCATTTGGGTTTGACCTGTGCTCACCTGTCCCTGTAATTTTATCAAGTGCATATATAGGTGTGCACGACCTTGTGGCACGTATAGTAATACACTGTGCATGTCACAAGCTGTTCGCGTATGATGAATTCAAATTTAAATGATGACGAGCAACCCAAATAACTGAGGCAAATATTATTTTCAAAAATACATTTTTATTTTACACTGCAAAAATATTTCCTTCTCAATTTTACTGCGTCAGTATTTATTTTTGCAGATTGCTCAGATGCTGGATTCAATCTGGAATAAAGTTGAAGATAAATACGAGTGAATGAGCGATATGTAGTGAGGTGTATTTGTAAATTAGAAATTGTGATGTAATCGAAGTTATATTGTCATTGAATTTGTGTGTGTATATATATAGTGAGAGTTCAAATTTGTACTATTCAAAATTATAATAAATATGTGTTTGAATAAAATATCTGTTTGAATTTAAATACTGTATTATTTATTTTATTCAGCAAATATATATTTAATTATGTAAAAAATAAAATAGTACATTAACAAATACATTTAAATGAATATATATATGTTTATTATCATCAAAAAAATCATGTACTCACATGTTCAACAATCTCCCCCTTTTGATGATAACAAACATATATTTAAGATTTTGAATTTGTTAAATGTATTTGAACATTCAATTTGCTCCCCCTATTTGAATGCTTCCTCTCTACACAAAGCTCCCCCTTCATATATGTGTGTAAATAAAAATATGCAAATGAGCCTAGATGCAAATAGAAAATATTTGACCTTTATTTTCTAAAATCTTAACTTTTCTCTCCCCCTTTTGCTATCAGTAAAAGAGTAATAGTGTTAGAAAAATAGAGATGAAGTGATAGACATTAATACAACATTAAAACTCAATCAAATATAAATATTGAATTTCAATAAAAAATCAAACAAAAATCATAAATACTCTGTTAGACGCATATTCCACTTTTAGAATGATGGGAATGATGTCATCATATAAAATCATACAGTTGTGTCTATTTGTGGTATACTTATATCAGGAATTTGAATATCTACCAACCATGCATAACCGTTAGGACTTTTAAATGAGATTAGTAGTATTTCAAATTTTTTAAAATGAATTCAAGTATCCTCTAACCACACATAACCGTGAGGACTTTTAAATGGGATTAGAATCAACTTGTTTATTTAATAAATAAATTTTGATATGCATTCCATACATGCATAACTGTGAGGACTTTTAAATGAGCATGAAAGCACATAGTCAAAATTCCCAAGTAGTTAACTCATGCATAACCATGAGGACTTTTAAATAAGAGTGAATGCTTTGGTTTTATCATTATTAATTTTTTTATTTAACAAAACAAAATGAAAAATGAATTATTCCTGTTTAAATCACCACATATTGACATATTATATTGGTTTATGATGAGCAATGGTCGATAGAAAAATGATAGAATTAGAAATGATCATGGAATTTTTACCAACAGAAAGTGTTTATAACTCTTGTTTAAATTTCTAAAGAAAATTACTAATTATACCATCTCAAGTTATAATATATGATTAATATTAACACCCATCACTTTTTCAATCACTATTTATCTTTTCGATAATTAGTAGGGAGTCTGATTAGTCAATGTAGTCATTTAAAATCAAATTCAAAAAATAATTATAAAATCAATTTTTCAAAAAATGACTAATATGAAAACAAGGTCAAAAATGATTTTCTAGAAGGGATTTTATAAGAAAATTTTCTTCTATTTAAAAATTGTTTGAAATGAAAAATATGCATATATTTTCTTTGAAAAAGAACGATGCAATTACTGAATGTCTCAACATAAATCACGTTTCACTAGTGAATTTTCGACCAGCTAGATTACCAATGTAATCTGCATCTGAATTTTTCTTTCACTCGGGATTATCATTAGTTGAATGTTATAGACCAGACTGTGAAGTTTCAAAAAAATTCTTGAAATCATTTTTAACAGCTTTTAAATGAAATTGAATTGAAGTTGTGCAAGTTTACATATAGTGACCATAGTGTCAGCAGTAAAGTAACCAATATATCCACGTGTATCAAGAGCAATCATCGTCAATAGTCCAAATAGTTCAAAGATGATTGGTTAACAATTTTTAATAAGTCAGATTAATCATCAACATTTATTTCTTTATCATATAACTGGCTGAATTAATTCAAATCAGATATGGTGCAGATTATCACATTAATATATTGTTCAAGATGAATATACCATTACCTCTTTTACCTTTAAGATATTTTTTTGTTGTTTTCCATTGTGATTCAGTCACCTTTGTACTAGGCTAAGGAACTTTGTTTTATCGCCCGTTGTGTTTCTGGAACAGCCAGAATTCAGATAACACTATTGTTGTTACTTAGTTTGCCACCACTCCTATACGATAAAAGATTTTTGTGACCTATTTGTTTTTATGGGTCCATGGTTGTTAGTGGCAAAATATTTTGAAAAATATGTTTGTGAAGACCCAAAACTATTTACATATGTTCCTTTCGGCATCCAAATTTATTTAACTTTGAGGGATTTTATATTTATGCCTTTTGAAACCCAAATTGGTATAGTTTTCACTTATTTGGATCTATACCAACAATTATTTTGGTCGTGTCCAAATTTTCTACAAATTATGCACATTGAATTGACTTGATTAATTTTTCTTTTAACAGGTTCAGATTGATTATATCCAAGTCCTTGTCTAACTGTATTAACAGTTTGTTTCTCTAATAACATATTCAACGATTTTTCACTTTTGGAAAATTTTCCTAAAGTCGTTGACAGTTGTTGGACTTGTGTTTTGAGAGATTCATTTTTGTTTAATAATTGTGTGCACTTTTTAATAGAATTTTCTCTTCTTGTATTTTCACTTTCTTTCAAAATCAGAATTTCATTTTCAGGCGATTTAATTTTGATTTCTGATTTTTTAATCTCTTCTTCGAATGTTGGACACTTATCACGCTTAGGGATCCTACTTTGATAGTTTTTAACTAATTGGTCAAGTTGTTTATTTAAATCTATCAAAGTATCTTTTTGCGATTCAAGTTTGGCATACTTCTCCCTAGTCGTTCAAAACAGCCACTTACTTCGTAGAAATATATAAGTAATTCTGAATGTGTGAGTTTTGATACCTCGCTTGGCTCATCATCGTCGCTATCAGTTATATTACCTTGAAGGCACATATTTGCTTTCTCACTCTCACTTCTAGTACTTTTATTATCTTCATCACTTGTATTCCACGTGGCTGCAAAATTTGTCCTTTTTGATTTCTTTTCTAAGTCGTGTCGATTTTGAGGACAATTGGGTTTGATGTGTCCGGGTTGGTTGCACTTGTGACAGATGATTTTCTGCTCTTTCGGGTTGTCTAGTGCTTTGGCTATTCTGCTTTTCAATTTCTGATTTAGAGCTTGATTTCTATATTTGTGATTCCACTTTTTAAATTTCTTCACTAATAGTGCCAGCTCAGCTGCTCCATTATCAACATCATCATCATCACTTTCGGTTGTTCCTTTGAGAGCTATTGATTTCTTTCGAGTATCTCCTCCTTCACGCTCTTCCTTGAACTTCATTTCTAGCTCATAAGTGGTGAGATTTCCGATGAGTTCTTCAACTTCGATTTGTATTAAATCTTTTGATTCTTGCCAGTTACTTTTGCTTCAAAACTTCGTGGAAGGACTCTAAGGATTTTTTGGACTATTTCCAATTTTGTATATGATTTTCCAAGATCTTTTGATTTGTATACAATATTGGAAAGTCGTGCGTACATCTCTTTGACATTTTCTTCCTTGCCATTGTGAAATTCTCGTATTTGCCGCTTAGCATGGCAAGGCAAGATTCTTTGACTTGAGACGTTCCTCGTGAGTCACTTCGAGTGTGTGCTATATTTTCTGTGCAATTAGACAATGTGAGTCACGATTAAACTCAAATTGATCCAATGAACAGATAATAGAATTCATAACTTTAGCGTTAGCATTTTGTAATTTATTTTCTAGCTCTGTCCATTGATCCATCGGTTTATCTGTTTTTCGATTATCTACAATTATAGTTGGTGCTTTATAACCTGTCTCAACAATATTCCAAGCATCAATGATTTTCAGAAAAATTTTCACTCTAGTTTTCCAGTAAGCATATTCACCGTTGAACATTGGTGGTCTAACTATAGACTGACCCTCAGCAAAAGCAGTATTAAAAGGAGCCATTTTTAAAAATTCAATTTTTTAAAACAAAAATTGGTTTTTGAAAAAAAATCAATTTTTAAAACAAAAATAGCTTTTGTACCTTGCTCTGATACCACTTGTAGGATCGATTTCACCCTAGAGGGGGGGTGAATTGGGTGATGCTATCAATTATAAAAATTTCGTGGAAGTTTGTATAAAATAATTTCAATGCGGATATATCAGAATTATAACAACATAGATAATAGCAGAATAATAAATGTAGAAATAGAACGACATGGAATTTACCCAGCTTCGGCAAAACCCTTCCTACGTGCTGCCCTCAAGGTTTCTACTTGAAATTAAGCAGTCAGACGCTTACACACGTAAACTCACGATACTCATTATCGACTAGCCTTAACTCTACGCTCAAAACCCTTCCACAACTCAGCCATTGAGTTGCGAATTCTCAAACTACGCCACGTAGTTTGTCCCCTAGTCACATGACTAGAAATTTCAATTGTTTAAATAGGAAATACAAATTTAAAACAATAATTTAAAACAAAACCCTTATTTTAACTCAAGCCCAATAATAAGGCCGGCCCACGAGTGATAGAATTAAATCCCTTTTTCTTTTTCTTTTGTATTATAGCTTCAGCCTGGTTTGCTCCAAAATGAATGGTAGCATCGTCGCTTGCTTGAAAATTAGGGCTTCGTGTTGAAGTCGCTGGCTTTGTCGATTTGATTGATGAAGCTTCGATTCTTATTTCTCTCTGTCGATCGCTTTCGGCAACTTCAATTCGATCGAGTTCCAATTAATATTGGTATGTTATTTTCCTTTTCTCTTTTCTGGTTGATTGCTAGAACTCGATCGATGATTCGAGTTATTAGTTTATTTTTGTCAGTTTTTCTCGAACTCGAATTATTGTCTTTGCCGATGATGTTTAGGGTTTTTTATATAGGGCTCGAAACCCTTGATTTTCGTTCATATATATTTGTTTGAATTCATCTGTAATTATCCTCGGCCATTCGATATTGTAAAGATGCTTATGATGATTTCCGACTTTGTCAATTATTTTGCTTGAATTTGTCTCGGCTTCGATTTTGAGCTGTTCAATATCCTTGGCTATCACGGTATTGATTTCTCTGTGATTTCGGCATTGACTTTGATCGTGTTGACTTCAGCCATTTTGATTTCTTAAAATGCTGGTGATATTGTTCGAACTGTACAATACTGTTCCATGATTTTGGTGGCCGATGTTGACTTATCTTGAGTTGGTTATTTTGAAAATTTCTGCTTGATCGATCACCTTGTTTGTTATCTGCGGTTTGGTCTCACTTGTATATCATGACTTGCTGTGTTTTCAATGGACATAATTCATGTACATAAATGCATGTCGCAGTTTAGAGTTTGGGTTGCTCTGAACAGTGTATTGCATTTGTGTACTCGAGTCTGATTCAAGTAGTCTTGCTTCCATACTGCTATGATGTATTGTGTTTCCAGTCATCATGTAATCTGGTTTCGCATATTATATAGTTGTTCTTCGATACTAGTCTGGGTTGTTGTTTCACTGGCATGTGAATTTTGTTGTCCTTGTAGTCTCTGGTATCACTCTTTGAGACATTTTGCATTTAGTTGTATTGTGTTTGGTTCGTTCTTGTATCACTTGAGTCTGCACTGTGTATATATGTGTTCATATCTGTCTTTTTGAAATTGCTTCACCATTGATTTATGTGTTTGGTTTATGGTTGCATTGCATATGCACTTGTAGTCTTCACTTTTGAACTTATCCAGTGCATTCTGGTTTCTCCTGCCTTGGCTCTAGTTACATGTACACGACTTTGCACTGTCTACTGCCTGGTCGACCATTTCAATTCACTGGTCTTGGACTTTGTTGTTGTGTGTATTTTTATGTAGCTTGTTTTCCTGATGTAGTCTTGTTCAATTTCGACCTGTTCTTTATGTTGTACTTGTTTTTGCTGGTTTGAATTTTGCTGCCTTCATGTACATGCTGAGTCTCGTTGACATCGTCTGATATGCATTTGCTTGATGGTCTGAATGGACTGTCTATCCTTTCACTTGAGACTGTATGTAGCTTGCATGGCCTTTGTTTCACTCGAGAATTATTTGGATTTTGAAAGTGTTGAATCCAGCTTTAAACGCTCGGGTTTGACCTTGTGCTTGTGTCGTGATTTTATTGAGTTGAACCCGGCGTTTCATTTGGGTTTGACCTGTGCTCACATGTCCCTATAATATTATCAAGTGTATATATCGGTGTGCACGGCCTTGTGGCATGTACAGTGATACACTGTGCATGTCACAATCTGTTCGTGTATGATGAATTCAAATTTAAATGATGATGAACAACCCAAATAACTGAGGCAAATATTATTTTCAAAAATACATTTTTATTTTACACTGCAAAATATTTCCTTTTCAATTTTACTGCGTCGGTATTTATTTTTGCAGATTGCTCAGATGCTGGATTCAGTCTGGAATAAAGCTGATGATAAATACGAGTGAATGAGCTATATGTAGTGAGGTGTATTTGTAAATTAGAAATCGTGATGTAATTGAAATTGTTTTGTCATTGAATTTGTATATATATAGTGAGAGTTCAAATTTGTACTATTCAAAATTGTAATAAATATTTGTTTGAATAAAATATCTGTTTGAATTTAAATACTGTGTTATTTATTTTATTCAGCAAATATTTTTTAATTATGTGAAAAATAAAATAGTACATTAACAAATACATTTAAATGAATATATATATATATATATATGTTTATTATCATCAAACAAAAATCATATACTCGCATATTCAACAATCTTCCCCTTTTGATGATAACAAACATATATTTAAGATTTTGAATTTGTTAAATGTATTTGAACATTCAATTTTCTCCCCCTATTTGAATGCTTCCTCTCTACACAAAGCTCCCCCTTCATATATGCATGTAAATAAAAATATGCAAATGAGCCTAGATGAAAATAGAAAATATTTGACATTTATTTGCCAAAATCTTAACTTTTCTCTCCCTCTTTTGTTATCAGCAAAAGTGTAATAGTGTTAGAAAAATAGAGATAAAGTGATAGACATTAATACAACATTAAAACTCAATCAAATATAAATATTAAATTTCAATAAAAAATCAAACAAAAATCATAAATACTCTGTTAGTCGCATATTCCACTTTTAGAATGATGGGAATGATGTCATCATATAAAACCATACAGTTGTGTCAATTTGTGGTATATTTATACCAGGAATTTGAATATCCACCAACCATGCATTATAACCGTTAGGACTTTTAAATGAGATTAGTAGTATTCCAATTTTATCTTATTTTAGAAATGAATTCAAGTATCTTTTAACCACACATAACCGTGAGGACATTTAAATGGGATTAGAATCAACTAGTTTATTTAATAAATCAATTTTGATATGTGTTCCATATATGCATAACCGTGAGGACTTTTAAATGAGCATGGAAGCACATAGTCAAAAATTCCAAGTAGTTCACCCATGCATAACCGTGAGGACTTTTAAATGAGAGTGAATACTTTGGTTTTATTATTATTATTATTATTTTATTTAAAAAATTAAAATGAAAAAAGAATGATTCTCGTTTAAATCACCACATATTGATATACTATATTGGATTATGATGAGGGATGGTCGATAGAAAAATGATAGAAATATAAATGATCATGGAATTTTTACCAACAAAAAGTGTTTATAACTCTTGTTTAAATTTCTAAAGAAATTTATTAATTATACCGTCTCAAGTTATAATATATGATTGATATCAACACTCATCACTTTTTCAATCACTATTTATCTTTTTGATAATTAGTAGGGAGTCAGATTAGTCAATGTAGTCATTTAAAATCAAATTCAAAAAATAATTATAAAATCAATTTTTCTAAAAATGGCTAATATGAAAACAATGTCAAAAATGATTTTCTAGAAGGGATTTTATAAGAAAATTTTCTGCTATTTGAAAATTATTTGAAATGAAAAATATGCAGATATTTTCTTTGAAAAAGAACGATGCGGCTACAAAACAATGTTGATGAAAACCTTCGAAACCCTTGTATAAAAACTTTAAACGGACCCTTCCACAACCGTTGAAAGTATCACTTTCAGAACAATTTAGCTACTTTACCTTAAAATACTAGGCTGAAAGGTCAAAACATACCTTTTGAAACCTTTTAAAATAGACCTTTCGAACCCATTAAAGATGTCCATCTGAAAGCCTTATAAAACCATAGACATCCTCTTTTCAAAATACCTTAAACTTGCCTTTCGAAAGCATTGGAAATCTTCCACTTAAATTCCTCAAGTAAACCTTTCGAAAACATTGGAGAATCTCCCCTTCGAAACCTTCGTTATATACCTTTCAAAAGCATTAAAGTTCTTTACTTAAAACAAACCTTTCGAAAGCTTTGGGTTCAAATAAAAGTTTGTGGAACATAGCTTCGAAACCATTCAAAATCATTCCTTTCGATACCTTTGGGTTTAACTTTCAATATATCTAAGGGTCTTAAAAGAACTGGGACAAAAGCATTGCTTTCGAAAGCATTATTCCTAAGTAAAAGAAAGTGGTCGAAACCAACCCTTTCGAAAGCATTGAGAAGTGTCTTCAAAGTTTAAAGCAAAGAACCCTTTCTAATGCATTAATTCGAAAGCTTAAATGCGGAAGCAGGGATTTCGACCCCTTCGAAGCTTGTTTTAAAAACAAAAGGCAACAATCTCTTTCAAAAGCCTTTTTTCTAAAACAAGGATGTTTTTGACCAAGTCGAAAGCTAATTCCTTCGAAAACCTTATTTATAACTAAAAGAGTTCTTAGTTTAAAGAGCAACTTCTACCCCCTTCGAAAGCATGTTTCGACTCTATACCTTCCACCTGACTCCAATGCACTAGGTACCAAGGCATTAATACCATATATATTGGTTTCAACTTGGTTGGAGGCGGCAGTATGTGGTCGAAAGGTGGCTGCTATAAATGGCTAAGTAGTAATTTCTTGTAAAAATGATTATCAACCTTTTAAAGTAATTTCTTTCCAACTAACTTGCCTTGTTTGTGAACATTAGGTTACCAATTTTTTTTCAAAATCTTTTCTAAAAATACCGTCGAATTCAGTAATTCAAAATTAAAAAATTCAACAAATTGACCATTCTCCTTTTATAAGCATATAAAACATATAAGTCTCATGCCTTAAATAATTTTATATCTTTAATAAAATAACTAGAAAAATTCTCCAAAAATTCCCATAAATCACTTTTAATGTGTTTTCTAACATATTTAAATTCTGAGCCAAACCTAACATATAATAATTGAAAATAATTTAAACCCAATTTAACCATTTTCTTTACTAGAAAATTCATAATAAATCCACATTAACTTAGAAAATTATGAAACTTGAAAATTATCTCTAAAATAATGTTTCTAACCTTATATAAAAAACACATTACATTTGGATATCATTTAGTAGGTTTTTTTTTTGAAAACAAATCTTATCATAAAATCTATATGAAGCAACAGAAATCATCAATAAGCATATATATCCATTTAACAATCAAAACATGGCATTCTACTTTGCAAATTATATTCGGATCTTATCTAGAAACCAAAAACCGTGAAAATGAGATGTAACCTATTATTCACCTTAGCTTGTTGTTAAGGAGTTTGAGATTTGCTCTGAATTAATTTTATTAAGCTTCCTTCTTGAATTCTTGCTTATCTTCCTTTAGATTTCTTCTAATGGTGGCCGGCCAAGCTCCTCTATATTTAGTTTTTTTGTGAATGATGTAAATGAAAATGAAATAAGGGTTAAAGGAATAAGGATATAACATATTCCTATTTTTCCCTTATCTTATCCCTCTTACATATTTCATTTTATTTCTATTTGGCTTATAGATTATTTACGCATGGCTACCCTATAATTATACAAATCTCAATCCCTTAAGCATTACACTATTTCATTTAATTTATCTAATTAAATATTCTAAATAATTTTAGTCAAAATAGAGTCGTTACAATATATATACACATATATAGGTTTGAGAATATAATTAACTACGCTTAACACAAAAAGCCGACGAAGAAGGCTTATCTATTTATGACTGTTAAGATTAATGTTTGAGTACGAGTAGAAACAATAGTGCTCTAACCTATCAAATTCACTCTTGATTGAGAAATAGTTAAGTTGGAAATGTTGGAAACATGTTAATCATGTTGTTTGTTTACTTTTTTATGAAATTCGTTAATAAACTGTAAGAAATTTTAGTTTTGACCGCGTTTATTATCAACGTTCAAAACCTAAATCTAGTAAAAACTATTTTAAAAAGAAATATTTATGAACAAACCCTGAAAATGAAACTAGGGTTCTAATTTCCATAATCAAAATATTTAGAGCCTCTTTCGTTATAATTCCCTAAAAAAATTCGTTCTTCCTTGTCACTCCTCCCTCGTCTCTCCTTTAATTCATTTTCCCTCAATTTCATTTGCCTCCGATTTTGCTTGTTCTTCGATTTTATCAATCGTTACTACCTTGACTCGCCTTTGATTCCTCGATACCCCTTTACCAACGAATCACCTTAATTATTATTTTAAGGTTTAATGGATTCTCCAATTTTTATGTTTAATGACTGTCCACGATCCTATTTTGTATTTATATTTTTCTATACATCTATTATATTGTATGGTTGTAGTATTTCTACTTCAATTCAATTGAATCACTTTCCATGGTGTAACATCTTGGCATTTTATCATTTTGATCTTTCAATATTTAATTATTAAATATTTAAATAATTAGTGTTTAAAAAAATCTAAATAACTTATTTTCATATATAAGGATTGATTTAATATTTGAATTGTGAATTAAATATTAATTATATGGATTTAATATTCTTATTTAACTCCTTTTAATTTATAAATAATAATTGTGAACCCACTTTATGAATTTACTTACAATAATAAATACTTTGAATAAATAACAAGAAAATCAGTTTTTAATAAAACAACTTGACTTTTATTGTAGTATTTTAGTTTAATTTATTGAATTTTTCCATAATTTTTAATTTGAAAAATAATTATATTTCCATTTGACGTGATGATATTTTTGGAATCCCACAGAATAAAATAATCAGTATATTTTATTGTTGACTTTTGACCATGTCGCATTTGGATGCACGATTGTATTTTTATTTCTATCATTCACGATTCACGCGCGAACGGGATATTGGGTGGCGGAGTACCGTAAAATTTTCAAAACATTTTAAAAGTTAAATCAAAATCAAAATTTTGAACTTGATGATTTGATTGATATGATGGCTTGCTTGAAGTTTTTGGTTAACTTGAAAATGCGGAAAAAGAAGCTGCCTTGTTTGTAAAGAGCATAAAGTCAACACTAAAGGTCATTTTCCATTTCTTTTTTAAAAAAAAATTCACCTTCCCTTTTATTCTTCGTTCCCATCTCATGTCCAGTAAACAAAATTAAAACCTCCATCTTCACAAGTAAAATAAAAATGATTTACTCCACTAAAATCAATGAAAGTATATTTGTTAGCTTCGTTTAAGCGTGTGCTTCGAACCCATGCTAGATTTGTGAGGTGCGGCTATCATCGACGTTGATTGACATTTGTAAGCCAACCCTGGGGTTTGTATTTAAGTGATATTTAGGCGGAGACGATCGAAGTGGAGGAGACCATCATTTTTCTCTTGCCAAGAGCATCTTCCCCTAAAATTTCGTGTACCCGATCAAACCTAGAAGAAAACGACAAATTTTGATCAGTATTCGAAGCCTACAGGTTGCAAGTGGCATGATGAGGTTGAGTGTTTTATGGTGGTGGCAGTTGCATCTAGCATGCGGAGAGGAGGTGTTGGAAGATCAGTGTATTGTTTCGATTTGGCGATTAAAGTCACGACCGTGGTGTGCATCTCTCTGTTCGTGTACAGGCTTGAGAAATTAGAGTATGTGGGAAAGATATAATTAAAAGGGTAATTAAATATTAAATGTGATTAATGTTGATTAGCTATATATTTAATCTCCAAAATTATAAAATCCATATTATCGCTACAAGAAAACATTGATTTTGCAGCGATATAATCCATCACTGAAATGAATTTAGCGACGGAAGTTGTTGGTTGGTAATTCAAGTCGGTAATCTGGGGTCAATTTAGCGTGGCTTCATCGACAATTTTCCGTCATTCATCAAATAATAATACAAAAACTATAAAAAAAATTACGATGTTTTTTCGTCTACAAAAATAATAATTTTATAGTATATATCAAACGGTAAACCCTAGACGTATTGTGTGGGATTAGCGATCGATAATTTTGATATCTGTGCTTTTAGTGTTAAATATTTGTTGGTAATTCGTCACTATTAGTGTAGATTTGATTAGAATATTCCGTCGGTATTCTCTTTTTATTCCGTTGCTAACTTTAGTTTATTTTCCACTTTTTTATTTCACAATTTTCCATGTACATTGTAAATAGTTCACACATCAACAATAAAATCATCTATAAAATAAGTTAACATATAAAATTCATTCGATCCAAATATATAAAATTCGTTGACTGAAACAATACTTAATTTTTACCATTCAAAATAAGTTAACATTGTTCCAACACAAAGTGATACAATATACAAATATGTAGCTATTAACACAAAATAATACAACACAATGTAATATACACATGAATACACATAATCCTTGCACTTAATAATTATTTATATAAATCTTCATTTGATGCTTCCGCCAAGATTCATGCTACTCAATCTCCTAATGCGACTTTCTCATCTTTTCAATTCCAAAACTAAGTATCCCTTAAATCAAGCTTCGATTGCTTTGCTTCATATGTGAAACCATCTGTCGATATATCTGGATCCTTCATAATATTCTATAACAACAATATCAACATCTATAACATCAACACTTCACAAAATATAAAAGAAAAATCACCTGCACACTCTTCGTCAACTATTACAGAAATATACTGTTACTATTATATTTGCTAATTAAAATGCAATATGCTGAACAATAGCAGGTGTGTTTTGGCATTCCTATGAACATAGAATGGCCATTCACATATAAAGGACAATAACAGTGGCTGATCATGATGCGACATACTAATAACATACAAAACTTTTAAGAAAAAGAATAATAAATTATGTTGATTAAAGTAAGAATCTACTTGGATGTGCTCTCCTATGTATCAACTGTGCTTTATGCAGTACATAATATGTTAGATTCAATAATTTGTTTCAAGAAGCTACTTTAACTTATTAACAATATCATACATTAGTCAACTTTTATGTATTAATTATCTAACTTCTATTATTAGTCTGCTAATACAAGTATGTGCAATGTATTTAACTAATTGAATTCGCCCTCTCTTTTAACTCATCTACACTTATTATGCCAAGTCTCAAAGACTTTGCAACTTCGAACAATGGTATTTACATTTATTTAACAGTTGATTTACCATGTTTTCTCGATATCTTCTACAACACTTCTAGGTTGTCCCTCTCTAAAAATACATCCATCCAAATATCATTGGTAAAACATACATAGTTTTAAGGTATGAAAATAGAGAACCATAGTCATATTTAACGGAAGAAACAAAAATCATAAATGTGTACCTGCGGCAGCTTTTGTCAACCCAGGAAGATAGCTCGGCTTGGATAGTAGGAAATCTTCTCAGTTCCTATTGGAAATAAGGGAAACATTTGGTATAAGGGTAACGACTCATAATTTTGGCTATTTGAAATTGGAATATTTAATTGATTTTAAATATTTAAAAGTTAATTTTTAACTTGAATTTCAAATATAACTATTTATTGGATGATTTAATTATTGAATTTAATAATTGGAAATTAGTCAAAATTGTGAATTTTCGGTTTTAAGCTTGTTAAAAATAATTTAAACGCTTATAAAATTTATAGTTATGTTAAGGAAGATAATAAAACTTTTTAAATGGAATTTAAAAGTGATTTGTTTAATTTTAAAAATATATTGTTGAAATTTACATTTAAAAATAGCATTTCGAAGCACAGTCTCGGATTTTGACGAAACCAGTTCTATTAGATCCGTAATAGTGTATTATTATCGGATTATAAATTTCGTAGCGTTTGAAGTTATCGCTTGATCGTACGAAATATAAACGCACCGAAATTTATATCAAAAATTCAATATAATAATTGAGTTCAAAAAGCTATCTTCTCCATACGATCGAATTAGAACTCGAAATATTTTCCATTGCATTCGAAATAGGGGTATAATATTATAAATGTCTAACGGCATGCCTCGATAGGAGTTCAAAATTTTATACTAGGAAATCGAGTCGTTTTAAAGTTTAAATAATATATATTCACATTAGCCCTTTTTCACCTCTCTTCAGATCACTCTACTTGACCAATTCAAGCATGCAAACATTTTCAAACATGCTAACGTTCATATCTCTTCCCTCTTATATCACACGCAACAGTTCTATGTACAGAAAAAAAAAAACGATGGAATGAAACTTCTAAAAAAACTTCTCATAAAATTCTTGTCCTAAAAAATCACGAAACAAATTGGTAAATCTTATTTATGCATTGTCTTCGATCTGGGTCATTTTTGGAAAGTGCGGCATCGAATGGGTTGTTCAGCAGTGAATGTCGAGCAAGTTGTCTAGCTAGGGTTCGAGTTTTTGTTCGGCGTAGTGCTCGATTCAATCCGTGGAGCTTGAATTCGACTTTGTCGCGGGAAGTAGCATCGTGACACATGAAAATGGTTAGATCTGATCGTGCTAGGGGTGCGCGTCACTGTAGCAGCGGAAGGTTGGAAGTCGCTTCTTCAAGGAGAAAGTCGAGCTTGAAATTATGGTGATGGGTGGATGGAGATCGAGGAGGAGAGTTCGTTGGTGAAGTCGGAATGGTGGTTCGTTGAGTGTAGTCGCGTGTCAGTGGTGTTGCACGCACAGTGGAGTTGGGTTGTTTGTGTACAGGCAAAAAAGGAAGAAAGGGGGAAGAAGAGGATAGGAGTGGGCCGGGTTTTGTTCTTTGGGCCGAGCTGTAGAGTTTGGGAGTAAGGATATTTAATATGGTAATAAATTATATAAAATTGTTTAATAAAATTTCAACCCTTATAAATTGCATATCTCGGTCGTTTTAGGTCAGAATCCAATGCGATTAGTCGCATTGGGTTTGTATTGACGAATTCTTCGTAATGAAATTAGATTGGACGAAATTTGGTGCTTCTGAAATTTTTAGATAATTTCAAACGCGTTCAAATTCAATCGGAAAACGAAATGTAGAAGTGACAATAAAAAAGTGAGTTAATCTCACGCAACTTTGGATTACCGTAATTAATATTTGAATAGTTAAATTAATTGTTGATTGATTGATAGAATTGATAAATTATTATCGGTTGAATGTGATATTATATATAATAGCATATATATTGGAGTGATTAATATTCCCACAAATATATAGTGGATGAGACCCTATACGCCCTGCATAATAGCGGATGACCCTATATTGTGATGTCCCGCAAATTTAAGCAATATTTATTTAATAATTTCATTGATAATTATTTTAAAATGTGAAATATTGATTTAATAATTTAATTCAAACAGAAATTTTCTTTTGAAGATTAATAATCATTTAATTTGTCAAATGATATTCTTTTCAAAATTTATAATAATGGTAGTTTAATTTAAAAATCTTATTGTTTTCAAATGTTAAAAATATTTAAGTAATAAAATTATCTTTCTAAGCTGATTTAAAGATATTTATTTATAATGTATCTATATGTATACATTGTAAATAGGAATTTTGATTTTAATTTAAATTTTTATAAAGAATATTTTCCAATTTATTTTATATATAAGATGTATAATTTATGAATTGATTAAACTGATTTAAAATCAGTATTGAAAACTTTTCAAAAGTTTGTTTTAAAAATCTATCTTATATTTTCATAGAAATATAAGTAAATATTTATTTTGTTTATAAATATATAATAGTTTGTTTAAAAATAAAATAGTTTAAAATTGTATTTTATAATAAAAGTTTATTTAGTTTTATTTTAAGAATTGTTTTTCTTTTGAAATAAGATTTAGTTTATTAATATTAAAGTATAATATTTTGATTTTAAAACTCTTGAATAAATTTGAATTTAACATTTCTTTTCTTTTTAAAATTTTCTCTTTTGAAAAGTTTAGCTTTAAAAATATTATTTTGAAAACATCCAAATAAACATTTAAAATTGTGTAATTTTATAAAGAAGCTTTATATGTAAGCATGTAAAAACTAAATGTAATTAAACATTTAAAACATGATAAATTAAGTAAGAAATGAATTTAAAAACCTTTATAAAATTTAGAAATTTCTTTTTATTGTTAAAATGAATGTGTCATACACTTAACACATAGAAAGACACTTGTAAATCATTTGTCTTACTTAAGTAACAAGTGGCAATGTAGTTTATTTTTGAAAATAATTAATATAGATAAGTAAAATTAGCAATGCATTTTTTTTCAAATCATCTTCTTCAAATAAGAAACTAAAATCAGATCTGAAAAAAAAAATAGAAAGAAGAATTTCAAAACCAATTCTGCAAAACAACTTCAATATGAAATCTGTAAACAAATTCAACCAGATCTGCAAATTCAATTCTGTAAAATCAAATCGCTACAATCTTCAACATCAAATAGAAGTTCAATTCAACTCCAGCTTTAAGCAAAGAAGTATAAGGTCAATATGCAGTTTTTAAATTCTACAACAACAAGTTAAAATCAACTTCAAACTAGCAATTGCAAGCCCAGATTTCAGCATGCATTTCAAATCAGGTTCCTGGAATATGTGATGCATCTCTGAGATTATTCTCTGCATCTTCAAATTAATATGTGAGTAAACTTCTTTTATTTAAAAACAGTTTTCCTTTTTAAATCAAAGTTTAACAAAATTTATAGAACTCAAGTTCTAATTCACATAAATCAGAAAACTGCTCTGTTTCTTTTGTTTAGAACTGATAAACCTCAAAATGCTAAAGTTTATGTTATCTGTGCATGTGAGTTGATAGTAATAAGCAAGTTTGTATGACTGTTTTATGATGATATTCTGTATATATATATAAATACACATAAGTGTTACTAGATACCTGTTTCTGCCTTTCAAAACTAAGAATCCTTAAATAAAATCCATCTTCTCCAGATTGTATCTCTGTTTAAATTTATCTTGTGAACAAAATGTGTTTGTTTGGTATAGATTGAGATTTTTAAATTATAATTTAATTTAAATCAAAATCTGTTGCCTCTGTAAACAAAAAAAAATCGGTTATTACTAAAATAGAAACATATACCAAACATCTTAAATCAATGAAACAGTTTTGTATCTTGAATGCATGTTTGAAAACATGAATTTAAAAACAAACATCACATTTTTAAAATAATTGTGGTGTTAGCATTTCTGTGTTGAACCAATTTGGCGTTTTTGGGTTTGCTCGATTATCTACTGGATTTTTGAAGATGTTATTCTTCCTGGAGGTGGAGATTAGATGGAAGAGTAGAGGAAAATTGTCTATTATGTTGACAGTGGTGGCTAATTTCAAGTTCTAGTCCTAGTTATTGATGGTCGTAGTTTGGGTAGCTATTTGTTTCTTGTGATGCATCGAGTGAGGTAGGGTTTTGGGAAGCTGCAGAGGGAAGGAAAAGGAAGCTATGGCCGAAGTCGCATCGATCATGATGGTCGGAGTTAGGTTTTCTTGTCGTTGTCAGGTTTGGAGTGATGTAGTATTAAGATTTCCAGGTTGCACTGTTAACTCGATTTTGATTCGAGCTGCTGTGGGAAGTTTGGGATCGTGATCATGCTTGGGGGTTTGTCGGTGACATGGTGGAGTTGGTCAGGGTGCTGAAGGTCGCCGAAGTGTCGGTGCATATGCACCGTGCACATTTGTTTTTGGTAAACTTTTTGCTTAGGTTGGTGCAGGCAGATGACTCGAGTATTACTCGGGTGAAATAGGTTGTTAACTCGAAGCAAGGGGCTTGAGAACTCGAAGTAAAATTTTGAGTTCTCGGGTAGGTGATTGGTTTCAGGTTGTAAAACCTGAAATATGCGGCTTTTAAATTTTATGATGGAATTCAAATTTTTTGAGTAGAATTTCAATTTGGTTTTTCAAAATGCAAAGTTAAAATCTGAATTCAGATGAACTTTTGAATTCAAAGTTTTAAATTGAATTTTTTTAATTTTAAGCAAGATTTACATTAAGTTTAAAATCAGGTTTAATTATAGTTTTCAGGTTACTTTGAATCCAGTTTAAATTTGAACAGTTTTGTAAATTTTAAAACGTTAATCAAATTCAAATGTTTTTAAGTAGATTTTAAAGATGAATTTGATTTCAAATAAATGTTTAAACTTGAAAGATTTCTTTCTTTAATATTTGAAAAAAAGTTATGAAATGTTTTACTTTAAATTTGAGAAGTTTTAAATAATCAATTTATTTTTAAGACTTGATTTCTTTAATAAACTTAAGTAAATTTGGATTTAAACTTTGCTTACATAAGTAATGAATATTTTCACTTTTATTTTAAAGTTATAATTTATTTAAATTTGGATAATGTTTAAATAGTTAAACATTTTGAAATCTTGAATTTTAAAATGGAATTTGAATTTAATTTAGAGATGTATTATTTAAAATACATTTTGAATGTGAATGAAATCAGTAATAATTAAATAAATTACCTTAGGATAATTAAGATAATAAAAGAATTTAATTAAGAATTTACTTATTTGATTTTTAATAATGATTTAGAATTAATTTAATTAGAAATAATTACTGATGATTAATCTAAGATAATTTTCTTAAGGAAGTAATTTAAGGAAATATTATTAATTAATAATGATAATTATCTAAGGATAATTAAGTAATTAATTAATATGATTAATTTTGATAATTAATTAGATTAATTAATTTAAGGTAATTAATTTTAAATTGTCAATTTTTAAGTATAATTACTTGATAAAAGTAATTAAGAAATTAATTACTTATTGTAATTAATTTTGATAATGTGATTTGTTAAGTTAATCAATTTAGTTTAATTAATTTAAGTAAATCATTTGATGGTTTAATAAGTGTAATTACTTAATGTTATTAATGGAGCAGGATTTCTTAGAGAAGTAATAAGAGATAATTACTGGAATGTAATTAGTGGGAAATGATTTTTAATTAAGTAATTTTGGCAATTACTTTTGTAATTAATCAAGAGATTAATTAATGCAGATAATTAATTATGAAGATAATTAATTTGTTAATGAGTAATTAAGGGTAGTTAATTACTGGTTTAATATTAACCAAGGGTGATTAATAATTGTATTTTAATTTTAGATTAATTACTAAATGTAATTAATTTTAAATAAAGTTATAAATTTAAATTAGAGGTCATTAATTAATTTAATTAATGATGTAATTAAGGATTGTTTAATTAAGTAATAATTAATTATTAAGTGATTAATTAGTGTAATTAATAAAGGATAAATGTAATTAAATATAGTTAATTAATGTAGTATTTAAATGTTAATTACTTACGATTAAGGTTAATTAATTTTGTAAAATTAATCAAATACTAATTACTTATTGTAATTAGTAAATGATTAATCAAAGGTGTTTAATCAAGTTAAATACTCAGAGAATGACTAATTAACTAGGTTCATTAAAAATCTGATATTAAGCAGGATTTAAAGATGGGATAATTAATTTAATTTATTTTAAATTAATTAGAGATAAAAGTAATTAATTTAATTCATTTTAAATTAATTATAGATGATGGTTAATAAATCTTTGCTTATAGATGATATAGATTGAATGGTTGTGATCTTAGTAATGAGATGAGTTGTATCTGTATGATATGGATGTTTGGTTAAAATATGATGGTTGTGATGGATTATCTGAGTGTGATGATTATTTGTTTGTGATGATACGAATTATCTGTTTATGATGAGATTGTGATTATCTATTGTGATATGTAGTTTATCTATCTGTGTAAAATGGATAATAATGAATTGAGTTAATTGTTTTAAAACCCTTAAGTATAACTTGGGCATTAAGATGGCATTTGGATTTCGATTGAGACCGGGATCGGATTTCCAAATTTGGAATTTCGAAAACCACATCGATTCCAATTAAATGTTAGGTCGTTAATCCAAGTGGAGCAAGCGAAGATTCGAGGTGTAAGAACTATACGTCAGTATAACTCTGTGGGTGATTCCGTAATGAGTTTGACGGAATAGTACTTATAGGTTCGAGATGGTGATTCAGAGTGCAAGGGCTATGGTCGTTGACTTTGAGGGTGATTCCAAAATGAGTGCAACGAGATTGTGCCTTCGGTTTCGTTCGAACCCGGAACGAACTTGTATGGATTGAATGCTTTTAGAACATCATCAGGTGGACGATGAGCATTCTAAAATTGATATGTCCTATAAAGGTAATCGTAGCCTCAAGCCTCATCAACCGGGAATGGCTAAAATAGGGGAGGTGCAGCAAGGCTTCGTGGGTAGCCCCCACTTGAGAGCGAGGTTTACCCTTGTCTAGATGTCCCTTTTTATTTCGGTTGTCTGGGGTGATTGCTAGCTAGAATCGCCGGGGTGGTCTTGTTCGGAACTGTTCAATAAGGAATGGTTCCGGCCTTGTGTTGCAGGGGAGCGGGCATACTCCTCGGTACGGTGATCTAGGCCACGTACTGTGACGGGCGGTACCCCAATAGCCCTGCCATTGATGGAATCCAAAATCCAGTAAGTGCTTATACGGTTTTGATTGTGCCCAACTATGTTGGAACGTGAGATGTAAGTATTCCAGCTATTTCTGTATTTTATTTTGAAAACCCTAGACATTATTATAATATCACTGGATTTCCTATCAAATGTTTTGGTTAGCGTAAGGTAAAAACTATTCATTGTTTATGTGTGGGAAGTCTTACGTGATACCTTTTGTTTTCAAAGGATTTTTTAAAGTTAAGCAATTTTAACCCCGTTTACTCACACCAGACCCCTGTCTGACCCGAGTGTTCATTTTCTGTTTTATTAAACTCTTGGGTACTCATATTACGTATGAGTAGTCAAGTGTCTCAGGATTGCTTTGACGAGTTTCTGGAGGAGATATGGAGCAGGAGGCTTCAACGTGTAGATATATATAGTGATTCCGCTGTGTTTGAGTTGTATCTGTTTCTCTGATGTACTTGAATTGTAATTGCTAGACAGGTGTTTAATAACTGTCTAGTTTGTGTTGTATTAGCTGTAAATCTCTGATGTATATGATATTATGTAAAGTTTTATGTGATATAATATAATTTATTCGTTCCGCTGTGAGATTCTGATGTTGTCTATTTCTTTCTTTCCTTTCTTTTCTCTTTTCTATCTCTTTCTTTCTTCTTAATGATGCGTCTTTCTATGGTATGAAAGGCGGGTCGTTACAATATACCGCGATATCCCCCTCGAAGTGGGATTGGTATTTTAAATTGTGTTAACATCTATTGAAAAAACAGGTTGGAAGTCCAGCTAGATTCCTCAAAAATGTTGAAATTATTTTCATATTCAGTGATATGATTTGTTTGAATAATCCGTGATAGTGGAAATTGAATTTATTGGATGCTATGGTATTACTAGATAGATTTTGGCATTTTAAAATACTATAAATATGAATATTGAAATTTTAAAAGAACATAAAAAGGGAAATTTATAATATTTATAGTGAAATTTGGATTTATTAAGGAAATGAATTTGGGAAAATTAAATAGCTTTATTTAAAGAAATTGTACTTAATAATCACGGTATGGAAAATAGAGATTTTGAATAATGTGAATAAAAAGATTTTAATTATAGGGCTTAACGATATTGTTTAAGTGTAAAATAAATTTATTTTTAAAATCAGGATTTAAAATAGTTTGGGAAGATAAAAAGAAATTTGGAAAGAAGGTATGAAACTGTTATACTAGAATTTAAATCAGATTTTAAATGATGAAAAGGAAAGTGGAATACGGTTGGCTTATTTAAGAAATTAATTTAAAAATGGAATTTAATTTAGAAATCGATTTATAATTGATTAAATGTTGTGAATCCATTATAACGGGAAATGAGACTATAAAATTTATAAACAAGGATTAAAAATAAAGTAAAGTGATTACCAGTGGATAAATTGAAAATTATAAATTCACGGGGAGGATTTATAAGTAGATGGGTATATCGGTTTTAAAAGTAAAGAGTAGATTTATTTTTAAAAATGTGAAAAGTGAATTATGAAATTGGTGCGTAAAATCAAATTTGAATTAAATCGAGAGAGATTTATGGATGTTAGACTGGTCATATTGGAAAATTGGAGAATATATTTTTATAGAGAAATTGAGTTTGTTTTAAAAAGAAGGATTTTAAATATCAAGTGGGTAATTTAAAAAGGTGCCTAAGAATATTCCAGAAAAATTAATTATTTAGTTATTTTAAAATTGTTTAAAATAAATTTAACTATTAATTAAGTAGTTTATAAATGGTTGATATTAAGCTAATTATTTTTTAAAGATTAATCAGTATTATTGTTTTTAAAAGGATAATTATTCAATAATTAATATTATTATTGTATAATAACAATTATTTAAAGAGTATTTGCCTAAAATTAAATTGGAAATTATTATAGGTATTATTTTGAAATTTTTTAAAATAAAGTTTTCAGGAAGTAATGGTATACCCGCTGGCGAAATCGGAGGCAGTGAGTGCCTGCGGTTAAGTTTGGATTTCTCTAGGATAGAAACAACCATTGAGCTGTTAATCTATGGTTTGATACCGCAGTGGTGCTTTCCATATTATTTTTAAAAGGGGTTTTCAAATATTTATTAAAGAATACTTTCGCGAATATACTAGATTCAATAAGATAAATACATATATTTGGAAAAAAATGTTAAATTTATATAAAATTAGATAAAAATCAGATTTGGTGTTTTCAGTGGAAAATGAAGTATTTGGTTGAATGATTGTTTATTTGATAGTTAAATAACCGACTATAAAATCTGGAACCAAAATATAACTTTGGGAATATATAAGAGAAACACGAGAATTATATGGTACAGCTACCATTAGAGGTGTTATACTGTACGTATAAACTCGTTTCATTCTTGTAGGACATTTACAAAGAATTCCATCCACTAACGGTTAGGAGGTGATCTCCGATCTTATTTTCGTCTGTGTATTTCCTAAAGAACCGGGGTTGAGTTTACCAAAAATGTCGAACGTTATTTCAAAGAGATCGGGATCGGATAATTTATCCGAAAACCACTTTGATCCAACAAGTACGTTTTTGCAGTGAAAACAAGAGCGTGGAGTCGAAGATGGGGCAGTGAAGTGCAAAGGATAATCGCTACTAATCCCAAGGATTATTCCAAAATGGATGTAGTTGGAATAGTGTCTTCGGTTCCATTCGGACTCAAAACAGACTTGTATCGATGAATGCTATCATCACATTACATTGGAGGACAATGAGCATTCCAAGTGAAAATTCCTTAAAAAGGTAATCATAGCCTCTAGCCTCATCAACCGAGAATGGCTGAAAAGCATGGAAGATCTAGCAAGGCTAAGTGAATCGAACCCAATTCGAGTATGTTTATCACCTTTCTAGATACCCTCAGATATTATATTATTACTACGATTCATGAAAGGAGCTCGGAAAGGGTGGGAAACAACCTGGGTGATATCATATTCAGTCCATCCAGTTAAGGGTAGTCCGGTCTTGTGTTGCAGGGAATCCCGGCATGGTCCTCGGTACACTGTTTTTAGATGTGTATGTGACAGGTGGTACCCATGTGCTTAGTCATTCATATGGAATCCATTCTCTAATACATGCCTTTACGATTTTGATTGTAGAGCCTAATATGCTGAAATTTAATCAATGTAACAATTTCAGCTATTTGAATAAGTATTTTTACTTAGACACTATTATAATATCAGAGGATCTAATATGAAATGTTTTGGTTATCGTAAGGTAAAAATTCATCGTGTTTATTTATGGCACGGTCTTACGTGATACCTTTGATTTTAAAAGGATTTTGATAGCTTTAGTAATTCAATTTGAGTGTGTTTTCTCATGCTGGTTTTCTAGACTAACTCAGGTGTTGTTTTATTATAATGCTCGGGTTAGACGGAGTATTACAGGTACATAATAGGACGTTATAGAGCTCAAGAGACGACTGGATGACGAAGGTGTATTACATGCATTTGATTTTATTCCGGTATGTACTGTGGGCTTTATATTCAACATTTGCGAGGACAAGTTATTATAACTGTCCATTGTTGTGTTATTGATGTATTATACTCTGATGATGTAATATATAAATTACGGTTGTAGTTTTCTTTTTGTATGGAGACATGTTATTAACTATTGTATATTATTCCGCTGCAATTGTGAAATTCTGTGTTGTTATTTCTATTTTCTTCTTCTACCTCTTTCTACTTTTTCCCTAATGATCTGATATTTTCGGCATTCGATTTCTCGGCATGTAATACAGTGAACGTATTGATGTCGATTTTCGAAGGTCGAAAATCTCGGGCCGTCACACTTGGTATCAGAGCTGAAGGTTAAGTGAGAATTTTGGCTCTAGTGGGGATTACTCATTAGAGATAGGGTCAGGAGCACCCTAGAATGAGTTTGAGAGTATTAATAGATATGAGCGCATATTTGTTAGTGAATATAAAATTATTTTGTACTGTGTTGTTTGATTTGTTTAGTGGCTTATGCATTCTTGTCAATAAGTGTAATTAACGTTATTGATAGGGATCTCCAAACACTTGAACAGAACATTTCGATAGGGTATTGTTTTGAAATGGGGTAATGAAATAATTTCACCCAAATTATTTTTACATATATAAAAAAATTAATTTCGTAAATGATTATAGTTGTGTATAGTTTGCTTGGTTGTTAGGAAATCATAATATTAAACTATTATCCTTGGTGTGTTGTAGTAATTGAAATAAAAGTTGATATTTTAGTCAACAGTTAGGAAATAATTCATATAATGAAATGGAATTTGTAAATATGAGTTTATAAATGTAATTTATAAATAGAAGTGGAATAAAATTCCAGAGTAATATTTAACGATGATATGGTTTATAAAAATGATTTACAAAGGAATTAAAAGCTGGAAATTTGGGAATCTAATTCCCTTTGGTTTTGGAAATGTTTTTTCAAGCATCGAAAAAATAAAAAGTGATATTATTTGGAAATATTTTTGAATTGGAAATGAAATCTATTCAGATTTGGAATTGAAATATTTAAAATGGTTTTAAAAAGAGGAAAAAGCACTGAAATCACTTCTGTCGCTGGAAAATAATTCCGATGATGATTGCGACATCATCGGTGTTCATTTTCGTGTTTCCCAGAGAGGAATTGCTACCCTAGTGATGATCAATTGAAATTTTGTTTTGGAAAAAAATGGTATTGTTTTTGAAATTCAAAGGCATAATTTGATATATCACGGGATTTTTGGTATATATGATTACAAAAATTATTTTGAAATATTAAGCAATTGTTTAAAACTTTGGAACCTTATTTAAAATGCTTTATGGCATATAAATAAGTTTGAAGACTTGTAAAATTTGAAATTTGATTTGGAAGGGAAATTAACTTGAATTAAGTAAAATAAAGGGATTTTAAGAGAATAAGCCTAAGTAGGCTAAATGGAACAGTTATTGAAATAAAATTTATTAAGTTGGAAATAAAGTAGTAAATGAACTAATTAATTGAATTAGTAAGTTGAACGGATTTTAAATTGAATTTTATTAGAATCAATTGGTGGATGGGACTAATTAAAATAAGTAGTTAATCAAATACGGGTTGAGATATGGTCGATAAAATTCAATATTAAAGATTTGGAAGATAAATTGAGTTCAAATGGAATTGAAAATTTAATTTGAATGAAAATGGATATAAGAGCTTAAGTGGTGAAGTGAAAATAAATATAAGAAGTACTATAAAATATTTATAATAGACTTAAGGCAGTTAATGGTGAAGTTCTTAAGTAAAATTTGTATTGCGAATATACTAAGTTAATGTTTGAACAAAGATTAATAAAAGTTGTGTAAAAGGATAATTAGGAATAAGTGAATGGAAATTAAAATAAATACGAGTAGAAATAATATGATGTAGAAAAGAACCAATTGGAAATAAAAACGTAAGTTGTACGTATATTATTTTATTCGCATAACGATTTGATCCAGATTCGAGCATAGAATTCGAGATAGTTATATCGATTCGAGTTGAGATTTTTCACTCTATTTTCGACGGCGAACCCTGGATATGGATTCTTGAATTCTCTATCTAGTATATTGCTATGCAAGGAGAATGATAATTTCTAATCAAGAAACCAGATTTGAGTCCACACTAAAGAGTCCTGTGAACGATACTTGTTCGAAAGTGAAATTGCATGATCAAGTGAGACATCAGAGTTGATATTGCTCACAAATGATATATGTACATCGTACGGGTTTTGGTGAAATAAATGTTGGAAATTGAAAATCCAAGTAAAATGTTTTTGGTATTAAATGATTGGATATCATTGGTAAGTAAGGTGCGGGTATTTAAAAGCAAAAGCTAAATTATTGTCTTTGATTTCAAAAGCCAAATTTGATTGCCCAACAAAAAGGTATGTATTTAAATTGTTGTATGAAATTGATGATTTTTAGACTGAGCCACTTGGCTTTTTTTTCTTTTAAGGATTTGGGTCCGTAGAGGTGTTTTGTAGTTATTCGAATCTAGCCGCGCAAAAAAGATGCTGGCGAAATTTTTCAAAAAATTAGGGAGTTGGAAAAAAATTTGAATTTTTTTTGATAACTAAATGTGATTCTAGAATATAACTCGAAATGATTGAGTAAAATATATTATTTGGAATCTATGATTAATTTGAAAAATTAATAGGAGTGATAGCGTGGTTTCAATAAATTGATTTTGGAAAAGTTGTTTCAACTAATTGAAATAGTAAACGGGCTTTGGACCATTTTTTTACTTAACAATTTCAAGGATGAAATTCTCTTAAGGGGGAAGAAATGTAACGACCAAGAATTTTGGCTATTTGAAATTGGAATATTTAATTGATAAATATTTAAAATTTAATTTTTAACTTGAATTTCAAATATTACCATTTATTGCATGATTTAATTGTCGAATTTAATAATTGAAAATTGGTTAAAATAGTGAATCTTGAGTTTTAAGCTTGCTAAATATAATTTAAAGGCTTATTAAATTTGTATTTATATTAAGGAAGGTAATAAAACTTTTTAAATGAAATTTAAAAGTGATTTGTTCAGTTTTAAAAAAATATCGTTTAAATTTACATTTAAAAATAGCTTTCCGAGAAACAGTCTCAAATTTCGACAAAACAAGTTACATTGGATCCGTAATAGTGTATTATTATTCGATTTGGAATTTTGTAGCGTTTGGAGTTATCGTTTGATCGTACGGAATATAAACGCGCTAAAATTTATATCGAAAATTCAATATAATAATTGAGTCCAAAAAAACTATCTTCTCCATATGATCGAACTAGGGTTCGAAACCTTTTCCATTTCATTCGGAATAGAGGTATAACATTATAAACGTCTAGCGGCATGCCACAATAGGGGCTCAAAATTATAAACTGGGAAATCGAGACGTTTTGAAGTTTAAATAATATATATTTATACTGATTGATCATCTTCACATCAGCACTTTTTTCACCTCTTTTCAAATTACTGTACTAAACCCATTCAAACACACAAACATTTTCAAACACGCTAACGTTCACATCTCCTCCTTTTTATATCACACGCAACAATTCTGTCTATAGGAAAAAAGAAAAATGATGGAATGAAACTTTTAAAAAAAATTCTTGTCTTAAAAAAATCAAGCAACAAATTAATAAATCTTATTTTTGCATTGACTGCGATCTGGGTCATTTTGGGAAAGTGCGGCATCGAATGGGTTGTTCGACAGGGAATGTCGAGCGATTTGTCTAGCTAGGGTTCGAGTTTTTGTTCATTGTAGTGCTCGATTCGATCAGTAATGCTTGAATTCGAGTTTGTCGTGGGAAGTAGCATCACGGCACATAAAAATGGTGAGATCCGATCGTGGTTGGGGTGCGCGTCACTGTAGTAGCGAAAGGTTGGAAGTCGCTTCTTCAAGGAGAAAGTCGAGCTTGAAGTTATGGTGATGGGTGGATGGATATCGAGAAGGAGAGTTCGTTGGTGAATCCGGAACGGTGGTTCGGGGAGTGTAGTCGCGTGTCAGTGGTGTGCACATACGGTGAAGTTTGTTGTTGGTGTAAAGGCGAAAAAGAAAGAAAGGTGGAAGAAGAGGATGGTAGCGGGTTGGGTTTGGTTCTTTGGGCCGAGCTGTAGAGTTTGGGTGAGTAAGGATATTTAATATGGTAATTAAATTATATAAAATTGTTTAATAAAATTTCAACCCTTATAAATTGCATGTCTCGATCGTTTTCGATCAGAGTCCAACACGATCAGTCGTGTTGGGTTCGTATTAATGAATTATATGTGATAAAATTGGATTGAACGAAATTTTGAGCCTCTGAAATTTTCAGACAATTTCAAACGCATTCGAATTCAATAGGAAACGGAACGCAGAAGCGGCAATAAAATAGTGAGTTAATCTCACACAATTTTGGATTACCGTAATAAGTTTTTAAATAGTTAAAATTAGTCATTGATCTATTTATAGAATTGATAAATATTATCAATTGGATGTGATATTATATATAGTAGTGTATATATATATTGGAGTGACTGATATTCCCGCATATATATAGCGGATGGGACCATATATGTCCTACATAATACCAGATGATCCTATATACTGCGATATCCCCCTCGAAGTGGGATTGATAATTTTATATTGTGTTACCATCTATGAACCTAGGGAAAACAGGTTGGAGGGATCCAACTGGATTCCTCAAAAATGTTGAAATTATTTTCATAACCAGTGATATGATTTGTTTGAATAATCTATGATAGATTATAGTGGAAATTGAATTCATTGGATGGTATGGAATTACTGGATAGATTTTGGCATTTTAAACTACTATAAATGTGAATATTGAAATTTTAAAAGAAAATAAAAAGGAAAATTGAAAGTAAAATATTTATAGTGAAATTTGGATTTATTAAGGAAATGAATTTGGGAAAAATAAATAGCTTGATTTAAAAAATTATACTTAATAATTTGGGGTATGGAAATGAAGATTTTGAATACTATAAATAAAAGAATTTTAATAATAGGGCTTAAGCGATATTGTTTAAGTGTAAAAGAAATTTATTTTTAAAATCGAGACTTAAAATAGTTTGGGAAGATAAAAAGGAAATTTGGAAAGAAGATATGAAATTGTTATACTAGATTTTAATCCAGATTTTAAATGATGAAAAGGAAAGTGGAATATGGTTGCGTTGTTTAAGAAATTAATTTAAAATTTGAATTCAATTTAGAAATCGATTTATAATCGATTAAGCGTTGTGAATCCGTTATAACAGGTAATGAGACTATGAAATTTATAAACAAGGATTATAAATAAACTAAAGTGATTATCAGTGTATAAATTGAACATTATAAATTCACGGTGAGGATTTATAAGGAGATGAGTAAATCGCTTTTATAAGTAAAGGGTAGATTTATTTTTAAAAATGTGAAAAGGGAATTATGGAATTGGGACGTAAAATCAAATTTGAAATAAATCGAGAGAGATTTATGGATGTTAGATTGGTTATATTGGAATTAGAGAATGTATTTTTATCCAGAAATTGAGTTTTTCTTAAAAAGAATGATTTTTAATTATCAACTGGGTAATATAAAAAGGTGCCTAAGTATATTGCTGAAAAATTAATTATTTAGTTATTTTAAAATTGTTTAAAATATATTTATTGATATTAAGTTAATTATTATTTGAAGATTAATCAGCATTATTGTTTTAAAAGGATAATTATTCAATATTGATATTATTTTTATACAATAATTTTTATTTAAAGAGTATTTGCCAAAAATTAGCTTGACATTATTATAGGAATTTTATAGGTATTATTTTGAAAATTTTTAATATAAAGTTTTCGGTAAGTAATGGTATACTCATATGGCGAAATCGGAGACAGTGGGTGCCTACAGTTAGGTGTTGGATTTCTCTGGAATAGAGACATAACCATTGACCGTGAATCCACGGTTTGATACCATAGTGGTACTTTCCATATTATTTTTAAAAGGGGTTTTCAAATATTTTTGAAAGAATAGTTTCTCGAATATACTAAGTTCGATAAGATAAGTACATATTTTTGGATAAAAAGTTAAATTTATAGAAAATTAGATAAAAATGAGACTTGGTATTTTCAGTGGAAAATGAAGTATTTGGTTGAATGATTGTTTATTTGATAGTTAAATAACCGACTATCAAATCTGGACCCAAATATTACTTTGGGAATATCTCGGAGAAATACGGGAATTATATGGTACAATTACCATTCAAGGTGGTATACTGTACGTATAAACCTATTTCATTCTACTAGGACGTTTATATGGAAATCCGTCCACTAACGGTTTGGAGGTGTCTCCGGCCTTACTTTCGTCTGTGTATTCCTCAAGAACCGGGGTTGAGTTTACCGAAAATATCGAACGTTGTTTCAAAGAGACCGAGATCGGATAGGTTATCTGAAAACCACTTCAATCTAATAAGTACGTTTTTACAGTGAAAACATGAGAATGAATTCGAAGATGGAGCAGTGAAGTGCAAGGTCTAATCGCTACTAATCTCGAAGATTATTCCAAAATGGATGTAGTAGGAATAGTGCCTTCGGTTCCGTTCGGACCCGGAATGGACTTGTATGGATGAATGCTATCAGTACATTGTCATTGGAGGACAATGAGCATTCCAAGGCAAATTTCTTAAAAAGGTAATCGTAATATCTAGCCTCATCAACTGAGAATTGCTGAAAAGCAGGGGAGATGCAGCAATGCTATATGGGTTGCACCCAATTAGGGTATGTTTATCAAATTTCCAGATACCCTCGGATATTATATTGTAACTACGATTCATGGAAGGAGATCAGAAAGGGTGGGAACACCCGGGGTGATAGCATAGTCGGTCTATTTAGGTTAGGGGTGGTTCGGTCTTGTGTTGTAGGGAATCCCGGCGTGGTCCTCGGTATGTTGTTTATAGACGTGTACTGTGACAGTGGTACCACAGTGCCTAGTCATTCGTACGGAATCCATTCTCCAATACGTGCCTTTATGGTTTTGGTTGTAGAGCCTAGTATGCTGGAATTCAATTAATGTAACAATTTCAGCTATTTGAACAAGTATTTGTACTTGGACACTATTATAATGTCAAAGGATCTGATATGAAATGCTTTGGTTGTTGTAAGGTAAAAACCCGCCATTTTTATTTGTGTCACGGTCTTACGAGATACCTTTGATTTTCAAAGGATTTTGATAACTTTAATAATTCAATTTGAGTGTGTTTTCTCACACTGCTTTTCCAGACTGATTCAGGTGTTATTTTATTATAATGCTCGGGTCAGATCGAGTATTACAGACACAGATTGGATGGTATGAAGCTCAGGAGACGAGTTGGATGACAAAGACGTATTACATGTATTTGATTTTATTCCGCTATCTTTTGTACGCTGTATATTCAGCATTTTTGAGGACAAATTATTATAACCGTTCGGTGTTTTATTATTGATTTATTATACTCTGATGATATAATGTATAAATAACAGTTGTAGTTTTCTTTTTTATAGAGACATGTTATTATCTATTGTATATTGTTCCGCTACGATTGTGAGATTCTATGTTGTTATTTCTATTTTCTTCTTCTACCACTTTCTTCTTTTTTCCTAACGACCTGGTATTTCCAACATTCGATTTCTCGGCAACAGTGAACGTATTGATGTTGATTTTCGAAGGTCGAAAATCTCAGGCGGTCACTCTTGGTATCAGAGCTGAAGGTTAAGTGAGAACCTTGGTTCTGTTGGGGATTACTCAATATAGATAGGGTCAGTAGCACCCTAGATTGAGTTTGAGAGTATTAATCGATAAGAGCGCGTATTTGTTAGTGAATATAAAATTGTTTTATATTGTGTTGATTGATTTGTTTAGCGGTTTATGGATTTTGGGCAATACATATAATTAACGTTATCGATAGGGATGTCCAAACACTTGAACAGAACATTGTGACAGGGTATTGTTTTGAAATGGGGTAAATGAAATAATTTTACTCAAATTATTTTTATATATATAAAATAACTAATTTTTGTAAATTATTATTGTTATATATGGTTTGCTTGGTTGTTAGGAAATGATAATATTAAACTATTATCCTTGATGTGTTGTAGTAATTCAAATAAAAGTTGATATTTTAGTCAACAGTTAGGCAATAATTTATACAACGAAATGGAATTTTTAAATATGAGCTTATAAATGTAATATATAAATTGAAATGGAATAAATTACCAAAGGAATATTTAAGGATGATACGGTTTATAAAAACAATTTATAAAGGAATTAAAATTTGGAAATTTGGGAATTTAATTCCCTTTGGTTTTGGAAATGTTTTTCAAGTCTCGAAAAAATAAAAACTGATATTATTTGGAAGTATTTTTGAATTGGAAATGAAATCTATTCAGAATTGGAATTGAAATATTTAAAATGGTTTTAAAAAGAGGAAAAAGCACTGGACTCACTTCGGTCGCTGGAAAATAATTTCGATGATGATCGCGACGTCATCGGTGTTCATTTTCGAGTTTCTAAGAGAGAAATTGTTGCCTAAATGATATGCAATTGGAGTGTTCTTTTGGAAAAAATTGGTTTTGGTTTTGAAATTCTAAGAAATGATTTGATATACCAAAGGGTTTTGGGTATATATGATTATAAAAATGAGTTTGAAATATTGAGTAATTGTTTAAAACCATAGAATCTTATTTAAAATGTTTTATGGAATATAATTAAGTTTGAAGACTTATAAAATTTGAAATTTGATTTGGAAGGGAAATTAACTTGAATTAAGTAAAATAAAGTGAATTTTGAGTGAGTAAGCCAAAGTAGGCTAAATGGAATAGTTATTGATATAAACTTTATTAAGTTGGAAATAAATTAGTAAATGAACTAATTAATTGAATTAGTAAGTTAAACGGATTTGAAATTGAATTTGACTGGAATGAATTGGTGGATGGGGCTAATTACAATAAGTTGTTAATCAAGTATGGGTTGAAATATGGTTGATTAAATTCAATATTGAAGATTCGGAAGATAAATTGAGTTCAAATGGAATTGAAAATTTAGTTAATGAAAATGGATATAAAGCTTATGTGGTGAAGTGAAAATAAATATAAGAAGTTGCAGAAAATACTTGTAATTGTTAGCACCAGAATTAGTCACTAACACCCTTAAGAGAGATGGTGTAGAGAGTTTAATGAAGAAAGTAAAGTTAAACAGAGAACGGTACGTAAATTTAAATGCAGAAAAAATGAACACCACATTTATAGTGGTTCGGCTTGATTTCCTACGTCCACTTTGAGGTAGATCTTTATTGCTTTTCTTGATAATCGATTACAGATACAATCCGTATATCAATTACTTAAATACAATTGCTAAGAAAAAAAGATAAGTCTTGAATGCAACAGAGTCTCCTCGGTGTTCTCGAAAAAAGGTCCTTTTCACTGCGCCCCTGCCTCTTTATTTATAGATGAAGATGGGTTGGACTTCCTATTGGGCCCGGTAGCTAAATATCTCGGCCCAAGAAGAGTGAGTTCTATGTGCCGATCCATAGATGCCTAACTGCAAAATGCTGAACGAAGTGATGTGCTGAGTGGAAAGCACAGGCTGACCAATAATCGAAGTCGGTCTAGATTGGATGAATGCTGAACACTTTTGGACGTCGAATGATCTAAAATGCCGAACACCTCTTGATGCCAACCGATCTCAAATGTTGAACAAGGCATGAATGCCGAAAACCTATGGATGCCGAACAATCTCGAATGCCGATCGAGAACGGGGTTGAGTGCCGAACAAGGTCTAGATGCCGAGCAGTATGGAATGACGAACGACTCTGCCATGCCGAAAGTCCATAGATGCCGAACGACACTTAAAACGACTCTGTCATACCAAACTTTCATAGATGCCAAACGGCACTTAATGCCGAACGATATGCAATACCGAACGGCTCTCAATGCCGAACGCTCTTGAATGCCAAACGTCCATGAAAGCCGATCGAACTTGAATGCCGAACGAACCATTTGTGTCGGACGAACCTGGAAGCCGACCAAGTATGTCGTGCCGAACGCTAGGGATGCCGAACGGTATGCAAATGCCGAGTGCCTAATTGCCTGGTCAAATCTCCAGGTAACACTTACCCCCCAAAGTGCATCACGTGATCGAACGTGATACGCTTTGAATCGCGAGTCCTCCGTGCTTCGCTTCGAGCCTTGGCTTATTCTTCTTGATAGTATCTTTTCTCGAATTCCTGGTGAGGCAATGTATGCCGAACAACATATCCGAAGCCGAGCACCCTGGATGCCGAACAATACAGCCGATGCCGAACAATGTCGTTTTAACCGGTTCTACCGGTCATTGTCTCTTCGACTTCCCCTTCTTCCCTATAAAGGCCGACATTCTCCTTCTACTTCACTTTTTCTCTTTTTACCTCCGTGATTTTCCAAGAACACGTAACTTACCTCCCTTAAGTTTCATTCACCTCTTCGATCTTCCCCTCCTACCTGCAATCCACCATGCCCTTCCTATAGCTCCTTCCCAAGTTAAGTTCGAACAACCTCCAATCCTAAACTCACAAACCCCCGAGCTCCCGCCGTACTCTTTGGTAAGAACCTTTCAATCACTTTCTCAAATTAGGAAGTACAACATATCACTCAAACTCGTGACTCCTCCATAAATCGTAGAAAGTGGGGGGCATGTGGATGAGGGTGATGAATTGAGGTTCGGACGCATTCTAAGGCTGGAACTTAGTATGCTTTTAGGCGATTTCGAGGTGGATGGATTGGAGAAGAGAAAGGTGGAAGATGCATTGTAGTGGCTTGGCATGATCTTTTAATCCCGAGTGATCCTATGGGAGCACGAGAATGGAGTTAGAGATAAGGCCTATTGGTGTAGATTGACATGGCCATGGTTCGGCATGATCTCCCCATGCTGAACGAGGTTGGAGTGGAAAAACTGAAAGGAAGTGGGGAATGGGCAGGGTGCCGACCGATATTTTGGCCGAACAGCACTTAGGCCGAACGGTCGTGAATGCCGATCGATATTTAGGCCGAAAGTGGGGAATGGACAGGATGCCGATCGATATTTTGGTCGAACAACACTTAGACCGAACGGTCATGAATGCCGATCGATATTTAGGCCGAAAGTGGCACTTAGGACGAACGACATTTAGGCCGAACTCCTACTCACCTCGCTTAATCATATGACAAAAACAAGGACAAGGACCTAAGCCAACTAGCATATCGAACTAATCCGGACTGATAACTTCCTAGTTCCAATAATTACAAGCCCGAACTTAAATCGATAAAAACATATAAAAGCTTTTAACAAATGTCCGAGTCCAAAATTGAAAACATTGCAAGGCTGGCTTTCGGAGTCGGTCAGCGATGACGGTCTTCGAAGATGACAGTTCAAAGCTCAACTTCATATTATCAACTCTGTGACTTCTAATTTCTCAGCATTTAAACTTGAATGATCGCACTAGTTCACACACCACATAGAGGGAATATTTATGTTGCTAAGTCTGACGCCGATTATTTTCCAAGTATAGTTCAAACAGGTGCTTTGCTAGATTCAATCTTTATCAGAGATGTCTAGGAAATCTAGTTCCGCTACGATCTCTGACAGAACTGGGCCATCCTCCCGACAAGAAGTCGCAGATACTTCAAATCCATCAACTTCCTCTGCACATAACTTAGCTTCCAACACCCTAGAGGCAACAATTTTCTTGGACAACCCTGTCAATTCACAGGCTTCGAAGATCAATGAAAGTACACTCTATTGGATATGCTCTGTCCACGGAATCCCCTTTGATGACGTGCTAGTTCCATCGGGGAACGATCGTCCACACTTGCCCCCAGTCGGATACACATCTTGTAATAAATTCATGTGCTGGGTTGGTAGTGTGCCACCGTTCAACTCGTTTCTACAGGACGTGCTGCAATATATTGATATTGCCCCATCGCAACTGCACCCGAACGATCATGCATTCCTCTACGGTACTTGCATCCTCTTCATGAATGTCCTCTCTAGACTTCCAACTCTGGGCGATATCAGATACATATATTGCATCAAGAAGCGGGGGGATAGCCCATCTTTCATGTTTCTCGAGTCGCATAATAAGTGTCAAATCTTAACTGGGGCATGGACCAAGTTTGCCTTGTATAAAAAGAAATGGTTTTATGTGCGTTGTCCTCCCGGCTTTGCGAGGAGATGGGTGGAAGGAAGTAAGTCTTTTTCCTGGACCGACACTCATGTTTGGTCGAAGCTGTACCTTTTCTAACTTCTTTCCATCTTTTCAGGTATCAATCCATGTCCCGAGGGCCGCGGATATTGTGAAGCCGTCGAAGCTATTCGAGCCCTTCCTGCCGAAGAATGGGACATTAGAACTCTCATTTCGAATGAGTCACTTGCAAGGCTAGGACTGTTGGCAGAAGGCTGCCGGATAAGCCTCCTTCGGGGCGTTACCATACCTGGGCCTGCCTCTGGAAAAGGGAAAAAACAAGCTGAGTCTTAAGCACGCAACGCTCCTGACGCACTAGAAGAAGGGAAAATTAAGGAAACCGAAACACCCAAAGTACAAGATGAGAACGTTGGTCCCACTCAGGACCCGATAGTCGGAGTTCACGACATCGAAACGTCATCTTCCCCTTCGAAGAGGAAAAAGAAACTGACGTAAAAGATAAGGAAGGAAAAGGTTGGCGGAACTTCTAAAGTTACCCTTATTCCAACGGAGAAAAAGGCTTCCTCACAACATTTAGAAAGTTCTTTAAAAGGCCTATCGAACCTCTCCATACCTGATGATCTACTCAATTATGATTTTGACGATCCAAAGGCACTTAAACTTCACTCGTCTGTCAGAGGCGATGCAGGCGTTCAAGCCCAAAATCAAGGAGAAAAGACACCCATTAGTAAAGAAACTGGTCCATGGGGGGAAACACTAGTACATACACAAACACATGCATTTCATCTTGCATTTAAATTTCCACCGTTACACTACCATTTGCTAATTCATTGTTATTTAAATTCTGTGTAGGTGACATGGGGCGTACACACGGAATTGATCGTCTCCGCGGGTCGTCTATCTTCCATCACTTTGGACAGGACTCGGATCCGGAAGACGTTGGGATAGAGATGGTGATGGCGATAGGGATTATCATTCCCGGGACTCATCATCTCGGAAGAAAACATATTATCAGCCTAAATACAACCAACATCCCTTTTCTCACTCGGAGCAAAGAAAAGATGAGCACGGCCACAAGGGGTCGCAATCCGATGTTCCCCGCGATCAACACTTCGATTCCTCTACCACACGACAGTCCCGGGATCCTTATAGAAGAGCTGAACTTTCAAAGCCGTCTCCTTTTGTTCCCGCAACAGACCCAATAGTATCGAGAGGCTAGCCGAGCTTAAAGCAAAATTTCAAAAATCTGCTTCGATGGCCTGAAGTTCCTCCCGGCGATCCATCATATTCCTGGAGATGTCAAACAGAGCGCTATCGCCTGCACCAACGATGTCTATGTTCAACATGATGCGTTCGTTCATCTTGCTGAGAAAGTGTCAGAAGTCTCGATAGAGCATCAGCATGAGATAGATCATCTGAATCTTGAGGCCATTCGTGACAAAGATATCATTAAAGCTCAAGACGAAGAGCTTGCTTCTTATAAGTCTCAGCTTGAAGCCGCCCAGCAGAGCGCCGAAGATACTGCCAAAGCCGTAACTTATCTGGAATCAACCCATAAAAAAGAAATCGACGAGGCGGTCCAATGCTATGGGGCCCTAGCTTTGGAGAAAGACTCGATGCAAAAAGAAAGGGATGCATTCAGCCTCCGAGTCAAAGAACTTGAGAAGCAACTCCGCAAAGAGAAGTAGGAGAAGACTGCTGCCCAAGAAGAGTCACAACGATATTGCGACCAGATCATTGCCACACGACTCCTAAAGGCGAAACATGAGGATGAGCTTTCTAAAGTTGAGGCGCTAAAGAATGAATCCCGTGAAGAGGGCAAAAAGATAGCGTCTGTGGAGATCGACTCTGTCTTGAGGTGGCTAAATAAGAAGGTAGGGAAGAGATCAAAAGCATGTTCGACCCGCTAATTGTAGAATTCAATGCCCGAGTTCTCATGCGCATGGACTTAAATTTTCTGGGGAAGGGCTATCTCGAATCTTTAGCCGAGGCGTGGGAGACCTTAATAGAGATTAGGAAGGCCGAACATGGTAACGAGGAGTTCGATGAAGGAGCTTTGATAAAAGAATTTCTCAAGGGAAACGAGCCTTCGGACCAGTCAGCAGCCAAAGCCCTTTACTGCAAAGGCTCCCCTTCAATGAAAGGGAAAGAGGTTATTGCCGGTCCATCCGGGATCGAGTATCCAGCTTGTGTGCCTACTCAGCCATCTGGCCAGTCGATACTCGATCCCTTTGAGCAGCACGTCGGCTATGACTCGGAGGACCCCGGCCTTGGCGTTCACATTTTGTCTCCTATTCCAGAGGTTGAGACCACCCTGACAATTGAGAGCTAGCCAGAACCTGGTAGGCAACTCTTTCTCTTTAACATTCCAAGAGTTTTCGTTTTTCACCAGAAGCTATCGCATTCTAATACTTGTTTTTCATGATTTTGTGCAGGCCGTTCTAATCTTGAGCCCACTCCAAGGAGCGATGTCGCCAAGGAGGCGAAGGAAAAAACGAGTGAAGCCACTCACACAGGAGAGGCTCTCGGTCCAGATGCTCAGGTGATCGGAGTGCTTGATGAGGACAAATCTAAGACTTCCTCTCCCATCGATGGGAGTTATGAAGTTGAAATTACAAGCACCTATGAACACACATCGAACTGAGCATGAAGGAGCAGCTTGAGAAAGAGAAGGAAGATGGTCAAAATCAAGGTCGAACCTCAAGCTGTGGACATGGATGATCCTTTGAATAAGCCATTGAAGGTCATCCTCCCAGCCGGGTCCAAACCCATGGAAGTTCCTCGTACTCCTTCAGTTGTCACTCCCCCGTCAAAGAAAGCTATCAAGGGTAAACGCACTGGGAAGGAGTCATCTGGTAAAAAGTCGAAGAAGTCGAAGAAGTAGTCTTCGCTCTCGTTCAACGAGAGTTAGTTTAGATTGTGTAATTATTTTTTATTTCCGTAGTTCATGTAAATAAACTTATTTTTGATGAATAAAACTTAGTTCTTTTGCCTCTCAGATGACTATTTTTGTTTGGTTTTTTGCATAACCATGGTCAAAACCCAAGCTACTGCGAGTTACATGAGCTCCTCGATTCATCTTCAAACAAGTTGACAATTTTTTGGCATTGCACATTCTTTATTCCATGCTTCGGGTACTTAGAATATTTTCCAGTCCGTACGCCAAGTGCTCGATGACTTCAGGTCATTTATATCCAGCCCGCCCTCAGGGGACTTGGACATTTAAGTCGTTTATACTCTGGTTTGCACTCCGGGGACTCAGAGTACTCTGGTCCGCACTCTGGAGACTTGAAGATTTTGAGTCATTTATACTCAGGTCCGCACTCCAAGGACTCAGATTACTCCAGTCCACACTCTGGGGACTTGGAGGTTTTGAGTCGTTATACTCTGGTCCACACTCTGGGGACTCAGAGTACTCCAGCCGCATTCTAGGGACTTGGAGGTTTTGAGTCGTTTATACTCTGGTCCACACTCTGGGGACTCAGAGTACTCCAGTCCGCACTCTGGGGACTTGGAGGTTTTGAGTCGTTTATACTTTGATCCGCACTCTGGGGACTCAAAGTACTCCAATTCGCACTCCGAGGACTTGGAGATTTTAAGTCGTTTATACTCTGGTACGCACTTCGGGGACTTAGAGTACTCCAGTCCGCACTCTGGGGACTTGAAGATTTTGATTCGTTTATACTCGAATCCGCACTCCGGGGACTTAGAGTACTTCGGTCCACACTCAGGAGACTTGGATATTTTAGTCATTTATACTCTGGTCCGCACTCCGGGGACTTAGAGTACTCCAGTCTGCACTCCGGAGACTTAGAGATTTTGAGTCATTTATACTCTGGTCTACACTCCGGGGACTTAGAGTACTCCAGTCCGCATTTCGAAGAGACTTAGAGATTTTGAGTCATTTATAATCTGGTCGGCACTACGGGGACTTAGAGTACTCCAGTCCGCACTCCAGGGACTTGGAGATTTTGAGTCATTTATACTCTGGTCCGCACTCCGGGGACTTAGAGTACTCCAGTCCGCACTCCGGGGACTTGGAGATTTTGAGTCGTTTATACTCTGGTCCGCACTCCGGGGACTTGGAGATTTTGAGTCATTTATACTCTGGTCCACACTTCGGGGACTTAGAGTACTCCAGTCCGCACTCCGGAGACTTGGAGATTTTGAGTCGTTTATACTCTGGTCCGCACTCCGGGGACTCAGAGTACTCCAGTCCACACTCCGGGGACTTGGAGATTTTGAGTGCTCGAGCGCGTTCGTACGTTAGGCAGAATAATGTATTCTTTAGTTATTTTTCACGGCGTTATCATACACAGAAACATCGACAATTCACAGAGAAAATGGCTTCAAGCCTTTATTAATGCAAATAAGCTAAATCGTCTTTTTTCATGCCATAAACTAGGAATAAAAACTTGATGGAAATAAATGCAACTAAAATATGAAAGAAATGAACTAAGTGTAATAATGCCGCAAATGTTCACTATTCCATGCTCGGGGGAGTGTCACACCGTCAACGGTCGCTAGCTTGAAAGTTCCTTCTTCAAGCTTTCGTTCAATGACGTATGGACCTTCCCATGCGGGGATTATATGTGATGGAACGGGAAAAACTCGTTTCAAAACGAGATCACCCATGCCAAAGATTCTCGGTCGGACTTTTTCATTATAATATCGAGCGACTCGGTGCCTGTACGCGGCCGCTCTTAAATTAGCTTCTGCGTGCTTTTCATCAATGAAGTCCAACGATTCCAGCAAGAGATCTTGATTTGACTCAGGGTCATAATATGTCACCCGATGTGATGGAACTTCAAGTTCCATGGGTATGATAGCTTCCATGCCATATGCCAGTGCAAATGGAGTGTGGCCAGTCACGGACTTGTGGGTGGTTCTGTAAGCCCAAAGCGCTGTTGGAAGCTCATCCACCCACTTGCCTCTAGCCTTTTCCAAACATTTTTTCAATATGGATTTGATTATCTTGTTCACGGCTTCCACTTGTCCATTAGCTTTCGGGTGAGCAACTGCTGCAAACTTTTTCTCAATTCCATATTTTTGGCAAAATTCCTTGAACTCGTTGCTTTCAAACTGAGTTCCGTTGTTTGTAATGATGGTTCGTGGAAGGCCAAAACGACATATAATATTTCGTACAACGAAATTAATGACCTTTTTGGTGGTGATAGTGGCCAAAGGCTCGGCTTTTGCCCACTTGGTAAAATAATCTATCGCAACTATTGCGTATTTTGCACCACCTTTGGATAGGGGTAAGGAACCGACTATGTCGATCCCTCACATTGTCAATGGCCAGGGACTAACTATTTATGTGAGTTCCATCGGCGGAGCTCTTGGGATTTTTGCATATTTCTGACATTTGTCACATCTTCTCACGTAGTCTATGGCATCTCGATTTACGGTTGGCCAATAGTATCCATAGCGGAGGATATTCTTTGCCAACGTTTGCCCTCCGGTATGGTCGCCACATTCACCTTCATGGACTTCCTTCAGGACTCTTTTTATCTCATCATGGGCAATGCACCGGAGTAAGGGGGTCGAGAATCCCCTCCGATACATTACCCCATCTTGCACCACATAATGTGAAGCCTTGCGAATGACCTGTCGTGTTTCGCTCCTTCTTTCGGGCACTGCCCCGTGTAACAAGCACTGCTTGAATGGGGTCATCCATGACTCCATTTCGATTTCTGTTCCCAACATGAAATCTACTTCCATCATATTTATGCTCGGAACATGTAAGGTTTCAACGGGAAACAATCCCATCTGCTGCGCATCACCAGTGCTTGCGAATTTTGCCAATGAGTCGGCTGCTCTGTTTTGCTCACGCGGGACATATGAGATATCATAATACTCGAGATTCGCTAGCAGCTCCTGAACTCGGACCAAATATGGGGCAAGTCTCTACCCCCTTGCTTGGTAGTCTCCCCGCACTTGGTACACTACCAGTTGCGAGTCGCAAAAAATTTCAACTGATCTTAATCCTAGTTCTTTGATGAGTCTTAAGCCGGCAACCAATGCTTCATACTCGGCTTCATTATTCGTTGCTATGAATTCGAGCTTCAAAGTGTAGCTAACTGATCGGCTCTCAGGAGTTACAAGAACTATGCCAAGACCCGAACAACGATCATTAGATGCCCCATCGGTGTACATCTTCCATCGAACGAGAGGTATGACATTATGGCCGTTTGATTCGTCTGTCATGGTGAATTCAGTGATGAAATCTGCTAGCGCTTGTCCCTGTATGGCCTTTTGCGGCAGGTAAGTAATATCGAACTGACTCAACTCGATATTCCATTTTAACATTCTTCCAGAAGTTTTCGGTCGTTGGAGTACCTGTCGCAAGGGTTGATCAGTGTAAACATTGATTGAGTGTGCCTGAAAATATGGGCAAAGCTTGGGTGATGCAATCACCAAGCAAAGGCTAATTTCTCGATCTTGGGATAGTTTCTTTCTGCCCCCGTCAGAGATTTACTAACATAGTAAACTGGCTTTTGAACTCGGTCCTCTTCACGAACCAAAGCCGTACTGATAGCATGCTGGGATACTGCCAAGTACACATACAATATTTCATGGTCTATTGGTTTCGATAGCACCGAGGGGCTCTCCAAATGCCTTGCCAGAGCTCGGAATGCTTCCTCACAGTCAGATGTCCACTCGAAATTCCTTTTTCCCTTCTTTATCACATCAAAGAAAGAAATGCACTTATCCGTGGCTCTGGATATGAATCGACTCAGCGCGGCCACCTTTCCGTTCAAGCTTTGTACTTGCTTTATAATTCTAGTCACTTGTATGTCCCAAATAGCCTGAATCTTTTTCGGGTTAGCTTCAATTCCACGTGCATTCACAATGAAACCTAAGAACTTTCCTGATGCAACGCCAAAAGAGCACTTTAAGGGGTTGATCTTCATACCGTAATACCTGAGTATATCAAACATTTTTGCTAAGTCTCGAATGTGGTCGTTTGACTGCCGTGACTTCACGAGCATGTCATCCACAGAGACTTCCATCGTCTTACCGATTTGATCTTTAAACATTCGATTCACCAGACGTTGATAAGTTGCTCCCGCATTTTTCAATCCAAAAGGCATTACCACATAGCAATATAGCCCCACGTCTGTGACAAAACTAGTGTGTTCTTGGTCTGGAATGTGCATTGGGATCTAACTGTATCCCGAATATGCGTCCATAAATGACAATAATTCGTGTCCGGTGGTAGAGTCGACGAGCTAATCGTTTCTAGGTAAAGGAAAACTAACCTTTGGGCATGCTTTATTCAGATCGGAGTAATCAACACAAGTTCTCCACTTTCCATTTGCTTTTCTTGCCAGCACAGGGTAAGATACCCATTTAGGGTAGAGGGCATCCTAGACGAACCAATTGGCTTTGAGTTTGTCGACCTCCTCTTTGAGAGCAGCGGTCCTCTCTTGGGTCCATGCCTCTCCTTTTCTGCTTCACAGGAACGTATTTTAGGTCTATGTTCAACATATGGATTGCGATGGCGGGTGAAATCCCGCACATATCAGAGTGTGTCCAAGCGAAAATATCTAGATTCGCCTGGAGGAAATCAGTAAGATCCTCCGCCACTGAAGGGTCGAGTTGTGATCCAATCTTAAGAACTCGTGATGTGTCATCCCGGATGACTAGAATGTCGATCGTCAGCTCAGCCGGTGCTGCATTCGTTTCCCCGTATTCCCCATCATCATCTCTCGGATCTATGTCTCTAAGGATCCGAGAATGTCGCCCGAGCCAGGGCTCGGGCACTACTTGTCAATCATTAGTTTTTACGATGCGGACGGAGCTGTCCGCAACCTTTCCCTTTTCTCTTCGCTGAGCTTCTCTCAGCTCCGCCACATAACATGTGCAACCGGTCGCCTGATTGCCATGTACTACACCGACTCCTTTGTCTGTCAGAAATTTTAATGTCAAACACCATGGGGTCAGAGCAGCCCTAAACTCTGCCAGGGCTGGACGACCCAAAAATATGTTGTATGGAGAGTCAACATCCATTACTATGAACGATAGGACTCACACTCTCCTACGCCCACCTTCCCCCAGTTCAACTGGTAGCTCTATATACCCCATTGCGTTGGTTGTAGCACCGTTAAAGCCATGGATACGGGCTTTGCATGGTTTGAAATCTTTTGTCTCCATCTTCATTTGGTCATAAGCCTTCTTGAAGATGATGTTAATAGAACTTCCACAGTCAATCAAAATTCTTTTTACGTAAGCTGGCCCGACCGTTGCACATATAACCATCGGGTTGATAGTTGGAGCCTCCACCTAGTCTGCGTCTCGACTCCTAAACACTATATCGTCAGTCATCATGTGTTGTTGTTTTGCGGGGGTTCCATCTTCCACATTCGAACAACATTCATAATCCGCATGCCTCAAGGAGGTAGCATATCATTCCATCTCCTGCCAATTCTTGTCTGCATGAGGTCCTCTGACTATAGTGTTTATGATCAACCTACCTATAGTCCGGGCAGGTTCCTTTGGGTGACGTAGAGCCGGCCCATGCCCGGGGTCCGACGTTCCTTGCCTACCCTCTGGTGGGTTTTTAACAAACTCCTAAAGATTTTTCTGCCTGATCAACCTTTCTATGGCATCATGAAGGTGTCTACACTCCTCGGTATTATGCCCATGGGTCTCATGGAAGCGACAGTACTTCCCTGTCTGTTTTTGTTCTTCAGTAGACTCCTTTGGCCGTGGCTTTTTGTATTCAAAGGTGTTATAGGTAGATAGATAAATGTTTTCAAGAGAAGTATTCAGGGGAGTGTATTCATTGTAGGTCGGAATCCTTGGCTTCCATTCCCCTGCTTCTTTTTTCTTCCTGGGATTTCCACCTTCGGATCCTTTAGACTGTCCAGGGTTGTTTTGGATGTTGACTTGGACTTTTTTCGAATTATCGCCAGAGTGCTTCACGGCGATGTTACTTTTCACAGTCTCATGAACAGGCCCTGGTGCCTTGTCTCGTCTTGTCCATCGAGCTTCTTCCCTCCGTATGAACTGATGAGCTTTGGAATATAATCATTCCAACGTAGCTGGGGGCTTTCCCGCCAACCAATCTCCAAACTTCGAGTCTGAATCTACGCCTCGCATTACCGCCATCAAAATTGCGTGGTCGTTAGGATTGATAACTTCAGTGGCGGAAACATGAAACCTCTGTAAGTATGCTTTCAAAGACTCTCCAAGAGCCTGAATTACGCTTGATAAGGACATCACGTCCTTTGGACGAGTAGCATGTATCCTGAATTGTTCAACAAATTTCATCGCTAACTCGTTGAAGCTGCATATAGATCGCGGAGGAAGCCGGGTAAACCACATAGTGGCGATTCTAGACAGAGTGATTGGGAAGCACCTACACTTAGTCACGTCATTTTCCCTTGCCGAATCCATCATCCATTCGTACCTCATATCGTGTTGCATAGGGTCAGTCTTCCCTTCATAGGCTGGGATAGTCAGCATACTAAATTTCTTGGGGTACTCAGCCTGTAGGATAATATCTGTGAATAGAGTATGACTCCTGGACACTCCCCAATATTCGTTGGTCGGGCCTTGGTTCTCTCTCATCAACTGCCTGACCATGGTAGATAAATCTGGAGTTTGCATAGAGGGTGGGTGGTTGGGTTTCGCTCTACAAGACCGTGAGGGTTGATGTCCCTCCGGCTGACGGTCAGCCAAACGTGCGTCCTGAAGGCCAACTTGATTTGGGTCATGATAAGCCGGGCGTCCGGTCTCTTCACGTGCCTGATCCCTAGCGGATCGATCAGTGGCACATGTCCGTGCAGTTTCTGTCTTGTAGCGTCTACGCCTAGGAGGTTCATCAGATAAGGTCGAGCTATCAGATGAAGAATAAGGAGCAGGACTACTCCCAACATTCCGATGCTGCTGCTGGGCAAGATGAGTCATGAGATTAGTATTTGCTTGGATCTGCTCAGCAAGTTGCCTTGTACTTCCGCTGAGTTCTCTTATCAAGTCGTTGAACTCTGCTCGAGAAACGACCTCTGCTTGGTTCTGGGTGGAGGTTCCTGCGCCTTGAATTGCTTGTTGATTGTTAGGTCCTATCTGTTGTACATTAGCAGTTTCATTGACATCTACGTTGTGAGAGGCCGATCTAGTTCGTGGTCTTCCCATGGTAGAGTTGTCGGTTGTAACTCTGAGTAGAATCAACAGATGTCTTGCGAATGATTTAGATCTCCTTCGGGGGATTTTTCAATCCAGTAGCTACAAAGTAGATCCTATCGTCTTGAGAATTTGATTCTCAGTGAAAGCACCAAAATGTTAGCACCAGTATTGGTCACTAACATCTTTAAAAGAGATTGTGTAGAGAGATTAATGAAGAAAGTAAAGTTAAACAGAGAACAGTACGTAAATTTAAATGCAGAAAAAATGAACACCAGATTTATAGTGGTTCGGCGTGATTGCCTACGTCTACTTTGAGGTAGATCTTTATTGCTTTTCTTGATAATCGATGACAGATACAATCCGTATATCAATTACTTAAATACAATTTCTAAACAAAAAAGATAAGTCTTGAATGAGGCTTGAATGCAACAGAGTCTCCTCGGTGTCCTCGAAAAAAGGTCCTTTTCACTGTACCCCTACCTCTCTATTTATAGACGAAGATGGGTTGGACTTCCCTGGTGGGCCCGGTAGCTAAATATCTCAGCTCAAGAAGTGTGAGTTCTGTGTGCCGATCCATAGATGCCGAATGGCAAAATGCCGAACGAAGTGATGTGCTGAGTGGAGAGTACAGGCCGACCAATAATCGAAGCCGGTCTAGATTGGATGAATGCCGAACACTTCTCGACGCCGAACGATCTAAAATGCCAAACAAGGCATGAATGTCGAACATCTCTGGATGCCGACCGATCTCGAATGTCGAACAAGGCATGAATGCCGAACACCTCTGGATGTCGAACAATCTTGAATGTCGATCAAGATTTATGCCGAACGGGGTTGAGTGCCGAACAAGGTCTGGATGCCGAATGACTCTGCCATGCCGAACATCCATAGATGCCGAACGACACTTAATGTCGAACGATATGCAATACCGAATGGCTTTGAATGCCGAACGCTCTTGAATGCCGAACGTCCCTGGAAGCCGATCGAACCATTTGTGCCGAACGAACCTGGAAGCCAACCAAGTATGTTGTGCCGAACGCTCGGGATGCCGACTGGTATGAAAATGTAGAGTGCCTAGTTGCCTGGTTAAATCTTCAGGTAACAGTAATAGACTTAAGAAATTTAAAGGTAAAGTTCTTAGTAAAATTGGTATTAGGAATATACTAAGTTAGGCTCATTTCCAATTAGCGGGTAGGAAAATCTCATTGAAAAGGCGAGGAAATATTTGAATGAAGATTAAATAAAAGTTGGGTAAAAGGATAATTGTGAATAAGTGATTGGAAATTAAAATAAATGTGAATAGAACGAATTTGATGTACCAAAGAATCAATTGGAAATAAAAACGTAAGTTGTACGTATATTGTTTTATTCGTATAACGATTTGATCAGATTCGAGCATAGAATTTCGTGATAGTTATATCGATACGAGTTGGGATTTTTCACTCCATTTTCGACGGCGAACCCTGGTTATGGATTCTTGATTGATTCTGGAATTCTCTATCATAGTATCTGGCTATGCAAGTAGAATGATGGTTTCTAATCAAGAAACCAGATCTGAGTCCACACTAGAGAGTCGTGTGAATGATACTAGTTCGGAAGTGAAATTGTGTGATCGAGTGAGCGATCAGAGTTGATATTGCATATGAATGATATATGTACATCGTATGAGTTTTGGTGAAATAAATATTGAAAATTGAAAATGTTGAATAAAATGTTTTTGGAATTAAATAATTGGATTTCACTGGTAAATAAGGTGCTGTTATTTAAAAGCAAAAGCTAAATTAAAATCTTCGATTTCAGAAGCAAAATTTGATTGCCCAACAAAAAGGTATGTGTTTAAATTGTTGTATGAGATTTATGATTTTCTAACCGAGCCACTTAATTTTTGTCTTCTTTTGACTATTTGGGCCCATAGAGGCGTTTTGTAGTTTTTCGGATCTAGCTGCACAAAGAGACGCGGGCGAAGTTTTTCAAAAATTTAGGAAGTTAGAAAATAAATTTGATAACTAAATGTGATTTTAGATTATAACTCAAAATGATTAAGTAAAATATATTATTTGGAATCTATGATTAATTTGGAAAATTAATAGGAGTGATAGCATAGTTTTAATAAATTGATTTCAGAAAAGTTGTTTCAACTAATTGGTTTTGAAATAGTAAATGGGTTTTGGACCATTCTTCTTACCTAGCAATTTCGAGGACGAAATTCTTCCAAAGGGGGAGGAATGTAACGACCTAGAATTTTTGCTATTTGAAATTGGAATATATAGTTGATTTTAGAAGTTAATTTTTAACTTGAATTTCAAATATAACCATTTATTGGATGATTTAGTTATTGAATTTAATAATTGAAATTTGGTTAAAATAGTGAAATCTTGAGTTTTAAGCTTGTTAAAAATAATTTAAAGGCTTATAAAATTTATATTTATTATCTGGAAGATAATAAAACTTTTTAAATGGAATTTAAAAGTGATTTGTTCAGTTTTAAAAATATATCGTTTAAATTTACATTTAAAAATAGCCTTCCGTGGCTCGGTCTCGGATTTCGACAAAACCAGTTCCATTGGATCCATAATAGTGTATTATTATCGAATTTTAAATTTTGTAGCATTTTTAGTAATTGTTTGATCGTACGGAATATAAACACGTTGAAAATTATATCGAAAATTCAATATAATAATTGAGTCCAAAAAGCAATCCTCTCCATACGATCAAATATTATAGGTGTTATTTTGAATTTTTAAAATAAATTTTTCGGGAAGTAATGGTATAAACGCATGGCGAAATCGAAGGTAGTGAGTGCCTGCGGTTAAGTGTTGGATTTCTCTAGGATAGAGACGTAACCATTAAGCCGTGAATCCATGGTTTGATACCGCTATCATTTTTAAAAGGATTTTTAAATAATTTTGAAAGAATAGTTTCACGAATGTACTAAATTCAATAAGATAAGTACATATTTTTGGATAAAAAGTTAAATTTATATAAAATTAGATAAAAATGAGAATTGGTGTTTTTAGTGGAAAATGAAGTATTTGGTTGTATGATTGTTTATTATATAGTTAAATAATGGACTATCAAATCTGGACCCAAAATATAACTTTGGGAATATCTAGGAGAAATACGGGAATTATATGGTACAATTACCGTTCGAGGTGCTATACAATACGTATAAACTCGTTTCGTTCTTCTAGGACGTTTATAATGAAATCCGTCCACTAAAGATTAGGAGGTGATCACCAATCTTATTTTCGTCTTTGTATTTTTTAAAGAACCGGAGTTGAATTTATTGGAAATATCGAACTGTTTTGAAGAGACCAGGATCGGATAAGTTACCCGAAAACCACTACGATCCATCGAGTACATTTTCGCAGTGAAAACAAGAGCATGGAGTCGAAGATGGAGCAATGAAGTGTGAGGGCTAATCACTACTAATCCCGAGGATTATTTCAAAATGGATGTAGTAGAAATAGTGCCTTCGGTTTCGTTCGGACCCAGAACGGACCTGTATGGATGAATGCTAATAGTACATTGTCATTGGAGAACAATGAGCATTCCAAGTGAAAATTCCTTAAAAAGGTAACCGTAGCCTCTAGCCTCATCAACCAGAAATGGCTGAAAACAGGGGAGATGTAGTAAGGCTAAGTGGGTCGCACCAATTAGGGTATGTTTATCACCTTTCTAGATACCCTCGGATACTATATTATTACTACGATTCATGGAAGGAGTTCGGAAAGGATGGGAAACACCCGAGATGTTAGCATATTTGGTCTATCAACGTTAGGGGTAATTCGGTCTTGTGTTGTGTGGAATCCCGGCGTGGTCCCCGGTATGCTATTTCTAGATGTGTACTTTGGCAAGTGGTACCCCAGTGCCTATTCATTCGTATGGAATCCATTCTTCAATACGTGCCTTTACGATTTTGGTTGTAGAGCCTAGTATGCTGGAATTTAATTAATGTAACAATTTCAGCTATTTGAATAAGTATTTATACTTAGACACTATTATAATATCAGAGGATCTGATATGAAATGTTTTGGTTATCGTAAGGTAAAAATCCATCGTGTTTATTTGTGGCATGGTCTTCCGAGATACCTTTGATTTTTAGAGGATTTTGATAACTTTAATAATTCAATTTGAGTGTGTTTTCTAATGTTGGTTTTCCAGACTGAATCAAGTTTTATTTTATTATAATGCTTGGGTCAGACCGAGTATTACAGATACAAAATAGGATGCTATAGAGCTCAGGAGACGAGCTCGAAGACGTATTACATGTATTTGATTTTACTCCGGTATGTATTGTAGGATGTATATTCAGCATTTGTGAGGACAAGTTATTATAACTGTCTGGTATTGTGATATTAATGTATTATGCTCTGATGATGTAACGTATAAATAACAGTTGTATTTTTTTGTAAAGAGACATGTTGTTATCTATTGTATATTGTTCCGCAGCTATTGTGAGATTCTGTGTTGTTATTTCAGTTTTCTTCTTCTACCACTTTCTTCCTTTTTCCTAACGATCTGATATTTCGGGCATTCAATTTCTCAGCATGTAATACAATGAATGTATTGATATCGATTTTCGACTGTCAAAAATCTCGGGCCGTCACACTTGGTATCAAAGCCGAAGGTTAAGTGAGAACCAGGGCTCTCGCGGAGATTAATCATTAGAGATAGAGTCAGTAGCACCCTAGAATGAGTTTGAGAGTATTAATAGATATAAGCGCGTATGTGTTAATGAATATAAAATTGTTTTGTATCGTGTTGATTGATTTGTTTAGTGGCTTATGGATTCTGGTCAATACGTGTAATTAACGTTATTGATAGTGATCTCCAAACACTTGAACAGAACGTTTCAACAGGGTATTATTTTGAAATGGGGTAAATGAAATAATTTTACCCAATATATATATATATATATATATATATATAAGAAATAATTTTCGTAAATTATTATAGTTATATATGGTTTGCTTGGTTTTTAGGAAATGATAATATTAAACTGTTATCCTTGATGTGTTGTAGTAATTGAAATAAAAGTTGATATTTTAGTCAACAGTTAGGAAATAATTCAAATAACAAAATGGAATTTGTAAATATGAGATTATAAATGTAATTTATAAACTAAAATGAAATAAAATTCCAGAGGAATATTTAAAGATGATATGGTTTATAAATTTTTTTTTATAAAGGAATTAAAAGTTGGAAATTTGGGAATTTAATTCCCTTTGATTTTGGAAATGTTTATCAAGTCTCGAAAAAAATAAAAAGTGATATTATTTGCAAAATATTTTTGAATTGGAAATGAAATCTATTAAGATTTGGTATTGAAATATTTAAAATTGTTTTAAAAAGAGGAAATGCACTGAACTCACTTCGTTCGCTGGAAAATAATTCCGATGATGATCGCGACATCGTCGTTGTTCATTTTCTAGTTTCTAAGAGAGGAATTGCTACCTTAATGATTTTCAATTGGAGTTTTGTTTTGGAAAAAACTGGTTTTGGTTTTGAAATTCAAAGAAATAATTTTATATACCAAGGGATTTTAGGTATATTTGATTACAAAAATGATTTTGAATTTTTATGCAATTGTTTAAAACTCTAGAATCTTATTTAAAATGTTTTATGGAATATAAATAGTTTAAAGACTTGTAAAATTTGAAATTTTATTTAGGAGGGAAATTAACTTGAATTAAGTAAAATAAAGGGAATTTTGAGAGAATAAGCCTAAGTAGGCTAAATGGAATAGTTATTGAAATAAAATTTATTAAGTTGGAAATAAATTAGTAAATGAACTAGTTAATTGAATTAGTAAGTTAAACGGATTTGAAATTGAATTTGATTAGAATGAATTGGTGCATGGGACTAATTACAATAAGTAGTTAATCAAATATGAGTTGAGATATGATCGATAAAATTCAATATTAAAGATTTGGAAGATAAATTGAGTTCAAATAGAATTGAAAATTTAATTTGAATGAAAATGGATATAAAAGGTTAAGCGGTGAAGTGAAAATAAGAAGTTGTATAAAATATTTATAATATACTTAAGAAAGTTAATGGTGAAGTTCTTAAGTAAAATTTGTATTGGGAATATACTAAGTTAATATTTAAACGCAGATTAAATGAAAGTTGTGTAAAAGGATAATTGTGAATAAGTGAATGGAAATTAAAATAAATATGAATAGAAAGAATTTGATGTAGCAAAGAATCAATTGGAAATAAAAAGTAAGTTGTACGTATAAATTTTGTTCGCATAGATTTGATCCAGGTTTTTAACATAGAATTTCTAGATAGTTATATCGACCCGAGTTGAGATTTTTCACACGATTTTCCACGGCGAACCCTGGATATGGATTCTAGATTACTTCTAGAATTCTCTGTCATAGTTTATTGCTATAGAATGACAATGACGGTTTATAATCAAGAAACCAGATCTGAGTCCGGACTAGAGATCGTGTGAACGATACTAGTTCGGAAGTGAAATTGTGTGATCAAGTGACTGATCAAAGTTTATATTACATACAGATGATATATGTACATCGTACGGGTTTTAGTGAAATAAATATTGGAAATTGAAAATCTGAATAAAATATTTTTGGAATTAAATGATTGGATATCATTGGTAAGTAAGGTGAAGGCATTTAAAAGCAAAAGCTAAGTTAATGTCTTCGATTTCAAAAGCAAAATTTGATTTCTCGAGAAAAAGGTATGTATTTAAATTTTTGTGTGAAATTGATGATTTTCTGACTGAACCACTCGGATTTTGTTTTCTTTTGATGATTTGGGCCCATAGGGGCGTTTTGTAGTTTTTCTGAACTAGCCACACAAAATAGACGTTGGCGAAAATTTTCGAAAATTTAAGGAATTAGAAAAAAATTTGAATTTTTTTATAACTAAATGTGATTTTAGATTATAATTCAAAATGATTGAGTAAAATATATTATTTGGGATCTATGATTAATTTGGAAAATTAATAGGAGTGATAGCGTAGTTTCAATAAATTGATTTCGAAAAAGTTGTTTCAGCTAATTGGTTTTGAAATAATAAACGGGTTTTTGACCATTTTTCTTACCTAGCAATTTCGTAGTCAAAGTTCTTTTAAAGGGGGAAATGTAACAACCTAGAATTTTGGCTGTTTGAAATTGGAATATTTAATTGATTTAAATGTTTAAAAGTTAATTTTTAACTTGAATTTCAAATATAACCATTTATTGGATGAATTAATTATTGAATTTAATAATTGGAAATAGGTTAAAATAGTGAATCTTAAGTTTTAAGCTTGTTAAAAATAATTTAAAGGCTTATAAAATTTATATTTATATTAAGGAAGATAATAAAAAAAATTAATTGGAATTTAAATGTGATTTATTGAGTTTTAAAATATATCATTTAAATTTACATTTAAAAATAGCCTTCCGAGGCACAGTCTCAGATTTCGACGAAACCAGTTCCATTGGATCCGTAATTGTGTATTATTATTAGATAACAAATTTCATAGCGTTTGGAGTTATCGTTTGACCATACGGAATATAAACGCGTTGAAATTTATCTCGAAAATTCAATGTAATAATTGAGTCCAAAAAGCTATCTTCTCCATACAATCGAATTAGGCCTCGAAACCTTTTCCATTACGTTCGGAATAAGGGCATAACTTTATAAACGCCTTGCAGCATACCTCGATAGGGGTTTTAAATTATAAACTAGGAAATCGAGACGTTTTGAAGTTTAATAATATATATTTATACTGATTGATCATCTTCACATCAGCACTTTTTTACCTCTCTTCAAATCATTGTACTAGACCCATTCAAGCACGCAAACATTTTCAAACAAGCTAACGCTCACATCTCCTCCCTTTTATATCACACATAACAGTTCTATCTATAGGAAATAAGAAAAATGATGGAATGAAACTTCTAAAAACATTTCTCATAAAATTCTTGTCTTAAAAAATTCACGGAACAAATTGGTAAATTATTTATTCATTGACTTCGATTTGGATCATTTTTGGAAAGTGCGGCATTGAATGGATTGTTCGGCAATGAATGTCGAGCGAGTTGTCTAGCTAGGGTTTAAGTTTTTGTTTAGTGTAGTGCTCGATTCGATCAGTGGATCTTGAGTTCGAGTTTTTCATGGGAAGTAGCAACGCGGTGCATAAAAATGGTGAGATTCGATCTGCTTGGGGGTGCACGTCACTATAGCAGTGGATGGTTGGAAGTCTCTTCTTCAAGAAGAAAGTCGAGCTTGAAGTTATGGTGATAGGTGGATGGAGATAGAGGAGGAGAGTTCATTGGTGAATTCGAAATGGTGGTTCGTAGAGTGTAGTCGCGTGTCAGTGGTGTGCACGCATGGTGAAGTGGGTTGTTGGTGTACATGCGAAAAAGAAAGAAAAGGGGGAAAAGAGGATGATAGCGGGCCGGGTTTAGTTCTTTGGGCCGAGCTGTAGAGTTTGGGTGAGTAAGGATATTTAATATGGTAATTAAATTATATAAATTGTTTAATAAAATTTCAACCCTTATAGATTGCATATCTCAGTCATATTTGGTCAGAATCCGACGTGATTAGTCGCGTTGGGTTCGTAGTGACGAATTCTACGTGATGAAATTAGATTAGACAAAATTTTGAGCCTATGAAATTTTCAGATAATTTCAAATGCATTCGAATTCAATCAAAAACGGAATGCAGAAGCAACAATATAATAGTCAGTTAATGTCACTCAATTTTGGATTACCGTAACTAATTTTTAAATAGTTAAAATTATTCGTTGATTGATTTATAGAATTGATAAATTATTATCGATTGGATGTGATATTATATATAGTAGTATATATATTGGAGTGATTGATATTCCCGTATATATATAGCGGATGAGACTCTATGCGTCCTTCATAATAGCGGATGACCCTATATATCACGATATCCCCTACAAAGTGGGATTGATATTTTATATTATATTAACATTTATGGAACTAGGAAAAACAGGTTGGAGGGATCCAACTGGATTCCTCAAAAATGTTGAAATTATTTTCATATTCAGTGATATGATTTGTTTGAATAATTTGTCATAGATTATAGTGGAAATTGTATTTATTGGATGCTATGGTATTACTGGATATATTTTGGCATTTTAAAATACTATATATATGAATATTGAAATTTTAAAAGAAAATAAAAAGGGAAGTTGAAAGTAAAATATTTATAGTGAAATTTGGATTTATTAAGGGAATGAATTTGGGAAAAATAAATAGCTTGATTTAAAATAATTGTACTTAATAATTTCGAGGTATGGAAAATGGAGATTTTGAATAATATAAATAAAAGGATTTTAATAATTGGGCTTAAGCAATATTATTTAAGTGTAAAAGAAATTTATTTTTAAAATCGAGATTTAACATAGTTTGGGAAGATAAAAAGGAAATTTGGAAAGAAGATATGAAATTGTTATACTAGATTTTAAATGATGAAAAGGAAAGTGGAATATCGTTTGTTTATTTAAGAAATTAATTTAAAAATGGAATTAAATTTAGAAATCGATTTATAATCGATTAAGAGATGTGAGTCTGTTATAATGGGAAATGAGACTATGAAATTTATAAACAAGGTTATAAATAAAGTAAAGTGATTATTAGTGGATATATTGAAAATTATAAATTCACAATGATGATTTATAAGGAGATGAGTAAATTGATTTTAAAATTAAAGGGTAGATTTTTTTTAAAATGTGAAAAGAGAATTACGGAATTGGGACTTAAAATCAAATTTGAAATAAATCGAGAGAGATTTATGGATGCTAGACGGGTTATATTGCAATTGGAGAATGTATTTTTTTGGGGGAATTGAGTTTGTTTTAAAAAGGAGGATTTTTAATTATCGACTTGGTGCTTTAAAAAGCTGCCTATGAATATTCTAGAAAAATTAATTATTTAGTTATTTTAAAATTGTTTCAAATATATTTAACTATTAATTAAGTAGTTCATAAATGATTGATATTAAGTTGATTATTATTTAAAGATTAATCAGTGCTATTGTTTTAAAAGGATAATTATTCAATATTAATATTATTTTTATATAATAATTTTTATTAAAAGAGTATTTTCCCAAAATATCTTGGAAATTATTATGGGAAATTTATAGGTATTATTTTTAAAAATTTTAAAATAAAATTTTCGAAAAGTAATGGTACGGACACATGGCGAAATCGGAGGCGATGAGTGCCTACAGTTAGGTGTTGGATTTCTCTGAAATAAGGATGTAACTAATGAGCTGTGGATCCATGGTTTGATACCGTAGTGGTACTTTCCATTTTATTTTTAAAAAGGGGAATTCAATTATTTTTGAAAGAATAGTTTCGCGAATATACTAAATTCGATAAGATAAGTATATATTTTTGAATAAAAAGTTAAATTTATATAAAATTAGATAAAAATGAGACTTGGTGTTTTTAGTAGAAAATGAAGTATTTGGTTGAATGATTGTTTATTTGATAGTTAAATAACGGACTATCAAATTTGGACCCAAATATAACTTTGGAATATCAAGGAGAAATATAGGAATTATATGGTACAGTTACCGCTCGAGGTGTTATGTTATACGTATAAACTCATTTATTTCTTCTAGGACGTTTATAAGGAAATCCGTCCACTAATGGTTAGGAGGTGATCTCCGATTTTATTTTCGTCTGTGTATTTCCTAAAGAACCGGGGTTGAGTTTACCGGAAATATCGAACGTTGTTTCGAAGAGACCGGGATTGGATAAGTTATCCGAAAACTACTTCGATCCAACGAGTACATTTTCGTTATGAAAACAAGAGCATGGAGTCGAAGATGGAGCAGTGAAGTGCAAGGTCTAATTGCTACTAATCTCGAGGATTATTCCAAAATGGATATAGTAGGAATAGTACCTTTGGTTCCGTTCGGACACAGAATGGACTTGTATGGATAAATGCTATCAGTACATTTTCATTGGAGGACAATGAGCATTTCAAGTGAAAATTCCTTAAAAAGGTAATTGTAGCCTCTAGCCTCATCAACCGAGAATGGATGAAAAGCAGGGGAGATGTAGCAAGGCTAAGTGGGTTGCACCCAAATAGGTTATGTTTATCACCTTTCTAGATACCCTCGGATATTATATTGTTACTATGATTCATGGAAGGAGCTCGGAAAGGGTAGGAACACCCAGGGTGATAGTATATTCGGTCTATCCAGGTTAGGGATAGTCCAGTCTTGTGTTGTAGGGGATCCCGACGTGGTCCTCGATATGCTATTTCTAGACATGTACAGTGAAAGGTGGTGCCTCAGTACCTAATCATTCGTACGGAATCCATTCTCTAATACATGCCTTTATGGTTTTGGTTGTAGAGCCTAGTATGCTGGAATATGTAACAACTTCAGCTATTTGAATAAGTATTTGTACTTAGACACTATTATAATATCAGAGGATCTGATATGAAATGTTTTGGTTATCATAAGGTAAAATCCCATCGTTTTTATTTATGGCATTGTCTTACGAGATACCTTTGATTTTCAAAGGATTTTGATAACTTTAATAATTCAATTTGAGTGTGTTTTGTCACGCTGGTTTTCCAGACTGACTTAGGTGTTGTTTTATTATAATGCTTGGATCAGACCGAGTATTATAGATGCAAAATAGGATGCTATGGAGCTTAGGAGATGGGCTGGATGACGAAGGCATATTACACGTATTTGATTTTATTCCTCTATGTATTGTAGGCTATGTATTCAACATTTGTGAGGACAAGTTATTATAATTGTCTGGTGTTATGTTAGTGATGTAATATACTCCGATGATGTAATGTATAAATAACAGTTGTGGTTTTCTTTTTCACAGAGACATGTTATTATCTATTGTATATTGTTCCGCTGCGATTGTAAGATTCTGTGTTGTTATTTCTATTTTCTTCTTCTACCACTTTCTTCTTTTCCCCTAGCGATCTGGGTTTTCCCGCATTCGATTTCTCGGCATGTAATACAGTGAACGTATTGATGTCGATTTTCGAAGGTCGAAATCTCGTGCCGTCGCACTTGGTATCAGAGCTGAAGGTTAAGTGAGAACTTTGGTTCCGGTGGGGATTACTCATTATAGATAGGGTCAGTAGCATCCTAGGATGATTTTAAGAGTATTAGTAGATATGAGCGCGTATTTGTTAGTGAATATAAAATTGTTTTATATTATGTTGATTGATTTGTTTAGTGGCTTATGGATTCTGGTCAATACGTATAATTAATGTTATTGATAAGGATCTCTAAAAACTTGAAAAAAACATTTCGACAGGGTATTGTTTTGAAATGGGGAAAATGAAATAATTTTACACAAATTATTTTTATTTATATAAGGGAAATAATTTTCGTAAATTATTATTGTTATGTATGGTTTTCTTGGTTGTTAGGAAATGATAATATTAAACAATTATTCTTGGTGTGTTGTAGTAATTGAATAAAAGTTGATATTTTAGTCAATAGTTAGGAAATAATTTATATAACGAAATGGAATTTGTAAATATGAGTTTATAAATGTAATATATAAATTGAAATGGAATAAAATTCGAAAATTTGAAGATGATATGGTTTATAAAAACAAATTATAAAAGAATTAAAAGTTGGAAATTTGGGAATTTAATTCCCTTTGGTTTTGGAAATGTTTTTTAGGTCTTTGAAAAATAAAAAGTGATATTATTTGGAAATATTTTTTAATTGGAAATGAAATCTATCGATATTTGGAATTGAAATATTTAAAATGGTTTTAAAAAGAGATAAAGCATTGAAATCACTTCGGTCGCGGGAAAATAATTCCAATGATGATCATGACATCATCGGTGTTCATTTCCGAGTTTGCAAGAGAGTAATTGCTACCTTGATTTGGAATTGGAGTTTTGTTTTGGAAAAAACTGGTTTTGGTTTTGAAATTCGAAGAAATAATTTGATATACCAAGGGGTTTTGGGCATATATGATTACAAAAATGACTTTGAAATATTAAGCAATTGTTTAAAATGTGGAATCTTATTTAAAATGTTGTATGGAATATAAATAAGTTTGTAGACATGCAAAATTTGAAATCTGATTTGGAAGGGAAATTAACTTGAATGAAGTAAAATGTAGTGAATTTTGATAGAATAAGCCTAAATAGGCTAAGTGGAATAATTATTGAAATAAAATTTATTAAGTTGGAAATAAATTAGAAATGAATTAATTAATTGAATTAGTAAGTAAAACGGATTTGAAATTGAATTTGACTGGAATGAATTGGTGGATGGGACTAATTACAATAAGTAGTTAATCAAATATGGGTTGAGATATGGTCGATAAAATTCAATATTGAAGATTTGGAAGATAAATCGAGTTCAAATGGAATTGAAAATTTAATTTGAATGAAAATGGATATAAAAGCTCAAGTGGTGAAGTGAAAATAAATATAAGAAGCTGTAGAAAATATTTGTAATAGACTTAAGAAAGTTAATGGTGAAGTTCTTAAGTAAAATTGGTATTGGGTATATACTAAGTTAATTTTTGAATGAAGATTAAATAAAAGTTATGTAAAAGAATAATTGTGAATAGGCGAATAGAAATTAAAATAAATGTGAATAGAAAGAATTTGATGTAGCAAAGAATCAATTGGAAATAAAAACGTAAGCTATACATATATTATTTTATTCGCATAACGATTTGATCCAGATTCAAGCATAGAATTTCGAGATAGTTATATCAATCCGAGTTGGGATTTTTCACTTGATTTTCGACGGCGAACCCTGGATATGGATCCTTAATTGACTCTTGGATTCTCTGTCATATTATATGGCCATGCAAGTAGAATGATGGTTTCTAATCAAGAAACCAGGTCTGAATCCGCGCTAGGGAGTCATGTGAACGATACTAGTTCGGAAGTGAAATTGTGTGATCGAGTGAGCGATCAGAGTTGATATTGCGTACGGATGATATATGTACATCGTACGAGCTTTAGTGAAACAAATATTGGAAATTGAAAATGTTGAGTAAAATGTTTTTGGAATTAAATGATTGGATATCACTGGTAAGTGTGGTGCAGGTATTTAAAAGCAAAAGCTAAATTAATGTCTTCGATTTCAGAAGCAAAATTTGATTCCTGACAAAAAGGTATGTGTTTAAATTGTTATATGAAATTGATGATTTTCTGACTGAGTCACTTGGCATTTATTTTCTTTTGATGATTTGGGCCCGTAGAGGCGTTTTGTAGTTTTTCGGATCTAGCCGCGTAAAGGAGAAGCTGGCGAAATTTTTCAAAAATTTAAGGAGTTAGAAAAATAATTTGATAACTAAATTTGATTTTAGATTATAACTTGAAATGATTGAGTAAAATATATTATTTGGAATCTGTGATTAATTTGGGAAATTAGTAGGAATGATATCGTAGTTTCAATAAATTAATTTTGGAAAAGTTGTTTCAACTAATTGGTTTCGAAATAGTAAACGGGTTTTGGACCATTCTTCTTACCTAGTAATTTCGATGACGAAATTCTTTTAAGGGGGGAGGAATGTAACGACCCAAAAATTTGGCTATTTGAAATTGCAATATTTAATTGATTTTAAATATTTAAAAGTTAATTTTTAACTTGAATTTCAAATATAACTATTTATTGGATGATTTAGTTATTGAATTTAATAATTGGAAATTGGTTAAAATAGTGAATCTTGAGTTTTAAGCCTGTTAAAAATAATTTAAAGGCTTATAATTTTTTTATTTATATTAACGAAGATAATAAAACTTTTTAAATGGAATTTAAAAGTGATTTGTTCAGTTTTAAAAGTATATCATCTAAATTTACATTTAAAAATAACCTTCCATGGAACATTCTTGAATTTCGACAAAACCAACTCCGTTGGATCCGTAATAGTGTATTATTATCGTATTTCAAACTTCGCAGTGTTTAGAGTTATCGTTTGATCGTATGCAATATAAACACGCTGAAATTTTTATCGAAAATTCAATATAATAATTGAGTCCAAAAAGCAATCTTCTCCATAAGATCGAATTAGGAATCGAAACCTTTTCCGTTGCGTTCAGAATAAAGGTATAACATTATAAACGCCTAGCAGCACATCTCGATAGGGTTTGAAATTTTAAACTGGGAAGTCGAGACATTTTGAAGTTTAAATAATATATATTTATATTGATTGATAATCTTCACATCAGCACTTTTTCATCTCTCTTCAAATCATTGTACTAGACCTATTTAAGCACGCTAACATTTTCAAACACCTTAACATTCACATCTCCTCCCTCTTATATCACATGCAATAGTTCTGTGTACAGGAAAAAAGAAAAATGATGGATTGGAACTTCAAAAAAAAATTCTCATCAAATTCTTGTCTTAAAAAAAAATCACGAAACAAATAGGTAAATCTTATTTTTGCATTGACTTCGATCTGGGTCATTTTTGGGAAGTGCGGCATCGAATGGGTTTTCAGCAGTGCATGTCGAGCGAGTTGTCTAGCTTGGGTTTGATTTTTTGTTCGGTGTAGTGCTCGATTCGATCCGTGGAGCTTGAATTCGAGTTTGTCGTGGAAAGTAGCATCGCGACGCATAAAAATGGAGAGATCCGATCGTGCTTGGGGTGCGCGTCACTATACCAGCGGAAGGTTGGAAGTCGCTTCTTCAAGGAGAAAGTAGAACTTTAAGTTATCGTGATGGGTGGATGGAGATCGAGGAGGTCGAGGTGGAGAGTTCGTTGGTGAAGTCGGAATGGTGGTTCGTGGAGTGTTGTCGGGTGTAAACACACGATGGTATTGGGTTGTTGGTGTGCAGGCAAAAAAGAAAGAAGGGGGAGAAGAGGATAGGAGCAGGTTGGGTTTTGTTCTTTGGGCCGAGCTGTAGAGTTTGGGTGAGTAAGGATATTTAATATGGTAATTAAATTATATAAAATTGTTTAATAAAATTTCAACCATTATAAATTGCATATCTTGGTCGTTTTAGGCCAGAATCCAACACGATCAGTCCTGTTGGGTTCGTATTGACGAATTCTTATTATGAAATTGGATTGGACAAAATTTAAAGCCTTTGAAATTTTCAGATAATTTCAAACGCGTTCAAATTCAATCGAAAACGGAAAATGCAGAAGCGGCAATAAAAAAGTGAGTTAATCTCTCTCAATTTTGGATTACCATAATTAAGTTTTAAATAATTAAAGTTAATTGTTGATTAGTTGATAGAATTGATAAATTATTATCAGTTGGATGTGATATTATATATAGTAGTATATATATTGGAGGGTTTAATATTCCCGCATATATATAGAGGATGAAACCCTATGCGCCCCGCATAATAGCGGATGACCCTATATGCCGCGATATTCCCCTCGAAGCGGGATTGGTGTTTTTATATTGTATTAACATATGTGGATGCAAGGAAAACAGGTTGGAGGGTTACAATTGGACTTTGAAATTTTAAAATATAAAATATGAATATTGAAATTTTAAAAGAAAATAAAAAAGGAAGTTGAAAGTAAAATATTCAAAGTGAAATTTGGATTTATTAAGGAAATGAATTTAGGAAAAATAAATAGCTTGATTTAAAAAATTATACTTAATAATTTTGGGTTATGGAAAATGGAGATTTTGAATAATGTAAATAAAAGGATTTTAATAATAGGGCTTAAACAATATGATTTAAGTGTAAAAGAAATTTATATTTAAAATTGAAATTTAAAATGGTTGCGAAGATAAAAAGGAAATTTGGAAAGAAGATATGAAATTGTTGTGTAAGATTTTAAATGATGAAAAGGAAAGTGGAATATGGTTGGGTTATTTAGGAAATTAATTTAAAAATGGAATTCAATTTAGAAATCGATTTACAATCGATTAAGTGTTGTGAATCCGTTATAACGGGAAATGAGACTATGAAATTAATAAATAAGGATTATAAATAAAGTAAAGTGATTATCAGTGGATAAATTGAAAATTATAAATTCACGGTGAGGATTTATAAGGAGATGGGTAAGGGTAGATTTATTTTTTAAAAATGTGAAAAAGGAATTACGGAATTGGGACATAAAATCAAATTTGAAATAAATCGAGAGTGATTTATGGATGTTATACTGGTTATATTGGAATTGGAGAATGTATTTTTATCGAGAAATTGAGTTTGCTTTAAAAAGAAGAATTTTTAATTATCAACTGGGTAATTTAAAATGGTGCCTAAGGATATTTCAGAAAAATTAGTTATTTAGTTATTTCAAAATTGTTTAAAATATATTTATCTATTAATTAAAAAGTTTATAAATGGTTGTTATTAAGTTAATTATTATTTAAAGATTAATCAGTATTATTGTTTTAAAAGAATAATTATTCAGTATTTATATTATTTTTCTATAATAACATCTATTTAAAGTGTATTTGCCCAAAATTAACTTGGAAATTATTATAGGTATTATTTTGAAATTTTTTAAAATAAATTTTTCGGAAAGTAATGATATACTTGCATGGCGAAATCGGAGGCAGTGAGTACCTGCAGTTAAGTCTTGGGTTTCTCTGGAATAGAAACGTAACCATTGAGCTGTGAATCCATGGTTTGAGACCGCAGTGGTACTTTCTATTTTATTTTTAAAAGCGATTTTCAAATATTTTTGAAAGAATAGTTTCGCGAGTATAGTAAATTCGATAAGATAAGTATATATTTTTGGATAAAAAGTTATATTTATATAAAACTAGATAAAAATGGACTTGGACTTTTTAGTGAAAAATGAAGTATTTGGTTGAATGATTGTTTATTTTATAGTTAAATAACCGACTATCAAATATGGACCCAAAATATAACTTTGGGAATATCTTGGAGAAATATAGGAATTATATGATACAATTACCATTTGAGGTGCTATACTATACATATAAACTCGTTTCATACTTCTAGGACGTCCATAAGGAAATCTTTCTACTAACGGCTAGGAGGTGATCTCGGATCTTAATTTCGTCCATGTATTTCCTAAAAACCGGGGTTGAGTTTATCGAAAATATCGAACGTTGTTTCGAAGAGACCGAGATTAGATAAGTTATCTGAAAACCACTTCGATCCAATGAGTATGCTTTCGCAGTGAAAACAAGAGCATGTAGTCGAAGATGGAGCGGTGAAGTGCAAGGGCTAATTGCTACTAATCCTGAGGATTATTCCAAAATGGATGCAGTAGGAATAGTGAATTCAGTTTCGTTTGGACCCAGAACGGACTTGTATGGATGAATGCTATCGGTACATTATCATTAGAGGACAATGGGCATTCCAAGTGAAAATTCCTTAAAAAGGAAATCGTAGCCTCTAGCCTCATCTACTGGAAGTGGTTGAAAAATAGGGGAGATGCAATAAGGTTAGGTGGGTCGTATCCAATTAGGGTTTGTTTATCACCTTTCTAGGTACCCTTGGATATTATATTATTACTACGATTCATGAAAGGAGCTCAGAAAGGGTGGGAACAACTAGGTGATAGCATATTCGGTCTATCCAGGTTAGGGGTAGTCCGGGCTTGTGTTGTAGGGGATCTTGACGTGGTCCTCGGTACGTTGTTTCTAGACGTGTATCGGGACAGGTGGTACCCATGCGCCTAGTCATTCATATGGATTCCATTTCCAATAAGTTTTGGTTGTAGAGCCTAGTATGCTGACATTTAATTAATTTAACAATTTCAGCTATTTGAATAAGTATTTGTACTTAGACACTATTATAATATCAGAGGATTTGATATGAACTGCTTTGGTTATCATAAGGTAAAAACCGGTCATGTTTATTTGTGGTGTGGTCTACGAGATACCTTTGATTTTCAAAGGATTTTGATAGCTTTATTAATTCAATTTGAGTGTGTTTTCTCACGCTAGTTTTCCAGACTGACTCGGGTGTTATTTATTATAATGCTTGGGTCAGATCGAGTATTACAGATACAGAATAGGATGCTATGGAGCTCAGAAGACGAGTTGGATGACGAAGACGTATTACACGTATTTGATTTTATTTCGTTATGTATTGTAGGCTGTATATTCCATATTTGTGAGGACAAGTTATTATAACTGTTCGGTGTTGTATTGTTGATGTATTATACTCTGATGATGTAATGTATAAATAACAGTTGTAGTTTTCTTTTTGTCTAGAGACATGTTATTATCTATTATATATTGTTTCATTGTCATTGTGAGATTCTGTGTTGTTATTTCTATTTTCTTCTTCTACATCTTTCTTCTTTTTCCCTAATGATATGGAATTTCCAGCATTCGATTTCTCGACATGTAATACAGTAAACGTATTGATGTCGATTTTCGAAGGTCGAAAATCTCGGGCCATCACAATAAGATTTTGAAGCTTTATTTAAAGGTGTTGGGAAAGCCCTGTATCCCTTGGCATATATGTCTCCATCATATCAGATCAGCCGTTCCTTCTATCAAGTTTTCATTAGAGTCATTGATTCATTTAAGCGGTTGCAACACAGATTTATGGGCTAAAGGCCCAGCACGAGAGTAGTCTTTTATTTTTCAAATAAACTTGTATATCAATTTGTATATAAATAACAGTCATTTGCTCTGTAATTGTATTATCAATCATTCAATAAAAATCATTCTTATTTTTCATCAAACTACAAATTCATATTCCCTTAAAACCTTATATGGTATCCAAGCCATAACAACAAAAAGAAAATAAAACTCATCAGAAAATAATCATCATTTGAGTTTTATCCCTTACCAGAGATTTGAATCTCATCACTTAAGAGATAGATTCAACATTCAAATCCCATGCCTCGCCAGTTTCAATATTTCCGGCTATCTCTGGCTGCAGCAAGATTCATCACTGAATCTTGAATGAAAGCAGTCAAAAATCTCAGAAATTGAGATCAAGAAACCAAAAAACAATACAAGAAGTTGGAAAGTGCCATCCAAAAAGAAAACCCATCAGAAGATTCATCATCTAAAGTTTTCTTTAGTTGCAACTTACGTGTCCAGCATTCCTTCCTGAATTATTAAAACTTGATTCTTGGTTAAAGTTGCATCATTCATTTCCCTGATCTCTCAACCTTTATTATCGTTAAATCAGATTCATCATGTCCGAAGAAGGAAATTCTGCCACATCATCCAACCCAAATTGTTCCCAACTTGATGACACAACAGAAAATTTGATCAAGACTATGATAAGCCCACAGAGCCAACTGGTAACAGTATACTTGAATGAAGATAATTATCTTCTATGGAAGCTTCAAGTTAAAATAGCAATTCAAAAATATGGGCTTGAAAGATACATTCTTGGAACCATATAGATTCCACCAGTTTGCATCACTGATAAAGAAAACAAAGTAATCGGCAATGAAGAGTATATGAGATATCACAGGCAAGATAGACTTATATGTTCAGGGCTATTATCATCAATAAACATGAATCTTCTATCACATGTGATAGGGTGTAAAACTGCCAATGAAATCTTAACTACCATTGGTAAAGTCTTTAATACTCATCGGCTGCTAATGTAATGTTCTATAAAAGACACTTACACAACATCAAGAAAGTTAGTCATAACATGAGAAAATATCTCTCAAAAATCAAGACAGCCTATGACTTGCTGGAAGCTGCAGGTCATAAGATCTCTGATTCTGAGCAGATAATCACTATACTAAATGAGTTAAATGATGAATATGAAGCAGTGGTGGCAGTTATATCATCTTAGAAAATTTTACCATCAATAGATGACGTTCATTCTATGTTACCAGCTCATGAAGCAATAATTGATAACAAGAAAGTTCATGAATTAGATTTCTCTATTAATTATGTTTTAGACTATAAAGGCAAAGGTCAAAACAGAAATAAACTAGAGCAGAAAATGCAAAGGGGTGGATATTCAAACAGATCCAGAGGAAAAGGCAAATGGAACAGTAATAACAGGCCAAGGTGTTAAATACATGAGAAACTGGGACACACTGCTGCAATGTGCTATTTCATGCTAAACTTGAATTATGTTCCAGGACAAAACTCAAACAATCAAAGAAATCAAAACTTCAGTGCAAATATGGCACAAGCCCAACATGATTCAAGCAATCAATTAGAAAACAGAAACCAACAAACTGAAATTGCAAACCAAAACATTTCAAGATGAGGATTGATACCTAAATTTAGGAGCTACAAATCACATCACCAACAATTTAAGCAATCTAAATCTTGAAAACAAGGAATACAAAGGTTTGAATTCTATACACATGTTTAATGGAAAATCAATTGCAATCATACACATCGGCAGTTCTTACATTATGGGAAAAAGACAATTATATTTAAATAATTTACTTAGAGTGCCACCGATCAAAAAAACCTGCTGAGTGTGCCACAGTTTGCAAATGACCACAAACTTTACTTTGAATTCTATCCACATCACTGTTTAGTCAAGGATATCCTAACTAGAGATATTCTCTTGCAGGGTAAGGAATATAAAGTTCTATACAAGTTCAGTGTGGCTAATCCAAGAAAATCAAAAATTAAAAGAAATTGGTTTGATAACTCTAAATTCAAAAAGGAAGAAAATTGTAAAATCTTTGATATGTGGCATTGTAAATTGGGACATAATACTGTAATTATAAAGCATGTATTGAATAATAACAATATTTCTTTTAATGATATTGCAATGTCATATATCTACACTTATTGTCAAATGGGAAAAGGTCATAAATTAGCATTTTTAAATTCTAAAACACTTTATAGCAAGCTACTTGAACTAATTGCCACTGATTTATGGGGGCCTGCACCACTACGCAGTGATATGGGTATAAATATTATATATCCTTTGTTGATGCATTTTCTAGATATGTTTGGATATATTTCTAAAAATCAAAGGATGAAACTTATAGTGCACTATTGCAGTTTATAGCATAGCAGAAAAGCAAACTAACTGTCAAGTCAAAGCAATACAATCTGATGGTGGAAATAGAGTACATGCCTCTCAAACAGTACTTTTAGAAGAGAGGGATTGTTCATAGAACAACCTGCCCCTACACTTTTGAACAAAATGGGCTTGTTGAAAGGAGACATGGGCAAATTGTTGAAACATGCCTGACTTTATTAGCACAAGCATCTAAGCCACTAAAATTCTGGCCAGATGCCTTTGCCACAACCGTTTTCTTAATTAATAGGCTACCAACAAAGATATTAAAACTTAAAAGTCCAATGGAAGAACTATTTGATATCAAACCTGATTTTCAAAGTTTAATAATTTTTGGTTGTTTGTGTTTTCCTTATCTTAGACCATACAATACTCATAAGTTAAATTTTAGGTCATCTCCTTGTACATTTTTAGATTATGCTACTAACCAAAAGGGATATAAGTTTATCGATAGTAATGGTAGCATATCCATTTCAAGACATATAGTGGTCAACGAAAAAGTTTTTCCTTTTAAAGAAGTAGAAATTAAAACATCATAGAAAGTATATAATCCGAAAGATTCTCTACCTCTAATACATGCCTTACCAAAGGAAGTGACTCAAGTCCCCAAAGTATCAACATAAGTTGATGTCATGTCTCACATAAGTGGATCAGACTCACAACACACTATGTCCAATTATGGATCAGATCATGAGCAAGCTGAACCATCTAACACACCTGCTCAAACATCTCAACAAAGAGTAAGTTTTCATTCTACTCCTTATTAGACATTAGAAGAAACATAGACTTACAATGATCATCGGCAACAAGAGGAAAGTACTTATCAACAACAAGTTACTAGAGCTGGTCATCACATGGTAACAAGGTCAAAAAGTGGGATATTCAAGCCAAAGACCCACACTGCAACTTTAGATGCTGAAGAACCAAGCACTTGTTATCAAGCAATGGAGAATGAGAATTAAAAATCAGCTATGTTGGATGAATACAATGCCCTTATGAGGAACAAGACATGGGATCTTGTTCCCCTACCTAAAAATAGAGCTACATTTGTAGTGAATTACACTACGTTATTTGGTCTTTTGGCCTGGCCATCTACAGACTGATTAGACAAGTTAGACTGGACAATCATTGAATATTCAGACTGATTAGACAAGTTATACTAGACAATCATTGAGGAAGACAACCCAGAGAGATGATTACAAGGCTAAGAGACCAAGCGCAGGTAATGATATGAAGCGACGATCAACTGAGGTCAAGAGATAGACTCTCCAGAATATTCCAAGTATGAAATATTGCCACCTCTATGCGGTGGATCAGTGCGTATCCCTTTTCCTAAGGGATCGGTACATATTCTTAACTTTTGTCCCAAACTTGGTAAGATTGATATAGAGTGACAAAGAAAGCCCCGTGAGGCTACATTTCAAGTTTCAAGTAATTTGGAGTTCGTGTGTACAAGTTATGGACAAATTACTTCACCCATTAAAAGGGATATATAAAAAAGGGATCGGTATAAAAAAGATCGTCCATATTCAGCTTTAACTACATATTGCAACAATGTTCGGTTAATAACTCAAAATCTACAGATGCTATCAAAATGAAACATAGAGTATAAGCTAATTAGAACATGTGGAATACCTCAGAGATATCACATGTCATTTGGAGCAAGTTGGAGGGATCGACACCTATCCCTCCATAAGGATCAGCTATAATCAGCCTTCACAACATATTGCAATAAAGATTGATCAATAACTCGAGTCCTACTAATCCATTTAGCACGAAACTTGGACGTTAAGCATAATACAACATGGAGAAACTACCTTAGGGATCGCATGGCATTTAGAAGAGATTAGAGGGATTGGTACCTATCCCTTTAGAGGGATCGGCAGAAATTGAAATTCAAGCAACACTACTTCATGGAAAATGCGATATCTCAAAAATCGTACGTCGGAATTGCACGAAATTTGGAGAGAAAGTAGCTAACATCATGGAGGCATCCCTCATAGGGATCGTAGTCCATTTAGATGCATTTATAGGGATTGATATTGATCTTTATTGTCGGCCCCGATGGCTTGTAGATTTTTGGGTAGCCTCGTCTTGTCCTCCAAATCTTCTGCCAAAATTTCAGTTGGATCCATGCACGTCTTCCTCTATAAATATAGCAGGCATGGCGTTAGAAAATGGATCCCGCTTTCTCTATCGAGGCTCTACCAATTTTATTCTTCACTTTTGTACTAATGATCCCAACCGATCCAAATATTCTTCTAATGATAATCAAGTGGAAGATCAATAAAAATATCAAGTGGAAGTACAAGATTGCCGAACCATCATAAAAATCTACATGTTCATTTATGATATTTGCTATATTTTAATTTAATCTCTACCAGATTCTATTGGGTGTTAATGCCCATTTTTGGTGTATACATACAATATCCTTACAAAAGTGTGAAATTCACGTATCTATAGGCAAAAAACTATGTAATTATGAAATAAATGAATAAAAATCCATCACATCAACTTAAACATAACTTTGGCACCACTTGAAAATATTGATGCAAAATAATAACAAAAGACATCAGTTATTAAATCAACTGAGCCAAAAAATAATCATGGAGTTCCTCTCAATTGAGATCTGACCTATTTTTCTTAATGACTCTCCATATTTATACATTTTAGTTTTACTCTTTTATTGGTGAGAAACTCTGTAGTTGTGTTTCATTTCCGATTCCGACGCTTCAGATAATAGAGTTCCTCTTCAATTTAGATCTGATTCTACACTTGCGCATTAATTTTTGAATGATTTGCATGTGGCTACGAAGAATCAATTAGGGTTTTGATTTGAGGATAGTGGTAGGTGAAGAATAGAAGATAAAGGAAATCTATTATTTACGCCTAAGAGATAAAATGAGCAGTGTTAAATTTTCCTTCATTCAATTTTGGAGAATGACTAAGCATTCGTTTTTTGATAGTAATTTAGCGTAACAACCCGCCTTTTTTACCATCAAAATTCGACACCGAATACTACCGCTGTGTTCAAATGTCCAACATTCAATCGTAAAAAGGGAAGATTGTTAGGGTAAATAAAAAGAAAAGAACAGAGAAAACCAGAATCTCATAGCAGAATCAACAACATACAATATAACAAGGGCGGTAAAGCCGTAGCTTCAAGATACAGAGTATATTAGAGTTAAAAACAAACCTTATCAGCTGGACAGTTATAAAATCCCGAGCTAACAATTGCTGATCGGGATACGATATAATATAGTAGAAAATAAAACACTACGATTGGTGAACCTTCAGCTCCTCTCCAAGATCTACATAACACCAAAGTCAGTCTAGGAAAATACTTGGTCCGACCCGAGCATTATAATAAAATAACACCCAAATCAGTCTGGAATTACCAGCTTGAGAAAAACTCAAATAATGAGGAACATATAAAAGTTCCGTGAGACCATGCCGCTAACGCGAAATGGGTTTCACCTCACAAGAATGACATCCATACATGAAAGAGTAGAGATAAACAACAGGAAGCAAATCTAAATAAGAATGGGCATAAATAATATTAAAGACCAGACTTGAAAGAATGAAGATAATCCAAGCAAAATCCAAACTGGATAGAATGGATAAACTAAGACAATAGTCCATAGAATGGACAAAACCAATAATTAAACACCATAAAGAGTGACCGATTCTTCCCATTTCAATTAAAGAAAAACAGATTTAAAGGTTCGAACCAAATAAGGAAAGGAAAATTTCCAACAAATAACTAGGAAGGTGCACCCCCTTGAAGTATTCCACTAATAATATACTTCTAAGAAGCTCATTTACTCTATGACACTTCTTGAAACCTCCAAGTCAAACCCCATCAAACCTTACAGAGAATCTGAAATTTCACATCTAAATGGACAACCAAATACAATCTAAATGAGATGTGAAAGTATCCTAATGGGAGCAACCCACATAGCTTGGCCCCCTCTTGCTTTTTGGCTTGAGTCATTTCCGACAAAGAATGTCAAAGCTCAAAGAGCAGCAAATTGTTTTTAAGGTAACGATACACCATAAAGAAAGCTAAATTCAATAATTAGTAAATCAACTATCAGGGATAATTAAAATGATCGTATAGGTAAATTAAAATATAATATATTTAACACTACTCGTCGATTCCAAACAAGTGCTATCTCTAGGTTGAAAATGAAGCCCGACATATTAAGGTAGTGTTACCTCTAGGCATCGCCTTCAAGGTAGTAACGAGTCCATGCCTTATTGTTTAGCGTTAAAAGTATGACAAGATCATTTCCATATAAGCGATATCATTTAGGGAATTATTTTTCCATAACCGAATCGAGCTTTACCTTTTAAAACTAAACTTGCGCTTGATTTCCATATTACAGTACTAGTAAAACACTTTTAGAAATACCTTTTAAAATGTTCTATTAAAAGACAAATTTTATAATAGTAAGTGTATTAAAACAAGGGTAAAAAACAAATGTCATTAAAATACTGTTTACAATAAACCCAAAACAATCTACACTTAGCTTTATTTACAAATAATTCCTTTAAAGGATTTTCTCATTTAAAACAATCATTTGTAAATTTAAAACAATATTCATTATCCCCATGATAATAAAACAATTTAAATACCTTCATCAATTTAAAAATATTAATTACTCTGAAAGGCACTCAATCACATTTATAATCTCTTTTAAATAAACAAATCCCTGATCTTTAAGAAAATAGTTAATTATTTCCAAACACTTTTATATCATCAGTAAATTTACTTTAAAACCTTTATTAAATCAGTTTATTAACTTTAAAACACTTTTATTAGATTAGTTAATTACTTTAATCGGTTTCATTAAATTGATTAATTTACTTTAAATATCATTAATTAAAAAGATTTATCAAATTCAAATAATCATTGATTAAAACGAATAATTATTCTCAAACATCATTAATTAAAATGATTAATACAATTTAAATACCATCAATTAAAACAATTAATTAAGTTTAAATAATCATAAATTAGTAGGATTAATTAAATTCAAACCTCATTAGCTAAAATTACTAATTAAATACAAAACATCATTTCGTAAAACGATTAATTAACTATAAAACATCATTAATTAAAATAATTAACTAAATTTCAAATTTCATTAGTTAAAAAAACAAACTGAATATAAAACAACCATTAATTACAATGATTAATTAAAGTTCAAAATCATTCATTAAAATGACTTAATTAAATTCAAATCCCATTAATCGAATAGATTAACGAATTTCAAACATCACTAATTAAAATGATTAATTACATTCAAATATCATAATTATAAGTATTAATTAAAATCAAATATCATTAATTAAAATGATTTATTACTTTTAAATATCATTAATTAAAATGATTAATTAAATTCAAATATCACTACTTAAAATGGTTAATTAAATCCAAATCTCATTAAACAAAAAGATTAATTAATTTTAAACATTATTAGTTAAAATGATTAATTAATTTAAATTATTATTATTGAAAATGATTAATGAATTTCAAACATCTATTTTGTAGAAATACAAGTTCAAGTTCAGAACACACACGATAGGGCTTCGGGGGATGATAATTAATAAATGTCGGTATAGTGCAATTGCTATAACGACGCACAAAAATTAAATGGAATATCTAGATTTACTTCAATTAAACATCAATATAAGAGCACAAGGATGTAAATAAATAATTATTGGCAAGAAACCCCTTAGGATCTCTCATTAAATTTTCCTTGCGAAACAATTGTTAAGGACATTATATATAATCATATGGGTTCATAAAAATCAAGTTAATATGTCATCCATTTTTCAAACGAAAATTCAATCAAAAGATTTAAATAACATCCAAGCAATCAATAATAGTTTATAGCATCATAGATATGATAAAGTAAATTTAAGTGTGAGCTAAACTTACACTGATTCCAGTTTTAGTCGAAGCATTTCGGTTTTGAACCAGAATTGTAAGGGAGTTCGATTTAGCTTAAAATTTCACTAGCTTCAAATCCAACTAAACTAACTTCATTGCGTAGCAATCTTCACTGCGATTCCAACGCAAAAAACAACATTCTAATATGACTTCCTACGCAAAAGTTATTCAATTTATAAGTTGTCGATTAAATTAAATTAATTAACAACTTAATTAAATAATAATTACCCCTAATTCTTCACTCGTCTTCTTTATCCCCTCCCATGCATACAGACGCCCAACAACCCATCAATGTCGTGCACGATTTTTAGTGATACAGAGCTAGACATGATGATTTTCAAATCCGACTTCGCCAACGTGTTTCTGTCGACGAACTCAATTTGCCGTACCCAAAATCCACGCCCAAAAGACTCCCAAAAAACATGACTCGCACTTCTTTTCCTCATCGCTGCTCGCAGTCGTTCCAAACAAGGGCCGCCCATCAACAAAATGTGGCCAACGCTGGTCTCCACACCATGAACCCAAATCCGCACCCCATTTCCACTAACTCCCTTCCAATCACCTAAAATCTGAAGCCCTAGTTTACTGCTAACAATGAACCGTGAAAACACATTTGAACCCAAAGGGATACCATGGAATCGAAGCTCTTAAGTATACGGGTTTAACGAATCAAAAATAATAATTTTTAGTGAATTATTAAAACTGATTTTGATTTTCAAAAGTTGATTCAAGAGGAAGAGTTCTGGTTTGGTCACAGGCCACGTTTAAAAAGAGAAGGGGAGTATGGGTTTGAAAACATGGAGTATGGGTTTAAAGTATGGAGCATATATTATTTTATTCGATAATGTTCGACATTACACTCCCAAATATCTTAAACTCCAATCGAAGCATGCCGATTAGCGTTTTATACCAAATACATCTATTCCAAACCCAATGGAACTATTTTTGAGACCTAATTCTAAAGTATACAGAAGTTAGCTTTTTAAATCAAATTATTTTAGAAATCAATCACTAGGCGTTTCGATCATGCACGACCATGCAATATATATGATCATTACGGCATATAGTAATTAATTATTCCGGACTAATGACACTGGTTTTGTCAAAATCTGCGCTCTCACCCCGGAATGTTAATTCCACAAATTATGAAATCGTTTTATATTTTCGTTTCAATTATCGATATTTATCCGATCTATTTATATTTGTAAATACATTTACAAATTAATTCTTCAATATTATTTATTAATTAAAAGGAGTTAAATAATATTATTAAATCCATTTAAATAATTGTAGTTTACAATTAAAATATTTAAAATCATCACTATATTTGAATTCAATTTATTAAATTCCAAAATCCAATTATTTTAATATTTTAAATTAATTAAACATTTAAAATCAAATGATCAAAATTTTGGCTTATTACATTCACGACATAAACATGTATCGATGATTGTGCTATTAGGGAACATATTAGCTTGCCCCAACTATATTATTATTAAGATATATTTTGCCTTTAATATTAACAATTTCGATTGCGCTATTAAGGATCAGATCGCTACGAAACTCGAGGGCGTACAGTAATTTATTATTTTGGATCTGATGGCACTGGTTTTGTCAAAATCTAAGATAGTGCCCCGGAATGTTAATTTCACAAATTTAGAAATCATTTTATATTTTCGATTCAAATATCGATATTTATCCATTCTATATATATTTGTAAATAAATTTACAAATTGAATTCATCAATATTATTTATTAATTAAAAGGAGTTAAATAATATTATTAAATCCATTTAAATAGTATGTAGTTTACAATTCAAATATCTAAAATGATCACTATATTTGAATTCTATTTATTAAATTCCAAAATCCAATTATTTAAATATTCAAAATTTATTAAACATTTAAAATCAAATAACCAAAATTTTGGGTTGTTACATTCTCTCCCCCCTAAAAAAATTTCGGCCCCAAATTTTCCAAGGAAGAAAATGTTTCCATAACTCTAAGTTTAAAACTATTAATTAAAGTGAGTTATTGAACTTGTTAATTAAATCTCAAAATTTTACAAGAAATTTTGGCAGCGTCTCTTTTTCGCGGCTCGATCGGAACAACTATAAATTGCCTCTACGGGCTCTAAACCAACCAAAGAAAACAAAAGCTAGGTGGTTTACCTTAACTGGGGCATAAAATCGTTAACCAAATTAAATTTCTAAATCTATTGCGTACATTTTCGCGTTTTATTTATATTTATGGCAAGTAATTTATTATCTCTATGCAAATGCAAGTGCACAAGAATAAAATAACAATCTCTTGCATAGCTGTACTTACGAAATCCAAAAGAGAATCAGGCTGACAAAAGCGATATGTCGTAACTCTTCATGCAAAAACTAGCATGATATAAATCTACATGCAACTCTAGTATAAAATAAAGCTACATGCAACTAATAACAATATCAAAATCACAGGCAACAAAATACAGAGAATATGAATTCTTCCTAATAAAGTATGTCGAAACTCTATAATCTAAACAATATGAAGCATCCGGTGGTATACTAGTTCTTCCAAAAACATCAACTAGAGTGAATAAATATTATTTCTTTCCCAAAATTTTTAGAATCTCTTTTTTCAAAATCACCGGGCTTAGGCCCTAATAACAAAAATTCAAAATCTTTTGTTTATAAATTTAACATTATAAACAATGGTATATAAAATCACACAATCAATCAATCAAATTCAGTCAAATCAAATCAAATTTCGTATAGGAATAAACTAACACTATCAGTCAATCAATCAAATTCCTTATGGGAAAATCTAAAACTTAACATTATTTAAAATTCCAAATGATTTACAAACAAATCTTAGCTTAGGCTTAAAACTTTCTTGATTGTCCAAAAATATAGATATTTATCTAAATATACTGTTTTTCTCATTAGCCTTTGGTTATTGCTTAGAAGATTATCCAAACTCATATAAACAAATTGGAAAGTTATACTCTAAAATTATCGGTTCCTTAACTATAACAGTTTTTCTAAGTCAATTATATTTTCTAGTTAGTATTTTATTCAATACTAAATTTATTTATGAATTATTTCATAAATTTTCCATCTAAGTTTACAAATATTTTATAAAATCGTTTCTTTGTAAAACATCAAATAATAACTTATTCAATTTTATTTACTTGTACAATACTCTTGAATATCCTAAGAGTACATATAAATTTTATTTTATTTTTCACAATTTAGGTAAAGATATAATCAAAATTCGGGTCTTTTAAAACTGAGTCAACTTTCTCGACCTCTTTAACTTAGAGTGTTAAAATGAAGATATTTATGGGTTGACCCAATAAACAAATAGTTTGCACTACTTAGATGTTTTATACAATTATATGGTTTTAATAAAACAATTTTTTTATCAAAACCTTCCTATCCAATTTACCTTAAGGTGTTATAATGTATGATGTTTGTGGACTGGCCCAATTACACCAATTAGTTACACTGTTTAGATGTTTTAAATAAATTTTTAATAAACAACGTCACAAAACCTCCATATTTAATATAACCCAATTTTCCTGTTTTTAAATTATCCCTTACCTTATCTAAGGGTGAAATCTCATTTATCTAAACAATCTTTTATCAGAAGTACTTTTATTTTGAAAAAAGTTCCCTTTAAGGGAACGTAAAAATCAAATACCTAGTTTTTAATTTCCAAAAACTCATCTATGAAAACATACTACATATAATTTTATATGAAATAACTTCAAACGATTTATTTATTAAAACTCACTTTGGGTTAGTTTGGATTTGTACACATTTCGATCATACAACGATAAAGAGAATAATTTACAAAGTACCCCCAAAACGTTCGCTTAAGCGAACATCTGATCGTCACACAAAAGATTATTCAGATTACCACAAAACTAATCAAGACGATTTCCTCCGAATTATCCCAAAGAAAATGCATCCCATTTAAAATTTTATTTCCCAAAATATTTTTGCTTTCAATTACTTCCAAAAATACTACTATTTCATTTCTCAAAATCTTTTTGAAATTATTTTCAAAATTTTTGGGATTTAGATTCATAAATCCTTTTTAAACACATTTTATAAACAAAATTTATATAAATTTCCTTTATATGAAAATCATTTCATATTATAATAAATCTTCTTAATTTTAATAGAAATTTCTCAAATATTTATTCTCTAAATGTCTTATCATGACATTTAGTCTATATTCAACAACTTTTATTAAAATTTTATTTTTAACTCACCATTTTTAAAAGGTGAATTTTAACTTAACAATTTCTCCACACACCTTGTAGTCAAATTGTGAAAATTAATTCATAAAGGGGTTAATTTATAAATTCAAACAACAAAATGCTTATAAATAAAATAAACACAAATAAGCAACCATCAACAGATGACAATCAACGCTTCTAATTTAATCGAGCATGGTTGATCAAAAAATAGTGATAATAAATAAATATTATCACATTCAAACAAAAACACTCTATAACTATATAAAATTTTGAAAATAATCCCTTTATATATATAAAATATAGTCCTAGGCAAAATATTTTGTTTGCCAAATTTTCAAAAACCAATATCATGTCCGTTGGCCTTGTTCAAATGTTTAGAAATCCCTATCGACACCGTGGCTTCCCTATCTCTATCAGAATTCATAAACAACTCAATAGATCAATTAACACAATACATTTTTGTAACAATAACAAGTATGCTCTCGTATATGTATAATACTCTCAAACTCATTCTAGGGTATTGCTGATCAGTTCTTCGATAAGTTATCCCTACTAAAGCCAAGGTTCTCGCTTAACCTTCAGCTCTGATACCAAGCTGTAATGACTGTCTTTTCACCATCGAAAGTCGACATCGAATACTACCATTGTGTTCAAATTTCAAACATCCAATCGACAAAAGGGCAGATTGTTAGGGTAAATAAAAATAAAATAATAGAGAAAATCAAATCTCACAGCGGAATCAACAATGTATAATATAACAAGAACGATAAAATTGTCATTCCAAAGTACAGAGTATATCAGAGTTAAAAACAAACCCCTATCAGCTAGACAGTTATAAAATCCCGACCTTACAATTGCTGATCGAGATACTACATAATACAGCGGGAAATAAGACACTATGATAGGTAAACCACCAGCTCCTCTTCAAGATCGCCATAACACCAAAGCCAACCTGGGAAAATACTCAGTCTGACCTGAGCATTATAGTAAAATAATACCCGGATTAGTATGGAAGTACCGGCATGAGAAAAACTCAAATATGGGGAACATATAAAAGTTCTGTGAGACCACACCGCTAACGCGAAACTGGTTTTTACCTCATAAGAGTAACATCCATATAGGAAAGAGTAGAGATAAACGACAGGAAATAAATCCAAATAAAAATGTGCATAAATAGTATTAAAAACCAGACATGAAAGAATGAAAGTAATCTGAGCAAAATCCAAAATGGACAGAATGGATAAAATAAGACAACGGTCCAAACTTGATAGAATGGACAAAACCAATAATTAAACACCGCAAAGAGTGGCTGACTCTTCCTGTTGCAATTAAAGAAAAACAGACTCAAAGGTTCGAATCCAATAAGGAAAGGAAAATTTCCAACAAATGACTAGGAAGGTGCACCCTCCTTTAAGTATACCTCTAGTAATATACTTTTGAGAAGCTCATTTACTTTGTAACATTTCTCGAAATCTTTCAGGACAGACCCAACCAAACCTTATTGAGAATCCAAATATTTCACATCTAAATGCACAAACGAATCCAATCCAGATGAGATATGAAAGTATTCTAATGAAAGCAACCCCACATAGCTTGGCCCCCTCTCGCGCTTTTGTTTTAATCATTTTCGACAAAGAATATCAAAGCTCAAAGAGCAGCAAATCATCTTTAAAGTGACGATACACCATGAAGAAAGCTGAATCCAATAATTGATAAATTAACTATCGGGTATAATTAAATTAATCGCATATAGAAATAAAAATATCATACATTTAACACTATTCATCGATTGCAAACAAGTGTTATCTCTTGATTGAAAATGAAGCCAGGAAAATAGAGGTAGCGTTACCTCTAGGCATCGCCTTGATGACATTTTTAACCTTCAAGGTAGTAACGAGTCGTTAAAAGTATAACTAGATCAATTCCACATAGGCGATATCATTTACGAAATTACTTTTCCATAACCTAATCGAACATTGCATTTAAAGACTGAACTTGTGCTTGATTTCCATAATACATTATTGGTAAAACACTTTTAGAAATACCATTTAAAATGTTCTTTCAAAAGATAAATTTTATAGTACTAAGTATATTAAAACAAGGGTAAAAAAATGTCCTTAAAATATTGTTTACTATAAACCTAAAATAATTTACACTTAGCTTTTTTTATAAATAATTCCTTTAAAAGGATTTCTCATTTAAAACCATCGTTTTTAAATTTAAAACAATATTTATTATCCCAATAGTTAATAAAACAATTTAAATACCTTCATAAACTTAAAAAAATATCAATTATCCTAAAGACAATTAGCCATTTATAATCTCTTTTAAATAATCAAATTCGTGAACTTTAATAAAACAGTTAACTATTTCCAAACACTTTTATATCATTAGTAAATTAATTTCAAAAACTTTATTAAATCAATTTATTAACTTCAAAACACTTTAATTGAATTAGTTAATTACTTTAATCACTTTTATTAAATTAATTAAATTACTATAAATATCATTAATTAAAAAGATTTATTAAATTCAAATAATCATTAATTAAAATGAATAATTAATCTCAAATATCATTAATTAAAATGATTAATAAATTTTAAATACCATTAATTGAAATAATTAATTAAGTTCAAATAACTATCAATTGATTGGATTAATTAAATTCAAACATCTTTAGTTAAAATAATTAATTAAATATAAAACATTATTTGTTAAATGATTAATTAACTATAAAACATCATTAATTAAAATGATTAACTAGATTTAAAGTATCATCATTTAAAAACATTAATTAAACTAAAATAATCGTTAATTAAAATTATTAATTAAAGTTCAAAATCATTAATTAAAATGACTTAATTAAATATAAATCTCATTAATGAAATAGATTAAAAAACTTTCAAACGTCATTAATTAAAATGATTTATTGCATTCAAATATTAGAAATTAGGATGACTAATTAAAATCATATATCATTAACTAAAATAATTAATTACTTTTAGAAATCATTAATTAAATGATTATTAATTTTCAAATATCATTACTTAAAATAATTAATTAAATTCAAATGTCATTACTTAAAACGATTAATTAAATCAAAATCTCATTAATAAAAAAGATTAATTAATTTTAACATCGTTAGTTAAAATGATTAATTAATTTAAATTACCATTAATCAAAATGATTAATGAATTTCAAACATCTATTTTGTAAAAATACAAGCTCAAGTTCAAAACACACAAGACATGGTTTTGGAGGATGATAATTAATAAACGACGGTATAGTGAAATCACTATAAGGACACTTAACAAATTAAATAGAATATCAAGATTTATTTCAATTAAACATCAATATAACAACATAAGGATGTAAATAAATAATTATTGGCGAGAAACCCCTCAAGGTCTCTTTACAAATTTTCCTTGCAAAACAATGGTTAAGGATATTATATATAATCATATGGGTTCGTAACAATTAAGTTAATGTGTCATCCATTTTCCAAATGAAAATTCAACCATAAAATTTAACTAACATCCAAGCAATCAATAAATGTTTATAGCATCATGAATATAATATAGTATATTTGAACGTGAGTTAAACTCACATCGATTCCAGTTTTCGCCGAAGCATTTCGGTTTTGAGCTAAAATCGAACAGGCGTTTGATTTTAGCCAAAAGTTCCACTAGCTCCGAATCCAACCAAACCAACTCCATTGCGTAGCCATTGTCGCTACGAGTCCAACGTAAAAATCGAACACTGTCCAAACATGCCTGAGCCTAAAGCAAGATCATGTAATTGAAGCTCTTAAGAATACGATTTTAACGAATCAAAGTCGTGATTTTTAGTGAACTATATAAATTGATTTTGATTTTTAAGAACAACTTCAAGAGGAGGAGCTCTGGTTCAGTCACGGGCTATGTTTAAAAAGAGAAGGGGAGTATGGGTTTGAAAAGTGGAGTATGGGCCTAAATGTGGCTGGTATGGGTTTGAAGTATGGAGCATATATAATTTTATTCGATAATCTTCGACATTCACTCCCAAAAATCTTAAACTCCAATCGAAGCATGCCGACTAACGTTTTATACTAAATACCTCTATTTCGAACTCAACGGAACTATTTTTGAGACCAATTCTAAAGTATACAGAAGTTAGCTTTTTAAATCAAATTATTTTTAAAATTAATCACTAGGCGTTTCGATCTAGCACGACCACAAAATACGTCTAATCGTAACAAAATTCGATGGAATACGGTAATTTATTATTCCAGACTAATGACACTAGTTTTGTCAAAATCTAAGATAGCGCCCCGGAATGTTATTTCTACAAATTATGAAATTGTTTTATATTTTCGATTCAATTATCGATATTTATCCGATCTATTTATATTTGTAAGTACATTTACAAATTGAATTCTTCAATATTATCTATCAATTAAAATTAGTTAAATAATATTATTAAATCCATTTAAATAATTGTAGTTTGCAATTAAAATATTTAAAATCGTCACTATATTTGAATCAATTTATTAAATTCCAAAATCCAATTATTTAAATATTTAAAATTAATTAAATATTTAAAATGATCAAAATTTTGGCTTATTACATTCACGACATGTTATGCATCGATGATTGTGCTATTAGGGACCATATATTAGCTTGGCCCAACTATACTATTATTAAGATATATTTTGCCTTTAATATTAACAATTTCGATTGTTTATAACTGTCAGGAACATTTAAAAACCCATTATTACAAATGTTAGGAAAATTCAGTTGTTAAAACCTCTTTATTACAACTTTTATTTTGTAAACATTGCAAATAACTAGTTGTGATAGGGTCATTTTCTAGTGATTATAAAAAATATTTTTGAATTTCGTGAAAACTTCAAAATTTTATATTTAAACTTTGTGAATAATTTTTAATTTATTTTTAAAAATTCCAATTTTTTTTTGAAATAATACATTAAATATAATTACCAATTATAATTATTAAATATTATATACTAAATATATTACTTCTTAATTATTAAAGATTATTAAAACAAAATTATATTATATAGTAAATATTTGTTTTAATTATTAATTATTACCTCTTAATTATTTAATAGTAATTATTAACTAATCAATAATAATTATTAAATATTATCTATTAATTATTTATTATTAATAATAATTATTGAATTTTTAATTAATTAATTATTATTAATAGTAATTATTTAATACTTATTATTAATTATCAATTATTAAATAATAATAATAAGTAAAATTAATTACTAAGTATTACTTCTTAATTATTAACCATTAATCGTTATATTAATTATTAAATATGCATATTACAACATTCATCAGGGTTCAATTTGATAAACCTCCAGAAATTTTATATTTAAAAATAAGTTCCCCTCGCAAATTCCTTGGAAATCCGCTGTAAAATAGCTTCGAAATGCTACCGTCGGTAATCTTTCTCAATTTGCAATGGAAGTTAGCGTGTGTGTGTGTGTGTGTGTGTGTGTGTGTGTGTGTATGTTGGTAAATTGATGCAATTTGCAAAAGTTTAGTGGCGGATATGGTGATAATATAAAAAAGTTTAAACAGAAAAAACTTAAAATTATGCTTGCAAATCACCCGCAAATCTGTCGCAAATTTATCGACGGAAAATTCTATCGCTACTATCTGTCACTGTTTTCAGCCTTTCTTGTAGCGGTGCTCGTACGGGGTCGAATTTAGGTGCGATAAGTTGGATTGGACTCGTAGAAACATTAGCTACATGTTGGAACTGGTTGTGTTGATTTGGATCTAGCTGAAATTCGAGCTTAAATCGAATGATAGTCGATTTTAGAACGAACCAAAATGCGAAAGCTACGTCCACTGGAATTTCGATGCGTTTACTCACCTCCGAATATACTATATGATTTATGTGCTGTTATAGCTTATATTTTAATGCTCGGATAATAATTGATAGTTTTAATGAAGTATGAATTAATAATAAAATTATAGTGATTTAATTAAATTGCATTTAACATAGTTAAATTAGTTATACTTTGTTTTTGACATCTACTTAGTGGAATAAAACACCATTCTTCTATAATTAAGCTGAATAGATTATTTTTGGACATCTATTTAGCAGAATAAAACACCATTCTACTATAATTACAATTAATAGATTATTTTTGGATATCTATTGAATAGAATAAATCACCGTTCTGTGCTTAGAAAGTGAAATGATTATTATTATTTGATTGTTTGTTTGGATTCGACCCATTTGAAAAGTAGATGGCATAAATAACCATTTTATGTAGGGGACAAAAAGAAGAAGTCTGACCATTTTCATAGCGAATATGTCATTGCAGAACGCTTTGAAATCACACATACATATGTGTGATTTACATGGGAATTTTGTAGAGAGACACTAAGGATTTCTCGCCATTATTTATTTACTATTATCTGCATCTTATTTATATTCCTATGTTGCTTATATTATTGTTTGGTTGAAATATTTGTGACGGATTATTTGAATTGTGTAAGTTGTGTTATAGCGATTTTCGCTACACTGTCACTTATAAAATATCATCTCCTTAAATCCCTATGTGTGTTAAACTTGTGCTTGTATTTTTTTTAAATATTTGGTCGCGTTTTTGCACTTTGAAAGTTGTTTAAACTATATTTTTGAATATTTTGAGTATTTTGAAAATAGAGGTTAAGTTTTGATTAAAAATTTATAAAAGAAGATATAAATTTATTTGTTATATTTCAAGATAATTAATATTATTTAAATTTATAAATGATTATAAATTTGATTAGCTACCTTTCAAGATAATTTACATTGCTTTAAATTTATAAAAGATTATAAATTTGATTTATTATCCTTAGGGATAATTAATGTTGTTCAAAATAAAACTGTAACGACCCAGAATATCTATTAATTAAAATTTGTATATTTAATTGATTTTAAATATTAATAAGTGAAATTTATAAGTCGAATAAATTTTATTTCGAATAATTGGATTTAATTGGATAATTAAATCGATAATTTAATATGTGAAAATACAGAAATAATTGAAAATTGGGTTAAATATGATTAAAATTGATTTGTAAAATTTTATTTAATCATGTTGGAGTTAGAAAGATGTTTGTGAACTTTTAAAACCGAATTTAAAGTTAATCTGTGAAAATTGAATATTTTAATATTTAATTGAAGAGTTACAATAGCCATTTTTCAAGCAGTCTCGGATTTCGACGAAACCAGTTTCATCGGATCCGTAATGTTATATTATTATATGGTTTCAAATTTCATGTCAATCGGATATACCGTTTGTCCGGGGCAAGCCAAAATGCCTGAAAAATTAGCTTAATCGGTTTAATTTAAATTGATCGTTTATTGCCATAACTCGCACAGATGATCGAATTGGCTCCCGAAACACGTTTTATTGTGTTCGGAATGCGGGGTAAACCTTAGAAATGCCAACCGGCATGCTTCGTTTTGAGTTCGGAAAATTACGGACGAATAGTGTTTTGGAATATTTTCTATAAAAGCCCCTTTACTCTTCACTTTTGCAAAATAAAAACAACCCTAGGGTTTTAAAGGCCAGCCGCCGCTTGTTAATATTCAATGGCCAGGAAAATTCGAAATTTCATCCCTCAATATTTCTCAATCCATAAACAATTAGTAAAAGCTTCCAACTACAAAGTTATAGAGCTAAGTGAGATCTACGAATCCATACGCGAATGATCGATTTTCGTTGAGAAAATCAATGGCAATTTGTGTTTGAAGGGGCCGGCTTTGTGCGCATTTTTCAAGGTGAGGAGGGGGCCGAGCTCTACCAGGTTGGGGGAGGTGATGAATGAGGCTAGGGGCTTCGGAACGATGGTCCTTGATCGTCCTCTCGTCGAGTGGACGTGGCGCAATAATTCGCCAAAGAACGACGGCTTCAAGGGTTTGAACGTGAGTTTTCACGTACGTAGATTGAATGGGGGGAAGAGAAGGAGAAAGAGGCGGCCCAGATCTGGTCTTGCAAAGACGAATGGCCACGATGAAAGTTAGGGTTTAAATTAAAAATAGAAATTGAAATCGATTATCTTTTAATTCGTTTAAACTTTAAAATGTCATAACTTTTTCATACGAGGTCCGTTTCGCACGAAACAAATTGCGTCGGGTCCGTATTGACGAGCTCTACGCAATGGAGCTGGATTGGAATTTATTTGATCTAGTGAAAATTTTGGGTAAAATTAAACGTCCGTTTAATTTTATTCGAAATCAAACGCTACAACCATTATCGGGAAAATCAAGGTGAGAACTTCTCACTCAATCGAATTGCTTCGATTTAAATTTAAAATAGTTAAATTTAAAATTGTTGATTGTATGTTTGAATGTTGATTGTTATCTATTGATGGTTAAAATAGACATTATACGCCGTTATTAAGCGGAGGTTATTTATTGAAAACATATACCGCGAATATTTCACCATATAGTGAAATTGGTATTATTTATGTACTTGGAGTTGATTTCCCGCATTATATAGTGGATGAGACCCTATTGCGCCGCCTATTAAGCGGATAATATTTTTATAAATCCCATATACCGCGATAATTTCCGTACTAGAACGGAATTGGTATTGTGCTAACATCTTTGGATGCAGGGAAACAGGTTGGAGGGATCCAACTGGATTTCTCAACTATATTGATTTATTTACAGATATTGTGATATTTGTTGATTATCATATTGATATATGATGTTTGGTTTGTCGTGATTGACTATTTGGTGCTGTTGCATCATCGGATCCATTTTTGAAGTTTTAAAATAATGATTTTGATTTTAAAAGGAATTTTAAAGTGATTTTCGAAAGTATGCGTTTTATTAAATTTTGAATTGTTAAAATAAATAAACGTTATAATTTTATTTTCATAAATGTTATGATTTTTGGAAAATAATACTTAAGTATGATTTTAAAGTATATAAGCTTTAAATAACGATTTGTAAATTATTAAAAGAATAAGTTTAGTTAAATTGGGATTTTTGAATTGTTTTAAGAACGATTTATATAAAAGATTTAAATTTTGATATTTATAAATTAAAAATATAGGAATTATAAAACGAGTTTTTTTTGTTAGTGTTAAAATGAAGAATGATTGGATTTCTTAAGTGAATGAAATTTATCGATTTATAAATCGTGAAGTTATAAAAACAAAAAGGTTTTGTAAAATAAAGGACTTGTAAGTAGTTAACTTGTAAATTAGATTTTTGGTATAAAATTGAGTTATATAAATCGAATTGGATTAATGAAGGAGATTTATAAATCGAAGTTTATAAATAGAAATGGAATATATAGACAATGTTTATAAATTCGAAATCAATTGAATTTGATAAATTGAATATAGAGGTTTATAAAAGGAAATATATTCGCAATTTTGGATAGCGAATAAATTTTTGAAATAAAACGTGTAGTAAATATTGAAATTGGGTTAGTGAAGTATATTCACGATTTTGGACAGTGAATATATTATTAAATAAAATGGATATGTTTTGGGAAATGATATTATAAAATGAATCTAAACGATTTATAGATGTTTTAAAATGTATTAAACATCGAAAACATAGATTTCAACATTCATTGTTGAAATAGACGTTTTCGAGAAATAGAAGGAAATGATGGACTATAACACTGATGTTATAGTAAATGATTTCCGAAAGGAAATATTTTGTATGTTATTGGGATTTATATATCTATTTTAATTTTGAATCCCTATACTAGTGATTTTGGGCCGTCGTAACAATGTTTTACGCAACATTCGTTTTGGCTCAAATTAATGTGTTTGAAAGAATGTTTTTCTTAAAGAATGAAATATATACTTAGTTTCGATTTAAGTATATTGAATATTTTCCAAGGGTTGAAAATAAATGGATTTGTGAATTACTTATTATTATTTAATAAGTATGGAAATGTTTTCCAATATGAAATGAATGTTTTGAGATTTTATCTTTTAAAGATAAATTGAAAATGAATAATAGAAATCGATTTGAAAATCGTATATTCATAGATATTTTGGGATTGTAAATTCTCTATGGAATTTAGAAAAGAAAGGGGAATTTGTTTAAAAATAAACGTTGATTTATTTTTGAAGTGTGGGAATAAATTTACGGATTTGGAACGTAAATATAAAGTAAATCGGTAAGGATTTATTTAATTGGTTTAAATGAACCATTTTGAAATGGAAGTATGTCCCGTGTAGAGAAACGATTTGAAATTTGTTTTCAAAAGTGGAAAAGGTGAAAAGTGATTTGAAATTTGTTTTCAAATGGTTCAAGTTTGGAAATTATATATCTAGTAAAGATATTTTGGAAAGTAAATAATTTGGGAAATTATTTGGAATCTGGTGATGTTGAACACGCCTATTGATAGTTAAATAACCGACTATTAATATTTACCTTTAAATAGATATTTGTTGTGATTGATTGAATTTGAATGCTATACTTATTTTTAAAATAAGCGCTCACTATTCGGGTTAGCCGGGAAAGGACCTTGGGGTCGTATAACCCATTCCGAATATATGATACGTCGTTATGGATTGCATTTGATGACCGATGTTGAAGACCGGATATTTGTGAAAACAGAAGGATTACCGTCGAGTGTTTCTACATCGGCTGATCTCCCATATAGAAATTTATTACCCTTTGTGATGGGAAGTCCGGTCGTGATTAGTGAATATCCGGATTGCAAGGACTTTTTTGGAAGTGCCTTCGGTTCCGTTCGATTCTGGAACAGACTTGTATGGATGTGTGTCTGACGTTACAATTTGAGATGTAAAGCTGGTTTCTATCAAATATATTACCGTTAGTGGCGAAGAATTTATTCTCTTAGCTTAACACCCTAGAGGTTATGTAGTTGATGGTTACTAGTGATAGATTCCCAAATTGGTAATGTGGCATACGAAGTGTTGTTGAGCATTTGATAATCAAAGCACAGCTTTTGTATAAAGCTGGCTTTGTTGACGAGACTTCTTCGGACCTCACACCTCGAAAATGGTCAAAATAGGAAGGATGCGGCAAGGTTATTAGGGGGTAGCGCCCCTTTAGTGTATTTCATTCCTTCTGGATAGAGGTGCAATCATGGTATGGAGCCCAGATACTTAACCTATGTTGTTGCTGCAAAGTTATTGCTTTGTGGTTGTTGGAAATCGAGGATCCTCGGATATAGATCGGTTACGATCGGGGAATAACATATTCGTGTCAGTAGTTACCTAGTTTGAAAGGTAACCCGGCCTTGTGTTGGCAGAGATCCGGTTAGGTTCTCGGGTCGTCTTTCCAGAGGCGTACCCATGTGGCAATGGGAAGTTCCTTGGCCTGACCATTTGTTGGAAATCCAAAGAAACAATACAATCTTGTACGGTTTTAGTTGTAGAACCTATCATTCACTTATGGTGGTCACCACTGTTTGGATGGTAGCTATAGTAGGCATAAGTGCAAAATGCCTATGCTGGCTAAGATTTATAACTTTACTTTCGAAATGTTTTCTATACTATGCTCTAGTAATAATATCAAATGTTTCTTTTTAATGTGTATCATGCATCTTTGACAATCATAAGGAGAAATCTCATCTGATTCTGCGTTTGCATTGTGTGTGTGCGCGGGAGGCCTTATGGTAGTCTCATTTTCTAAAAAGCATTGCGAATCTATTTTAAAATTATCCTGTACTTTATTTTAAAAATAAACTGTTTTAGTTCTCACACCATTCACATAACTGACTCGGAGTTTATTGTTTTCCTTCCTAAACTCTGGGTGCCCACCGATTTCCACACGGGCAGTCTAGAGTTAGGTTACCAGGATATTCTGGAATTCAGGAGTTGCTGGAGGCAAGCTGGATGGCATGGCATATTCACTAGTATATAGTATTTCTTTTTCGCTGTTTGTTGTTTGTTGTTGTACACTCTGATGGTGTAATGTAATGTAATATGATGTAATGTAATAACTGATATAGTTCTTTGTTAAAGATTATTCATTTATCTATTATATGTTGTTCCGCTGCGATATGTGAGATTCTGATATTGTTCTATTGTTTCCTTCTGTTCTGTTCTATCTTTTTCTCTCTTTTTCTATCTTTTTCTTCTTCTTTAACCATAACGGTACGGTTTTCCGGCATTCAATTGCTCGGCAGTTGATACAGTGGATGTATTGGTGTCGGTTTTCGAGCGTCGAAAAGTCACGTCGTCACATTGTATCAAGCATATGGTTAAGCGACAACCATGGCTCTGTTGGGTGTTACTCATTAGAGATAGAGTCAGTAGTACTCTAGAATGAGTTTAAGTGTAATAATAAATACGAGCGCATATTTGTTAGTGAATATAAAAATGTTTTATATTGTGTTTGCTTATCCGTTGAGCTGTTTGTGAATTCTGGTCGTTATGTGGGATGCCATATTATCGATAGGAATTCCTAAACACTTAAACGAGGCAAGTCGACATAGTATCATTTTAATTTGGGTAAATGAAATAATTTACCTTGATTATATTTGTATATAAAGGAATAATTTTTCAGAATTATTAAAGTGTATATGAATTGATTGTTTGGTTGTTGAATAAGTTGAATAAAAACAATGGCTGAAAAAGAATGAATTGTACAAACAAATGAATCATAAGTGTGGAATTATAATTAATGTAATTTACAATTATGAAATAATCTTATATATAATAAGTGAAATTATATAAGTAAAAGATTTATAAATGTAATTTATAATATGAAAATAAAATTCCAGAGAAGTGATTTGAGAGGATTTGATATTTTGGATAATTATTTTGGAGAATTAAAGCTCTAAACTCTTTTTGGTTGCTGGTAAATAATTCCGATGATGATTGCAACATCATTGGTGTTCATTTTCGGGTTTCCAAAAGAGGGATTGCTGCCAATTTGTTTTAAATGGAAGTTGTTCGAAAAATTTGGATTTGGTTTTGGAAATTCAAAAGATAAATTAAATTGGTTTCAAAAAATGGTTTTGAAAGGTTGAAAAGACTCTAAAATCCTATTTAAAATATTTATAGGAATGATAAATGAGTTGATAACTTATACAATTTGAATTTTAATAGAATAAATTTAACTTAAAGGATGGAGTTAAATTAAAGGGAGTATAAGTGAATCAATTAAAATAATCCAAGTTGAAATTATTGAATATAAGTGAAATGAATTTTGAACTTATAATATGAATAATAAATTTAGCTTTGGATAAGTTAATGGATTTGGAAGTTAAATAAATAAGTCGTATAACTTATAGAATGGGAAGGATAAATAAAACCAAACGATAAAATGATTAAGCAATTTTGTTAAGCAAAATGAAATAGAATTTGAATAAGTAATGAAATTAGCTTTGGTAAAAGTTAAATAGAATTTACATTAGAATCAGAATCTGAATTGGATTTATAAAGTGGAAATTTAAGTGAAGTTAAACAAATGATATTTAAAATGGGATATAACTTAAGTGAAGTTGATTTTGGTATCGAAGTACAATAATCAAGTGAATTAAATAGATATGGACTTGAGTTATGTAATGAATTTCAACCTTATTTGTTAAAAGAATTAGCAATTGAATTAATGAATGGATGGAATGTTAATTAATTGGATGTAAATAAATTGAAATGAAACAATGAATATAAGTGTTAATTCATTAAAAGCCAATGTTGTTGAGAAGTTGAATAATTGAATGAAAATTAATTTAATATGAACCAATTGGAATTAAAAGTGTTGGACTAAATTGAATGTAACTTGAATAATTTGGTTATGTTGAATATACCTTAGTTGTTATATGGTTGTTAATTGATTGTGTATAATTCATTAAGTGTTAATGATATTGAATTGGCGGAATTAAAAGCTATGTAATTGAATTCAAATTAAAGTGAACTAATGTGAATTTAATTAGTAAATGTAAACTAATTGGAAACAAATGAATAAATGTTAGTTAAATCCAATGTAAATGAATCAAATGTGATTAAAATTGAAAACTAATTCATTGAATATTAATGAGAAGTGAATTTATATTGATTTGGGTATGGATTTGTTGGATGTTTATTGGTTGGATAGTTGTTTGATGGTTGCATTTATTGCCTTTGATTGCATTTGCTATATTAGCACATGTAGTTGTTATGTTGCTATATGATGTATATTGATATTACTTTCATATATACATGTTTCTCATGTTGTTGTTGAGTGTTTAGTAGGTGCGGATTGCGCTTGCTTCGCATATGGAGCTCGCTTTCGCGCTATATTAGCCGTATACGCTCGCTAACAATATATAAGGTACATATCTCGAATTACATACCGTGCTTTTACACTTTTTTCCCTGCGGGATGCCTCATCACTTGATGAGATGTACATTTGTGATATATATACCATCATTTTTTTTGGATCGAGCCGCGCAAAGGAGACTCTGGCGAATTTTTCCAAAAATTTAAGGCGTTAGAATTTTTTTGAGAAAATTGGAAATATTTGAAAACTAAGTTTGGATTTGGAAACTTAGTAAAGATTTGGTAAGAAGTTTAACTATGAATTTTGGGAAAGTTAAACACTTAAGAGATTTGAAAAATCCAATTTGAATGGTTTGTTTTGGAAAGTTAATGGATTCTGTAACTTTTTCTTACTTGGTAATTTCGAAGACGAAATTCTTTTAAGAGAGAAGTTTGTAACGACCTAGAATTTCTATTAATTAAAATTTGTATATTTAATTGATTTTAAATATCAATAAGTGAAATTTATAAGTCGAATAAATTTTATTTCGAATAATTGAATTTAATTGGATAATTAAATCGATAATTTAATATGTGAAAATACAGAAATAATTGAAAATTGGGTTAAATATGATTAAAATTGATTTGTAAAATTTTATTTAATTATGTTGGAATTAGAAAGATGTTTGTGAACTTTTAAAATCGAATTTAAAGTTAATCTGTGAAAATTGAATATTTTAATATTTAATTGACGAGTTAAAATAGCCATTTTTCAAACAGTCCCGGATTTCGACGAAATCAGTTTCATCGGATTCGTAGTGTTATATTATTATATGGTTTCAAATTTTGTGTCAATCGGATATACCCTTTGTCCGGGGAAGCCAAAACGCCTGAAAAATTAGCTTAATAGGTTTAATTTAAATTGATCGTTTATTGCCGTAACTCGCACAGATGATTGAATTGGCTCCCTAAACACGTTCCATTGTGTTCGGAACGCGGGGTTAACCTTAGAAACGCCAACCGGCACGCTTTGTTTGGAGTTCAGAAAATTTTGGATGAATAGTGTTTTGGAATATTTTCTATAAAAAGCCCCTTTACTCTTCACTTTTGCAAAATAAAAACAACCCTAGGGTTTTAAAGGCCAGCCGCCGCTTGTTAATATTCAATGGCCAGGAAAATTCAAAATTTCATCCCTCAATATTTTTCAATCCATAAAGAATTAGTAAAAGCTTCCAACTACAAAGTTATGGAGCTAAGTGAGATCTACGAATCCATACGCGGATGATCGATTTTCGTTGAGAAAATCAACGACAATTTGTGTTTGAAGGAGCCGGCTTTGTGCGCGTTTTTCAAGGAGAGGAGGGGGCCGAGCTCTACCAGGTTGGGGGCGGTGATGCATGAGGCTAGGGGCTTCGGTACGATGGTCCTTGATCGTCCTCTCGTCGAGTGGAGGCGGCGCAATAATTCGCCAAAGAACGGCGGCTTCATGGGTTTGAACGTGAGTTTTCACGTACGTAGATTGAACGGGGGGAAGAGAAGGAGAAAGAGGCATCCCAAATCTGGTCTTGCAAAGATGAATGGCCACGATGAAAAGTAGGGTTTAAATTAAAAATAGAAATTGAAATCGATTATCTTTTAATTCGTTTGAACTTTAAAATGCCATAACTTTTTCATACGAGGTCCATTTCGCACGAAACAAATTGCGTCGGGTCCGTATTGACGAGCACTACGCAATGAAGCTGGATTGAAATTTATTTGAGCTAGTGAAAATTTCGGATAAAATAAAACGTCCGTTTAATTTTATTCGAAATCAAACGCTACAACTATTATCGGAAAAATCAAGGTGAGAACTTCTCACTCAATCGAATTGTTTCAATTTAAATTTAAAATTATTAAATTTAAGATTGTTGATTGTATGTTTCAATGTTGATTGTTATATATTGATGGTTAAAATAGACATTATGCGCCGTTATTAAGCGGTGGTTATTTATTAAAAACATATACCGCGAATATTTCACCATATAGTGAAATTGGTATTATTTATGTACATGGAGTTGATTTCCCGCGTTATATAGCGGATGAGACCCTATTGCGCCGTCTATCAAGCGGATAATATTTTTATAAATCCCATATACCGCGATAATTCCGTACTGGAACGGAATTGGTATTGTGCTAACATCATTGGATGCCGAGAAACAGGTTGGAGGGATCCAACTGGATTCCTCAACTATATTGATTTATTTACAGATATTGTGATATTTGTTGATTATCATATTGATATACGATGTTTGGTTTGTCGTGATTGACTATTTGGTGTTGTTGCATCATCGGATCCATTTTTGAAGTTTTAAAATAATGATTTTGATTTTAAAAGGAATTTTAAAGTGATTTTCGAAAGTATACGTTTTATTAAATTTTGAATTGTTAAAATAAATAAACGTTATAATTTTATTTTCATAAAAGTTATGATTTTTGGAAAATAATACTTAAGTATGATTTTGAAGTATATAAGCTTAAAATAATGATTTGTAAATTATTAAAAGAATAAGTTTAGTTAAATTGGGATTTTTGAATTGCTTTAAAAATGATTTATATAAAAGATTTAAAATTTGGTATTTATAAATTAAAAATATAGGAATTATAAAATGAGTTTTTTTGTTAGTGTTAAAATGAAGAATGATTGGATTTCTTAAGTAAATGAAATTTATCGATTTATAAATCGTGAAGTTATAAAAACAAATAGATTTTTGTAAAATAAAGGACTTATAAGTAGTTAACTTGTAAATTAGATTTTTGGTATAAAATTGAGTTATATAAATTGAATTGGATTAATAAAGGGGATTTATAAATCGAAGTTTATAAATAGAAATGGAATTTATAGACAATGTTTATAAATTCGAAATCAATTGAATTTGATAAATTAAATATAGATGTTTATAAAAGGAAATATATTCGCAACTTTGGATAGCGAATAAATTTTTGAAATAAAATGTGTAGTAAATATTGAAATTGGGTTAGTCAAGTATATTCACGATTTTGGACAGTGAATATATTATTAAATAAAATGGATACGTTTTGGGAAATGATATTATAAAATGAATCTAAACGATTTAAAGATGTTTTTAAACATCGAAAACATAGATTTCAACATTCATTGTTGAAACAGATGTTTTCGAGAAATAGAAGGAAATGATGGACTATAACACTGATGTTATAGTAAATGATTTCCGAAAGGAAATATTTTGTACAGTTTTGGGATTTATATATCTATTTTAATTTCGAATCCCTATACTAGTGATTTTGGGCCGTCGTAACGATGTTTTACGCAACATTCGTTTTGGCTCAAATTAATGTGTTTAAAAGAATGTTTTTCTTAAAGAATGAAATACATAGTTTCGATTTAAGTATATTGAATATTTTCCAAGGGTTGAAAATAAATGGATTTGTGAATTACTTATTATTATTTAATAAGTATGGAAATGTTTTCCAATATGAAATGAATGTTTTAAGATTTTATCTTTTAAAGATAAATTGAAAATGAATAATAAAAATCGATTTGAAAATTGTATATTCATAGATATTTTGGGAATGTAAATTCACTGTGGAATTTACAAAAGAAAGGGGAATTTGTTTAAAAATAAACGTTGATTTATTTTTGAAGTGTGGGAATAAATTTACGGATTTGGAACGTAAATATAAAGTAAATCGGTAAGGATTTATTTAATTGGTTTAAATGAACCATTTTGAAATGGAAGTATGTCCCATGTAGGGAAACGATTTAAAATTTGTTTTCAAAAGTGGTAAAGGTGAAAAGTGATTTGAAATTTGTTTTCAAATGGTTGAAGTGTGGTAATTATATATCTAGTAAAGATATTTTGGAAAGTAAATAATTTGGGAAATTATTTGGAATCTGATGATGTTGAACACGCCTATTGATAGTTAAATAACTGACTATCAATATTTACCTTTAAATAGGTATTTGTTGTGATTGATTGAATTTGAATGCTATACTTATTTTTAAAATAAGCGCTCACTATTCGGGTTAGCCGAGAAAGGATCTTGGGTTCGTATAACCCATTTCGAATATGTGATACGTCGTTATGGATTGCATTTGATGACCGGTGTTGAAGACTGGATATTTGTGAAAACGGAAGGATTACCATCTAATGTTTCTGCATCGGCTGATCTCCGATACAGAAATCTATTACCCTTTGTGATGGGAAGTCCGGTCGTGATTAGTGAACATTCGGATTGCAAGGACCTTTTTGGAAGTGCCTTCGGTTCCGTTCGATCCTGGAACAGACTTGTATGGATGTGTGTCTGACGTTACAATTTAAGATGTAAAGCTGGTTTCTATCAAATATATTCCCGTTGGTGGCGAAGAATTTATTCTCTTAGCTTAACACCCTTAGAGGTTATGTAGTTGATGGTTACTAGTGATACATTCCCAAATTGGTAATGTGACATACGAAGTGTTGTTGAGCATTTGATGATCAAAGCACAGCTTTGTATAAAGCGTGGCTTTGTGGACGAGACTTCGTCGGACCTCACACCCTGGAAATGGTCAAAACAGGAAGGATGCGGCAAGGTTATTAGGGGGTAGCACCCCTTTAGTGTATGTCATTCCTTCTGGATAGAGGTGGTATCATGGTATGGAGCCCAGATACTTAACCTATGTTGTTGCTGCAAATTTATTGCTTTGTGGTTGTTGGAAATCGAGGATCCTCGGATATAGATCGGTTACGATCGGGGAATGACATATTCGTGTCAGTAGTTACTTAGTTTGAAAGGTAACCCGGTCTTGTGTTGGCAGAGATCCGGTTAGATTCTCGGGTCGTCTTTCCAGAGGCATACCCGTGTGGCAATGAGAAGTTCCTTGGCCTGACCATTTGTTGGAAATCCGAAGAAACAATACGATCTTGTACGGTTTTAGTTGTAGAACCTATCATTCACTTATGGTGGTCACCACTGTTTAGATGGTAGCTATAGTAGGCATAAGAGCGGAATGCCTATGCTGGCTAAGATTTATATCTTTACTTTCGAAATGTTTTCTACACTATGCACTAGTAATAATATCAAATGTTTCTTTTTAATGCGTATCAAGCATCTTTGACTATCATAAGGAGAAATCTCCCCCGATTCTGCGTTTGCATTGTGTGTGTGTGTGTGTGTGTGTGTGTGCGGGAGGTCTTATGGTAGTCTTATTTTCTAAAATGCATTGCGAATCTATTTTAAAATTATCATGTACTTTATTTTAAAAATAAACTGTTTTAGTTCTCATACCAGTCACATGACTGACTCGGAGTTTATTGTTTTCCTTCCTAAACTCTGGGTGTCCACCAATTTCCACACGGGCAGTCTAGAGTTAGGTTATCATGATATTCTGGAATTCAGGAGTTGCTGGAGGCAAGCTGGATGGCATGGCGTATTCACTAGTATATAGTATTTCTTTTCCGCTATTTTTTGTTTGTTGTTGTACACTCTGATGATGTAATGTAATGTAATATGATGTAATGTAATAACCGATATAGTTCTTTGTTTAAAGATTATTCGCTTATCTATTATATGTTGTTCCGCTGCGATATGTGAGATTCTGATATTGTTCTATTGTTTCCTTCTGTTCTGTTCTATCTTTTTCTCTCTTCTTCTATCTTTTTCTTCTTCTTTAACCATAACGGTACGGTTCTCGGCATTCGATTGCTCGGCAGTTGATACAGTGGACGTATTGATGTCGTTTTCGAGCGTCGAAAAGTCGCGTCGTCACAAAAACAATTATAACTGTATTCATGATCTTTTGGGATAATTAATGTTGTTTTAAAATTTATAAAAGAATTATATCAATTATCTTTCAGGATGATTAAAATTGTTTAAAATTAATAAAAGTACTTAAATTTATTTATTACTTCCAGGATATAAATGTTGTTTTAAAAGTTAAATGATAATTTATAAATGAGAAAATCATTTAAAAGGAATGTTTAAAAACAGAGCTAAGTTTAAATTGTTTTGGGGTTTATAGTGAACAATGTTTTCATTGACATTCGTTTTTTACCCTTCTTTTTAATACATTTAGGAATATAATTTGCCTCTTTAAAAGGATATTTTTAGAGAGTTTTTAAAGTGTTCTACCATATACAATTATTCATTTACTTTCAATAGTTGTCGATTTTGATATCATTCTTTATTCTTCATCAATCTAAGTTGATTTGTCACTCATTTTGAGAGTTCACATCCAACACCATGGATAACTAAAACCAAAGAACGAGTGGGAGCCAAGCCCTATGGGTTGAACCCATCAGAATATATTCACATTTATGTAGAAAATTATTGGTAGTATGCATGCTTTAATGTGAGTATATATCAGATGCTTGTGGATTTAACAAGGTCCAGCTTGGAAATTCCTAAGAGTGTTGCGTTCGTGGTATGGGCTCTCAAGTGTATTTAATCTAGAGGTATACTTTCAATGAAGGGGGTGCACCCTCTTAGTTATGTTGGATAATTTCATTCTCCTTGTTTCGATTCAAACTTTGGAATTAATCTCTTCTTCTTTTGTGTTTCGTCGATCCAAGACGATTTGTTTCTCATTTGAGCATTGATATCCTTTGTCGAAAATGATTAAAACCAGAAAGTAAGCGGGGGCCAAGCTATATGAGATTACTCCCATTAGGGTATCTTTATATCTACTCTGGATTTGATTCGGTGCTTGTGGAGATGTGAAATACTCAGAAACTCAGTAAGTTTGGTGGGGTCTGGATTGGAGTTCCTAAGAGGAGTCATATGAGAAAATGACCCTCTCAAGTATATTGTCAGAGGCATGCTTTCAGTAAAGGGAGGCGCACCCTCCTAGTCATTGTTGAAAAATTTTCATTTCCTTATTCATCGGTAAAGGGAGGCGTACCCTCCTAGTCATTGTTGAATCATTTTTTTAATTGCATCGAAAAGTGTCTAGAGCTCTTCTCGATGTTTAATTATTTGAGTTCATTCTTTAAGTTTGGATTTTAATCTAGTCTGTGTTCATCCTTTCTTGTTTAGATTATTATTCTGATTTGTTTTCCATTTCATCATGTGTGGAAGTTGCTCTTGTGAGGTAATAACTCATTGCGCGTTTAGCGGCGTGGTCTCACAAAATTATTAAATGTTTGTCATATTACTTGAGTTTTCTCATGCTAGTTTTTCAAACTGATCTAGGTGTTATTTTATTATAATGTTTGGGTCAGACCAAGTATTTTTCTAGGTAATCGTTGGTGGGACATGGAGCTCATGGAGTAGAGCTAGATGTTCACCTGCAGTAATATTTTTATTTTCCACTGTAATTACTAGGTATATCTATTAGCAATTATAAGGCTAGAAACTTATAACTGTCCAACTAATGAGAATTTTTTTAAATCTGATATACTTTGTATCTTGAAGTGACAGTTTATGTGGTCTTTATTATATTATACATTTTGGTTTCTACTGTGAGATTTTGTTTCCTCTTTTTATTCCTTTTGTTTTACCTTAACAATCTACCTTTCCGGCGATTGGATTTTCGATATTGGAATACTGAGGATGTATTTGGTGCCGACTTTCAATGGTTGGAAGATGGATCATTGCACTTGGAACCTCTAAAGACTAAAGATTTAAAGCCATTTAACTTGATCTATGATTATAAGATTTCATTATTTGGCCTCAAGCTTCAAAGAAGGCTGGAGCTTACCAATGTTTAATGGTTGGAGCATGTGCCATTGGCTACGAATTCTTGAAGAACTTTGCTCTTTATGGGAATTAGCTGTAGTCGCAAAGGAAAACTACCTATAATAGATGATGATATCATTAAAAAGAGTAATCTCAACCGTCAGTTTTTATTTCGTGATTGGAATATTGGACAGTCGAAATCTTATGGGGCTGCCACTACCGCTTGTATAATATACCGTGCTCTTTATTAGAAGTATATCAGAATCAAGCAAGTCCACGGATTGAAGATGGTTTCAATGATGCACTTTGTGAGATATTAGATTGTGTTATGAATGCTTGGATAACATGAATGCTAGATTATATATAGATACGAGGTGTGTGTACTTTCTAAAGCCGCTTTTGGAATTTGGAACCTTAGGTACCAAATGCAATACATAGGTAATTATACATGATCATGTAGAGAATTATGCGGCCTCTAGAGATCCACAAGAAAAGGAGGCACCTATTTGCATACTTAACTCTTTCCCTCACAACATCGATCATTGCCTGACATGGGCTCGCTATGAATTTGATGGATTACTTTTGAAAACCCTAATGATGCAAAAAAATAAATTATGACACTGTGGGATATATTTCTTCCCTAGAAAAGGCCGGAGATGTAATGGCTCGGGAGCAGCTTGAAGCATTATAGAGTGCCTTGATAAGGAGACAAACTTGACATTTGAAGATTGTGTTGCCTGGGAATTGTTGAAGTAAGTTACCGATTTCTTTTACCACACAGGTTCACTTGGAGACTCTGTGTGTGCATGCCATTAGTTTTGAGTTATCAATTTTAGTAAGTTTTGGGTACCAAGTTAGATCTCATCAAGCAAGGCATTTTATTTTTTGAATTCCCATATTAGCACGTAGACTAGATGGAAGTCTTAATTAGGACTATAGTTGGTTATGGTTCACCGTACTTGCACTTTACTATAAGAAAAAACTATACCAAAATATAAATCACTTAACTACTTACCTTTTCTCTCTATGATATTTGAGATATTTTTACATTTGGTATCATTTTTCCTTCACAAACTATGACTAAAGAGGTTATTTCCCCTGTTTTGGATTATCTTTTTTCAATTAATCATCAGGGAAAATCATTAAAGAGAAATAGGATATTGGTTAATTTTCTATATTTCCTATGTATGCCAAATTAGAGATTTAACTAAATTTAATTTGGAATTGAAAATGTTTTTTAGCTAGGGAGAGCAGGGTATTCTTCACTTTTATACCCATGGAACACAAAAATCGATGAACGTTTCCTTTTATACATTATTACATCTCACATCTCAAATATTTGGATCTTCCATTTAGGTGTATATATATACGAGTATATATGCACGTCCATGTGGTCCTGCATCTAATATACATTAATTCACTAATGTGACTCTATAGCATTTTTCAAAGCATGTATAATGTTTTGTTTACAGATATAGTATACACTTCATTTATGTTGGTGCATAAAAATTTCTAACTAAGTTTCACTATGAATGAAGGCAGTTTTGATAATAAGAGATGTATGAACCGTGGAGGAAATATAGATAGTTTCTATCGCATTAAGCTCTACAGATTATAAATAGTAATTCTAGTAACAAACACATAACCCTTCTAGCTATTTATCATCATCTGCCTGAAAATGATGAGGTTGACAAATATAGGCAGCAAAATCAAAAGATATAACCATACCACAAAAATATATAGAGTTTAACCAAAATCAAAATATATATAGTTGATACACAAATGACTGTTTGAAACCTTAACAATTTTATGAATCCGATTTAGATAATATGCACTTATCATAAAATTGAACACAAAGATCCAACCTGCAACTCGGTGGATAACATTTGATTTCTATTTTGAGAGTTTACTAATTTTGAATGGAAATTATAGTTTTATGTGCATTTAGTGCATATAATAGAAATTATTATTGATAAAAAAATATGTCCTTCATTGTTAAAAAACTCAAATAATATATAATCTCAACAAAAACCGAACAAATATTTTTCACATGTGAATACATCGTATGCTTGTCCACTTTCATTTTTTTGAATATCAAATATTTAACTATTTTACAAATAAGAATATGAATGGCTTTGATTTTTTTGGATATCTATTAACAAATTTAATTTTCTTTAATCCTTCTTATAACGGTATTGAAATATAGCATACAGTGTGAAATACAACTTAGAAAAATAACAAATATAAGACTATGACAAAAAACCAAAATTTAAACCATTTCATGTTAGACAACTTGCTGCAAATTTTGCTCATTATTTTACATGTAATACTGCCCTAATATAATTTTCATAACAACAAAGAATAAAGTCAATTTAATCCAAACTCGGTGTGAAGTTAAATTACAGCATACATAATATCAGTACATTTATTTGATTAAACAGTGCATCAAAGAAAATGAAGATTCGACACAAAATGGTTTCTGTATGTATCTTTGCAAGCCAAATCTTCATAAAAATACAAATGAATGAGCTCATGGAAGCTATCACGTTGCCAATACCATATTTCTTTCTTTATTGAAAAACAACGGAGAAGAAGAAAAAGGATCAGTGTTGATTATATTAAAATTGAGTGGACTTAAATAACATCAGTCCCTGTAACTTAGCGGTGTAGATTTGAGTAAGTTGTATAATAGGACTTGCTGACTTGCAGAAGTCCAACTGTTCTGACTGTATGTATCATACAATTATCTTTTATTGCAGTCAGTACTTGAAATACTATGACAGAGAGTTGTGTTTTATTGCAGTAGCTAACTGTATTAATCAAGCTAATTAACCATACATTAAATTTAATTTTTCATCAAAAATTCAATATTTAAAGAGCAAGTATTTACCAAGCCTCTTCTTAAGAACATCATCTTGCAAAGCAGTACTCTACCTCAGAATTCTTCCATGCCAAAACTGCAGTCTGCAATACATTTACAAATTCACTGTAAAAATGGTTGATCTTACTGGCTATATTGGGTCTACTTCCCAGATTTAAAAAAAACTGAAATATGTATCTTTAAAAGGAACCAACATAAGAGACCAAACTTGAAAATTATTTTTATTCAAAGTGAAAAAGGAAAATGAAAACTACAAACTAAGACATCATACAACTAAAAGGTGTTACATATCAGACTTGATGATATGATCCAAATTCGTTTACCAGCATTGAGTTTAAGTTTATGTAACCAATCGTGGAATCATCAAAAAAATATGATCATAGATATGGCTGTTTTGCTTCCACTTGAAAAGAAATAAACATAAGATAAAGTATCGTTTCACTATAATGTTATAGTCATAACCATGACCTTATTTCTTGATGTCCTGAGCATATGAACTTATTTCAGGGGATTGCACTGTTTTAACACACGTCTCATGTCTGCACCTCAGAAAACCAAAAAATTAATTACAGTTTCTTTTCTTTTGTGCGTCGATTCAGCATACGAATAGCTAAGAATTTGTAGCGAGACGAAACATCTGCATTTTATATTAATCTTTTAATATGACTATCAAGCTTGAAAGTGAACCTACTATGTTCAGGGGTAAGTTATCACATTGTACAGTTAACATGCAATTTAGGGTAGTTTCTGACTATAGCTACTTTGAAGTTTATGTATAAACTGATTATTTTGTAAAACATTATTAGTAATAACATCTGCATAAACTTTTGAACTATTGTGTTTACTTTTTTCGACATGAAGTTTACTGTCTAGTTGAAAATGTGTATGGAGTATCTCAAAACACTCATATTGCCTCAATTGTGCACACTGCAAATATATATTCAGTAATGCGATGGTTCACGAAGGAGTGTGCATTTTTTGTCACACCAGGCTTGAAAATGTTGATGAACATAAAATGTTCAGTTCAGGGAAGGAAGAACATAAGGGTTTAGAGGTAAATGCAAGCAAATAAGGATGGCGTGGACAGGGCAGGGCAGGGCATGTTAGAAAACTGCTATTAGAAACTACAATCGTTTCACTTACTTTTAACGTTATGCAGTTTCTAATCTTAATATAACCCTATTAATTAGGTCATAAATAGAACGTTTCATTTACCTTTAACGTTTTGCAGTTTCTAATCTTAATGTGACCCAATTAATTAAGTCATAATGGACTGTTCTATAATTAGAACATTAGGTCTGTGATTAATCTTAAGCGTTGAATTAGTATATGATGGACGTACCAGATTTAGAGTTAAATGTCATATAAAGGACTGGGTCCTCTCTCTTCTGGTATATAGATGTATTCTTCTCCATCAAGAAACATATAAAGAAATAGGGTTAGAGAGAGAAACCGAATTCTGAGAAGAAGAGTAATTATTAGAAGTCAGAAGAAGAAGATGACAACCATTACATCTTCTGTTGTTAATCAAGGTACGTCATCTTAAAATAATAATCATAATAAGCTTTGTTTGTGAAAATATTCGGTATTGGTGATCCTTAGACTATTACTTGAATTTTTCATCATTAATCATGAAGGATCGAACAGTAAAGAATTTCTGACATTTGGTATCGGAGCCACCAATCAATAACTGAATATTTCCTATGATTGCAATTGATCTGTTCTATGCTTTACTCATGATGTTTAATCAAGTATGTGTTATAAGTCAATTATGCACATGAGATTTATGATTTTGTTAATCACCAAAGTGGTCAAAATCAGAATAATCATTTAGTGCATAAGTGACATAATGATTATTAATAGAAATTTCCATTTATAATAATACCCAAAAAAACTGGCGTCACTAATGGTAGAACCTAAGAATTTACCCAAGGGAAAGTCTTGTTCTATAACTAGTTGACATGATGAGGTTTAATAGATATCTTGATTAAATAAATATTGATCGTCCAAAGATGTCAGTTTTATTTAATCGAATATATTTATTACTTACGTATCTTTTGGTATTTAATTATGTTAAGTATAAGATAGTATCTACCCAAAGGAGTGCTACATTATACTATTATGTACATATCTGAATCGCGTTAGCTATGAGCTTATAGTTATTTCAATTTTTTTTAATTTACAGTAGTTTCCATGAATTACATGCTTCGTCTGTTACATTGTTCACTGGTGTTAATTTTTCTAAATAGAGAGAACAAGTCAATTTCCATTTAGGTGTTCAGGATCTTGACTTGGCACTCCTTGAGGATAAACCTGTTGCTCTTACAACAGCTAGTACTGAGACAGAAATATCACACCATAAAGCATGGAGACGCAGTAACAGATTGAGCCTCATGTTTATTAAAATGACTGTTGCTAACAACATCAAGTCCACAATTCCGCAAACAGAAAGTGCTAAGGAATATATGCAGTTTGTGGAAGAGCGTTTTCGTTTAGCTGATAAGTCACTCGCTGGTACTCTTATGGCAGAACTCACGACCATGAAGTTTGATGGGTCGCGAACTATGCAAGAGCGCATTATAGAGATGACTAATCTTGCAGCAAGGTTAAACTCTCTTGGACTTACAGCAAAGGAATCTTTTCTTGTCCAGTTTATCCTGAACTCGCTACCTTTTGAATATGGACCTTTTCAAATTAACTATAACACTATAAAGGATAAGTGGAATGTTAATGAATTGGCCAGTAGACTTGTTCAGGAAGAAGGACGTTTGAAATTTCAAGCGAATCACTCAAGTTTTGTGAGTAATAAAGCTGGTAAAGAAAAGAATGGAAAATCAAGTCATTTCAAGAAGAAAAAGGCACCTGCTAAGAATGGGCAGGATAAGAAAAAGAAGGAACTAAAGGATGTTTAATGTCATTTCCATGAAAGGAAAGGACATTATCAAAATGACTGTCTAAAAATGATAGCTTGGTTTGAAAAGAAAGATAATCATCTATCGTTCGTATGTTTTGAATCAAATTTAGCTGAAGTTTCTTTTAATACATGGCGACTTGATACTGGTGCTACAACTCATGTCTCCAATAATATGCAGGGATTTCTTATGATCCGAACCATAAATCCAAATGAAGATCATTTTCTCTTTATGGAAAACAGAATGAAATCCACAATAGAAGGCATTGGGACTTATCGTCTAATACTAGAAAGTAGATATGTATTAGACTTATATAGTACCCTTTATGTACCTTCATTATCTAGAAATCTTATTTCCGTAAGTAAGTTGGATATTTCTGGTTTTAGATGTACGTTTGGATCTGGTTGTTTTGATTTATATAAGAATACTGATAATGTTGGTTCTGGTATTATAATTGATGGTTTATATAAATTGAAACTGAATGACACTTATGCGAATTCCTTGCTGAATGTAATAAATAATGTTGGATGCAAACGTAGCATGTTGAATGAAAATTCTGCTTTCTTATGGCATAAAAGACTAGGTCACATTTCCAAAGAAAGAATGATGAAATTAGTAAGTAATGAAATTTTGTAAAATTTGAACTTTAGTGATCTAGAATTATGTGTGGATGGTATTAAAGGTAAACAAACCAAACATAATAAGAAAGGAGCCACTAGAAGCAACCAGCTTCTTGAAATAATACACACTGATATTTGCGGACATTGGGACACTCCAGCCTTTAATGGAGAAAAGTATTTCATCACTTTTATTGATGATTTTTCCCGTTATGGTTGTGTCTATTTGCTTCATTAAAATTCTCAATATGTGAATGTTCTTGAGACATTTGTAAAGGAAGTTGAGAGGCAATTAGATAAAAAGGTGAAAATCATAAGGTCTGATAGAGGTGGTGAATATTATGGCAAATATAATGAGTCAGGCCAGTGTCCAAGTCCATTTTCAAAATTCCTCGAAAGTCATGGCATATGTGCGCAATACACAATGCCAGATACACCACAGCAAAATGGTGTAGCAGAAAGGCGCAATAGGACGTTAATAGATATGATTAGGAGTATGATGTCAGAATCTACACTACCTAATAATTTATGGTCGTATGCTCTCAAAACCGCTAATTATTTGTTGAATAGGGTTCCTAGTAAAGCTGTTCAAAAGACTCCTTTTGAATTACGGACTAAAAGGAAACCTAGCTTAAGACACCTGCATGTTTGGGGTTGTCCAACGGAAGCGAGAATTTACAATCCACATGAATAGAAATTAGATTCTCGAACGATTAGTGGGTATTTTTTAGGTTACCCTGAAAAATCTAAAGGATATGTGTTTTACTGTCCTAATCATAGTCCAAGAATTATAGGAACTGGTAATGCAAGATTCATTGAGATTGGTGAAGTCAGTGGGAGTACTAGAAGAGAAATAGTGGAAATAAAGGAAATAAGGATAAATGTTACATTGCCTAGAATAGTTCCTCCATACTCCAAATGTTGTTCCAACTGTTGGAGAACATCATGATGATGAGCAACATATAAATGAAGAAGTACTTCCTGAAGGAAATGACTTACATAATACTGGTATGCATGAACCACAACAAGTAGCATTAAAAAGATCTCAAAGAGATTATAGGTCAGCTATTTCTAATGATTATATGGTTTATATGCAAGAATCAGATTATGGTATAGGAATCAATAAGGACCCAGTTTCGTTTTCACATGCTGTAGAAAGTAAAGAGTCAAAGGAATGGATTAATGCCATGAAAGAAGAACTAAAATCCATGCAACAGAATGAAGTTTGGGATCTCGTTGAGTTACCATATGGCAGTAAAAGAGTCAGATGCAAATGGGTTTCTAAAACCAAACACGACTCTAGTGGTAATGTCGAACGGTATAAAGCTAGACGTGTTGATAAGGGTTACACTCAGAAAGATGATGTTGATTACAAGGAGACATTTTCTCCTGTTTCAAAAAAAGACTCACTGAGAATAATAATGGCATTAGTAGCACATTATGATTTGGAATTGCATCAAATGGATGTGAAAACAGCCTTTCTGAATGGAGATCTTGATGAGGATGTTTATATGGATCAACCTGAGGGTTTTTCTGTAAAAGGTAAAGAACAATTGGTATGTAAACTTAATAAGTCAATATATGGGCTTAAACAAGCATCCCGACAATGGAATATAAAGTTCAATACCAATATTACATCTTTTGGTTTTAAGGAAAATACAGTTGATCACTGTTTATACCAAAAGATCAGTGGGAGCAAGTTTATTTATCTAGTCCTTTATGTTAATGACATCTTACTTGCTGCAAACAATTTAAGCATATTGCATGAGACTAAGGAATTTCTCCCAACGAACTTTGAAATGAAAGATATGGAAGAGGCATCATATGTGATTGGAATAGAAATATTTCGTGATCGATCACAAGGAATATTGGGATTGTCTCAGAAAGGATATATCGAAAGGATTCTAGAGAGATTTAGAATGAGTAAGTGTTCACCTAGGAAGTTCCTGTATAGAAAGTAGATAAATTTAATCTCATGCAATGTCCTAAGAATGATGTTGAACGAAAGGAAATGGAATCAATTCCATATGCATCTGTAGTTGGTAGCCTAATGTATGCTCAAACCTGTACTAGACCGGATATCAGTTTTACGGTCGGTATGTTCGGGAGGTATCAAAGTAATCCAGGAAGGGAACATTGTCAAGCTGCAAAGAAAGTGTTAAGGTACTTATAAGGCACGAAAGATTACATGCTCATGTATAGTAGATCCAATGAATTGGAGGTGATTGGATATAGCGATTCAGATTTTGCTGGATGCATCGATACTAGAAAATAGACTTTTGGTTACCTGTTTATGGTTGCTCAAGGCGCCATATCATGGAAAAGTGCGAAACAAACTATCGTTGCTTCATCTACTACGGAGGCAGAATTTGTGGCATGTTATGAAGCCACAATTCATGCATTATGGTTGCGGAACTTTATTTCAAGACTTGCGGTTGTCGACACCATTAGCAAGCCGTTGAAAATGTATTGTGATAACTCTGCAGCAGTGTTTTTCTCAAAAAACGACAAGTACTCTAAAGGTGCCAAACATATGGAACTGAAGTATCTTGTTGTGAAAGATGAGGTTCAAAAATAAAGAGTGTCAATCATACACATCAGGACAGAACTTATGATAGCAGACCCTTTGACGAAAGGGTTACAGCCAAGACAATTTAAGGAACATGTTCAAAGAATGGGTCTTGGTTGTATTAATAATAATTGATGTGTGACATTCTAAGCTCCTTTGTGTGTTTCTGATATACAATTATGTGTCTCTTATTTTAGTGTGATAGTACGTACTTTATGTAGTTTTAACCAAGAAAGAGTCTTATAAAGATATTATGATTAATCATTATGATATAAGACATTATGTGGACCATTACGCTGTTTTATATAAATTATGAGTATAAAACGATGGATTGCTGGTATTGTAGTATATGGAAGGGAATGCATTGAATTAATAATGCACAACCGCCATAACTCTCAGCAATTTATCATAGTATGATGTTCAATACTTGATATTATGAATAATCGGGTCAAGTGGGAGAATGTTAGAAAACTGCTGTTAGAAACTGCAATCGTTTCATTTACTTTTAACGTTATGCAGTTTCTAATCTTAAAATGACCATATTAGTTAGGTCATAAATAGAACGTTTCATTTACCTTTAACGTTAGGCAGTTTCTAAACTTAATGTGACCCGATTAATTAAGTCATAAATAGACCATTCTATAATCAGAACATAAGGTCTGTGATTAATCTTAAGCATTGAATTGGTATATGATGGACGTACCAGATTTAGAGTTAAATGTTGTATAAAGGATTGGGTCCTCTCTCTCCTAGTATATAGATGTATTCTTCTCCATCAAAAAACATATAAAGAAATATGGTTAGAGAGAGAAACTGAATTCTGAGAAGAAGGGTAATTATTAGAAGTCAGAAGAAGAAGATGACAGCCATTACATCTTCCGCTATTAATCAAGATACGTCATCTTAAAAAAAATCATCATAATAAGCTTTGTTTGTGAAATATTCGGTATTGGTGATCCTTGGGCTATTACTTGAATTGTTCATCATTAATCATGAAAGATCGAACAGTAAAGAATTTCTGACAGGGCAAGGCATAAGATTGTTAAACAATAAACAAACTGTTGTTTACACTAACTGAAAAGTTTGGATGGAGAGTGTTTTTCAATGTATAGAGGGTTTTGATTCTGCCGATTTTGGTTGTGAAAGTGGAATGAAGTTTAATAGTGGAGTGAAGGACATGGGTAAGTTTTCATGGCAGGTAAACTATAGTGTTAATTCTGAGAGCATTACGAAGAGAAAGAAAAGGTCTAAAGTGGCTAGTTTAGGATGTAGTACAACTCAGATCGGTGATATGAATGAAGGCCGTGCATATCTTGAAGTCAGTAAGCATATTTTTTGTTGGGTAGATTTTATTCATAGTTGCCTATTGGAGTATAGGTTTTGGGTTGCATGGAATTTTTTTATCATTCAGGCTCCAGTTGGACATCAAAAAGCCAATCAAAGTATGCATTCGGGCTATGGTGTTAAGATCGGTTAGTAATAACAATGGCTAAATACAGTGGTGCATAGAATGGAAAACTGATGACTTAATAGGAATAAAGCTAGTACAAAAACAACAACAATAAACAAAATATAGCTACAACAATAAGTAATATATGCAAAATATGTGAGCAGAAAAAAACATAAGAAGTTCAATATTAGACTCTGTATTCTTCATAAAGGCTAAAATTGCAAACTCATTCTATGATAAGGTTTTTGATTTCAATTTACTACCCTCAAAGGGTGCTTTAATATATGAATTTGTAAGGTGAAAATGAACATGGAATAAGATCAACTCAAATTAATTTTGAACTTTAAAAAAGTAGCCGAAGGAGTATAGGAAAAATAGTAAATAAAGGAATCGAACAGTAAACTCACCTTAATGAAGCAAATAACAGAAAATAGATATAAACATTGGAAGAGATCTCCAACATCATCACTTGAATAAAGTAAATAACAAAAACTAAGCATGTAATTATATTATATTAATAACCATTTTGGTGAAGTAAATTTTTTCTTAGTATTCATTATGTGTCTAAATTTGCTATCAGTATAGGCCAAACTATTTATTTATTTAATAAACTTGAAGACAGATAGATATGGCAGTAATATGTTTTCCTTTCACAAATATATTTAGCAAATAATTTCAACTGCTCCACCTTTGATGGATCATATTGCATTGATTCATTGGGAAAGTGTAATAAATGTTGTAAGTTAAAATTTATTTGCTTCTTTTGGTAGTACAAATAACAAATCAACAGCAGTAACATTCATACAAAGATATAAAAACCAACAATAAACTAACAATAATGAGAGATGAATGATGCAAACATAATAGTAGTAACAATCAACAGCAGTAACATTGAACAGAATAATAACCAATCATAAAAGTAGCAGTAGGTTGATATAAGTTACAGGAAAAAATGAGTGATGAAAGATACCTAAAAATACCTAAAAGCATTCAAAGATTGGCATCAAAGGAAAGGCGGCTGAGGATTTGGGGCATAATATGACAGGAAGTGGCGGAATAATAACCTCCAATCAAGGGTAAGCCAAGTAAATTGAGGATTTGGAGCAGCAGTAGTTGATTGCAAAATCATTCAATTAAGAAATGCGATGCGGTGCAGTAGGTGTAATTTTTGGATGTTGATAGATTCAATGATGAGGAGAAGGCAGATGCTTTGCATGGACAGCGGATTGTCGACGATGAGGTAAATAACAGTCGGGTGGTTAGGGCTATCTCTTCCGGCTAATTCAACTGCCTGCCATAGGGTGAGCTATCTCTTCCAGCTAATCCAATCGCCGACCGTGGATTCTACACCCCTGAAGAACTAAGGATCGAAGCTGGTGATTCATAGATCAGGGAGATTGATGTTGAGGAAAGTTGTCGTGGATGAACTTAATAAATTGTAAAATCATTTCATCCATCTTATGAAAAACATGACCATGCGCACCTGAATACTATAAGATACACATAAATTTTATTCGACCAACATACTGAATGTAGTCATAACTTAAACGATTAAAAAGAAATACATACTAAGCACAGGTGCTCGAAGTCCAAGATGTAAAATAGATTAAGCTGGTGACATCGAATTAGAAAGAGAAGAATCTTGAGATTTTCTTCCTGGATAAAAAATAAAGTATTTAATAAATTATCAATTAAACCTTATGTAAGCTATAAGTATATTTATTTGTTATGTATAGTATGTGCAGTGGCAACTGCATTAATATTCATCCATTATCTCATATTTGTTGGCCAAGAACACATTAATCGCATGTACATATGCACAAATTATTTTCCTTTGAATTCTTAAAGAACCTGTGTTTCAACTTCACATTTTTTTTCCAGCCTGTCATGGTTTCAAAGATACGTTGGTCTACAAACTTGCTTACTATGAAATCAATGTAATATGATACTTTTCTCATTTCGACTCATACAATGAAGCCTGTAACTTTTAATATCAATGTTCCTAGTTATAAATAGATTTGGTTGCGAGGAACTTATTTTTTCTGTAATCTATTGCTGGTAACACTGAAACGTTAAGATGATTTATTTATTATGTATAATTCCAATAAACAAAAATAAACCTCTGCCAAATTGAGTACACTTGATATTTGCTACTATTGATCACTCTATAAACAAACTCCAATGTCCATTTGCCCCATAATAATATTACAATATCCTAGCATCCGGCTATAAGACAATGAAAATCACTGAACAAACTGATTCAAAATTTTCATTTTGAAATACATTTACATATACCATCTAGTTGTTTACTGAACTACAAAATATTCTCTTAAAATCAAAATAGAGAAGAATCATTTGAAGATAAATACTACACAGTAAGCATCTATCATAACTGCATAACAGTACCAATTAAACTTTTTTTAATTTAATTAAATCAATGAATATACACCCAAAACATTTAGGATACTTTAGCACCGATTCCTTAAGCATTTACTATTTTAAGATATTCCTAGACTTCCATTTTTGAAATTAAAACTCATTCAGAGTCCAGACTTCATATCTTGTTCAAGCTTGATCCCATCGAAAGTAATTTGGTGTATAACATTTCTAAAGGGAAATTCGATCCTTTTGAACATTGATTCAGTATACGAGGTTGGAAAAATCAAATAAGAGAGAATAGAAAACAACAAGACCGTATGAAAAATGGTAGTAGTCGAAGTGTGTATAGAAGTATACCTTGTGGAGAAAACAAAAGGAAAGAGAAAATGCCTACCACCTGAGTTGCCAGATCGTAAACCCTGGACGGGGTGTCTGGTGAGGTCAAGTTTGGGGTCGAGTTTCGCAATAAAGATCGATGTAGGGAAGTTAAGTGGAAGCTACTTCAGTGGTGAGATTGAATTTGCAGATGAAAGGAAGTGAGAATTTTGGGGACGAATTTAGGAAGAAGAGAATTAGGTCATAAGACGGGAGAAGGAGAATGATACGAACAGATGTGGTGGGAAGGAAGCGAATGAGTGCGGATCCGACAACGTGGAAATAAGGGTATATTTGGAATTTCAAAAGATGCCAAGTAAATCTATTCAACGAATTATCTTTATTAGTAGTAAAGATATATAATGCAAATATCTGAGGAATTGAAGCCTTTTTTGAAATGCCATAAATGCCCCATTCTACCTAGAAAACATATTTACTCTCCACCGTTCAAACAAGGGACATATTTGTTTTCAAACGTTCTATCCACCACGTTTCGGTTTTCCATCCCATTTACTCCCGTAACCAGTTTCTCAACCCCATTTACCTTTCCTCCTTGCGTCTTCTCCATAAACCAACCAAAGCAGAAAAAGGCTAAAATTTGCTCCACAACAATTGTACATAAATGGAGTTACTACCAACAAAATTAACTACAGCCAAAGCATCCAAAGAGTTAGACAAAGAGACCAACTTCGGTTATTTTCGGAAGATACCTACTGATCTGAAATTATTTTGTTTGAATATAGACCAATTTTTTGTGTAGCGGATTTAATATTACCCTGAAATTCATATTGTAGATTTTTATTTTTAATTTTTTTAAGTTATGGTTCCTTTTCTCTATATCAGAAACCGGTTACACTTGACAAATAGGTTGGAGGACAAAAAGAGGAGAAGGCGACGCCATCGAGGGACCCTTATCTTCTTTCGGTGGCTGGTTTTATGATTTTGGTGCTGAATGTGAAGAGAACATTCAAAGGCACTTTTAGGAGTAGGTAGATGATGGTTTCAACCTATTTGCATGATGCAGCGGATGTGAGCGCAAGGCAAAGCTCCATGTCGGTGCAGCCTCAATTTATGAACTAGGAGATTACTTATATGTAACTACGCTGTGAAGCTTTTAGCATAGGTGTTGGTATACTATCGCTAGCCTTTAACTATATCATATTGGAAGACAATTCATTCACCGTTCAAGGTAAAGCATTTACTTTATGATAAAATATGATCAATTTTTTAATTCGTAATTTTGAAAGATCCTTGTATACCATAACATGTCCCTGACTAAATGTTTTAGCCTGCTGTTGGCTAAGAATTTTACTACTCCGCTTTGTCTCTTATGCACAATTTCATATCCACTTTTTTCCTGTCTATTATGCTATAATTTTTTTAGACATTCTTTTTTGAACTTCGGATCTGTCTACCCAACCGTAGATTGCAAAGGAGAATATGCTTTCAATTACTGTGTGAGTTATTCATCACCTTATTTGTTGGTTAATGTTTTAAGTATGTGGCATCTCTTCTTTTTTTATTGCTCTTAAGAAGCTGATTATTGCTCTTAACAAGCTGATTATGTATCTCTATTTATTTGGACAATTATATAATATGCAATATAAATTCAGCCGTAACAGATCTAAACCATTTATTAACTCATAATGTTACTGAATATTGGGCTTACTGTATTCATCTAGTCAGATTAGACAACTTCGAGCTAAGCCATCTGAAGAGTCAGAGAGGTACAGGTAGTCTGACTGCTCAAACGGCCAAACGCTGAGTGAAGAGGAGCATTTTCAGAAAGCTTCTTTAGGGACGCAAGCGAAATATTAAGTATGAGTTGGAAACAGAAGCTTTCAATCTATCATCCCAAAAGACAACGATACCTTAATAATACATGTCATATGGTATGGTTAGTCATTGTATATCCCTAATTTCCGACAACATTTTTGTAATTAGTTAATTGCTCTCTAAAATTAGCTAGCACATTATGTTGTTTGTAAATTTCGTTGTTTTCATCATTATTTACTTGGTTACCATATGATTACTTTCAACTTCATTCTAAAATCATTATATTTAGGTTGCTATTAGTGCAGTTCTCAATCTATTTTCTTTGATCACAAATATAATTTATACGACAACCCGTTGATATAGTGACATCTAATTTATGATAGAATGATAAGAATGCCTTATGTAACAGGCTCTTACAATATCTATGAATGATGGTAAGCCTACTACCGATGCTAACATGTCGAATGCCACTGCAAAAGATGAAGGGGCAAAGTCTAAACGAGAAACTTTATGTTCATGTCTTTTTTACTAAATCACTTTTCCTATTGAGATTTATTACCTTTTACGAAAATAGTTTTCCCAATAGCTTCTGTGCGATTTGACTATCTATAAGTTCTAATTTGACATACACAAATAGTAGAATTTTCGAACTCATATGGAATAATTGTTTGAATTTCAAATGAGAAAAAAATGCATCAACGGGTCTACGAAAAACATGTCCCTGCCTTAGAAATTTGTCAATAAAACTCTTCTAAATTTAAACCAAAGTAATATCTTTTGGTTTCAGTGGATACGTAAGACCAAACCAGAGGACATAAGAAAAAGCTGCATTTGGATTTATCAAATTGTTTATTTTCTCTGCTTATTCTGTTTATTAGCATTGAGAAATCATTCATTCTATGCTTTTCCCATTAATAGAACCCAAAATTCGATACATGCTTCATTTTCTGAATAATTACTGTATTTTTAGGTTTATTTTGCTTAACGATAGTAATTGAAAAAGTTCATAATATTCTTTCTAAGATTAGTTTTGTTTTCTTTCCTTGCATTTGTTGGTTAGGTATTTAATTTGTAAATTATTTCTAAAGCAATTTAGAGGTGAAGCAAGTTATTGCTGAATCAATTTAAAAATGATGTAAATCTAGATAATGTTTAGACTAAGAATTAAACTAACTTATTGTCCACTTTTTAAAATAAAAGATGTCATGGTTAACCTTTGAATTTTTCAGATAAGTCATTTTAAATGTTAGATAAAGAAATGGATAATCATGTCTTCTTTTGGAAGCAATAACACATGTCTATATTATTCATCTACTATATTTTAAGAGAAAAAGCAAATTTTGACATTGTGATTCAATTGGTATTTTTAGCGAAGAACGCAAGAACAGTGATGGTTTTAGAAGGATTTGTATCATTTTCAACCTCTATTTATGTTATTAGAAATGAAGTGGTCTTTGCCATGGATCTGAATGGTAAGCATCCATTCACAACATGTGCACGGTTCTTCCATTTGATTAATATTTACTATAAAATAGACTATCTAATGCAATATTTTTCAAAAGGTTTCCAACAAATTAATGATGAAAAAGGGATCTGCATAGCGTACCATAACCAAGTTATACTGACTCAAACCATTGGAGACTATCTTTCAAAATGATTTCAAGAATTATTATTATTATTGAAAAATTGACATTTGGCCAAATATTTTGCTTTTTGTGCCTGCTACGTTATTTATTAACGATGCTTTAGCTATCATTTTTATATCATGTTTTAGATATCTTTTTTACTTACCCTCCATGGCGCTGTTCTTTCTTTACTTCCACTTTTAGTTTGGTTTAAAACTCTCTTAAATACTCCATCTATCAGGTTGATGCTTATGCTACCAGTCCTTTAAAGCCATATTGTTTGATTTGTGCATTTAGTTAGCTGATGACTAATATTTTTTTTATCATTTGGTTATGCAGCACGATGTTATACGACCTAGGAACTATGACTTTATTTTCTACACTGTATGGTAATACAATATTTTTTAAGAGGTTTCCAACAAATTAATGATGATAAAGATATTTTACACGGACAACAGTCCATGTATGAACCCCGTTGGTTCAACGATTAGAAATGGCTTTATGAATGTCCTTCTTCAATTGAAAATTTTACATTCGCACGCATGTACATATTTTGCTTTTATTTATGTATTCTACAATTTATTTTTTGAGTATGTTTTAGCTGCTATTTTATATGTTCATGTATTTGGCTATTAATTCCTCTTTTCAATATTTGATTGAAATTCCTTGATGTTAGATCAATGTTGGAAAATAGATAATTTTTTTAAGCAATGGCCACTTTAGACACTAATCTCCAAGTTGTTCATAATATTTGCAGTTTATTTTTTGATGCTTTTTTATAGTATAAGAATTATTATGAAGAGGTCTGTATTAAGTTAATAGTTATCCTTTTCTGACAACTGACATTTCAATTTACATAGAAAAACAACTTTATCACTCACTTTCTATTTGCTTCATTCGAGAACAATAGATATAAATAATTTTACCTAAACTAAGTTAAAAAGATGAAAATCAATATTGAGATGTTTTGTATCAATGTTTTTTTTTTACTTATATGTTTGGCCATCTGATTCATGCTGCAAAAGGATAAAAAGTTTTAATTACTATTACTAAACTTTTGTCATTGTACCGTCTACATCCCATTAATCATTGCATGTATATTATCTATAATTTATATTCACTGTTTTTACATTCACACTATATCTGAAGTAGATGGGTAGATGGATACTTCTTAGAGGTAGATTAATAAAACATATACTATGTTTTTTTCCACTATGTCTAACTTGACTATTATAATAGTGTTTAAATGGTTATATTCCTCTCATGTTTTTATGGCTTTAAACTCAAGATCCTGATGTTGAAAAGTGTTTGATGTATGCAATAATTATGAATTTTTACTGAAAATCATAAACCTTTTGATATGAAATTATTTCATTCGTTAATTGAACCTCTCTTTGCATCATTGTAGCTATCCAGGAGTATATATCCATTATCAGCTTCATTTTACTCATAATTACTATTGAAAATAATCTTTCATTCAAAATTTAATTGTTGACATTTACAGTGAAACCATATGTCATTTGTGGAGAAACAGGTAGCTAAGATTCAAGATCCACCATTGGGAAATTCTTTTGTCTCGGCATATACAGTATTGTAGAAGCTACGGTACTGTAAACTTTTTTGAAGACAATCCAAGGCAAACATTCTTGCTAAGGCACCGGTTGAAAACAAAAAATAAGCATAGTAGAACCACAAGTAAAAGTTAGGACAACTTTGAACTTGTGTAACGTCCCGCCTTTCCGCACAATTTAAACCGACACACGTGCCAATTCAAACCATACGGAAGGGCGGAGTGTTATGGGGTAAATAAGAAAACATAGGAGAAAAAAAACAAAACAGAATTTCACAGCAAAAGGATAAAATATAATAATCAATATATAGTTCATAAAACTATTTACAAAACATTTGATTCTTCTTTATACACTAAATATCAGAGTTCACATACCAATAAATATCAATGCAGCGGAACAGTATGAGTGTAGTGCAATAATATAAATAATAATAATACAAATCTTTGTCTTCGTCCTCCAGAGCTAAATCTTCAAATCCTGAAACGCTCGGACTGACCCAAGCGAATTGAAAAGACAAAACACTCGAGTCAGAACTAAAAGATCTTATGTAAGTTAAATCAACAGGAATAAATATGAGTGCAGTAACTCAAAAGATGCTTAGGATTCACATCTCTTAAGGATCCGTTAAATTATTTAATATGTAGTATATTTCGCAATTATAATAGTGTCTACAGTAAAATAAACAAACTTTTAAATAGCGTTAAGGAGTGACCCAATATTCCCCTTAAAATGTAATAGTCTAAGTAGTCCATCCAATATCATAGTCCCTCCTGATCGGGAAGCCACCAGAGGATACCACACGGGCTGCGGGAGAAAACCAAACTCGTACAAGGCGCGATAGGGTAGGTGACACAGCACAACTTGGCAATGCCAGTGTAGATATACCAATTACGCATCCGGGCTGGTGGTAACGCGTAGCCGTAGCTACCGCCCACCTCGGACAAACTCCCCCCTAAAATCAAAGAAATCAAAAGTGGCCACCAAATCAATTCAAAGTCAGAGTATAATATCGAAGATGAGTATCCGATAAAGAGCGCTAACCCCCTTGGTCCGAGAATCACTCCAGTTTTAGCCACCTTATGCCAACACACGGGAGTCGGGTCCACGTATTTACCTCAAAGGAAACGTCGCCACCATCCTACTTCATTCTGGAATCTCCACCGCGTACACGGTTGTTAGAGTGGTTTTCGAAGTAGGCAGAGAGTAATGACAACTTCCGATCCCGTTCTCTTCAAAAGGAAGTTGAGAGGCAATTAGATAAAAAGGTGAAAATCATAAGGTCTGATAGAAGTGGTGAATATTATGGCAAATATAATGAGTCAGGCCAGTGTCCAGGTCCATTTTCAAAATTCCTCGAAAGTCATGGCATATGTGCGCAATACACAATGCCAGATACACCACAGCAAAATGGTGTAGCAGAAAGGCGCAATAGGACGTTAATAGATATGATTAGGAGTATGATGTCAGAATCTACACTACCTAATAATTTATGGTCGTATGCTCTCAAAACCGCTAATTATTTGTTGAATAGGGTTCCTAGTAAAGCTGTTCAAAAGACTCCTTTTGAATTACGGACTAACAGGAAACCTAGCTTAAGACACCTGCATGTTTGGAGTTGTCCAACGGAAGCGAGAATTTACAATCCACATGAATAGAAATTAGATTCTCGAACGATTAGTGAGTATTTTTTAGGTTACCCTGAAAAATCTAAAGGATATGTGTTTTACTGTCCTAATCATAGTCCAAGAATTATAGAAACTGGTAATGCAAGATTCATTGAGATTGGTGAAGTCAGTGGGAGTACTAGAAGAGAAATAGTGGAAATAAAGGAAATAAGGATAAATGTTACATTGCCTAGAATAGTTCCTCCATCTACTATTACTCCAAATGTTGTTCCAACTATTGGAGAACATCATGATGATGAGCAACATATAAATGAAGAAGTACTTCCTGAAGGAAATGACTTACATAATACTGGTATGCATGAACCACAACAAGTAGCATTAAAAAGATCTCAAAGAGATTGTAGGTCAGCTATTTCTAATGATTATATGGTTTATATGCAAGAATCAGATTATGGTATAGGAATCAATAAGGACCCAGTTTCGTTTTCACATGTTGTAGAAAGTAAAGAGTCAAAGGAATGGATTAATGCCATGAAAGAAGAACTAAAATCCATGCAACAGAATGAAGTTTGGGATCTCGTTGAGTTACCATATGGCAGTAAAAGAGTCGGATGCAAATGGGTTTTTAAAACCAAACACGACTCTAGTGGTAATGTTGAACGGTATAAAGCTAGACATGTTGCTAAGGGTTACACTCAGAAAGATGATGTTGATTACAAGGAGATATTTTCTCCTGTTTCAAAAAAAGACTCACTAAGAATAATAATGGCATTAGTAGCACATTATGATTTGGAATTGCATCAAATGGATGTGAAAACAGCCTTTCTGAATGGAGATCTTGATGAGGATGTTTATATGGATCAACCTGAGGGTTTTTCGGTAAAAGGTAAAGAACAATTGGTATGTAAACTTAATAAGTCAATATATGGGCTTAAACAAGCATCCCGACAATGGAATATAAAGTTCAATACCAATATTACATCTTTTGGTTTTAAGGAAAATACGGTTGATCACTGTTTATACCAAAAGATCAGTGGGAGCAAGTTTATTTATCTAGTCCTTTATGTTGATGACATCTTACTTGCTGCAAACAATTTAAGCATATTGCATGAGACTAAGGAATTTCTCCCAACGAACTTTGAAATGAAAGATATGGAAGAGGCATCATATGTGATTGGAATAGAAATATTTCGTGATCGATCACAAGGAATATTGGGATTGCCTCAGAACGGATATATCGAAAGGATTCTAGAGAGATTTAGAATGAGTAAGTGTTCACCTAGGAAGTTCCTGTATAGAAAGTTGATAAATTTAATCTCATGCAATGTCCTAAGAATGATGTTGAATGAAAGGAAATGGAATCAATTCCATATGCATCTGTAGTTGGTAGCCTAATGTATGCTCAAACCTGTACTAGATCGGATATCAGTTTTACGGTCGGTATGTTCGGGAGGTATCAAAGTAATCCAGGAAGGGAACATTGTCAAGCTGCAAAGAAAGTGTTAAGGTACTTATAAGGCACGAAAGATTACATGCTCATGTATAGTAGATCCAATGAATTGGAGGTGATTGGATATAGCGATTCAGATTTTGCTGGATGCATCGATACTAGAAAATCGACTTTTGGTTACCTGTTTATGGCATGTTATGAAGCCACAATTCATGCATTATGGTTGCAGAACTTTATTTCAGGACTTGCGGTTGTCGACACCATTAGCAAGCCGTTGAAAATGTATTGTGATAACTCTGCAGCAATGTTTTTCTCAAAAAACGACAAGTACTCTAAAGGTGCCAAACATATGGAACTGAAGTATCTTGTTGTGAAAGATGAGGTTCAAAAACAAAGAGTGTCAATCATACACATCAGGACAGAACTTATGATAGCAGACCCTTTGACGAAAGGGTTACAGCCAAGACAATTTAAGGAACATGTTCAAAGAATGGGTCTTGGTTGTATTAATAATAATTGATGTGTGACATTCTAAGCTCCTTTGTGTGTTTCTGATATACAATTATGTGTCTCTTATTTTAGTGTGGTAGTACGTACTTTATGTAGTTTTAACCAAGAAAGAGTCTTATAAAGATATTATGATTAATCATTATGATATAAGACATTATGTGGACCATTATGCTGTTTTATATAAATTATGAGTATAAAATGATGGATTGCTGGTATTGTAGTATATGGAAGGGAATGCATTGAATTAATAATGCACAACCACCATAACTCTCAGCAATTTATCATAGTATGATGTTCAACACTTGATATTATGAATAATCGGGTCAAGTGGGAGAATGTTAGAAAACTGCTGTTAGAAACTGCAATCGTTTCATTTACTTTTAACGTTATGTAGTTTCTAATCTTAAAATGACCATATTAGTTAGGTCATAAATAGAACGTTTCATTTACCTTTAACGTTAGGCAGTTTCTAATCTTAATGTGACCCGATTAATTAAGTCATAAATAGACCATTCTATAATTAGAACATAAGGTCTGTGATTAATCTTAAGCGTTGAATTGGTATATGATGGACGTACCAGATTTAGAGTTAAATGTTGTATAAAGGATTGGGTCCTCTCTCTCCTAGTATATGGATGTATTCTTCTCCATCAAAAAACATATAAAGAAATATGCTTAGAGAGAGAAACTGAATTCTGAGAAGAAGGGTAATTATTAGAAGTCAGAAGAAGAAGATGATAGCCATTACATCTTCCGCTATTAATCAAGATACGTCATCTTGAAAAAAATCATCATAATAAGCTTTGTTTGTGAAATATTCGGTATTGGTGATCCTTGGGCTATTACTTGAATTGTTCATCATTAATCATGAAAGATCGAACAGTAAAGAATTTCTGACAGGGCAAGGCATAAAGATTGTTAAACAATAAACAAATTGTTGTCTACACTAACTGAAAAGTTTGGATGGAGAGTGTTTTTCAATGTATAGAGGGTTTTGATTCTGCCGATTTTGGTTGTGAAAGTGGAATGAAGTTTAATAGTGGAGTGAAGGACATGGGTAAGTTTTCATGGCAGGTAAACTATAGTGTTAATTCTGAGAGCATTACGAAGAGAAAGAAAAGGTCTAAAGTGGCTAGTTTAGGATGTAGTACAACTCAGATCGGTGATATGAATGAAGGTCGTGCATATCTTGAAGTCAGTAAGCATATTTTTTGTTGGGTAGATTTTATTCATAGTTGCCTATTGGAGTATAGGTTTTGGGTTGCATGGAATTTTTTTATCATTCAGGCTTCAGTTGGACATCAATAAGCCAATCAAAGTATGCATTCGGGCTATGGTGTTGAGATCGGTTAGTAATAACAATGGCTAAATACAGTGGTGCATAGAATGGAAAACTGATGACTTAATAGCAATAAAGCTAGTACAAAAACAACAACAATAAACAAAATACAGCTACAGCAATAAGTAATATATGCAAAATATGTGAGCAGAAAAAAACATAAGAAGTTTAATATTAGACTCTGTATTCTTCATAAAGGCTAAAATTGCAAACTCATTCTATGATAAGGTTTTTGATTTCAATTTACTACCCTCAAAGGGTGCTTTAATATATGAATTTGTAAGGTGAAAATGAACATGGAATAAGATCAACTCAAATTAATTTTAAACTTTAAAAAAGCAGCCGAAGGAGTATAGGAAAAATGGTAAATAAAGGAATCGAACAGTAAACTCACCTTAATGAAGCAAATAACAGAAAATAGATATAAACATTGGAAGAGATCTCCAACATCATCACTTGAATAAAGTAAATAACAAAAACTAAGCATGTAATTATATTATATTAATAACCATTTTGGTGAAGTAAATTTTTTCTTAGTATTCATTATGTGTCTAAAATTGCTATCAGTATAGGCTAAACTATTTATTTATTTAATAAACTTGAAGACAGATAGATATGGCAGTAATATGTTTTCCTTTCACAAATATATTTAGCAAATAATTTCAACTGCTCCACCTTTGATGGATCATATTGCATTGATTCATTGGGAAAGTGTAATAAATGTTGTAAGTTAAAATTTATTTGCTTCTTTTGGTAGTACAAACAACAAATCAACAGCAGTAACATTCATACAAAGATATAAAAACCAACAATAAACTAACAATAATGAGAGATGAATGATGCAAACATAACAGTAGTAACAATCAACAGCAGTAACATTGAACAGAATAATAACCAATCATAAAAGTAGCAGTAGGTTGATATAAGTTACAGGAAAAAATGAGTGATGAAAGATACCTAAAAATACCTAAAAGCGTTCAAAGATTGGCATCAAAGGAAAGGCGGCTGAGGATTTGGGGCATAATATGCCAGGAAGTGGCGGAATAATAACCTCCAATCAAGGGTAAGCCAAGTAAATTAAGGATTTGGAGCAGCAGTAGTTGATTGCAAAGTCATTCAATTAAGAAATGCGATGCAGTGCAGCAGGTGTAATTTTTGGATGTTGATAGATTCAATGATGAGGAGAAGACAGATGCTTTGCATGGACAGCGGATTGTCGACGATGAGGTAAATAACAGTTGGGTGGTTAGGGCTATCTCTTCCGGCTAATTCAACTGCCTGCCATAGGGTGAGCTATCTCTTCCAGCTAATCCAATCGCCGACCGTGGATGCTACACCACTGAAGAACTAAGGATCGAAGCTGGTGATTCATAGATCAGGGAGACTGATGTTGAGGAAAGTTGTCGCGGATGAACTTAATAAATTGTAAAATCATTTCATCCATGTTATGAAAAACATGACCATGCGCACCTGAATACTATAAGATACACATAAATTTTATTCGACCAACATACTGAATGTAGTCATAACTTAAACGATTAAAAAGAAATACATACTAAGCACAGGTGCTCGAAGTCCAAGATGTAAAATAGATTAAGCTGGTGACATCGAATTAGCAAGAGAAGAATCTTGAGATTTTCTTCCTGGATAAAAAATAAAGTATTCAATAAATTATCAATTAAACCTTATGTAAGCTATAAGTATATTTATTTGTTATGTATAGTATGTGCAGTGGCAACTGCATTAATATTCATCCATTATCTCATATTTGTTGGCCAAGAACACATTAATCACATGTACATATGCACTAATTATTTTCCTTTGAATTCTTAAAGAACCTGTGTTTCAACTTCACATTTTTTTTCCAGCCTGTCATGGTTTCAAAGATACGTTGGTCTACAAACTTGCTTACTATGAAATCAATGTAATATGATACTTTTCGCATTTTGACTCATACAATGAAGCCTGTAACTTTTAATATCAATGTTCCTAGTTATAAATAGATTTGGTTGTGAGGAACTTATTTTTTCTGTAATCTATTGCTGGTAACACTGAAACCTTAAGATGATTTATTTATTATGTATAATTCCAATAAACAAAAATAAACCTCTACCAAATTGAGTACACTTGATATTTGCTACTATTGATCACTCTATAAACAAACTCCAATGTCCATTTGCCCCATAATAATATTACAATATCCCAGCATCCGGCTATAAGACAATGAAAATCACTGAACAAACTGATTCAAAATTTTCATTTTGAAATACATTTACATATACCATCTAGTTGTTTACTGAACTACAAAATATTCTCTTAAAATTAAAATAGAGAAGCATCATTTGAAGATAAATACTACACAGTAAGCATCTATCATAACTGCATAACAGTACAAACATAAACTTTTTTTAATTTGATTAAATCAATGAATATACACCCAAAACATTTAGGATACTTTAGCACCGATTCCTTAAGCATTTACTATTTTAAGATATTCCTAGACTTCCATTTTTGAAATTAAAACTCATTCAGAGTCCAGACTTCATATCTTGTTCAAGCTTGATCCCATCGAAAGTAATTTGGTGTATAACATTTCTAAAGGGAAATTCGATCCTTTTGAACATTGATTCAGTATACGAGGTTGGAAAAATCAAATAAGAGAGAATAGAAAACAACAAGACCGTATGAAAAATGGTAGTAGTCGAAGTGTGTATAGAAGTATACCTTGTGGAGAAAATAAAAGGAAAGAGAAATGCCTACCACCTGAGTTGCCAGATCGTAAACCCTGGATGGGGTGTCTGGTGAGGTCAAGTTTGGGGTCGAGTTTCGCAGTAAAGATCGATGTAGGGAAGTTAATGTAGAAGCTACTTCAGTGGTGAGATTGAATTTGCAGATGAAAGGAAGTGAGAATTTTTGGGACGAATTTAGGAAGAAGAGAATTAGGTCATAAGACGGGAGAAGGAGAATGATACGAACAGATGTGGTGGGAAGGAAGCGAATGAGTGCGGATCCGACAACGTGGGAAATAAGGGTATATTTGGAATTTCAAAAGACGCCGAGTAAATCTATTCAACGAATTATCTTTATTAGTAGTAAAGATATATAATGCAAATATCCGAGGAATTGAAGCCGTTTTTGAAATGCCATAAATGCCCCATTCTACCTAGAAAACATATTTACTCTCCACCGTTCAAACAAGGGACATATTTGTTTTCAACCGTTCTATCCACCACGTTTCGGTTTTCCATCCCATTTACTCCCGTAACCAGTTTCTCAACCCCATTTACCTTTCCTCCTTGCGTCTTCTCCATAAACCAACCAAAGCAGAAAAAGGCTAAAATTTGCTCCACAATAATTGTACATAAATGGAGTTACTACCAACAAAATTAACTATAGCCAAAGCATCCAAAGAGACCAACTTCGGTTATTTTCGGAAGATACCTACTGATCTGAAATTATTTTGTTTGAATATAGACCAATTTTTTGTGTAGCGGATTTAATATTACCCTGAAATTCATATTGTAGATTTTTATTTTAAAGTTTTTTAAGTTATGGTTCCTTTTCTCTATATCAGAAACCGGTTACACTTGACAAATAGTTTGGAGGACAAAAAGAGGAGAAGGCGACGCCATCGAGGGACCCTTGTCTTCTTTCGGTGGCTGGTTTTATGATTTTGGTGCTGAATGTGAAGAGAACATTCAAAGGCACTTTTAGGAGGAGGTAGATGGCGGTTTCAACCTATTTGCATGATGCAGCGGAAGTGAGCGCAAGGCAAAGCTCCATGTCGGTGCAGCCTCAATTTATGAACTAGGAGATTACTTATATGTAACTACGCTGTGAAGCTTTTAGCATAGGTGTTGGTATACTATCGCTAGCCTTTAACTATATCAGATTTGAAGACAATTCATTCACCGTTCAAGGTAAAACATTTACTTTATGATAAAATATGATCAATTTTTTAATTCGTAATTTTGAAAGATCCTTGTATACCATAACATGTCCCTGACTAAATGTTTTAGCCTGCTGTTGGCTTGGAATTTTACTACTCCGCTTTGTCTCTTATGTACTGTTTCATATCCACTTTTTTCCTGTCTATTATGCTATAATTTTTTTAGACATTCTTTTTTGAACTTCGGATCTGTCTACCCAACCGCAGATTGCAAAGGAGAATATGCTTTCAATTACTGTGTGAGTTATTCATCACCTTATTTGTTGGTTAACGTTTTAAGTATGTGGCATCTCTTCTTTTTTTATTGCTCTTAAGAAGCTGATTATTGCTCTTAACAAGCTGATTATGTATCTCTATTTATTTGGACAATTATATAATATGCAATATAAATTCAACCGTAACAGATCTAAACCTTTTATTAACTCATAATGTTATTAAATATTGGGCTTACTGTATTCAGGTAGTCAGATTAGACAACTTCGAGCTAAGCCATCTGAAGAGTCAGAGAGGTACAGGTAGTCTGACTACTCAAACGGCCAAACGCTGAGTGAAGAGGAGCATTTTCAAAAAGCTTCTTTAGGGACGCAGGCGAAATATTAAGTATGAGTTGGAAACAGAAGCTTTCAATCTATCATCCAAAAAGACAACGATACCTTAATAATACATGTCATATGGTATGGTTAGTCATTGTATATCCCTAATTTCCGACAACATTTTTGTAATTAGTTAATTGCTCTCTAAAATTAGCTAGCACATTATGTTGTTTGTAAATTTCGTTGTTTTCATCATTATTTACTTGGTTACCATATGATTACTTTCAACTTCATTCTAAAATCATTATATTTAGGTTGCTATTAGTGCAGTTCTCAATCTATTTTCTTTGATCACAAATATAATTTATACGACAACCCGTTGATTCAGTGACATCTAATTTATGATAGAATGATAAGAATGCCTTATGTAACAGGCTCTTACAATATCTATGAATGATGGTAAGCCTACTACCGATGCTAACATGTCGAATGCCACTGCAAAAGATGAAGGGGCAAAGTCTAAACGAGAAACTTTATGTTCATGTCTTTTTTACTAAATCACTTTTCCTATTGAGATTTATTACCTTTTACGAAAATAGTTTTCCCAATATCTTCCGATTTGACTATCTATAAGTTCTAATTTAACATACACAAATAGTAGAATTTTCGAACTCATATGGAATAATTGTTTGAATTTCAAATGAGAAAAAAATGCATCAACGGATCTATGAAAAACATGTCCTTGCCTTAGAAATTTGTCAATAAAACTCTTCTAAATTTAAACCAAAGTAATATCTTTTGGTTTCAGTGGATACATAAGACCAAACCAGAGGACATAAGAAAAAGCTGCATTTGGATTTGTCAAATTGTTTATTTTCTCTGCTTATTCTGTTTATTAGCATTAAGAAATCATTCATTCTATGCTTTTCCCATTAATAGAACCCAAAATTCGATACATGCTTCATTTTCTAAATAATTACTATATTTTTAGGTTTATTTTACTTAACGTTAGTAATTGAAAAAGTTCATAATATTCTTTCTAAGATTAGTTTGTTTTCTTTCCTTGCATTTGTTGGTTAGGTATTTAATTTGTAAATTATTTCTAAAGCAATTTAGAGGTGAAGAAAGTTATTGCTGAATCAATTTAAATATGATGTAAATCTAGATAATGTTTAGAATAAGAATTAAACTAACTTATTGTCCACTTTTTAAAATAAAAGATGTCATGGGTAACCTTTGAATTTTTCAGATAAGTCATTTTAAATGTTAGATAAAGAAATGGATAATCATGTATTCTTTTGGAAGCAATAACACATGTCTATATTATTCATCTACTATATTTTAAGAGAAAAAGCAAAATTTGACATTGTGATTCAATTGGTATTTTTAGCGAAGAACGCAAGAACAGTGATGGTTTTAGAAGGATTTGTATCATTTTCAACCTCTATTTATGTTATTAGAAATGAAGTGGTCTTTGCCATGGATCTGAACGGTAAGCATCCATTCACAACTTGTGCACGGTTCTTCCATTTGATTAATATTTACTATTTTATAGACTGTCTAATGCAATATTTTTCAAAAGGTTTCCAACAAATTAATGATGAAAAAGGGATCTGCATAGCGTACCATAACCAAATTATACTGACTCAAACCATTGGAGACTATCTTTCAAAATGATTTCAAGAATTATTATTATTATTGAAAAATTGACATTTGGCCAAATATTTTGCTCTTTGTGCCTGCTACGTTATTTATTAACGATGCTTTAGCTATCATTTTTATATCATGTTTTAGATATCTTTTTTACTTACCCTCCATGGCGCTGTTCTTTCTTTACTTCCATTTTTAGTTTGGTTTAAAACTCCCTTAAATACTCCATCTATCAAGTTGACACTTATGCTACCAGTCCTTTAAAGCCATATTGTTTGATTTGTGCATTTAGTTAGCTGATGACTAATATTTTTTTATCATTTGGTTATGCAGCACGATATTATACGACCTAGGAACTATGACTTTATTTTCTACACTGTATGGTAATACAATATTTTTTAAGAGGTTTCCAACAAATTAATGATGATAAAGATATTTTACACGGACAACAGACCATGTATGAACCCCGTTGGTTCAACGATTAGAAATGGCTTTATGGATGTCCTTCTTCAATTGAAAATTTTACATTCGCACGCATGTACATATTTTGCTTTTATTTATGTATTCTACAATTTATTTTTTGAGTATGTTTTAGCTGCTATTTTATATGTTCATGTATTTGGCTATTAATTCCTCTTTTCAATATTTGATTGATATTCCTTGATGTTAGATCAATGTTGGAAAATAGATAATTTTTTTAAGCAATGGCCACTTTAGACACTAATCTCCAAGCTGTTCATAATATTTGCAGTTTATTTTTTGATGCTTTTTTATAGTATAAGAATTATTATGAAGAGGTCTGTATTAAGTTAATAGTTATCCTTTTCTGACAACTGACATTTCAATTTACATAGAAAAACAACTTTATCACTCACTTTCTATTTGCTTCATTCGAGAACAATAGATATAAATAATTTTACCTAAACTAAGTTAAAAAGATGAAAATCAATATTGAGATGTTTTGTATCAATGTTGTTTTTTTTACTTATATGTTTGGCCATCTGATTCATGCTGCAAAAGGATAAAAAGTTTTAATTACTATTACTAAACTTTTGTCATTGTACTGTCTACATCCCATTAATCATTGCATGTATATTATCTATAATTTATATTCACTGTTTTTACATTCACACTATATCTGAAGTAGATGGGTAGATGGATACTTCTTAGAGGTAGATTAATAAAACATATACTACGTTTTTTCCCACTATGTCTAACTTGACTATTATAATAGTGTTTAAATGGTTATATTCCTCTCATGTTTTTATGGCTTTAAACTCAAGATCCTGATGTTGAAAAGTGTTTGATGTATGCAATAATTATGAATTTTTACTGAAAATCATAAACCTTTTGATATGAAATTATTTCATTCGTTAATTGAACCTCTCTTTGCATCATTATAGCTATCCAGGAGTATATATCCATTATCAGCTTCATTTTACTCATAATTACTATTGAAAATAATCTTTCATTCAAAATTTGATTGTTGACATTTACAGTGAAACCATATGTCATTTGTGGAGAAACAGGTAGCTAAGATTCAAGATCCACCATTGGGAAATTCTTTTGTCTCGGCATATACAGTATTGTAGAAGCTACGGTACTGTAAACTTTTTTGAAGACAATCCAAGGCAAACATTCTTGCTAAGGCATCGGCTGAAAACAAAAAATAAGCATAGTAGAACCACAAGTAAAAGTTAGGACAACTTTGAACTTGTGTAACGTCCCGCCTTTCCGCACACTTTAAACCGACACACGTGCCAATTCAAACCATACGGAAGGGCGGAGTGTTATGGGGTAAATAAGAAAACGTAGGAGAAAAAAAACAAAACAGAATTTCACAGCGAAAGGATAAAATATAATAATCAATATACAGTTCATAAAACTATTTACAAAACATTTGATTCTTCTTTATACACTAAATATCAGAGTTCACATACCAATAAATATCAATGCAGCGGAACAGTATGAGTGTAGTGCAATAATATAAATAATAATAATACAAATCTTCATCTTCGTTCTCCAGAGCTAAATCTTCAAATCCTGAAACGCTCGGACCGACCCAAGCGAATTGAAAAGACAAAACACTCGAGTCGGAACTAAAAGATCTTATGTAAGTTAAATCAACAGGAATAAATATGAGTGCAGTAACTCAAAAGATGCTTAGGATTCACATCTCTTAAGGATCCGTTAAATTATTTACTATGTAGTATATTTCGCAATTATAATAGTGTCTATAATAAAATAAACATACTTTTAAATAGCGTTAAGGAGTGACCCAATATTCCCCTTAACACGTAATAGTCCAAGTAGTCCATCCAATATCATAGTCCCTCCTGATCGGGAAGCCACCAGAGGATACCACACGGGCTGCGGGAGAAAACCAAACTCGTACAAGGCGCGATAGGGTAGGTGACACGGCACAACTTAGCAATGCCAGGGTAGATATACCAATTACGCATCCGGGCTGGTGGTAACGAGTAGCCGTAGCTACCGCCCACCTCGGACAAACTCCCCCCTAAAATCAAAGAAATCAAAAGTGGCCACCGAATCAATCCAAAGTCAGAGTATAATATCGAAGATGAGTATCCGATAAAGAGCGCTGACCCCCTTGGTCCGAGAATCACTCCTGTTTTAGCCACCTTATGCCAACACACGGGAGTCGGGTCCACGTATTTACCTCAAAGGAAACGCCGCCACCATCCTACTTCATTCTGGAATCTCCACCGCGTACACGGTTGTTAAAGTGGTTTTCGAAGTTGCCAGAGAGTATGACAACTTCCGATCTCGTTCTCTTCAACAACCAATCGTTATTATAACACCGCGGTTATTTAAAATAATTTATACTTTAAAAACAGAATATAATATCTCTTTCAAACCATATAAATACGATATCATTTATATTTTTAAAACCCAAATCAATATGATATCATTTTTATTTTATAAATATCTCTTTCCCAAAATCATAATATTTTTAAAATATATATACCTTGAAACCATAGCTTTGAAACATAACTTTTAATACTTAATAGTTCAAATACTATATTACTTTATAAAACAACAGCTTCTTCACATTTCGCAATAAATTCCCAATATCAATTTGAACCTCCAAATAAACCATTTTAATTCCCATATATTTCAAAGCTTAAATATTCTATGTTTCAAAACTTTATAGTTCATATATTTCAATCTTTAAATATTCCACTATTTCAAAAAAAGATTCTTTGATAATTTAATATATATCAAATCCAAATTCCTATTATTTAAATTCAAAATATTTACTTAATAAAACAAATATTATTCAGGTAAAACCCTTAAACTTCAATAACAGGATATTCTTTTAATTAAATTAACTTGATAATATTCTTTAAATTAATTTGATATTCGTTTAAATCCTCTAATCAAAAATCAAGTTATAAGGTCACACCTTTTAAATCTTATATTATTTACATTTCAAAACAAATTTTTCGAGGAATTTTTTTAAATACTTTAATTCAAATCATATTCACATTTATCATCAACCTTACTTTTATTTGAGTTATTATAAACTCTATATGCAATAGAATTTCAAATATATTCTTAACCATATTACATAAACGATATCAACTTTATTATTTAGCTTATATTAAAATTCGAAACAAATTTATACATAGCTAAATTCAAGAATTTTACTATATATATATATATATATCAAAATTTAATATTTATTAAACCGTATTCTTTCCAAAACCATAGAAAATCATTTCAAAAATAATTTTATATATATACCGCGGTGCCTGTATATAATTTTCTACCCCATGGTCAAGTGATACGGATATTTATCATTTCAATCCGCAATTTAAAAATAAAAAATGCTATTGTATATCATTTCAAACCACAATCCCGAATGAAATGAAAATGCATAATAACTTGCAGTTTATATAATATAGAACAAATCATACATTCACCCAATATCAATCATCAACCAAATTATTGCAATCATCATCAAATTTAAACAAAACATCAATATAGAGCATAAAAAATATAACAGGTATCAAAGAACAGTTTATATTCAAAAATAGATTATCAACTGTTTAACTAGCAGTTTATATGCAAAAATAAATAAATTTTAACTGTCAATTTATATGCAAAAATAAATAAACTTTAACTGGCAATTTATATGCAATAATAAAATTAAATAACAATTTAATTTAAATAAATGCAATTAACTGAGATGATGCTAAAAACATGCCAAACAGTCATAAATAAATTTCTAAACACATCACAAATCAATTTAACAAACATAAGAAATTTTAGAAGTTGTGAGTGAGTTAAAACACTCACCTTTTGAGTTTAAATTGAATTCAAATCTAATTTAAACCTCAAAATTCAACAGCCTCGGAATCTGCCCAAACCAGTGCCAAAATGTCGAAAATCTAAATGCGATCCTAACGCAAAAACCCGCGCATGAATACGAGATCATATGAGAAAGTTATGCTACTAAGACGATTGAAATCAAAATTTAATAATAAAAAAATAAATCTCACCATACAACGATGCCACGTCAGCTTCCTCCCGTAAGTTTCACACGTCCAGACCCTTTCCTCAACTCGCGATATCGACATAGCCGCCACCAAGAAAAACGCTAATCCCAAATATCGCCACCTAACCATCGGCCTTCGGCTCGATCAAGCCACGCCGCGAACCTCCACGCCCTGAGGCACGCCTCCCTGTCACGCGTCCACTGCTCCGATGCCACTAAGAACTCGCGACGATGCTTCCTATTTCGGCCAACCGTGGTGAATTCTAGTCGCCTGAAGACGAACCAGTGGTGCTGATGCGCCCTGCTCTACGCCCTCTACCCATTCAAGCCCCCCGATCGACCTAAGGACGTAGATCCACCGTTGAAACACACCAGCCAAAACGAACGGCCGAAACCAAAATGTGGATTCCAGGACAAATGGAGCTTCAAATCAGAAAAGGAATCACACCAGCAGATTATGCTCTTCGAGAACTTCATCATATATTTTTTTCAATTTTTTCTGAGGACAGTGAATTTTAGGCTTTGGATTTGATTTTTTTTTTTTTTGAATTTGAAATTGGATCTAGGGTTTGCAGCCATTGGAAGAAGAGGAGGAGCTAAAGAAATTTTACACGCAGATAAATGAGAATAGGTGGAGGCTAGGGTTTAGTAGGGTATTTATAGATAAAGTTGAAAAATAGATGGCTCGGGTTGATAGATATACGTGCTACCGCTAACGTGGCCCAAAAAGCTCATTCTGACCCCGGAACGAAATTGGTTAAACCCATATATCAAAATAGGTGTTTTAAAATATTTTAAACGCAATGGAATAGGTTTCGTGTCTAAATTCCATCATATGCAGAAGTTATGTTGAAATCAATATTTTCAAATTGATTTCGATTGATTTCAATTAGATTGATTTCAAGGCGTTTCAAGCCCATACGATCAAACGACAAGTCCGATCGATACGAAACTTGATATCCTACAATAATTCACTGTTACGGATCCGATGAAACTAGTTTCGTCAAAATCCGAGTTCGTGGCTAAAATGGCTATTTTTATATTAATTAAATAAATTTAAAATAAATAATTAAATCAAATTTCAAATTTAAATTCTGAAATTTGCACTCTTTATCACTTTATAATTCTCAAACATTTACAATGATTTAACAATTTTTTTAAATGTCAATTTATTAAAGATTAATCAATATAAATCTTCAACCTCATAAAATTCAAAATTATAGATAAATTTCCAAATTTCCATTAAATTGAATTAACCCATAATTATTCGATTCATAATTTCAAATAGAAGGGTTTACTATTGGATTTAAAATTATTACATAAATATTTCCAAACTTCAACTTAAATTTTAAATTAACGTAATAGTTAAATATTTGATTTCATTCATTTGCAATAAATCCAATTATTATAAATTAAATAAATTAACTCACTATTTAAAATTCAAATTCTATAATTCAATTTTATCATCTTGTATTACTTATTAACTTATAATTCTTTAAAACAATTCCCATCTCAATTCCAAATAGCATAGTAATTAATTACATTCACAATAAACTCAATAAATAAAATTTATCCAAATAAATTAGCTTGATTTACTTAAATCCTTTTTATCTAACCAATTATTATTCGATAAATTTCTTCCTATGGTATAATTATATTTGGTTCATAGCTATTAGCCTTAATGTTTCCCCAACTTGTATTAATGTAACATTTCCTTTAGATTTATTGGAATGATTTCCAATCCAATTGAATGAATTAAATATATATGTATCGCTCATACTAATTTGTGGTCACAACTCTTAATCACCTTTTATAAGTTTATTATTTCCAAATCCAATAATCACTATTTATTATATATATATATAAAAAAATTAATTAATTCAATATTTCAATTTTGTTTTCCTATATTAAATTTATTGCCAAGTATATATTTACTCAATTCCAACAAATTGGAATTCCATTCAATTACTATAACAATAATTTCCCTATTCACACTTTATTATTAACCCTAAATCATTGCGTTTATTGTCTTATATTGATTTTATCCAATTACCACATATTCCTTTAAATTCATACTAACGTAAAATTCAATTCCATTTATTTGCATTAACTCCATTTCATAAATCTACATGCAATTACTGCCTTAAAATAAGTTTACGTTTCTATAATTTCCATTTCCACTTCCGTTATTTTATATTACAATCATTAAAGTAACGTTTAACATCAACACAACCATTATGAATACTTATCACCCTACATTATCTTTATTACATAAATTTACGTTTTATCCCATTATAAAAAAATGCGTACATTAATTAATTCATATTTTCATCACTTTCTTATATAAATTTTGTAATCAAGGTATACATTTACATTTATTTTTCTTATTTTAATTAATTACCAAATACTCGATTATAACTTTGTTATCTTAACAGAACCATAAATTGTCAATTGCCTAATATATACATTGATTACTATTAATTGCCTTCCATAAATTAATTTGGTTTCAAACTTTTTTATTCATAAATTAATGCCCTATAAATAAACTTACGTTGTATTCAATTTACATTATTTCAAATTTATTGCAATTTACTTCACCGGTTTCTAAAATATTGGATTCATTAAATTATCACAAATTTTATCATTGCATTAGTTAATACAATATTCCATTTGTCTCTTATATTAAATTTCTTAGCCTAGAATAACAATTCCCATTACTTCAATGCATCGTAATTTCATTTTTATTTCCAATACTTAGCTTAAATTTCAAATCCTGCATTTCATTTCTACATTTACTTCAATATGAATTATAAACATTTTATTTTCTTCCTAAATTTAATTACAAGATCCTATAAATTTTAACTAATTTAGTTATCAAAATTTTCGGGTCGTTACAACTTGGCTTCTGAAGTTAAGCTTAATGTGAAATGTTGCTCGGACTACATTCAGACTACAACAAGGAACAACAGAGTCTTCAAATGAGATTGAATCGCAAAAGATTTCATTCATACTATTATTTTAAATAGTGATTGGATGGGAATATGAGTTATACTATACTAGGAGATTGGTGTTATTGGTACTAACATTACTATTGCTGAACCTAAAAGTATAATCTACAATTTGGTTTTCAATATTTGTTTGTATCAATAATAAGTGCTACATGTTATGCTTTATCCTATCTGTAACAGTACAAATTATGACCTTCTACTGCTTCTGCTATACAAAATTGCCCTTTCAGTTGATTCCAGTGAATTGTTTAAAGTTGTTATATCTCTTTATGTACGTTTATACATTCCACTATAAAAATTTGTTTGATTTTTATGTCATTATTTGTTGTCAGTGTTTACAGTAGATTGTTTTAAAATCTACGCGTCAATTTCTCTGTATATCTATTTACCTTTTTCAGGCTTAACTTTCTGTTTGCAAAGATATTAAATTTTATAATACATGATCATGTTACATAATTGTTAAATTATTATTATTGGAGTAATCTTCCAATGTTTGTACAAATAGTTCAACCTTTCATGCGTTAACCGCATGTAACTGGCATAAAAAATTCTCTACCATAGGCAAAGAGCATTTAGTCTGTATATAATAATTTCCTCTACATGCAAGCAAAACATTTATTCTTTTCCATACTGTACAATTACCATGTTCCTATAAATGCTCCTCCAAACTTTGATGCAGACTAGGTAATATGTATTTTTCCAATCAAAATCATTAATAAAGTATAATACTAAATCTTACATCATACCCACAGCTCTATTAACCAGCTCAATGCACACCTTGCCTATCCACAATAACCCACCTCTATAAATTCTTTCACATCTATAATTTCCACTCAAGCTTCTTGAACCTGCATATTACTTTTCATTTGAAAATGACAAAGGTACTTTTCTCTTATCTCTTATTCACACACTTAACCTTCCATGTCCAACTTTAACTATAGCTTCTATAAATCACAGCAGTAGGTTAATTTTCTAAATGTATGTATGAATTTTTTTTCCAACTTTATTACTACAACTTAGTTTTTGTTAACATAAAGAATTCCTTATAAAACATTTTTAACTCCGCCATCAACTTATTATTGATGTCGATCTCAAGCCCAAAACAAGGAGGAGAGAAAACAATTATGAAAACTATACTTAGTACTTACAGTTTACTTTCTAATAGTTTGTGAGCTACAATATGTCATTTTGTTTCCTCCTCATCGCAAAATGTTAACATAACTATTTCAGATTAACTGATATATCCACCGAAGAAAATATTCTACTTCTGTTAGGAATTAAAGCTATGTCTAGGGTATGCTTGAACATGCAAGAATAATTCATAATTCCATAGGTTTATTACTTTTCTTTTTGCCTACGTAAGTTCAGTCTGATTTAAAGCTTATTTCATTGTTTGATACAAAAGTTCCATGTACATGTCCATCAAACGTGGATGTGTTTTGAAAGTCAATATCCAAAAAATACAACATTACGTACATGCCAAAGTCATTTTACAAAATTCAAAAAACCTCACAAACATTGTTTCTTAATACCGTTCCTCTTGTGCACGTGCCAAAATACTCATATATATATATATATATATATATATATATATATATATATTGTGATGCTCCACCCCTAGACCTACATTAACAAAGAGTATTACTGGGTAATACCGTCTGCTAATGCAGAGAGTAGGGCTGGTTATGAGCAACCATCCATAGCCTTATCTTAAAATCTGTTGAATACGTCAACAAATCTTATATTTTATTTTCTCTATCTAAATGGACTGACATATCCAATAAATACTTAATACAAAGCCATAGGTGGCTATAGGATCTATCAGAACAGAATACAACAACTCAAATGCAAAACACATCATAGAACAGTAGATCATCACACACACACACATATATATATATATACAAATACATCACAGAGTGTACACAAAGATACATAAACCGTGGTATAATGACCATAATATACAAGCAAGTCAAAATAATATACGTATCAGAGTAGCAACACGAAAAGGACTACACAAAGCTACAACAAAAAACAGCTAGTAAAAAAGTCCATGAAGAATAAGAATAGGCTAAGTCCAAAGGGTACCTAACCTAAAACACCTCGGTCTAATCCGAGTATAAAGTACATAAGTCGGTCTAGCTAAACAAATCAGTTTACAAGGATAAGCGATAATATGAGTGTAGGATCGATTTCACCCTCGAGGGCGGTGAATAGGGTGATACTATTAATTATAAAAATTATTGCGGAAGTTTATGTAAAATAATTTCAACTCAGATATAGCAGAATAATAACAGCACAGATAATAGCAGAATAATAAACGCAGAAATAGAACACACAGATTTACCCAGCTTCGGTAAAACCCTGCCTATGTGCTGCCCCTAAGGTTTCTACTAGAAATTAAGTAGTCAGAAGTTTACACACATAAACTCACGACACCCGCTATCGACTAATCTAACTCTATGCTCGAAACTCTACCACAACATAGCCACTGAGTTGCGAATTTTCGAACTACACCACCGTGGTTCGTCCCCTAGTCACATGACTAGAAAATACAATCCCTTAAAAGAGAAAATACAAATTTAAAACAAACAAAAGCCTAAATTTAAATATTAAAGCCCAACTAAATTATAAAGCCGGCCCAAAAATAGATTAAGTGATAAAGCATATGTTTCCCTTTCTCTTTTATTTCTTCGGCCCGATACTTCTTCTTCGAAAATGTTTGCTTTTTCCTTCTCATTCGTTCCTCAAAAATTAGGGCTTTGTAAAAGGCGCCGCTTGAAATTGCAGTGATGAAATATTCTTCGATTTGATCCTTCTGCTGAATGTTGCTTGCGGTTGCTTCAATTCGTTGAGGATGAATGATGCTTTGAATTTGATACGTTTTTCCCCTTTTCGATTTATATTACCCTCGACTTTTATTCGAGTTCCTAATTGATTCTATGCATTGTGATATTACTTGAACTTGAATTCATACCTGTCGGGTCTGGTTGTAGCTTTGCACTTGAAGTCTGTAGCTGTACTTGATTTCACTGTCCACTGCTCGACTCGAAGTATGATTGCTTCATGTTGTATTGTATTGCATCGAGTAAATATCTACATGTTTCCTTGTTCATCTACTAGTATTTGCATGCTTGTTGCTTCTTTGCACGTGCTTCGATTCATGTATACTTGGTGCCTGGTCTATGTGAGTCTGTTGGGCCGAGTTGTCCTATTGCACTGCCTATATATGTATATATACACATGTATACATATGTGTGTGTATATGGTAGTTACATTGTTGTTTCACTATTTTACTTGAATCTGTGTTGTATGCATTTTGTCCTTGTTAGCATATTTAGCTCGGTTGTCTTGACTACATTTGTTTTATCGTTTTTACTTGAGTCTGTTGTACTTAGTTTGTTCATTGATCTTGCTTTGGTGTTTGTTTCTTGATGCAGTCTTGGTCGACACTGAATTTTGAACATTTGGATTTTTGAGTTCATTTGCCTTGGTTTTCATGTATGTGTGCAGTGGTGGTCTGTTGGCACTTGAATTTGGTCTGCACTTGTGTTGAATCCAACTTAAAGCTCGAGTATGATCTTGTGCTGATATCGTGACTTGTTATTTATTTCACTTGAGTTGAACCCGACTTTTGATTAGGGATTGACCTTGTGCTCACCTGTCCTTGTAGATTTATCAAGTGTATATCGGTGTGCACGGCCTTGTGGCATGCATAGTGATGCACTGTGCATGTCACAAGCTGTTCGTGTATGATGAATTCAAAATTAAATGATGACGAACAACCCAAATAACTGAGTGAAATAATATTTTACAAATAGATTTTTATTTTACACTACAAAAATATTTTCTTTTCAATTTTACTGCGTTATCGTATATTTTTATAGATTGCTCAAATGTTGGAATAAGGCTGGAATAGTGTTGAAGAGCAATTATGAGTGAATGAGTGATATGTAGTGAGGTGCAAATGTAAAGTGATGAATTGTGATGTAATCAAAATTGTATTGTAATCAAAGATTGTGTATATATAGTGAGAGGTCAAATTTGTACTATTCAAAATTGTAATAAATATTTGTTTGAATAAAATATCAGTTTGAATTTAAATTCTGTGTTATTTGCTTTATTCAGCAAATATTTATTTAATTATGTGAAAAATAAAATAGTACATTAACAAATACATTTAAATGAATATATATATATATATATGTTTATTATCGTCAAATAAAAATCATATACTCGCATATTCAATCGTCTCCCCCTTTTGATGATAACAAACATATATTTAAGATTTTGAATTTTTTAAATGTATTTGATCATTCAGTTTGCTTCCCCTATTTGGATGATCCCTCTCTACAAAAAGACTCCCCCTTCATATATGCATGTAAATAAATGCAAATGAATAAATGAACCTAGATGCGAATAGAAAATAAAATATGTGACTTATATTTGACAAAATCTTAACCTTTCTCTCACCCTTTTGTCATCAACAAAAGAGTAATAGTGTTAGAGAAATAGAGATAAAGTGGTAGACATTAATACAATATTAATACTCAATCGGGTATAAATATTAAATTTCAGTAAAAATCAAACAAAAATCATAAATGCTCTGTTTGATGCATATTCCACTTTAGAATGATATGGATGATGTCATCATATAAAACCACATAGTTGTGTCTATTTATGGTATATTTATATCAGGAATTAGAATATCTACTAATTATGCATAACCGTTAGGACTTTTAAGTGAGATTAGTAGTATTCCAAATTTTTTATCAAAAAATGCATTCAAGTATCTTCTAACCACGCATAACCGTGAGGACTTTTAAATGGGATTAGAATCAACTTGTCTATTAAATCAATTAATTTTGATATGCATTCCTTACATGCATAATTGTGAGGACTTTTAAATGAGCATGGAGCACATAATAAAAAAATTCAAGTAATTCACCCATGCATAGCCGTGAGGACTTTTAAATGAGAGTGAATACATTGGGTGTTTTTATTGCTAAAGATAAAATAAAATGAAAGCGCATAATTTCCTGTTTAGAATACCACATATTGACTTACTATATTGGATTTTAATGAGTGGTAGTCGATGAAATATGATAGAAATAGAAATGGTCATGGAATTTTTACGAACAAAAAGTTTTTATAACTCTTGTTTAAATTTCTAAAGAAATTAACTAAATATACTGTCTTAGGTTATAATATGCGATTAATATCAAAACTCATCACTTTTTCAATCACTATTTATCTTTCTGATAATTAGTAGGGAGTCAGATTAGTTAACATAGTCATTTAAAATCAAATCCAGAAATAATTATACATCAAATGACAAATCTAAAATAAGGCCAACAAAACGATTTTCTGGAATGGGTTTTAGAAAAAGTCTGCTAATTTGAAAATTATTTGAAATGAAAAATATGCAGATTTTTCTTTGAAAAACGATGCAGCTACTGAATGTCTCAATATAAATCACGTTCCACTGGAAATTTTTCTATAAACTAGAATACCAGTGTAATCTGCATCTGAATTTTTCTTTCACTCGAGATTATCTTTTGTTGGATGTTTGGACCAGACCATGAAGTTGCAAAAAATTCTTTAAAATCATTTTTAACAGATTTTAAATGAAATTCTCTTGAATTTGAATTGAAGCCGTGTAAAAAAATAAAAACCATGAATATAGAGTTAGCCAAATGTATTATCATCAACCAATAAAATACCATCATTAATCCAAACTAATCTATATGAAATAGTTCAAAGATTCAAGATATTTTTAAAGTGTACTTGGCATAGGAATATAATTGGCCAACAATTTTGAAAATTCCATAATCATTATCAGCATTCATTTCATTATCACATTGCTAGCCGATTTAATTCAGATTACGGTGTAGATTATCACATTAATATATCGTTCAAGATGAATATACCATTACCTCCTTTACCTTTACCAATAATATTTCGTTGTTGCCCATTTGAGTCTTCCACCTTTGTACTAGGCTAAGGAACTTTTATTTGTCGCCCGTTATGTGTCTGGAACAGCCAGAATCCAAATAACACTATTATTGTTCCTTAGCCTGCCACCACACTTACATGATAAAAGATTTTATGACCTATTTGTTTTTATAAGTCCATGGTTGTTAGTGGCAAATGATTTTGAAAAATATTTTTATGGAGACCCAAAACTAATTATATATGTTCCTTTCGGCACCTTGATTTGTTTAACTTTGAGAGATTTTATATTTGTGCCTTTTGGAACCCAAAATGATATAGTTTTCATGCGTTTGGGTCTATACCAACAATTATTTTGATTGTGTCCAAAATTTTTACAAATTTTGTACGTGGAATTGACTTGATTAATTTTTCTTCTATAAAGTTTGGATTGATTATATCCAAATCCTTGTCTATCTGTAATTACAATTTGTTTCTAATAGCATATTTAACGATATTTCTCCTTTGCAAAATTTTCCTAAAGTTGTAGATAATTGTTGGATTTGTGTTTTGAGGGATTGATTTTACGTTTAATAATTGAGTGCACCTTTTAATAGAATTTTCTCTCCAAGAATTTTCATTTTCTTTCAAAATCAAAATTTCATTTTCAAGTAATTTAATTTTAATTTCTAATTTTTTAATATCTTCATCGAAAGTTGGACACTCATCACACTTAAGGCTCTTAGTTTGATAGTTTTTTAACAATTGATTAAGTTGTTTATTTGATTCTATCAAACTATCTCTTCGTAATTCAATTTTGGCATATTTTCCCCAAGTCTTTCAAAATAGCCATTTACTTCATGGAAATATATAAGTAGTTCTGAGTGAGAAAGTTTTGATACCTCGCTTGGCTCGTCATCATTGCTATCAGTTATATCTCCTCGTAGGCACAGATTTACTCTTTCACTCTCACTGCTAGTGCTTTATAATCATCATCGCTTTTATTCCGTGTGGTTGCAAAACTTCTTCTTTTTGAATTCTTTTCTTGGCCTGTCGATTTCGATGACAATTATGCTTGATATGATTGGGGTTTTTGCACTTATGACAAATGATCTCGTGTTCTTCTAAGTTGTCCAGTGCTTTAATTATACTACTTTTCAATTTTTGATTTAAAGCTGGATTTTCGTATTTGTGGATCCACTTTTCGAATCTCTATATTAGTAGTGCCAGCTCAGCTGCTCCATCGTCGTCGTCCTCATCACTACTGTCTTTTACCAGTCCCTTTAAGAACATTTCTTTAACTGAGTTGATTATGGAGGATTTCTCATTGTTGTTGACTTTTGCACCATATATTGCATCAAAAGTATTCCAGATTTCCTATGCACTTTCATAATGAGAGATAAAGTTAAAAATATCTTAATTAATATGAGAATATATTATATGCATAGCAAGAGCATTAATCGAAGTATTTTTCTCATTTATTATATCGCACCTATTTTCAATGATATTCCAACATTTAAATTAACGGATTTTAAATGAAATTCCATTTTTGTTTTCCAATTCAAAAAATTTGTCCTTCAAAAATAGAAGGGATAATACTGGACCAACCCTCAGCAAAATCATTATAAAAGAAGCCATTTTAAAAATTCAAATTTGTAAAAAAAAATCCGGTCTTTGAAAAATCAAACTTTTTAAAACAAAAATGGGTTTTGTACCTAGCTTTGATACCACTTGTAGGATCGATTTCACCCTAGAGAGGGTGAATAGGGTGATACTATTAATTATAAAAATTACCGTGGAAGTTTATGTAAAATAATATCAGCTCAGATAAGGCAGAGTAATAACAGCACAGATAATAGCATAATAATAAATGCAGAAATAGAACACACAGATTTACCCAGCTTCGGCAAACCCTCCCTACGTGCTACCTCTAAGGATTCTACTAGAAATTAAGTAGTCAGACGCTTACACACGTAAACTCGTGACACCCGCTATCGACTAACCTAACTCTACACTCAAAACCCTGCCACAACTCAGCCAATGAGTTGTGAATTCTCGAACTACACCACCGTAGTTCGTCCCCTAGTCACACGACTAAAAAATACAATCGTTTAAAAGAGAAAATACAAATTTAAAACAATTTAAATAACAAAACCATAAATTTAAATATTAAAGCCCAACTAAATTATAAAGCCGGCCTAAAAATAGATTAAGTGATAAAGCATATATTTCCCTTTCTCTTTTATTTCTTAGACCCCATACTTTCTCTTTGAAAAATGTTTGCTTCTTCGTTCTCGTACATTCTTAAAAAAATTCGGGCTTTGTAAAAGGCGCCGCTTGAAATCGAAGTGATGAAATATTCTTTGATTTGATCCTTCTGCTAAATACTACTTGCGGCTGCTTCAATTCGTCGAGGTTGAATGATGCTTTAAATTTGGTACGTTTTTCCCCTTTTCGATTTATATTACCCTCGACTTTGATTCGAGTTCCTAATTGATTCTATGCACTGTGATATTACTTGAACTCGAATTCATACTTGATGGGTCTAGTTGTAGCTTTGCACTTGAAGTCTGTAGCTGTACTTGATTTCACTGTACACTGCTCGACTCAAAGTCTGGTTGCTTCATGTTGAATTGTATTGCATCGAGTTACATGTCTCCATGTTGCCTTGTTCATCTACTTGTATTTGCATGCTTGCTGCTGCTTTGCACATGCTTGATTCATGTATACTTGGTGCCTGGCCTATGTGAATTTGTTGGGCCGAGTTGTCCTGTTGCATTGCCTATGTGTGTGTGTGTGTGTGTGTGTGTGTGTATTTGTGTATGTATATATATCTGTGTGTGCGTGTGCGTACATATGTGTATATGTGGTAGTTACATTGTTGTTTCATTGTTTTACTTCAATCTGTGTTGTATGCATTTTGTGCTTGGTAGCATATTTAGCTCGGTTGTCTTGACCACATTTGTTTTATCTTTTTTACTTGAGTTCGTTGTACTTAGTTTGTTCATTGATATTGCTTTGGTGTTTGTTTCTTGATGCAGTCTTGGTCGACACTGAATTTTGAACATTTGGATTTTTGAGTTCATTTGCCTTGGTTTTCATGTGTGTGTGCAGTGGTGGTCTGTTGGCACTTGAATTTGGTCTGCACTTGTGTTGAATCCAGCTTAAAGCTCAGGTTTGACCTTGTGCTGATATCGTGATTTAATATTTATTTCACTTGAGTTGAACCCTACTTTTGATTTGGGTTTGACCTTTGTGCTCATGTGTCCCTGTAGATTTATCACGTGTATATCCGTGTGCACGGCCTTGTGGCATATATAGTAATGCACTGTGCATGTCACAAGCTGTTCGTGTATGATGAATTCAAATTTAAATGATGACGAACAACCCAAATAACTAAGGAATTTTTTTTTTCAAAATACATTTTATTTTACACTGCAAAAATATTTTCTTTTCAATTTTACTGCGTCAGTGTATATTTTTGCAGATTGCTCAGATGCTGGAATCAGACTGGAATAGTGTTGAAGAACAATTATGAGTGAATGAGTGATATGTAGTGAGGTGCAAATGTAAAGTGATGAATTGTGATGTAATCAAAATTGTATTGTAATCGAAGATTATGTATATATAGTGAGAGGTCAAATTTGTACAATTCAAAATTGTAATAAATATTTTTTTGAATAAGATATTCGTTTGAATTTAAATTCTATTTTATTTACTTTATTCAACAAATATTTATTTACTTATGTGAAAAATAAAGTAGTACATTAAAAAATACATTTAAATGAATATATATATGTGTGTGTGTGTGTGTGTGTGTGTGTGTGTGTGTGTTTATTATCATCAAACAAAAATCATATACTCGCATATTGAACAATAAGCATAATGATAAAGCGATAATATTCCCAAGTGAGAAGGGACAATTTAAAGTGTATGGTTACATCAAGTGATCTCTCAAAAGAGATAAAAATATTCATAAAACGCTAAATGTAGCAAGTCTCATATCATCGGCATATCACAAATCATCAATAATGGTTTAGGGAAAATTATAGCTCCTTAAAAGGAGAAATCCCAAATCTGCCATAACGGCAATCTCAAAAGAAACTCAAAGGAATCACCATCTCCAAATGCGCCACAAGACAAATATATCTCCAAATAGGAGATTAAAATCTCAAATATACGCCATATCGACAGTCTCAAATAAATGCCAGTGTAGGCAACTCAAATCTCAAAGATAGAACTCACAAGAGTTCAAATTCCCATAAGGTAATCGCCATATATATAACATCCCAAATGAATTAAATGGCCGATAATAAAAAGGCGATATGCTTGGAAAATCACAAACATTAGTGAAATCATCTCAAAAATATAGCACGTGCTTATGGCCGAAGCCCGCCAAGTGCTATTCTCTCAAAATAAGGTGCCATTTCTCTTAGAAAAACGTCCCGAAGGATAAATAAATACATCTCTTAGACAAACATCCCCAAGGGCAAATATGTCGCAATGGACAAATACGTCTCTTAGACAAACATCCCGAAGGACAAATGACCCAAAGGTTCAATACTGGCTAATACGTCTCTTAGAAAAATGTGTCACAAACTCTCGAATAGAAACCCGAACAATGCTAATGTATATCCCATACCACACGTTTACACTGAATAGTTTACTAACCGCTAGTAAATTTCACACTCAAATCAGTAAAAAGTTTACCTCATCTCATCGGTAAACTCGACCCAAAGGTCAAAACGATCAAACGAACAAGTCGGGAATTAACTGATAAGATAAATGCACATGTCCCATACCATGTATTTTACCAAACCATTTAACCCGCCTTCTCATTCACTTGAAATGTGCAAGAATGTGTAATTTATATATAAAATAATATACTTTGGAAAACAAGCTTTGAAAACCAATTTTCCAAATCAATTTGAAAACCATATTTGAAAATTTCCCTTATTATAGAGAAAATAGATTTTACACTCGAAAATACTTTAGGATATCATATAAAAATTATTTTGAAATACCCATTAATTTTAAAAATCATTTCAAAAAGATTTGGAGAAGACCATGCTCGAAAACGAATAAAAACAAGGAAAATGACGCAAATCGATATTCGAATTCAAATTCAAATTCAAATTAAATTCAAAATAATTTAAAATTTTAATTTCACAATATCCAAAGTTTGGCTAGTCATCATCAAATCATCTCGAAGTTTGAATCAAAACGAGTGAAAAACGGTCGCAATTCCAAGGCAAAATTCACGGAATATGCTACGAAAGTATACGAACACGAGGCCCCAACGCACATACATGGGCCAAGCTGGGGGTCGACCCAGCCTAGTGTCCAGGTCGATTGCCAGGTCGACTGCCTGGTTGACCTGCTTGTCGACCCAGGCACGGACTCTTCTCCAGGTTGTTTTCCAGCCTTGTATTGATTTTCCAGGGAGATTTTGACATGGCATATGACCATAATTTTAAAAAAATACAAAGAAGAAGTTCAACATGTAGGCTACCAAATGCAAGAAATCTGGTAGCATTTGTTGCCGAAATCATAAGATATAAGGGTTCAAAGATGCAACAAAAACTGATTACAAACAAGGCAAAAACCGGCTATAGAAAACTATAGACAGAAGCAAATTCTTTACAGATTCAAGCATTGGCACTTGTTTTGGCTAGTTTATGAGTGTATACAACTCACCTTGCTAATTTGTTGCAAAAGCTCGGATTTTTGATGAAAAGAGGAAGCTTTTCTTGAGATTACAAGCCTCATAGAAAGCAATCATAGAAAATGCAAAAAAATTTACAGTAAAAATTAGAAAACCATTTACTGTAAAAGAATTTGGTGATGAAATTCAGTAGTTTGGAGGGAATTACCTTAGATTTATCACTAGTTGCAAAAAGATTTGAATTTGGTGTGTTTTAATTGAGAAATTAGCTTGGATTTGAGAAATTATTTTTGTTTTTAGGCTGAAAGAGAAAGAGGATAATATGAAATGAACGTATAGCTAATCATTATTTCTCATTTCTCACTAGTCAAAGGTTAATGGGCCTAATTGGTTCAAAAATTAAAAGAAATAAATGGTTTAAGGTTTTAAACCAATACTTAACAATTTGATATGTATATATCACATATGTACATAAATAAAAGTGCATTTCTCTCAAGTTTCACCCAAGAAAAATGCAAAAAATTGTATACATATAAAATAAAACATTTTCTATCATTTAAAAAGATTAATTTATATTTTTAAAACATTTTTATTATTAGAATCCTTAAATAACAAAAATACACCGTTTACTCAAATAAATGAATAAAACATTGTTTTTAACTTCTAAAATTCCACAAAATTTATTTTATCACTTAGAAAAATATTTCAAACCATTTCAAAACATTATTTATAGGTAAAACTTATTTTTAATCTAATTTCTACCTTTTTATTTCAAAAAACCGCCTTTAAAATAAAATATTTTTCTTTAAAATTATTAAGAGAAGTAAATGGTCAATAATTGACAAAATTATTGCATATCTACTTAAAAAAACATATTCCATTTATTATCACTCCAAAAAAAAAAAGCTTCAAACTTTATTTTCTCAACTTGATTCCGATTTCATTGTTTATTCCAAATAAACAATTTAATTTCTCTAATTTTACTTTAATTTACAATATTAAATTATAATTATTATTATAATTTAATATTGAAAGGTAATATCCAAACCAGGGTTGTTACAAACTCCCCCTTGACATAATTGCGTCCTCGTAATTTCTAGGCGAGAATTTGTATTCAACTTATTAATTTCACTAATTAAAGGAAAAGGAAATAAGCATGAGATAAAAAGATATTCTCACCATTATTATGCGAGATCGAAAACCGATATAGGATCGCTCGATAAACTCTTTGGTTTCCCAAGTGTAGTCTTTAGGGTTAGTGGACCATTGAACTTTAACGAGCGGCACATCCTTGTTTCAAAGACATCCCACCACCAAAGCAAGTACGCGAATAGGCTGCTGCACAAAAAATAGGTCTGGTGAGATCTCAAGCTCTTGCAAATTAGGAGAATCGATACTAGAATTTGACCCTCGTAGACACTTCTAAAGCTGGGAGACGTGAAACACGTCATAAATGCCAGATAGATGAGCTAGAAGTGAAACTCTATAAGCCATAGGGCCAATACGTTAAGTAATAGGAAACGGTCCTATGAAGCAAGGAGCTAATTTTCCAGTCGTAAGAAACGCGTAACCCATTTCAAAGGAGAACACGAGTGAAGATGAGATCACTAATTGAGAACTCTAGAGGCTTCCTATGGTTGTCCACTTAGGATTTCTGGCAGCTTTGTGCCTCTTTCATTCTCTACCGAAATCTTCTCAGAAGAATCACGAATAGAATCCGGGCCTAGATAAGCTTCTTCCTAGATTCCAATCAACATGAAGGTGATCGACATAACTTTTCGTAATGGGCTTCGAAAGGGGCCATACCGATATTGGACTGAAAACTATTGTTGTAGGAGAATTCCACAAAAGATAGGTGATCCTCCCAACTACCACCGTAATCTACAATGCAAGCACGAAGAAGGTCCTCAAGAATATGATTCACCTGTTCAGTCTGTCCATCAGACTGTGGATGATATGTTGTGCTGAAGTTAAGCTTTGTTCCCAAATCTTGCTGAAGATTCTTCCAAAAATGAATCGTGAATAGCGGATCACGGTCACAAATAATCGAACTAGGAACACCGTGAAGGCTCATGATTTCTTTGATATATAACCTGGGCAAACGAGAACCAATCCTATTAGACTTAATAGGAATGAAATGAGCTGATTTGGTGAGGCGATCAACAATAACCCAAATGCTAAAATGGCCCGATCTCGAACGAGGTAGGCCGTCAATAAAATCCATGGAAATCTGATCCCATTTCCACAATAGGACCTCTAAAGGGTGAATGAGACCAGAAGGGCGTTGATGCTCGGCTTTGATAAGTTAACAAGTAATGAAATTACTCAGATAACTCACGACATGACGCTTCATGCCTTCCCAATAATAAAGGCTATGCATATCGGCAGGCATCTTACTACTGCCGAGATGAATGGTATACTTAGAACGATGATAGTCATCGAGAAGATAGTCATCTAGAATGTCATTCCTAATTGTAGAATCGGAAGGAACGACAAGACGATTCTTCTTACGAAGACGCCTATGAGAATCAATACTAAAATCCCGCAACTCCTCATCAAAGGACTTAGACTCACAAATCTGGATAAGGTGCAAAAGATTGGGATCACGCCTCTGAGCATCAGCAACACGATCAAGTAAACTGGGTCGAGCTTCCAAACTAAATAATAAAATAGGAGAATCAGAAGATGGAGCTCGATCATGAATATCATAAAGGGATAAGGTCTCAAGAACATCCCACTAGTCTAGCATCATAGAAACAACAATCGAATGTTTGAAACTAAGCACATCAGCAACGCGGTTACCCTTACCAAGGGTATACTGGATATCGAAGTCATAGGAGACAAGGAACTCGAGCCAACACCGTTGCCTCATATTGAGCTCCTTCCGAGTGAACAGATATTTCAAGGACTTATGATTTGTATGGAGAATGAAGTGCTCGCCTAATAGATAATGTCGTCAAATCTTCAAGGTGAAGACAATGGCGGCTAACTCGAGGTCATGAGTGGCATAGCAAACTTCATTCGGTCGTAGTTTCCTAGAAACAAAAGCAACTACCCGATCCTTCTGCATTAGCACAGCACCGATGCCACATCTACTAGCATCAGTGTAGACAACAAGATCATGATTCCTTTCGGGAACCACTAGAATATGAGCATTATTGAGAAGCTCCTTCAAATGCTGAAAAAAATCTTCTCAATTGGCGGACCAAATGAATCGAATGCCTTTCCGGGTAGGATGGTGAGAGGAAGCACAATGTGGGAAAAATCCTTGATGAAATAATCCACCAATCCAAGGAAGCTACGAATCTCATGAACATTCTCAGGCCTCTTCCAGTTTTGGATGGCTTTGATCTTCGAGGGATCGACCGAAATGCCTTCGGAAGAAATAACGTGGTCTAAGAACTTAATCTTATTCTCCTAGAAGTGGCACTTGGAGAATTTGTCTTCAAATTGATGATGACGAAGAGTAATCAAGGCAATTCTCACGTGATTAGCAAGCTCGGCTTCAGACTTCGAATAGATAAGGATATCGTTGATGAACATAAGGATGAACTTATCGATATATTCCCGGAATACTCTATTCATAAGATCGACAAAGAAAGTAGGAGCATTCGTCAAACCGGATGGCATAACAAGCCACTTATAAGATCCATATCGAGTGCGGAAAGCTGTAAGAGGTATGCTATCTTTCGCAACTCGTAGCTGATGGAAACCAGTGGCAAGGTCGAGCTGAGAGAAGACCATAGCATCACTCAATTGATCGAACATATCGTCGATCCTAGGTAACAGATACCTACTCTTAATGGTCAACTCATTAAGCTTGCAATAGTCGATGCAAAGCTTAAGAGTTCCGTCAGACTTCTTCACAAAGACGAACGCGACACCCCACGGTGAAAAGCTAGACCGAGTCAACTACTTGGACCAAAGCTCTAAAAGCTGTTTCTTGAGTTCCTCATTTTCCTTTGTAGACATCCTCATGGGAGGACAACTAACTGGCTGTGCATCTGGAATGAGATCAAGGTGGAACTCAGTCGCTCGCTTGGGTGGCAAACCCGAAACAGGCTCAAACACATCAGAAAAATCAGAAACAATAGGTATATGAGATATATCATCATCTCGTTAGTCTAGAGAATATAAAGATCCTTCGAAATTATCCACATTCCGAAGAAAAAGTGATAGCTGAGCAGACGAATCTGGATGTCAAAGATATAAAACTCTCTCAGAACAAATAATCCTGGCATCGTATCGCACTAGCTAGTCCATACCCAAAATCATATCAAAACCCAAGTAGGAAATAATGTGCAGATTCGCACGGAAAGAAAAGCCGCACAAAACAATCTCAACATCCTTACAAAGAAAGCTAAGGGTTGTACATCCCCCGATAGGATTCGCAATCCTCAATGAAGTAATAAAGCATGAAACATCTAAAGAAATAGCATCAACGAGCTCATTTGATACGAATGAATGCGACACACCCTTTTCGAAGTGAACTTGAATAGAATGATCATGGAATAAAATAGAGCCTTCAAGGATAGAAGGAGACGTACCTCTGCACTGAGAAGAACATCCAAAAGCATTCACTACATTTAGTTTGCCAGATAGGTTATTCGAAGCAATAGGACAAAAGGCAACTCGATGACCCTCCTCCTTGCAATAGCGGCAAATAATAGGCTTAGGGCAGTCACGGATAATATGGTTAGAAGAACCACAATTGAAACGCCCCTTCCGAGTAGGAGGTGCTCCACTAGGCTGAGAACTAGGACCAACAAACTTCTTCTTCTTCTGAGGAAAAGACTTTGGCTTATGATATGGGAACTTCTTCTTATTGGGGTTCTTGTGAACCTCAGCCTCATCACCACTATTGCACCCCTTATCGATGGCTTCGAGATGAAGCGTCGAGTTAACCAACTCCTCGAAAGAAAGCTTGAGCTAGAGCATCAAAGACTTCTTGAGATACTTCTTAAAACCAGAGATAAACTTCAGATTCTTCTTATAAGGAGTGTTAATGTATTCAAGGCCATACTTAAATAAGGCCTCCAATGATGAAACATAATCAGAATATCAGGACTTTCCTTGCTTCAACTCGAGGAAGTGACAGGGCGGTAAAGATTTCTCAGATTCAGGAACGAACTTGAACTCGAATCATTCTCGAAATTGAGTCCAAGAAAGAGTAGACTCATCGAGCTCGGTTATGAGAAGCTTGCACCAGTCGAGAGCACGCTCTTGTAGCATACTGGATGCCACAAGAACTCAATGATGGTCATAAAGATCCATGCGAAAGAAGATGCGCTCGCACGTGCGAATCCAAGCTTGGACCTCTAGAACGGACCTGGAGCCTTTGAACGGGTTTTTCCGAGATCATTATGATGTACAAATTGTAGTAAGTTACCAATAGCAACCTTTCTTCTTTACTTTAATAAACAGGAAGGTACATTTTGATTACAATAAATTCAATAATACGATTGTTTGTTATTAATATTATTACTATTATTTTTTATAGCTGAAGTTATCCTCAAGAATGTTAACTTTAAATTATGATAAGGAATATAATATTCAATCCTTGATATATTCAAATTATGTCAACTACCGTTAAAAAGAATTTTTTACTTTAAATTATTGTTGGAAATATCTTTGATAAATTGTAACTAGTAGATTACACATTCATAATTTAAAATGTTTTTGTTATTTTAATAATTATCATTGAAAATATTTTTAATAAATTATTTCGATGATTTAATTACGATAATAGTATTAGTTCCGTATTAGAGTCTTGGTTTTGCAATTGGTTTAGGTACCAAAACCCCTAGGACTTAGCCTGATTGTATTCGGTGAACTTTTTATTTTTCCATATGAAGGCATTATATATATATATATATATATATATATATATATATATATATATATATATATATAAGGCTGTACGAAAATACCAACAATGGAAGCACGTGTAATTCTCTATCCTATCAGTATAATGTAATTCTCCATCCTAACATTATTGCTTTTATTTTCTGTTTAAGGTGTCAATTAGGCATGTATATATTCATGTTTTTAAATGTAATAAGGTTGTAACAAAAAAATTCAGTATTTTACAAAGCAAAAACATAGATTCTGTAAGAAACAAGAAAAGAAATTACAAGATATAACAACTTGCAGTACATATGCATTAGAATAAAAATCATTTATGACAGCACAAAGGCAAAACATTCAGATGCTAATTGTTGTTGTCTTTTCCTAAAAAACTAAACAAAACACAAGACAACGCAGTATTAAGTACTCTCCAATAAACCTGTGAGACTGCCTGAGTACCTCCTTTGTTTTCATTCATCGCTCAAAACATTTCAATCTTCTACCCCCAAATAGCAAACCCTAAATATCAAACTACACCTCTAAACCAATTTTGTCACTGGCATCTGTAAATTTTTCCAAACATTAAGAATTGCAACTCCATCAAAACTATTTAGCACACGAATACCATGATTTCATTAACTTACTCCAGTCAATTTACACGATTTTAGGAATCAATCTCGCACCCATATTTCATTACCACATCATCATGACTTCACGATCCATACTTTAACCAGTTTATTAACCCGCATCTACCTGCCCTTACATCTGATAAAATTGAAACCTCGCATCAATAACCTACCCAATGCCCTTATCTGCTATTTGTTGCCCATATTCCAACTGCAACCCACTACCACATTAGGTTCTGATTTTTCAAGGTAAAAGCTGATAGGTGGGTTGTTTGTTTTATTTGAGATTTGTTTTGGAATTATGTCATTGGAATAACAAGGTATATTGATATGTTATTTGAATGATGTGCATTGATTATTCTAGATTGATATATGGTTACTGTGAGCAATATGAGGTATTATGCTGCTGATTAAAAGGAGACTTCTTTATTATTCATTCGAATTTTTATGCAGCTTAGCAATGGTCTGTAAGAGTGAAATAGTGGAGATCGAATCCTAAAATAGAACAATGATAATATGAGATTTTTTCTTCCATTTATATTTTTGAGATTGTTATTTTTAGCGTAGCAATTGATCAGGGCAATTTTGATTAAACATATAAAAAACAAGAACGAGTTAGAGGTCCCTATTTTTGATGATGTTACAAGAAAAGTCCCTGTATATACAAGTATGTAAATTTAGTCCCTATTTTTTGAAAAATAGAAAATGCAAGGTGCTTTGCACTTTTCTGACAGAAAATGCAACCTAACTTGCAACCTTTATCAGAAAAGCGCAAGCTAGTTTGCGCTTTTTTATTTTGAATTTTTTTTAAAAATTTTGAAATTTTCAAAAAAAAATTAAATTTTTGAAAAGCGCAAGTTAACTTGCATTTTTATCAGAAAAGCACAAGATAGTTTGCGCTTTCTGATTTACAAAAAACAGGGACTTAATTTACATACTTATTATCATAGGAACTTTTCATACAACAACATTGAAAATAGAGACCTTTGGTGCAAAGCCCCTATAAAAAATCTATGTTCCATCTCTAAAGTTATAATTTAATTTATATCAGCTAAAACTACATATATAATGAAACATAGAAATAGTTTCATATTTTTATGACTGGGTTCACATAATTGCCTTTAAAAGTTGAAACTAGCTCATAGTTTAAATTTATCTGCTTTGCTAAACTAATAGTATTTTAGTGTAACAATCGAATTTTCGACCTCCAATGTCGACACTAATACATCCGTTGTATTCACGTGCCGAGCATCCAAGTACCAGAAAGACAAAACATTGAGGCAAAACAAAAGGAAGAGAAGAAAATAGAACAAGAATGTGACGCCCCACCTCTATTCACATTAGCCAAGAACATTACAGAGTAATGTCGTCAACTAGCACGAAGAGTAAGGCTGTTGAGGAGCGACCATCTGTGTAATTGCTTTGTACGAGTACCAATATGTCAGATAGTATTACATGTTTTAGTTTCAAGAGGAAATCTGACATATCAATTAGAAATTCAAAAGTACTACACAGTGGTTGTGTGATATTCGAAAACATATATAAAATAAGCATAACACGAATCAGTCACAGATATCCATATCACTAAGGCGGAAACAGATATGAAAACATCACATAGAAGTGTACATCAAAGTAGTGGTCATACAAGATCCACTACATTCCAAAAGAATAGGTATAAGTGCAAGATAAAAGAATATGTATACATCAAGGAGTCTCTATATCGAATGTATAAAAACAAAAAAACTACTGAGCTAAAGTATTTAGCTAATAGTCAGAAGCTAGTCCCTGCTAAGAAGTCAAGAGGAAGCACCTAAAACACCTCAGTCTGACCCGAGTATTATTTACGAAGAAAAATAATAAATGGATCGGTCGAGCTATAAATATCATATAAGATGAGATAGGATAAGAGATATGACAAAAATATATAATAACATAATGTCATACCGTGATAAGTATATATTTGATAATAACGAAAGTAATATCAAATCTCCTTAAATATCCAAAAAAAATATCACATTCTTTAGCTTATTCACCAAACCTCAAATATTGACAAAACATATCAATGCCAATTACAAAAATTAGCGAAACATAGATTCCAGAAATCATCAATAGAAATCCAGAAATCACAAAAGGGAGGAGGCCTATCACAAACGGGAGCATGAAAATTCACCAACACGTGTATCAAAAACGGAATGTTATTCCATGATTGCTAACCATCAAATTTGAGCCGAGGCTTTACAAACGGCCCAATGACCATGGGTCGCTACCCCACCAATTTTGAGCCGAAACTCCACAAACGAGGTTTAGTCCCCCCACGCAGACAAAGAGACATCACACGTCTCTAGTCTAAATCGCAAAATGATTATCATTGATCGATAAGTGTAAATTACATTAAGCTAGTAAATAAAGGAGTTAGGCTTCATGTCCCATAACAACTGGCTTAACTTAAATATATACAAACAAATTGTAGATTTCCACTCGAAAATTGTCAGGAGATTTCAATAGAACAAGTCCAAAAATTAAGCGACGAAGTAAACGCAAGTGTTTCATACCACTTGTTTTGCTAAGCCGTTGAATTAGATTTCTCATACGAATGAGGTACATGTTTGTATATACTAATAGATTCGAAAACGGTTTTAAAAACGAGCTTTGTATTAAAATAGTGTTGGAATCGTTTTTTTGTGAAAGAGTTTAAATATTTACTACTAGTATAAAAACCTTTGTATTTTAAAGTGACAAATCACAGAAATGATTGTAAAAACAATCTATCATAAAAAAACCACATTCGACGACGTGAATTAAAATGATAAAAATCGATATCAAACCTACCAAATGGATATTCCCAAAAATCTAGAAAAGAAGTCATCAAAGTCGATAATAAACGACAATAATTAATTAGAAATCCACACAAAATAGGCGAAATATGCAAAATCCAACGGGACCAAACATTTGATTGGATTGGCCAGACGTATGACTTGGGGTTCGGGCAATTTATTTTCCCTTTCCCCATTTTCTTTTTAATGCCAGAGACCTTCCAGATGTCTGGTATAGCGTAACCAGGCATCTGGTCATGGGTTCGACCGTTTTTCTTCTTCTGCCATATCTTTTTTTTGTTCTGGTACCCTAACCGGACGTCTAAGTTCTTCAACCAGACGTCTGGTTGCCTGTACTGGGCACAAGTTTAACTAGGCCATTAATAGCCAAATCGATTCGGAAGCGATCGTACGAGCAACAAAGACTAGGGATTTATTCTAAGCGACAACCTAGCCTTATAGGCTCTTCGATACACCCCAAATAACATGTCCAAATATCCAAGATAGGATTTTTAAAGATTTTGACATCAAAATTGAAAAATTCGTGAAATCAATTCAAATCAAAGCAAACGAACATGAAATAGATGTTAGAAATTCATACCTAACAACAATGAAATCTATAGACATAGATGTGAGTTCAAGAACTCACCTTTAAAACTCAAAAACAACGAATGAGAAGCTCTAAAACAAGGCAACATCAATTCCTCTTTAATACACCTCTAGAATCTTCAGTCTATTATCAAAGGTGAAGTTTTTCCTAAGTTAGGTTATAGAAATTTCTAAAAATTGAAGAGAGATTGAGATGGAGAAGATGAAGAGGATGCTTACCTAAGCTTCTCTTTAATTTTAGAGCAAGAACTTGAATTTCCTAAGAGAACTAGGACTTAGGAATTTCTAATCTTCTCTCTTTTCCTCCATTTTTTCTTCTGCTTGTATGTTAGGAAATGTTTTGAATGAATGAAGAGGAGTGGAGTGAAAGTTGTTATTGTAGTGGAGTTGGACTCTTTGTTAGGTTAGTGGGCTGAAACCCAAAGCCCAAAGCCCAAAATGAAAATATCAAAATTCTAATCAACTCCAAATATATCGATGTTTATACTCAAAAAGGTCGCAAACGACGTTTTGAACTCAATGGAAGTGGTCCTGAGTCTGGGATTGACCATTTACAGAAAGTCACATTTCAGGATTTAAACTCAACTAACGATGTTATATTTAAACAAAACATTTAAATATATAATCGTAAAATATACGGTTTTTACAGACTTCCCTCCTTAAATAAATTGCATCCTCGCAACACTTAAGAAGAAAATAAAGAGTAACAACCACATAAAGGCATACAACACAAAAGAAAATTTTAAGTGAGAAGTTCATCTTAAGAAACACGAGAGAGTAAGTACGGATGTGTTCGCTCGATAAATCCTCTGGATTCCCAAGAGCAATCCTTAGGATTTAAGGACCATTGAATTTTCACAAGTGGAACATCTTTATTTCGACGGCGTTTAACCTCCGTAGCAATGATGTGAATAGGATGTTGCTCATAAGTCAAATTAGGTCAAACTTCAATTTCTTCGATAACATCGGGCTCGAGAATAGAATCAGAATCTCTAAGGCATTTCCGTAGTTGAGAAATATGGTATACATCATGAATAGAAAAAAATTGAGCAGGTAATAAAAGACGATAAGCCACGGAACCAATGCGTTCGGTGATGAGAAATAGGCCAATATATCGAGGTATCAATTTTCCCGATCAACTAAAACGCACAACACCCATCGTAGGTGAAACACGAGTGAACACCAAATTTCCCACAGAAAATTATAAATTCCTTCTTTGGTTAACGGCATATGATTTTTGTCTACTTTGAGCTTTACTCATCCTATGACGAATAAGATCAATCTTTTCTGTGGCATCGTGAATAAAATCCGGACCTAAAACCAACTTCTCACCGGCTTTAAGCCAACACGAAGGAGATCAGCATGGTCTTCTAAAGAGTGCCTCGAAAGGTGCCATACTAATACAAGATTGGAAGCTATTATTATAAGAAAAATAAACAAGAGAAATATGATCTTCCCAACCTCTACCAAAATCAAGAACACATGCACGAAGAAGATATTCAAAAGTTTGATTCACATGCTCTGTTTGTCCATCGGACCGAGGATGATAAGCGGTGCTAAAATTAAGCTTTGTTCCCAAAGCTTTTTAAAGAAATTTCCAAAATCCACTAGTAAATAATGGATCAAATTGCTAACAATAGAAATAAGAACTCCATGCAATTTAACAATTTCTTTAACATAGAGTTTGGCCATAAGAGGTACGGCCCATTAGACCGAACGGGAGTAAAATGAATGGATTTTATAAGTCTATATACACCCATGAACTATCATGACCCGAACGATAACGGGGAAGACCGTCAATAAAGTCCATGGAAATTTGATCCACTTCCAAATGGGAATGTGTAAAGGTTGCAATAGCCCACCGGGCCTTTGATGCTCGGCCTTTATGAGTTGGCAAGTCATGCAATGCTTAATAAAGTTAGCAATATCATATTTCATTCCATCCCAATAATAATGTCGTTTCATGCCTGTGCACATTTTACTACTACCGGGATGAATGGTAAATTTAGAACAATGAGAATATTTTGAAATGTCTTTATGAAGATCATTAATATTTGGCACAATAAGTCTGTCAAATTTTTGAATGCCTCCGCGATCATTAATATCAAAGTCTTCCAAACCATCAACCTTATTTTGATCCCTACAACTTTGGCAAAGAAGAGCCAATTTGGGATCTTGCTTTTGAGCTACAAGGATGCAGTCCAAAAGAGAAGGATGAGCCTCAACGCTACATATAACAAGAGATAAACATAATCGGATTCACGATCTTGAATCTCACATGTGGAGAAAGTTTAGAGATCATTACATTCGGATATCATCATGGAAACAACCACTTGTTGCTTACGACTAAGGGAACCGGCAACACGATTTCCCTTTCCGGGAGTATAGAGAATATCAAGATAATAAGATGCATGAAATTCGAGCCAACATTGTTGACGCAAATTAAGTTCCTTTTGAGAGAACAAATACTTCAAAGATTTGTGATCGGTGTAGAGAACAAATTTCTCTCGCAAAAGATAATTACGTCAAATTCTAAAAGCGAAAAAATGGCCGCGAGCACTAAATCATGAGCAGCATATCTAATCTCGGCAGGCTTTAATTGTCTAGAAGCTTAAGCGATAACATGTTCCCTTTTGCATGAGAACGGCACCCAAACCAATACAATTGGCATTGGTACAAACAGTGAAGTTTTGGTTCCCTTAGAGAATCACAAGAATGGGAGCATCGAAAAGGAGTTCTTTTAATTTCTAAAAAGCAGCCTCTATGCTAAATCATTTATTTTATGATCCTCTTTCCCGAAAAGCTAAGACATTCAAAATTATAATTAACTTTATGTAATCATCTTTTAGAATAACTTACTTAACAAGTCAATTTACCGTGTCTGACTGTCTTATCATAGCATTTAGGAGACTCCTACTGATAACGTTGATCAGATGCATCGACCAGAATTCTTAAAGCACTTAATGGGAAATACAACACAAAATCATCTTCTATATGATAAAAATATCTCTTAAAATTTTTACGAATATTCTTTGTTCGTTTTAAGAACAAAATCCAATTATACTTATAAACATATCTTATTAGAAAGATTTGCAATTTTAAATTGCTGTTTTCACCCATAATCAGTAAATATAAGGATGGATTCATCGAGATACTCACAGAATACTCGATTCATAAGATGGATGAAATAAGCTGGAGGGTTCGTCAAACCAAACAGCATAACAAGCCATTCATAAGAATCATAATGAGTGCGAAACGTGATTGGTGGAATGCTATTTTCCGCAACTCATAACTAATGAAAACTGGTGGCAAAGTCGAACTGAAATGATCTTAGCACCACTCAATAGATTGCTTAGGTAATAATCCTAAGACAGGCTCAAAGAAGTCGGGAAATTCACGAATTACTTAAATGAGGGAAATAACATCTTCCTCATCATGTGTATTTAAAGAATAAAATGATGCCACCGAATTGGAATTGAAATCATTAAGAAAAATAAAAAACTTTCTTAATAGATCGAGAATGTTGAAGATGGATAGTCCTCTCGGGACATAGGATTTGGGCTTCATAATGATTAAGCCAATCCTTTCCCAAAAATCAATTTCGAAGCTTAAGTAGCATATAACATGCAAATTGGATCGGGAAGCACAATTACATAAAATAATCTCCACATCTTACAAAGTAAACTAAGTGTCGCGGATCCACCAACCGGATTCGCAATTCTCAGTGAAATCATCAAGCCTATAGCATTTAAATACAAAGCATCAACAAGTTTTTTTGATATAAAAGAGTGAGATGCACCTGTATCAAAAAAACACGAATAGAAAGATCACGAAATCAAATAATGCCATCAAAGACTGAATGAAAAACACCTTGACCAAGAGAAGGGTTACTAGGGGCTTGCACAAGATTCAGATTTCCCTCCTTCCTACTTTGAAGTATGGGACATGTAGATATATGATGACCCGAATTTTTGCAATAGCGACAATAAAGGGGTTTCAGACACTTATTTGCATAATGGTCCTTAGAATTACAATTGTAGCATTGTCCACGACTAGAGGTAGGAGTCTTTGCTACCGAAGTTGTCTGCTTCCCTTTCTTGTTGGGATTAGGGCTTTTGAACATAATTTGCCTCTTCTTATTGTTATTGAGGCTCTTTTTGGAGCTTCCAACATCACTATCACTTCCTTTATCGGCCTCTTCTAATCGAAGAGTGATATCTACAAGATGATTGAAAGGAACTTCTAGTTTTAGAGGTAAAACCTTTTTGGGGTTCTTATTCAAAGCATTAGTAAACCTTTGATTCTTTACTAGATCCAAAAGTTGTTGGGCAGACACGAATACGCCGTCCAGAGGAGTAGTACTGGATTGAACGACGCTGGGATGGCCAGGTCTAACCATTTCTCTTCTTTAAGAAAGAAAGAAGAGGAAAAACGTTATTCTCAGAATGAAAATCAAACAAACTTGATAGATAAAAAAAGGCATCATAAAAGAAATAGGATAGAACAGGTCTTATGACTCGAATTAAATCCTAAGGCACTGTTCCTAAGAGAGACTAAGGACAATGATCCTTGCTTAATTATTCTACATTGTTCTGAAGTTTGGCTCTGATACCAAGCTTTGACACCTCACCTCTATACTCGCACTAGCCAAGACACTACAAAGTACTACCGTCGACTTGCACAAAAAATGAGGTTGTTGAGGAGCGACCATCTATGTAATTGCTTTGTGCAAGTACCGATATGTCAGATAATATTACATGCATTTTGTTTCAAGAGGAAATCTAACGTATCAATTACAAACTCAAAAGTACTACGCAGTGGTTATGGGATCTTAGAAAAAAATATAATATAAGCATAACACAAATCAGTCACAAATATTCATATCACTAAGGCGGAAATAGATATGAATATATCACATAGATGTGTACATCAAAGTAGTGGTCATACAAGATCCACTACATTGCAAAAGAATAGTACAAGTGCAAGACAAAAGAATATGTATACATCAAGGAGTCTCTATCTCGAATGTATAAAAACAAAAAAAACTACCGAGCTAAAATAGTTAGCCAAAAGTCAGAAGCTAGTCCCTGCTAAGAAGTTAAGAGGAAGCACTTGGAACACCTCGGTCTGCCCCGAGTATTTTTTAAGACGAAAAATAATAAACGGATCAGTCTAGCTATAAATATCATATAAGATGAGATAGGATAAGAGATATGACAAAAATATATGATAATAATAATGTCATACTGTGACTAGTATATATTTGATAACAACGAAAATCATATAATATATCAAATCTCCTCAAATATCAAAATAGATTATCACATTCTTTAGCTTATTCACCAGACCTCAAAGATTGAGAAAACATATCAATGCAAATCAGAAAAATTGGATAAACACAAATTCCAGACATTATCATTTAGAAATGCAGAAATCAAAAAAGGGAGGAGGCCTATCACAAACGGGAGCATGAAAATTCATCAACACGTTTATCACAAATGGAATGCTATTACATGGTCGCTAACCATCAAATTTGAGCCGAGGCTCCACAAACGCCCCGAAGACCATGGGTCGCTACCCCACTAATTTTGAGCCATAACTCCGCAAATGACGTTTAGTCCCCCATGTGGACAAAGAGACATCGCATACCGCTAGACTAAATCACAAAATGATCATCATTGATCGGTAAGTGTAAATTACACTAAGCTAGTAAATAAACGAGTTAGCCTTTATGTCCTATAACCTCTGTCTTAACTTAAATATTTATGAACAAATTGTTGATTTTCACTTGAAATTTGTCACGATATTTCTATCGAACAAGTCGAAAAATTAACCGACGAAGTAAACACAAGCGTTTTCATACCACTTGTTTTGCTAGGCCATTTAATTAGATTTCTCATGCGAATGAGGTAAAAGTTTGTATATACTAATAGATTGGAAAACGGTTTTAAAAACAAGTTTTGTATTAAAATAGTATTAGAATCAGTTTTTGTGAAAGAGTTTAAATATTTATTACTAGCATCAAAACCTTTGTATTTTAAAGTAACAAATCACAGAAACGATTGTAAAAACATTCTATCACAAAAAAATCCACATTCGACGATGTGAATTAAAACGATAAAAATCGATATCAAATCCATCAAGTGTATATTCCCAAAAATCCAAAAAAAGAAGTCATCAAAGTCGATAATAAACGACAACAATTAATCGGATCAATACAAATCGATTAAAAATCGGAAATCCACACAAAACAGGCGAAATAGGCAAAATCCAATAGGACCAGACGTCTGGTTGGATTGGCCAGACGTCTGACCCTAGGTTCAGGGAATTTATTTTCCCTTCCCTCATTTTCTTTTTAATGCCAAAGACCTTCCAAACGTCCAATATAGCGTAACCAGACGTCTGGTCAAGGGTTCGGCCGTTTTTCTTCTTCTGCCATATCTTTTTTTTATTTTGGTGCCCAAATCAGACGTCTAAGTTCTTCAACCATACGTCCGGTTACATGTACTAGGCACTAGTTTGCCTAGGCCATTAATGGCAAAATCGATTCGGAAGCGATCGTATGAGCAACGGAGACTAAGGATTTATGTCAAGCGACAACCTAGCATTATAGGCTCTTTGATACACCCCAAACAACATGTCCAAACATCCAAGATAGGATTTTTTTTTTTAAATATTTTGACTTTAAAACACCAAAATTGGAAAATTCACCAAATCAATTCAAATCAAAGCAAATGAACATAAAATAGATATTAGATATTCATATCGAACAACAATGAAAGTTATAGACGTAGATGTGAGTTCAAGAACCCACCTTTAAAACTCAAAAACAATGAATGAGAAGCTCTAAAACAAGGCAAGATCAATTCCTCTTCAATACACCTCTAGAATCTTCAATCTATTATCAAAGGAATTTTTTCTAAGTTAGGTTATAGGAATTTCTAAAAATTGAAGAGAGATTGAGACGGAGAAGATCAAGAGGATGCTTACCTAAGCTTCTCTGTGATTTTAGAGCAAGAACTTGAATTTCGTAAGAGAACTATGGCTTAGGATATTTTAATCTTCTTCTTTTCCTCCATTTTTCCTTTTTCTTCAGTGTTAGGAAATGTTATGAATGAATGAAGAGGAGTGGAGTGGGAGTTGTTATTATAGAGGAGTTGGATTCTTTGTTAGGTTAGTGGGCTGAAACCCAAACCCAAAATGAAAATATCAAAATTCTAATCAACTCCAAACATATTGATGTTTATACTCAAATAGGTCGCAAACGCCATTTTGGGCTCAATGGATGTGGTCCCGAGTCCGGATTCGACCATTCATAGAAAGTCACATTTTGTACTTTAAATTCAACTAACGATGCTATATTTAAATAAAACATTTAAATATATAATCGTAAAATATGCGGGTTGTTACAAAGAAGAAGATAATAAAAGCATATAATCTCACAATGAAACGATAACACATAATATCAGAATGATACTTTTACAAAGAAAATTCTATATGTACAATAATCCGAGCACACTAACCTATTATCAACCTGGATAGTTATTACTACTTATCATTACACTTGCTGATAAATATAAACAATGTAATGGAGCGGAAAATGAGAAAATACGGTATGTAATCATCCAACCCCTCTCTAAGAGTCCCAATGAACATCAACAAAATCTATAAATATACACGGGGCTGACCCGAGCATCATAAGAAAAATAACACCCAAATCAATCTAGTAAACCAACATAAGAAACTCAAGTCATTTTAATTATTTAATGTTATAAAAACTTCTAAAATAAAGGTATCTCATAAGACCACTCCGCAAATAAACACGGACGGGTGGTTACCTTACGATAACCAAACCATTTCTATTAAAAAATCCAATAATATTATAATAGTGTCTACGGTTTCAAATAAATATTAATCATAGATGAAATGGTTAAATTAGTCACATTTAACAACATATTAGGTATACAAATAAAATCGCTAAGGCACGTTCATATAAATGGATTTTTCACGAAGACCTCCTTAATAAACTAAGTCTGATCACCTATGACGAGCAACAAAACTACTTTTCGAGTACCGTATATCTCTAGATAAAATGTACGATAAGGTAAACACAACTGGGCCATCATCTGAACATTCTTGTGAACAATGTGTACTAAGTATTATCTACTCCCTGTGCGCAACATATCGATAAGTATACTATAGATATGGAGTTGATGTACTCCTCATGGGTCAACTAAACACCAGGATCATGCAGCGTACTCCGTATTTAGTCATTTTTCAATGACGAGGCTATGTCCGGCATCTTTACACAAGTCCCCAATACTCGATCATATAATCATTCCTACATGGATTTCATTATCTCTATAGATTTTGAAACACGCATGGATTCCATCATTACCTCCAAAACATAGAACCCGTACCTCAATCTTGAAGTGGTTTTAGATAAGTAGAACACTTACCGATCTCGGTTTCTCTAAGATTGAATCGATGAATTTGGTCTTTTTCAACAATAATGTGAATGATCGCATAAGGGAACTGATTCGCATATACTTTCTGTAAGCAAGTAATTATACATGAATTATCAATTCATTCAAAGTATGATTAAGTCACATAAACAACTTTTAATCCCTTTTAAAGTAATTTATCCTTTATTGAGCTAAAACTCTTTCATTTAGTAAAACACATTTTTACCAAATCAAACTTCTATTATAAATTAAGACTTCCTTTATTAATCAATAATATTAATCAATTAAAACCTTCTTTATAAACTTGTTTATATGTATGTGTGTGTATATATATAATTTCTCTTTATAAAAGATATATACTTAGTTTTTACTATTTCAATATTCATTTCTACATTTTCAATACTTTCGTATACTTATCTCAATGGTATAAGTATGTTCAAAATTACTTAATAAGTTTTACTTAATTTAAAACATATCAAAGGGGTTAAAAACAAAAACTACTGAAACATTGTTACTATAAACTCCTTCTCTTTGTAAATTAGACATATAACATTTTCTATCTTTTTATGAAAGATTTCAATATTTGTTATTATCTTTATAAATTCCATTATTTAAGTTCTAATTATATTTATAACATTTTTCTGCTTAAAAATATAATTCGAGGGTTTAAAAACAAATATTACTAAAACACTATTTACAACAACCTAAAACATTTCTCATTTAATCATTTTCTTTAAAACATTTGTTTTAAATGTTTAATTACATTTCTAAGGGTTTAAGAAAAGTGTTGTTTAAAACATTGTCACGACAAACCCAAAACATTTCATACTTTTAAAAACATTTCTTTTAAGGAAAATATTTAATTATAAATATCTTATTATATCCCTAAGTATTATTAATAATAAGGGTTAAAAACATTGTTTACAACAACCTAAAACCTTTTACTAATCCATTATTAACTTTAAAACATTTATGTTAATGATTAGTACATGTCCACAATTATTAATTAAGATAATACACTTTTAATTAAATTCACTAAACCATTTACTTTAACTTAAGTTTTAATACCAAATCTCTTTTATTATGTTTATAAAATACATAATTTAATATTTAAAACTTATATACATATATATATATATAGGAATGCCTTTTAAATACTTGCTAATAATTTAAATACTTTTACAACAACTTCAATTGATATATATATATATATATATATGTCTACTCACTTGTTTATAAGGTAAAATATTTAATAATAGAATAATTCAAAAGGATATTATATTACATAAATTTCTATTTACATTAACATAATATTCATCTAATTTTCTAAAAACTATATATACTTAGAAATACTTTAAAAACTATTAGAACATGATTTAAAACATTATGTTAAATATTATTTAAAAATACTTATTTTATAGTTTATACAAAATCCATAAAAGCATGTTTTATAATATAAAACCATTTACTTTGAAATTTAGAAATAATTATAAAACACTTTCAAACTTCAAAGCTTCTTTTAAAAGATTTAGGAAAATATCCAAAATCAAAGTCCTTTATACTTTGCTAATAAACAAAGGATTTCAACTCAACTTTGTTTCCCTATATCTATAATTTCCCCAAACTATCCATTTATGTCCAACACGCCAAAACGTGTGTAAGACAAACTTATATATATATATCCTCAATATATCACATCTTATCCAATTTAATACATTTTGAATATTAGGGATATGACAGCACGTTTATAAAGACCACAATGCTTTAAACGTTCACAATATAATTTCCAACCGAATCAAATAGCAATATCAAACATGTAAACAAGGTCGTGCCATGATACATGTTATAGGGGATTTATAAGAGAGATTACATTACATATATTATTGCTGTTTACTTTTATAAGCAACAAGAGGTTCAAATATAATAACTTGCATTGTTATCAATTTTATTTTTATTTTTCACAACAAACAATTTCAAAACAACAAACAAATAATTGGTGAGAAAATCTCACTCAAGCTCCAGCTAACGCTTAAGCACTTCCAATTTTTTCAATCGATTTTGATTAATATTCCTATAAGCTCCGAACTCGATGAATCTAACTCGAATGCGTAGATATCATCGCTACGAGTACAACACAACTGACCACATTCAAATTTCCTTTATGGACAAGATTCGAATATTACAACATCTAGAGATTAATTAATTTTAATTAACTTTAAATTAATTTGGTTTATTTCGTTAATTACCTTAGCTCGAAAAAACCCAGGCCGCATGATTTTTTTATCCTGGTCGCAACTTCCTCCGATGCCGCCATCACCGTTGACCTTCTAACACCGCTGAATCACCACCAAGCATCGCCTCTACCAAGGCGAGGCCATTGCCACTAGCCCCGCCTCCTCTCATCGCCTATAGCTCGAGATCGATCCCTAGGTTGCTCCTACATTCAACTGGACTTTGTCGCCACCTCGGTCCACCATGAACCCATTCACCACCACCGCTGAGTTCCTCTGGCCACGCCGCACAACTTCCATGTTGAACATTCCCCTAATTCGACCCCTAGTAGCCAGAGAATTTTCAGCCGTTGGATCATGATGGCTAGGGTTAAGGTTTTAGGGCAAATGAGAGAAGTGAGGTCCTTATATAGAAAATTTAACAACACCATTCACTCCTAAAAATATCAACTCCAAACGAATCGTGCTCACTAGCGTTCCTAGCTTATTATCGCTATTCCAAACATAATGGAACTACTATCGGGACCTAATTCCATCATATATAGAAGTTAACTTTTTATATCAAATTACATTTTATTTTAATTCCTAAAAGTAATCGCTACGTGTTTCGAGCTCACACAACCACACAATAGGTCTGATCGTCATTAAACTCATCGACCTACAATTATTTTTTATTCCGGATCAAACGGTACCGGTTTCATCAAAATCCAAGATAGTGCCCCGGAATGATAATTTCATGTTAATTAAAACAAATTATTATTAAAACCAAATTAATCACTTTTAAGTCTAAATTAAAAGTATTCTTTTATCATTATTATTTAAGAAGAATTTGAATAAGCTTTATAAATCATTTTTATTCATATTAAATCTAAAATTCAAGTATTTAAATAATTCCTATATTTAATTGTTAACCATTAAAAATCCGGGTCGTAGCATTCTTCCCACCTTAAAAGAATTTCATCCCTGAAATTCCCAAAGGTAGAAAATGTTACCAAACCCTTAAGCTTTTAAAACCAATTTACTAAAATGAGTTATTGACTTTTAAAATCTCAAAAATAATACAAAATTTCGACAACAACTTCTTTGCGCGACTCGATCCGAAAAACCCAAAATTCACCACAACGGTCTAAACCAACAAAAGCTAAAAGGTGGCTTCCCATATTTGAAGCATAAAACCATCAAACAACAACATAAACATGTACCTATTGGTTGAGCAATCATACTCTATGCATAAAACCAAAAGCATCGAACTAGCCTTTGCTTCCATGAACCTTAAGTTAGTTACAAATGATATACAACCAAACAACTTGCATTTTCTAATGTCGAAAGCATATCAATTATATTATGCACATACGATGTATATATGTTATTCTCACACAATATCAAATCTAATAACTCGCTCGATCACACAAATTCCATTTTCGAGCTAGTATTGCTCACTCGACTTCCCTAGTGTGGACTCCTATCTGGTTCCTTGATTAGATATATCCGTTCTCCTTGCATGGCCATATACTATGGTAGAAAACTTCAAAATCAAATCAAAAATCTGTATCAAGTATTCGCCATTAAGAATCGAATGAAACATCCTAAGTCGGACCGGTGTAGTTCACCTCAAAATGGTGTACTTGAATTTTGGATCAGCACAGTTATACGAATAAAATAATCTAAGTACAACTTAAGTATTTATACCAATTGGGTTTTTTATTATACCAATTACTTTTTGATTCACATTAATTATAAATTCCATTTACATACACAAATAATATCTCTTGTTGATCAATATTTATTTACATAAATTATTTCTCATTTAATATTAAATTCATTAATGAATTATTTCTTAAAACATTACTATGTTTATCTACGCTTTAAATCACATTTATTATCACATATAGTATTTCTCATTTAACATTGCAATTATTTACAAAACATTCCATAAAATGTTTAATTGAGTTTATAACATTTTATAAAGATTTATCTTTGGTGATAAAAATATTACTCAATTTCATAATTCATTTCAAAAAAAGGCCACAACTTTATTTACATAACATTTCATCATCTAAAGTTCATATTGTTTATCTAGTTAGTAATCTCTTTTATTATTCAAATTATTTATAATACATGTCATAAAATGTTAACTAAGTTTATAAATATTTAATAACAATTTAACTTTATTTGTAAACATTTCTCGAAACACAATTTCAACTTAAAATATTTTCAACACTTAAGTTCATACTTGTATAGTACTATATTACATCATAAGATTATATACAAACAAACTCATTCATTTGCTTAATATAGATATTAAACAAATTTAAAACCTGTTTTAACTTATTAAAATTTCGATGAATGTCCAATTTGGATCTTATTACTGAGTCAACCTTCTAGACTTCTTCATTCGTCGGGTTATGCAAGTAGCTAGGAAGAGTTGGACTCTGGTATCTAAACTGATAGCTAAGTCTAGTTTCCATAAACCACCTTAAGGTAATGGTGTGTATTAGTTGGCTCAATAACATCGAATGTTCTATTTAACAAAGATGTCTTACAAATTAAAACTTTTTTAATTCCTACTATCTTTTCAAATTAGGAGTTATAAAAATTCAACTTTTATAATTTTATGAAATTATTAAGTTTCAATTCTTCTATTAACTCGAAAGTTTCCAACTATCCAAAACATCTGAAAATTCCATGTAGTTTAAATAATTGAAAAATATGACTTAACAGATCAAATAAAGATGCACTACCAAATTACCTAATGCACATGGTACATGCATCCATAAATATCTTAACCAAAAACTTAAGAAGTAAATACAGAGATTCATTTCAAATCATTTCACGATACTATATACTAATAGTCTTTATATATCAAATTATACTTTTGAAATTAAAAAAAAAAATTGTTTTATCCAAACAACCGTATAGATAAATACTATAGTAGCAATTCCTTAGAAACTCAAAAATGAACATCGATGATGCAGCATTCATCATCGAAATTATTTTCCAGCAGCCGAAGTGAGTTCGATACTTTCTATATTCTTCAAAATCCTTTAAAAATATTTCTGTTCAAAAATTCTTCCAAATAATACAATTAATACTTCCTCCAAAGCTTTGAAAATCATTTTCCAAAAACACCGGGATTTAAACTTTCAATTTCTCAACTTAAATCTTTTTTCCCTTACAAACCACATTTATAAATTATACTTATATAATTTTCACTTTCTTTTATAAAACCATCACACAAGTGTCTATCTTTAAAATATCTTACCTTTCTTTAAGATTGCAATAAATAATTTTTATTAAAATTAAATTTTAACCCAATATTATCACCAAGCGCCTTATAGTCAAATTGTAAAACTTAATTCACAAGATGTTCGTTTCAATGTTTACTTAGATTATCATCTACCAATCCCTGTTGTATGAAGGTAAATTACTTATGAACTATTTAAACACAATTCAATAATCAACAAACAATAGTCAATTCTAATAAACTGGCCGAGCACAACTGCACAAACAATAAATGATAATAATTGAATATTATCATTTCCGGACAATCAAACACAACTTAAATGACTATATCAATTTATAAAACTATTCTTTTGTATATAAAATATAATCCTTGTAAAATTATCTCATTTGCCTAATTTAAAAAAGATACTGTGTCGGTGTTCCATGTTTAACTATTTGGAAATCCCTTCCGATACCACGGTGTCCCATGTACCGAACAGAACTAATAAACCATTCAAAAGATTAATTAACACAATATAAACATTTTTATAGCACTAACAAATACGTGCGCTCATATATGTAATACACTCAACTCATAATAAGGCATTCCATTACCCTATTTCTTAATGAATTATACTCTATAAAGCCAAGGTTCTCGCTTAACCTTTAGCTCAAATACCACATTTTTAACGATTGACTGTTCGATCCTCACTATCGACATTAATACATCTGTGGTATTATAAGCCAGGTTCTCAAATGCCGAAAAGATAGAATGTTTGGGTAAAATAAAAGGAAGAAAAGGAAATAAGGTAGAAGAGAACAAATACATCGGAATCTCACAACGGAATGATAGCATATAATATCATAATAATACTTTTACAAAAAAACCGTATAGATACAATAATCAGAGCAAACTAACCTATCACCGGCATGGACAGTTATACCTACCCGTCCTTACAATTGCTAGTAAATATAAACAAAGTAATGGAGCGGAAAAAGAAAAACTACAGTAGGTAATCATCCAGCTCCTCTCTAAGAGCTCCAATAAACATCAACAAAATATGTAGATAACACATGGTTGACCCCGAGCATTATAAAAAAACAAACACTCGGATCAGTCTAGTAAAGCAATGTGAGAAGCTCAAGTCATTTGAATTATTTAATGTTATAAAATGTTTTCAAATAAAGTTATCTCGTAAGACCACTTCGCAAATAAATAAGGATGGGTTTTTACCTAATGATAATCAAACCATTTCTATTCGAAAATCAAATGATAGTATAACAGTGTCTTGGGTTTTAAATAAATATTAGTCATAGCTGAAATGGTTACATTGGTCATATTTAACAACATATTTAGGTATACAAACAAAATCGCTAAGGCACGTTCATATAAATGGATTTCCCACAAAGACCTCCTTAGTAAATTAAGACCGATCACCTATGACAAGGATCAAAAACTACCTCTTGTGCACTATATATCTCTAGATAAAATATACCATAAGGTAAACACAACTGGGCCATCATCCGAACATTCTCATGATCAATGTGTACCAAGTATCATCAACTCTCCATGTACAACATATTGAGAAGCATACTTTAGATATGGATTTGATGTACTCCTCATATGTGACAACCTACCTCCTCGACACATGAAAATCGATATAATACATCCTCGATATGCATGTGCCGCAAATTCAAGTACCGAAGAGGCAGATTATCATGGGTAAAAGAAAATAAAGACAAAAGATAGAAAATCATAGAATCTCACATCGCATTCGACATTTAAATTATACATACGGAAAGTACATACAATTAGTCCAAGTGATCAATTGGAGCGACGGTAGGTACTAACCCAGCTAGTATAATTATAACGACCTATCCTCACAGTGCTAATAGACACATAACACAGATATAGATACAACAGAATATAGATGACTTCTTCAAAAGACCCAAAAAGGTCCATGCTCCATTTTAAAATGCTCCAGGCTTACCTAACTACTTGGCTACCCCGGAAAATTTGGGTACCCAAAGTGTATGGCATAAGAAAAATAAACTCCGAATTGGTCATAAGACTACTGTTAAAAACTCAAAATATGGATGTTTCGAAAAGAAAAGGTAGCTCATAAGACCGCGCTGCACATAAACACAGAATGGGTTTCTACCTTATGATAACCAAAACATTAGCTACATAGAAATCAGTTGATAGCATTTTTAAAGATATTCTTTGGAAAACCCTTGAAAATAAACTTATGAATCTTAGCCAAAATTGTTACCATTATTAAATTTTGGAATATGTTAGGCTCTACAGTTAAAATCTTACAAGGCTTGTTCAAAAAATGGATTCCATACAATGGAAGGTAAGGGACTACCTTCTATACAGTACACCTCTAAAGGGATGTACCGAGGATTGACCGCTTCAGAACCTCTGCACTTGGCGAGACCGGCAATCCATCAGACCCACCTAGTGGTGGATAGAATCAAATATGACACCATATCGGTCATAACCGACCTGTCTGGGATCCCATAGCCAGCATACTCGACATGTAGAAAGTAATTTAGAATGGTGATGACCATACCCTAAGGGTTATGAATCATATAACCTTACGGCATGCCCTGTTTAAGCCATTACTGGCTGATGAGGCTTGAGGTAGCGATTACCTTTCACGTAGCACATTCCACTTTGAATGCCAGATTCCCATTCCTTGATCACACAACTGGATTCTACAAACATAAAACTCCTAAGCTTGTATGTCTCAGGAAAAGGTGTTAAGCTAAAAGAAGTTTCCTTCGTCGCCACAAAACAAACGATACGTTTATAGAGATCAATCATGTGATCTAAAATGAAACACAGACATTCGTCCATACAAGTTATCCATGAATAAGACAAACCGAAGGTACCCTCCCACCACATCATTTCGGGGATTACCCCTAGGATTAGTGGCGAGAAGCCTTGCATCTAAGATATCAAATGAAGAACAACTGCCACATAAATATGATATGGGAATTTCCCCCAAGGGTTATTGACAAGCAACCCCACATTCCATCTTAAAAACATTTTCATGTCTTTTCTTGGAATGTGTAAATTGGTTAGAAGTTGTTTTTGAATAGGAATCACTCAAATTCGACCCCGGTCTCATCGAACCGATCATTGATAAAACATGTTAAGTAAATATGGTATTATTCATTGATTGATTAACCAAAGTGTCCTCTAGAGATATATATCTTTAAACATAAGGTGGTTAAGTTATTTGGTCGAATCTAAACCTTTTACATACTTAATTAACTTTTAATTATTTTAGAGTATCGAAGCTTTCCCTTAGATCTATTCCATTCCTCGTTCGGATTTTCTATAACAATCACAAATGGAACAAATGTACTAGTCGATTTCACATACTCATTTTTAAATCTGTTAATCATCTTTAAATTATAAATTATTTATTTGAAAAGGTTCATAAAAGATACGGGAAATAATAATTAAGTTAAACCATTGTTTGCAAAAAAAAGCGCTGCAAATAGTGTTTTAAAAGCTATATTGATCAAAACGACCTTTGTATTGTTTAGAAATACATTTTTATAACTTAAAGTACATCTAAAATATATTATTAGATTTATAACATTTATTCCATATTTTAAAAGAATTAAAAATATCCATTTCAAAACATTTACTACTTTGGCCTACGAACTACCAAAGCGTGAATTTATTTAAAACTTGATTTGCTCATATTTTAAAATCTACTAAACGAAATCTCAATCGTTTTTTTGTTTGAAAACTATGATTACAAGAATTCGTAAAATTCTTATTTTAAAGAAATTTGACTCCGAATTCATACTACAAATGGATTTAACTTTTTAGACATGAAATCGCGAATTGATGTTACATGACACCCCTATTTTTGATTCAATTTCCAATACTTATTTGAACTTTTACAAAACACATTAAATGTTTATAAAACATTTCTAAACCATATTAAACCATTTTAAAGATGTTTAAACATTCACATACATCATTTCATTAATAAAAGGAAAGTGATTTCCTTTATGATTTTCGACGTGTATTAAACGTATCTTGTTAAAACAATTAAACAACAATATTAAAAAACCAAACATGATGATCAAAGAAATCCAGTGAAAACATTATATCGTCATCCAAAAATATAATATAATTAAGAGTTTCTCACCTTAGGTTAAACGATTAACCTAAAAATGGCTATAGCTTCGCTAACTCGAAATCTAAGCTCGAGATAACTTGGGCTCTTGTCTTTAGAGGGCTCGGCCTTAGCTAAGGGTCTTATAGCCTTGGTTGTAAGGGAGGGAAGGCTCGGCTATGGTTGTGTGTGGTCGTGGTCGTGGGTAAAGAGAGTGAGAGGAGTTTTGGTTGAATTTTACACTATATATGTACACTATATAATTTTTATTATTTTTTTGCAAAATATTCTACCATAATTTCTTTTAGACTTGAGGCCACTAAAGTGGAGGATGAATGATTAGGAAATGAAGAAGAAAGCATATGAAAGTGAAGAGGAGAAGGGGTGGTATTTATAGGGAAAGAAGAGGAGAAAAATATCTATGCTATTTTACATATATACATCATTATCCATCACCTCCACATGCACCATCTCCATCACCCACATGGCCGAATTGGCCCATCTCTCCATGTGCTTCATGATGCATGTACTTTTGTGTAAGAGAGTGGATTTTGTGGTTGCTAAAGTGGTAAGGATGTTATGAAATATCCTGGATATTTTGAGAAAGTATATACTTATATGTATATGTATGTACATATCTATATATTCATGTGCATGTGGATATGTCTTCATGTATGTATATGTAAATGTGTATATGTATGCCACATATACCCATAATATCACATAACTTATTCATGTTGAATTGTTACAAATTCTGATTTCGATTTTCGGTCATATTTTCTCTTCTTAGTTTATTTACCCATATTTGTAAACAAAGTTTAAAAATAATGTTTCCATCATTATATAATAATGAAAAGAGCTTACTTAATAATTAAATTTATTAAATCATTTAAATAAAATTTAAATTCAAAAATCAATTAGTTGGAAATGATGACGTCAGTAATGATGTTATAGATACATCTAATTTTCCATATATATATATATAAATTATTTTATCTTATATTTGCATTCATATACACAAATGAGTGAATGTATAGCTTGACGCGCGATGTCAGATGGCCGAAGAGCTGTTTATCGATAAAATGATTTTCGATCATTTCATCAATAGTTTAATCAAAGTATATATTTTTGTGAATACTTATTCAAAATTAGATTACTATTATTATTCAAAACATTATCTTTTATGTTTAAAAAATTTATACTTAAAATTTTTAAAAAATATTTCCAAAGTGATGAATTTTTGGGTAGATACATGCTTCCCCTCTTAAAAAAATTTCGTCCTCGAAATTAAGGAGAAGAAGATGAAGATAACTCAAAAACGAATATATTTAACAATATGAAATATATGCATGATATGATTAGTGATTACACCACAGGCAGTGAACATGCTGCATCATACACTATACACATAGACTAATCATCTAATCTAAACATGGCATATGCCTTCCTTATTATGTATTTTGTTTCCCAAGTGCAATCATTAGCTTCACCACTCCATCGAACTTTCACTAGTCTCAAAACCTTTCCCCTTAATCGTTTCCCATCACGATCCATGATTTGGAATTGTTGTTTGATGATAATCAAGTATGGTTCAATTTCTAAATCTTCTTGGTCGGCTTCTTCCACTATTTGTTTTGGGTCTTACATATATTTTCGCAAATGAGATGAGTGAAAAACGTTGTGTACATCTAACAACCTTTCTGGTAATTTTGCTCGATAAGCGAATAGGCCAATCCGTTCAAGGATAGGAAAGGGTCCAATGTATCGAGGTACCATTTCCCAGCTCTTCTAAATCTCGCCACTCCTCTCATTGTAGAAACCTTCAAGATTACGAAATATCAAACTGAAAACTCTAGATTTCTTCGCCTTTGATCAGCATAGCTCTACAACCTACTCTGAGCTTCTTTCAACTTCTTTCGGATCATGTTTATTTTTTTTGAGGTTTCTCAAATCATATCAGGGCCTAATACTA